>CM031859.1:21222493-21535163 GCA_018697195.1 Certhia americana
ATGTATATGTATATGTATATGTATATGTATATGTATATGTATATGTATATGTATATGTATATGTATATGTAGAATTTGATATTTCTATTGTTCATTGTTCATGCAATTTATATCGATATACATATTTATATTGTTCTCTCTGTTGTGGGTACTTAGTATGTCCTAAATAAAAAACACAGTAAGATCCATTCAGTAGGGAGTCTTGGAAAAAAAAGGAATCATCATCACAGAAGAAGCTTCAATGTGTAATATTCATCTAAATGGCAACATTACCTTCAAAAGACAGTACTTTCAGAAAACAATTGCAGAGGAAATGGACGTATTCCTGTTATGGAGCTATTTGTAACTTCCCAACAACTCATTGTCAAATGTCTAGTTAAAGTTAACCTGTGTTTCTCTGATGAAGAAAACATGTTTATTCTCTACATTTGTGTGAAAGTCTGATATAGGCAAAATAACTTCCTGCACTGGAAAACAGCAACAGGTATAAATGCACCATGTATACACTGGCCAGATATAAACCAATACTTGGATTAGCCCTCCCAGCTTCACTATTCATCATGAAGGTCTTAAAAGACACAACTTTTGAATTAAAGCCCATCAAATCTATTGTAATTGGCTTCTCTTCTCTAAATTAGGAAGAAAGGGGATATCATGAGATTCCACCAACCAATTTGACTTTCTCACCAGTCAATTCAAATGACAAAAAAGTAAGAAATTAAGAAAATAACAGCTGATCTCAGAACATGAACTCATGGACTATCACCTTACATTAGTCAAGGATGTGTCACTCCCTTCTGAATGCTGAAGGACCTGCCCATGCAGTTCATTTAAACTAGCTGACATATAAGCAGCACATCAAATTGTCATGGTTTAAGCTCAGCCAGCAACTCATTTGCACACAGCTGTTCACCCATTCACCCAGCAATGGCATGGGGGAGAGAATTGGAAGGATAAAAGTGAGAAAATTCATGGACTGAGATAAAGACACTTTAATGGGTAAAGCAAAAGTTGCACACAGAAGCAAAGCAAAATAAGGAATTAATTTATTGCTTACCAAGGGCAGGCGGATGTTCAGCCATCTATAGGAGAGCAGGGCCCTGTCACATGCAATGGTGATTCAGGAAGATTCATGCTACCACTCAAAGTGTTCTCCCCTTCTTACTTTTCCCCCTCTCTTTATATACAGAGTGTGATATCATACATAATGGAATTTCCCTCTATTAGTTCATATAATCCATACTTATCAGTTTGGATCAGCTGTCTTGGCTGTGTCTCCTCCCAGCTTTTGTCTGTCTACAGCCCCCTCATTGGCAGGGGTTGCACAAAAACAGACAGGCCCTGGCTCTGTGTAAACACTGCTTAGCAATAACATCTGTGTATTATCAACATCATTTTCAGTGCAAATCTAAAACATAGTCCCATAGCAGCTGCTTTAAAGCATATTAACACCATCTCAGCAAAAGGAAAAGATTTTTGCTTTATGGTTTCAGTGCTTTCAGTGCTCTAGTTTCTTGTACATCCTGTCCTTTAAAAGATGAGAAATTCAATTGGAGGAAAAATAGAAATTATACTGGGGCAAATATAGTGGAACACAGTGAGTGAACCATGAAGTCCCAATGGTTTGACCCTAGTCTAATTGAAATCAGTTAAAAATAGTCCCAGTGACTTCAGTGCTGCAGAATCAGCCCCTAATCTCCAAGAAGCCAAAGATTTTACTATCCCTGAATGCTCAATGCCTCATTTGGGGTCTAAAGAAATATGTGATTAAAATCTAATTTTGTCACAAGATGTACTCAGACTGAAGCTGAGCAAATAATTGATCATGAATAATTTATATGAGGAAGTTTCTCTCTTTTCTTTGTCCCTGAACATCCATGAATAGATCATCATTTCTTCAAATTCACTTTTGTAGATTTTCTTGATTTTGAATAAACTGGGTGCAATTTTCTTCACATATTGATTACTTGATCTTCACTCTTTCAGCTGTGTTAATTATTTATGATTAGTCAGAAATCCCATGATGTATCCCTCTAATAGTATTTCTGGCACAGATACTTCTTTAAAACTAAATTACATTTTAAAAAAATAAACCACAAAAAGCTTGCACAAGAGCTTAGTAAACATCTTTCCATTTTTTACTTCAAAATGCAAATATAAAGGGGCACAAACATGAGCAAAGCAAAGTTGTTTTCTTTGTTTAACTGACTGATTAGTCAGAGGCTTTCCCTGTCTGACTTTCAAATCGATCTCTCTTTCAGAGATTGTGTTGCAGTAGAGGATTTTATGGAACTAAGTTGTCTGTCCCTGTGTGTGTCATATGGCTGCAATCTTGCAATATAAAATGTTATATTTGCTCTCTCTATACCTTTATGACTGCTGCTGTCATCACTTCAATTTTTACAGATAAGTTTGTATTCACTTTTGAAATTGCATATATCAACTATCTAGTCACTATATCTGTTTCCCTGTCATTCGTAATGCTGACTTGGTGTTTGAGACATATTTATTATTTTCTTACTCTCTTCTAATTTTCCCTGTAATTTTCACCTACTGGAGTCTGGAATTATGAGGAATATCTCTTTGCATGTTTAAGAGATTTTAGAACCTCTGACGAATAAGTGTTTTTAACCTTTGTTCATGGAAAAAGGTCTTTTGGGCTCTGAAATGAAGCAGAGTTTTCAAGAATGTGTATTAGACAGTAGAATAGTGTGTAGTTTTATCACAGGGTGAGAATTTTAGATATATGGGGGTTTTAGGATGGCAGACAGGTGAAGGCAAGATGCAGGAAGTCCACGTGGCTTTTGGGCTTCCTCTTTCTTCTTCCTCATCTGCCTCCATGTTCTTCTGTGAGGTGGCACATTATAGTTGGCTTAGAGTAGAGTTTAACCTTCTAACAAAAATAATAATGATTGGAGAAGTTTTATAAATACTGATTATGTAGAGTGTAATATAAATATCCATGCCACCCTGAGGGTGGGAGCATTAAGCATAGGGGCATTTGGTATTCGGGAGTGTGCCTTGAGCTGACCTGCCCTGAAGAGGTTTGCAGATAAGGAACAGAATGGAATGATAAGAAATAATAAACAGAATGAAGAGAAAACACAAGACGAAATGACTCGCAGCCTCTTTTTCAAGATCTCTGGCTGGAGAAAACAAAATTGTACATTCTCGGGTCAGCGGTAAACAGCCGATAAACAGAGACAGACAAAAAACCAATTTTTTAGAATCCCGAGATTCACCTGTGCATTTTATGTAAAATGTTTATCGTAAAATTCAGAATGAGAAGTCAAAAAATGTGTGTGTAATTGTTCAAAAATTAAATCACCTTGTCAAAAGAAAAGTTGCAACATTTTTTCTTTAACCTTTTGGAAAGAATATAGGAGAAACCCTTAAGAAAATATTTCTACAATATTGTAATTTTTACTGTCAAGAAATACATAAAAGTCATCCAAAACTGAGAATTTATATATGTATTTACAAATGATCCTCTAAAAACATCTAGAATTGATCGAGAAAAATCTGGCACAGTAAGTAACTCTTCAGAATCTATTAATTTTGAAAAAATATTATGCGTTACAAAAAATTATTAAATTAAAAGCCATAGGGGTAGTATGATAAGATTTTCATATTAGAAATTTAATTTTTAAGCATGCTGTCTTCCTGAAATTCAGTGCAAAAATGTGACAGTGAAGCTATGTGACAGTGAAGCTAACAATATATTCTCACATGAAATTAGATCACATGAATCTAAAGAAGTGCTGTAGTTATCATTCTTAGACCTCTATTTGAAAAATACATTTAGTTTTATTAAAAATCAATCCAGCATTAAACCAGAAATGATTTGGAAGGAAGTTGAAGAAAGGTCTAAAATGTTTCTTTAAAATAAAAAAAATTTAATTTTAAAATTGCTCTTCAAGAAAAGGTAACAAAGGAGAATTTCTTAGAGTCAAGGTTAGAAGAGGTCTCAGAAAGTATTCAAGGTGAAATATTAAATAAAACAATAGAGTTAATTAAAAGTAATTTTGCTGACTTTTTTAAGTCAGTCACTGAAAGAAACACCAAGACAGCCTCAGTATGCTAGCAGCAAACACCATCTTTACAGTGATCAGAATGACAAACTGAAGGATTATATTACCACTTTTAGTAAAACAAGTGGATCATCAAAAGTTATGGGTTTGTGGACAGTATGTGTTTCTTCTGCTGTTCTCCTATGATACTACTACTGTTTTTAAAATTGACTTTTGCAAATTATAATTAGCACAATTAATAAAGCACAATTGATAAAGATAAAAAAAGAAGAAGTAAAAGTGTGAAAGTTTAAAATATTTCATTTAAGATGGTAGAAAAATTAATTTCTCATAGAAATTTATCATTCAGGTGGTGAAGAAATGCTACTACTATCAAATGGAATGCTTATTTTGTCCTGATTTGTAACTGAATTAATTAGAGATGCATTTTGCTGGAAATTGTTCAGTGCCATTATTTTTAATACAAATGCTAGTTTATCCTATCAAATGCTAGAATTTGATTCTTTCTGGAGGAAAGTATCAAGAAATATTTAATTAGGGAATATGCCCTAAAATGTAACAGTGTAAAAAGCAGTGTTGCAAAGACACATATCCCCAAAATAACAGTCAGCTAGTAGTATCAGTTAGATACCAAGCTGTCTTTATTGTTTTGTTTCCTCTGATTTGAACCTTTATTTCAACATCCAATGGGGGTGCCCAACAACCCTGCTAAGCGTCCTTTTTCTCCAGGCCAGGGAACATATATTCATTTCCATGGAGTTTAAGTATAAAAAACCTAGAGGAACATAATTTTATGGATGAGCTGGTTTATTTTATTTATTTTGAACTAACAATCAATGCTCACATTCATTTCAGAAAGAGAAGTTAAATAGTTTATCTAAAGAATGAGTAGGATATGGGGAAGAAAGATTGTTTCCCATAGCTAGGAGCTTGCTGGGGGTACAGAGAAAGAATAAACATAGGTCAAAAATTATGTCTTACTTAATTCTTTATAGTGACTTCCATATATTTGTACTGGGAGACTGGAAATATTTTCTTTTGTAAGATGTTTTTTCAGGCATGATTCCTCCAAAGCAGCTGGTTAAAAAATCAAAGTTTAAATGCTTGATAGAGCCTACAGTATTCAGTAATTCCAGATGCTGAACTGGTGGCACAGGCAGCATATGTTCTGATATCTTGCTCATCTAAATGCAGAGTGATTAAGAAGAAAAATATTTAATTCTGATCAGAAAAGAGACCTGGGATCAGATCTTCACCCTGCTAGCTTCACACATACCAGTAGAAATGTCAGCCCTGAGTGACAACATAATATTTTTATTTTTATGTTTTGAAAATAACCTTCCAAATTGTTAAAAATGAAAATGTTTTTCTTTAAGTAATCGTAGGTTATCCTCAGACATAAATATGTCACATATAGTGTTGTACTCATTTGATGCACACAGGGTCATCAAACAAGGAGACGGTTTCTACTGTTTCATGTATTAAATGCAATAGAGTGATTTTCTATTGTCTGAAAATTCCTTGATGCTTTATCTTCCTCAATGCTTGAAACAAATTGGACTCAGACATTTTTCACTACAGATGTCTATTAAGGAAAAGGATTATCTCTGGTATAATTTAAAGCAAAGCAACAAGGGGAAAAACAAGCAAAACCAACAAACAAACAAACACTAAAACCCACCACCATGGCCAAACCTACAACCAGAAATTTTAGCTAGTACATCTGGTTTTGCCAGAGTCACATCAAGAAAAGCCTATACATTAACCACTCTGTGGCAACATTGTGAGGGCAGTAACTTCTAAGAAAACAACAGTAGCAAACAGCATGAGGAGCACAATTACTTTGTCCAGCGCTGACATATGAAGGGCAAGCAGCTGCCTGAAATGTTGGTCTTTGTGCCCTAATGAGTTCTTACAACTGAAACTTTCCTCCTGTTTCCACAACTCCAATGTAAAAGAGGAAAGTCATCTTCACTCTGTTATTAGCCTCTACTGGTCTGGACTACTTTTTAACCATTTCAGTCTGGGCAGCTTAACTGGCTAAATTAATTCAAACCTATAAAAAGAAAGGGCCTTTTGGCACTTTCCAGTCTCTAAAAGTTTCAGACACCCTGGTGACAAATGTACTTTTAGAATATATTAAGGAAATACAGAGCCTGAGATATGCTGCATGGTTAAAGCAAATCCACAAAAATTATCTTCCAGAATTCATTTTCCTTGTGGCTGAGTGGAAACTGGAAAAGGAAAGTGTAAATATAGTCTAGCATCTTTTAAAATATTTTGAAAGCAAATAATAATGCTACAAGAATAATAAAAATACATCTTCATAAATATCTTGTCTGTAAAAACATCAGGTAATAAAATCCAGGAAGAATAAAGGCAATTTAATTATTTCTGTAAGTCAGTGAGCAGTTAACATTGGTATCCTGATATAAAACTAGATTTAACACAGATGGGATAGGTTAAACGTTTGAGTATACGTATGCCCAAGATCATAAATAACTGTCAGAGGCTTAGAAGAAACATAATTCTCAAAAGGACCTTTGTAAAACAGGAATGTGAGTCCCATTGAAAATCTCATTTAATTTCAAGGTGTGCTCTCAAGATTTATATTCCATTAAGTATTTACCATATGTGCTTCTCTGAATCAGATGGCTAGAATCCCCACTGAATTGCCAAAGGGAAATGAACACATTTGCTAACCTGTAAATGTCTCTTGCTGACTTGGAAGTCACGCGCTGTGTGATCTATGGTTTGGAGGCTGCTGGCAGAATGGACATCGATCCATAACATCAAAATGAAGAAGAAAAAAAATTTTCTGTCAGTACCTTTGTCATTTCTGCTGTCAACTGTTTTGGGACTGTCAAAATAAAAAGAAAAAGGTCATTTCCCTAGACTGTAATGCAGAAAGAGAGGTAACTTTCAGTGATTATGACTGGCAAAAAACTTTAAACAGAGCTATTTCCACAAGAAATAATTCCACCATGTAAGTGATTGGAAATCTCCTGGGGTTTAATCAGCTTCACTCAAATTTAATAGCAATAATTAAATCAAAGCAAAGTTAAAATTAATTGCCCAGTTTAAAATTTCATGTTTTGTCTCTTATATGATATTCATCCTGTATTGTATTGTACTGAACATTATATTAATATTCTTTTGTAAAATAACATGAAATAGATTTTCACCATTGAAGAAAATTGTTTCAGCAGTATGAGAACTGATTCCAAAATCAAAATGGTCAGAATTTCCATTCCCAAAAAGATGGACATTTTGACCTATTTGTGAACAGTCTTGAATTACAAAATCCCCAAGTATCCCACCAAGTTGAATATTCTGCTTTCTGGACACCTCCAAATTTTAATTTTTCTGTGGCATTATTATGGCCTTAATTAGGCTCAGCATCCTTTTCTAAATAAGCAATCATGAAACTTGAATTATGCATACAGGCAGCATATTCAGAGCATAAAAAACCATGCAGATTATGGTGGCCACATCATGGAACAACATCAGGGAGGTCTACACTGAAGGCTAAGGAATGTGATTTCAAAGTCATAGCATTTTCCCTTTGTGTTGTTACCATGTTATCATATGTTATGCTTTCTGTGTCACGATTTCTGGATTCTGCTTAATAGAAAATCTTTTACCAGAAAGGAAAGAGAGTTTAGATAAGTCTTCGTTATATCTGCATATGTCATATTTGTTCTATATTAGAATGCCTTAGAAATTAAAGGATTTTCACAGTCCATGTCTAAATTTGCATACCTATATAGGCTAATTTATTTATCAAAAGAGTACGATAAATCCTCACCTAGATTCACTGAGCTTTGAGTCTACAATTTATTTCCTTCCAATCTGCTTTCTACAGTTTCAAAACACATAAGTTGACTTTTTTCTTTTAATTTAAAAACAACTCTTTCCTTTTGTTACTCCCATATTACCAAAGAAATGTCTTGGGGGCTGCCTGGGATATGTTTCTCCTATTGGCCAGGTATTTTTGAGGAATTCTTGTGATACTGGCAGTGTTGAGGGGCCCTAGCCAGAGCTCAGCACCTGATGTTCCTACATTCAGGGCCAAGTTCTCCTGCCAGTATTCTGAATATACTGGGCAGAGGTGAAATAGACACATTACAGTTCAGCAGCAGATGACCAAAGACTGGCAATTCCCTGAGAGCAGTGGGACAACCTTCAGCTGTAGCTTGACAGAAGGTTCAGCAGCATCAGCTGGCTCAGCAAGCTACCATTAGCTCTGGTTCTCAAGCTTAACAGAGGCTCATTCCTGTCCATCTTGGAAAGTTCTTTTACAATTAGGGAAAAAATTATTCAATCCACTATCACCCCTGGGCCAGCCAAGCAAAGGACAAAAAAACATAAAGCAGCTGTGAGGCAAGGTGAAAATTCAGTCTAAGCTGCTTCCTTTCCATAGTGGGCAGAAGCTCAGACGTGGTGAATTGACCTTGTCTGGCCCACCAAGCCTCTTTATCACTCTTCTCAGCAGGATGGGAGAAGAGAGAATGAGATGGAGGGGGAAAAAGATCTTTTGGGTGGATCAAGAGAACAGCAGTTTAATAAAGAAAAACAAAGGAAAACAAAAACTTTTGTTCTCTACTTCCCATTAGGAGACAATGTTCAGCCACTTCCCAGGAAGTAGGGTCTCAGTACACATAGCAGTTACTTCAGAAGGCCTTAATAATGAACATCCCCTCCCCTTCTCCTTTCTCTTAGATTTTATTGTTAAGCACATGAAATATGGTATGGAATTGTTCCAATTCGACACGAATGAACACACACACACACAGCACCTTTCTTCGAGCAAGGCAGAAGAAGAATAGGAAGTTTATTATAAAACTCTGATTTATATAGGTTACCGACATTTTCCCTTGATTGCTCTAACAATTGACCACCTCTGAGACCACACTGGTCAAACCATAGGTCCATCAGCTCTCACTTCCTTTTTAGAAAGGAATGTAAGCAATCGTTGTTTACAGAAATGTGTGTGGGAATCTAACTCCAGAAATTTAAAACATCAGAAGGCTAGACGAAACATGCAAAAGCAAGGGCAACATCTCACCCTTTTTCCATTTAAAAAAGAAAAATGAAAAAGAAAAATGAACAATGTTGAAAAGGAATTTACAATGTCCAGTGTCCATTTGTGTAGGAGTCATCAGAATGATCACTCGCGTCATCTGCATCTGAGTCATCACTTGATGATCCATCCACTAAAGATTTTCAGTTTGGTCACAGTTTCCATGTTGCCTGTTGGCAGCAAAAATGACAGGGTTATTCGAGTTTTTGTGGCACAGTAAGATGAAACAAGGCAGGATTACTGACCTCCTTTAAAACCAAATAACTCAATCGTTGTGTGACGTCAGCCACCTAGGCTGAATCCATGACCAAATTGAAAGGTTCCTGGGAAAACTTCTCAAATGCCATAACAGCAGCCCTTAATTCAACCAATTGGGCTGGCCCAACCTCATGGCCTTTCAGGACTTGCCACTCAGTCCCATCCCTCCAGGTAACATGGAATAGCCCTTTGGTCAGCTTGGGGCCACTGCCCTGACTATTTCTCCTCTGAATCTCTTGCCCATGCACAGCCTACTGGCCTTTTGAAGGAAGGTGACTTTGGAGAAACAACCTTGATGCTGGGTCCCCACTGCTCAGCAGCAGACAAAACCCTGCTCTCATGCCAACAGTTTTCTGGCTACAAGTACAAGCACAGCACTATAGATACTACTATGGGGGAAAGTGACTCCATCCCTGACAGACCCAGCGCAGTAGAGAATAAGTATCTGTTGTTCGTCACTGTGCTCATTCAAATCTGACCTAGCTGGCTTTTTTAAAAGACTCTGGATCCTGTATCTATACTTGCAGAAACATTTGTGTGCAAGGTGTTTGCTAAGACTGTGTGCAGAGCTACAAGAGATCTTTGTTTTCCTCTGGGACACAATTGCTCACCTTTGTCATCGCAGTTGATGTTAACCGTGTTACTGACTTTACCAGGCCTATTACCAGCACCTCTCAAGTTTTCCTGCTTCAGTTCATGATGGGTAGGGTAGTAAGAAGTGAGCCTAGAGCATCTTGAATAGTGTGATAAGAAGGGATATTATTCCAGGCTGTAAGATCCTATAAGGCAGCACAGCATCTAACTAAATCATGGGCCCCCAGCCTTTACCCTTCTCCCTGCTCCCCACACAACAGGCTAAGGCTGAGAAGGCTCAGGTCACCTTGCTGTGAAATCGGGTCATGGAGTACAGAGAGGACTTTGCATAGATATGGAATTTTTTCTCTTCAGTGAATTACATTAGACAAAACCCAACTTTGCCCAATGGGAAACAAAGATTGCACATGTAGATGAGCAACTTACTTGCTCACTAATGGAGCTGTCATCCCTGGATACAGTTAAAAGTGAGACATGGGCCTGGCTGTTTGCCATGCAATACCTCCATTTCTCCATTTATGCTCCATTCATTTTCTACGATAGCAACTATCACCACCATTAAGCTGTCTTTAAAATGTTGCACAGTGTTGGCTTTCTGAGCTGCAGAATAGAGCCGTATGAACCAATACTGAGTTTCTTTCATTAGTCACCATAATATGATTTCTTTTTCTTGTGTGGAGTCAGGCTGTAACAAATTGTTTGAACCAACTGGCCTGCCATGAGATATGGTTTGCATTGTTGACAGTTTTCACAGAAGAAAATAGAGAAAAAATACATTTTGCTGAAACTTCTCTTTTGCATGACATTAGTAGGAGAAAAGAAGCACATTTTTCAATAAATATTCAGTGAATACCAAAAAAGATGATGTGTTTCCATTTCCCTTGACTAGAACATTTTATAGTTTTTCTATACAGCTACTATATGAGGTAGTTTTAATTCTAGCTACCAGCTAATCTATGCTTCAGTGCATTATAGAGGACCAATCTCCTCCCAAACCTCACTCAAACAGATTTTATAAGAATCTCTGATTAATAATATAAGAATATTATTTTATAAGAATCTCTGATTTATTTAGTTTTTAAATTACATATTTAAACTGGTTTATAATACTTTCTGTAACAGATGTTTTACTTACTGTGGTTGTAAAATGTAAGGGGTTTCTATGATTAATATGCTCTTTATGAGTAAAGAGAGGGTGGGTTAGACTGCATTTGGCCCAAATCTGAATTTATGAAATAAATAAGGATCATTTTCAGCCTTAGCATACATTCTGATTCTAGCACATTTCTAGGGCCAACAATCAGGAAGAAGGGCCTGAAGCAGGAGACATGATCTCATAGAGAAGAAAGAAAAAAGTAATTAGTCATGGTGAATAAAGTAAGAATATATGAACTGACTTCCTAGAATATATGAAAGGTCTCTCTACTTCATATTCTGTCTTAGACAGTGGATAAATCAGTGAAATTATTTGCTTGGAAAGCAAAAGATTCAGAGTGATGGAATAACAAGAATGATAAAACAAGATGAAGAGACACCCACTTCAAGCGGAAGTACACAAATGGGAAGGAGGAAGTGAAGCACCATATGTGGTCAGAAAACTATGACATTGCAGGAATAACCAGATTGTGATGGGATAGCTCTCAGGGGAGAAGGGAAGAATCCCTCTGTGAAGCAGCAGCTCAGATGTGGAGATGCGCAACAGGCTGGGCAAGAATTCAAGGGTCAGAATCAGAAAAGAAGTCAGTGAAGGTGTCATCATGGTGGGACTGTGCTGCAGACACAGTACATGAGAACATGGACAATGCTTCTCACTTAAAAAAAAATCTTTAAACAACTCAAGGAAGTCTACAGATCACAGACTATTCTTTAATAGGGGTTTAACCTCACTGACACCCACTGAAAGACAAAACAGCAGTATGCAAGCAATCCAAGGAATTTCTAGAACTTAAGAATTGTTCCTTGATACAGGCACTGGGTGGGCTAGCCAGAGTGGTGATTTGTTATTTAGAACGAGGAAAAGTGATTAAGGATGTGACTCAAAATGGCAGCCTTGTCTGTAGGGACCATGAGGGAAGCTGAAGATTACGTGGGAGTAAGGAAGGCAACTACCAGAGCACAGACTCTGGTATTCAGAAGAGCTGATTTTGGATTATGAAAGAGCTGGTAAGTCGGATCATTTGGAATGAAAACTTCAGAAATAAAAACTGGAACGAAGAAGATTTGGGGGTGTTTCTGAAAAGATCAGGTCATACAGTGACAGCAGACACAGATAAAGTTGTGACCAACCAACAAACTCCTACACCTGAATCAGTTTTAGTGGAAATGGGTACAGGTGATGTGGTTTTGAAGCTCAAGGGAGAATGTAGAGAGCACCACAGCTGCTGCAAAGATAGTTTAACTTAACACAAAGAGGGCCAGATTTTGTTTTAGGTAAATGGTTTTGATAAATCTGTTGTGTGATCAACTGGTTGTGTACATGGCTTTACCAGTGTTATCAGTTTCCCAAAGTTAATTAAGAGTTTGAAAGTTTTCTCAAGTTAGACACATCAGCAAGTGGGAAGTGTAGATGTGGCTCAGTCCAAGATGGAGTACAAAAGCTGAACAACAAACAAACGAACTTTGAAGAGATCAACAGACTACTGCTGGCTTCAAGCTGCCTGTTCTTTCCTGGTAGTGGAGAAAAAAGCATTGTGATGGTGTGCTTATACAGAAAGGCAATGAGAATCACTTTTGGATCAAGTTCCAAGTATATCGCAAGTGTTATATTCTGCACAAAGTATTGCAATGCCATATTAGTACGTTGCTGTATCACTCTGCCAAATCAAAACCCTTGTAATTTATTTTAATAAGTAAATGTGCTATGAAATATTAACTCCTCATGTAGAATATCTTAATGAACCCAATCAGAGAATATTGGACTCTGAGAAAGGTCCTCAATGGCATATTTACTTTAGCTTTCACTGATGTTTGCCAGGCCTCTGTGCTTAGCAAAAGGCCTTAAGAAATTCAAGGAAAAAACCTGTTACACTGGAATTAGTTCAGCCAGAAGGTTCACAAAGATGATGAGGGCCAGAGCACTTGCTCTGTGTGGAAATGCTGAGAGAGCTGGGCTTGTTCAGTCTGGAGAAGAGATGCCTTTGAAGGAACGCAGCTGCAGCCCCAGTGCCTATGGGGAAGGCATTGAGGAGATGAAAAAGAGTGCTTTGCGTTAGTACATGGTGGGAGGATGAGACCAAGGTTGTAAATCAAAACAAGAGAGGTTGAGACTAAATATGAGGAAAAATCTTTTTACCATAAGGCCAGCCCAGCAGTAAAGTTGAACAGAGAGGTTGAGCTAGATCTATCATTGAAGGTTCTTCAAAGTGCTGAACAACAAGGTTTGATCCCATACCTGGCCCTGTTGTGAGGAGGAGGTTGGGAGGGACCTCCTGAGATCCTTTCCTCACTCAGTGAATCCGCAATTCTTGTCAGTAGGGATGCATTACATAATGAGAAAATAAAGCATGATACGAGTCACTCCCTGGTTCTAGAAACCTGAAGGAGTGTCTTGAGCCAGCAACTGTGTTTTTATTATATGTTTAATAGTCCTTCTTCCATGAATTAGTGTAATTGTGATAACTTCTGCCTCAAGTCTATTCTGTAGTTGTTCAATGGTGTTTGCGGTAACTTGTTTGCAACACACTGTCCATCACCTTACTCAAGGCCCGTTTTGCATTATTAGAAATGGTAATTAATTGTTCCTTATTCCTATTCTCAATCTCATCTGTGGTTTCTTTGGTGGAATTTTTTTATCTTTTCTGCTCTCAGTCAACTCAAAGTTGAAGAATCTTGATTTGTTCAATATCTTTGAACATAATTGGTGATTCTCTGAACCTTTGCTTACCAGACCTTTTTTGAAAAGGTGCTGATGAGGACAATATTATACCTATAGTGTTCATGATTCAGGTATACCATAAATTACACAATAACATAATAATGTTTCCTGATTTGTTCTCTATCCTTCATTAATAATTTCTAGATTGCTTATTTGTTTGGCACAGAGTACTATGCTAGTGTGAGATGTTTTCATACAATTATCCATAAAAACAATTTCTCCTCTGAGTGGTAATAGCTAATTTAGAAGCTATCACTGTGTATACATACTTAGGCTTGTTTTTCTCCAGGTGCATTACTTTGTATTCATCAGCACTGGATTTCACCCATCACTTTATCACCCAGCCACTCAATAATATCATGAGACTTTTTCCTAACTTTTTTCATCTGGCTCTGAATTTTAATACCCAGAAAAATGTTATCAGGAAACTTGTCGCCTTATTGTGCATCTTCTTTCCCAGACAAATGAGTACATTGAATGACAAGGTCCCAACTTAGTACACCATTGTATTTCAATTGTTACTGTCAATCCTAGCTGCTCCTTTAACTTCCTTTTAACAGTGTACCCCAACATTCTAGCAGCTCTTTGTGAAGCCTGAATTCTAACAGGAGTTACAAGAAGGGTTTTTTTCTCCCAGAAAAAAAGTTACACTTACAGTCATAGTTATCAACTTTACAGTAGCTCTTAGAAAGGATCTCTCAAAGCCAGCTTGTTTAACAGCACTTGTTTACTTTTTCCCTTGCATCAGTCTTTCTTCCTCTGCCATTTATCAATCAATTCTGCCCTGTTGTTAGGGTGTTCTCTAGAGGGTGCTTCTCCCATCAATTTTCAGATTCTTTCTATTCCCATACCATTTTAGTCCCACCTTATTTTTTAGACTTCTGGTATTTATCTAGACATCTAGACATCTTACTCTGTTTCCCTGTCTTTATGTGTCTTGTTTACAAAGGCCTTTATTTGTTGAGACAGTACATGGGCTATATTTTACCTGAATTTTACTTGCACCTGACAAAGATGTGGCAGGTGAGATGTATAGAGTTATTATAAACCATAGGATACTGCAAGCATGCTTCCATGTGCAGCTGTGGGTATTACACTTCTTGAAAGATAACTCCTGCCAACTCTTTCCTTTCTCTGCTCCCTGAGAGTCTGTCTCTGCATTGCTAATTCTTTGGACTTGTCTTACCAGTGCAAATGACTTCATAACACGTAAAATAGAAATAATACAAACAGATTTATCAAGTAATTTTTAAATTATAGTGCTAATTCTGCTACCTATAGGTAATGGACTGGACTGGAATTGAACAAATTGAAAACTGCCTCATCTGTTAAAATATAGCATTATATTGAAGTATGCCTGATTTTCTACCTCAAGATTGCACTAAAATCTTTCTATGTATAAAATTATTTTATGTTATCATTTTCATACTCTAATAAAGAGTCAGACTGTGCAAGGACACACAGACTTTTCTGTTTTGCTCTGGGAAAAAGAATATATTAAAAAAAAAAAAAAATTACCCTTAGAGAATGACAGGAACTATCTTTATCTTCATAAGTCAGGGATCTTATTGACCTTTAGGAAGAGCAAAATTAGATTATTCTCTACCAAGAGAAAAAGAATATTCATTCTATCACAATCCAAACACCCAGCTTTCATCTGCAGCAGATTTAGAATTCTTGCCCCTAAGTTGAATTCAATAGAATTCATAAAACAAATTTTAGAGTGGAAGCCATCATTTATAATCATATTTGGGAATACTCACTGCATTCAGGCCCAATCTTTTGGGACTAAAAATGACCATGACACAGGCAGCTCCATGCTTAGTAACATATCCTTTCCCCTAACAGATACCTTCTTCAGCTGCTATTAAACCCAAAGTATCTAGGATAAAGAGATACTGTCTCAGAGCTCAAAATATTTTACATATATTAAATAAGACTAAAATGACATAACTAGAAGCATTGTTATAATGTGGGAAGATCTCATGAAACTAAATGAAACAGGGAAACTGATTTCCACAAAATCTTTTTATATTTTCTCGACTGAAAGCTCAAGCTTTTTCATGAAAATACATTAAAAATATTCCAAAAAAATAAGGCAGGTAATCTGCAATTCTGAAATGTTTATAAAGTGCAGTTTGTAAAATGTTTCTGAAGATAAATTAAAAGCCTAGCTCTGGAGTCAAAAGATTTTTTTTTTTTCATGGAGAGGAAGAATAATAATTGTTATTATGGCAGTGTAATATCTCAAGTTAGATTTACTTTATTGATGCTTCCAGTGTTGATCAGCAATTGCTGTATTTAAAAAGAATTACAAACAATACAGAACATATGTAATTGATGTGAGGATTTCAAATATACCTAACAGAAAATAATCTCTCTCAAGTAACAAGCATTGTAAAAGTCTACGGTTGTTTTCTTCAAATGTTATCCATAGAAAACAAGAGGACTTTTATGTAGAAATTTGTTACAAAATCTGTGTGGCAAGAGCAGTCTTCAGTTATACAGGACACAAGTTGCCTTCCTGTGGTATGATTGGCAGAAAGCTAATCAACACTTTCAGAAAGGGGCTCAGAGGCAAATTCTTTAAAGAATAGTTTTTTATATCACTCTAAGTAGTCAATAATAATTACATCACAATTACATTATATTCTGTGTTTTGAGACTATAATGTGTAATCTAATCTAATCTATTAAATTATTTTTTCCAGTCAAGATCTTAGTGTTGGATATCCTTATGACTATGCTTGGATATGAATAAAATTGTTCCATACAGGAATTATTAACATAAGTGATAACAATAATCATGCATTCCATTTTAACAATAAAGAATAGTTGGGGGAGATTAAGTTTCTATACATGCAGATTTGATAGATGCTTATTTAACAATATATGCCAGAATAAAATGCAACACAATACCATACAGTACAGTACGATATAATGCAATACAATACGTTATTTCAGTTGGAAGTTACCTACAAGAATCATCTTGTCCAGCTGCCTGACTGCTTCAGCGCTGACCAAAAATTAAGGAATGTTATTAACACCATTGTCCAAATGCCTCTCAAACACGGACAGGCTTGAGGCATTGACTACCTCTCTAGAAAACCTGTTCCAGGGTCTGACCATCATCACAATAAGCACTTCATAATGTCCAGTCTAAACCTCCCCTAGTGTGGCTTTGTCCCATTCCCACAAGTCCTATCACTGGATAGCAGGGAGAAGAGATCAGCACCTCCCTCTCCACTTCCCCTCCTCAGGAAGCTTTAGAAAGAAATGTGGTTGTCCCTCAGCCCCCCTTTCTCCAAACCTGACAAACATAAGTCAGCCACTTCTCACAAGAATTGCCTTCCAGCCTTGTAGATTTGATGCCCTCTTCTGGATGCATTCAAGAATCTTCATGTCCTTCTTAAATGCTGGGGTCTAGAACTGCACACATTTCTCAAAGTGAGGCCTCACCAACACTGAGTACAGTGGGATAATCACCTCTCTTGACCATCTGTATTTGATGAACCCAAGAATGAGGTTTGTCTTCTTGCCTGCAGGGTCCACTGCTCAGACTAACTGCTCAGATTTCCACTGCAAAATGTTTTCTCCTTTCTGTAGACTTTTCAACACTTGGATATGTTCCTTTACATCTGGCATGCACTATAGCTCTCCTGGTAAGGGCTGACGCAAAGGAAACTCATGGAGTCTTTACAACTACCTGAGAGGAGGTTGTAACATGGTTGTGGGGTTGGCCTCTTCTCCCAGGCAACCAGAAACAGCACAAGAGGGAATGGCCTCAAGCTGTACCACAGGAGGCTCAGGCTGGACATCAGGAAAAATTTCTTAACCTAAAGGGTTCTCAAGCATTGGAACTAGCTGCCCAGAGAAGTGATGAAGTCGCTATCCTGGAAGCGTTCAAGAAATGACTGGGCATGGCACTTAGTGCTATGGTTTTGTTGACATGGTGGCATTCAATCAAATGTTGGACTCGTGATCATCGAGGTCTTTTCCAACTCTAATGATTCTGTGATTCTAGAGAAATACAGCAGTAGAAAAGACAGCGTTTGTACTATCAGCAGAAATCAGTTAATTGAGATGATGCTGCTTACTGAAATATGTCTAAGACTTTTTTTTAAAATACACCCTTTGGTACACCCCTGCACTTATACAGACTCTGTGCTGAACGTCTGCCTGATAACATTAAATTATGCAAAATTATATAAAAGTTCTCTTAATTTCACTGTAAGTAAATCAGTGATATAATTTAGCTGGCTGTCTTTGCCAGCATATGAGTGTTTTGCATGCCTTGCTTGAAGGGTCACCAATAAGCAAGGAGCTAAGACACTTTTAAGTCTGCATTGTGATCCAACCAAAATACCTCTGGGCTGTTTTCCCTGATATTTTGCAACTTCTAGCAAATGATCAAAGAAACAGCCTGTTGGCATAAGAGGGAGTGCTGTGACTGATAAACACCTAAAACTGTGGACTCTGCCAGCCTTACAAATTAGAAAATGGCTTGCTTCACAAATCAGTAAGTAAAATGAAGATTGCTAAATGTGCTTAGTGAGGATAATAATGTTGCTCTTTGTCTAGTCCTATTAGACACATTGAATCATGTTATAAACAACATTGCATTGGACAGGAGAGAACAAGCATTTGAAAGTAAAATAGCATTTTTGAAAAATCAAAATTTAAAATGCTTGAGAAACAATGATGCTGTGACCTGGTTAAAAAGGAGACCAAACAACAGCATTTATCCTGCTGAAATCTTAGAATATTTATTTCATTTTATTTTCACAGAAACAATTACATAAAACTATAGAAGAAGATAACACAAGAGAGATGTTCCAAAGAAACAGATATCATCTAAACTCGACCCCCAAGCCCTTTACACATTTGAATGATAGTAATTGCAATAATGGCCTCTGTTTCAGAGTTACATTCCCTGTGTTCTCCTGACCTATGCTGTTATTCTCTGTGGAAACGGCAGCTCACATTAAGCAACAGCCATCCTGAAATAATTTTTTTTTCTCTTTTTTTGTCTTCTAATGTCTCATCATATAAAAAGCAATCTTGAACACTCACAGGAGACAATTCCTTTATTGTATAGAAAGTCCTGAGAGTCAAGAGTCAAGTGTTCTGTTTGATGCCTTGGATTAAATGGCCAATATTGCACTGACAAACTTCTGCACAAAATTCTGCACAACTATCCAGACAATCTCACACCACTTCTACCAGTCTGTTTAAGATTCAAGATTCCTCTTCTACATACCATTTACAGGCAATAAAAAAACCCAGAAATTTACTATCCAAAAATAGTATTTGGCAACTACAAACAATTTAACTCCAGATTTCCCCTCGGATCTCTTGGTTGTTTACCAAGATGAGTATCCTATGGATGTATTTTAATATCAGTACAATAAAACTTATGGATTGTGCAAGCCACAGATTTCTTTCCACAATTCTCTTTTACAATATATTTCTATACTTTTTCTGCTAAAGTTTGCATTTGGGAGCTGACTACATCTTTGCTGTGACAACCTCTCTTCTTCATGAAAATTTTTCTTTCACTGAATTTTAATTTTTTGCTTATTTATCTTCATTTTCTATTTTTTACCCTTTCCTAAGCTGCTAGAACCTTTGATTTAACTTGGGGCACTTCCTTGCTGTATCTTTGCAGTATGTTCTTTGTAGCAAGTGAACCAATAACTCCATGCTTTTGGTGCCTGTCAAAAGTGATCTGGAAATTTAAGATCAAAACAGGACTGCAATCCCCATTTGTTGAGAAGCTGCTCACTTTTCCATTCCTAAATTCTACAGTGAGGTGCTGACAACACCCTAGTTACCAAAGGTTTTACTTTTGGTACATAGCTATGTGGGTTTGGACTGTCTGCCCTATCATGAGGGGGTTTTGCCTACTGTAAAATAGTGAGTGCTCCATCCTCCCTCTCACCCCTCTTCTACCATTCCCTCTGCCCAGGACATATCTAAAGGAGTAAGTAAGTGTATTATGTTTCATCTCTGCAACTCAGACACTGTCTATCTGTTCCCAAATGTATTTGTTGGATCACCAACTCTGCAGTAATCCTTCCATGCCTTGCTACAGATTGTGTAACCAATGGATTATCTACATCCTGTGTAGGTCCAAAAATGTGGCTCCAATACCAGGCAGGGACTGGAAAAGGGAAGGTGAAAAGGGTTGGAGCTTTTGTTCCCTTATTAACAAGCTGTCTCTTAAATCTCTTTCAAGCTATGGAGATTTTTTATATTTGTAATTCAGCTGTCAAACAGACCCAGTTATCTGATCAACAAGCACAGTAGCAATACTGCAAGAATACTGCAAGATTACATCTTACTGGACTTCCACCAGGACAAGACTTCTGCATTGAAAATATTTGTATTCCAGTCCACCTGTATGAGAGAAAGTAGTGAATTATGCACTTAGAGTGGTTTCAAAACATTAAAAAGTACTGAGTATTGCCAACAATTTAAAGGAAGTACAGTAATCTAAATTAAGTCCCATTTCATTTGTTGAAGTTATGAAGTTTTGGCCTAGCTCTGAATCATCAAAAGAAAAATAACTTACTTAGAAGTAAATTAAGAAGTATATCTATATCCACAACTTGTGTAAATAGCTCATCTAATGGAAAGAAAGTGAATGTGTAGTGCAAAATCATTTACAAAGACTGCAAGGGATTAAGGGGATTCACAACTAACAAGAAAACTGAGAGCTGATGCCATGAGCCAGTTCAATCCCTCTGGCAGTGGCTTTATTTCTGTAAACAAAAGGAACACAAAATGCTTCAGTTTTAGGTTCTGGGTATAATTTTTATGCACTGAAAATTAGCCATTTTACTGTAATTTTAGCTTATCATCTGACATAGCAAACCCAAACAAGACAATAATGGTCCTTCTATTATGGGCTTCACTTTTAATTACCAAGATTATCTGATAAGCCCCAGCCTTAGTTTTCTGGGGACAAAACATTTGGAAACAAAAGAGCTTGGGTGAGCTGATTTAATATAGGACTGAAGGCAGAGGATTATATGAATATAATGTACCATGATATGCATAAACCCCAGGAAGGCATAGCACCGTCATGAACATCTGTGAAGGTGTATGGGTTTTGATAGCACTGGAAGCAGAGGCAAAGAGCAGCTCTGTGGTGAAATATATTTTATCAACTTGAGAAAACATTGAGTGATTTTAAAGAATTTGCAATGATTTTCAATATATTTCTCAAAAACAACAGGGACTATCAATTCTTAAACTCTGCAGGAAAATTTTTGTAGTAATGATTCTTATTTAGAATCACACAGAAAACCTCCAGGTTTTTTTAATCAGCTCCATGTTTAGCATGGGTTGAAAAACAGGGTTGAGTATGATGTTTGTACTTTTTCTCTTAAAAAAGAATAATTCTTACATAATTTATGAAGAACAGAAAAAATATATAAAATTTGCTATGATTCATATTTCTTCCAATGCAAATCACATATATAGGCCCCAAATTCCAGGTTTAAGAAATAGGGTTTATTATAAAGTATTCACTAAGGAATGTTAGGAGAAGCTACCACTTCCAGCGGCCCTGGCCCAAGACTCCCTCCTGTCCAACTCTCTGGGGATCTGGGTCGCTGCTTGGGATGACAGACACAGCTTCTGCTTTCCTGCTTGCAGGTCCATCGGGTAGGAAAGCTGAGCATATGTCCCAGAAAAACACACACAGAAACACACATACAGAGGACACAGACATAGCTTGCTACACAGGGAGGGTGCTGCCTTCAACCATGCATACATATGGATTGTCATAAGAGATAAGCCCAGAGAGCCCTACCTGTGCATTCTCTTGGGCTGGCAGAGACAGGAGGTAACTCATGCAGCAACACTTCAGACACCCTCATACCCCATGGGTCATCAACTCACTGGTTCAACTCAGTGCTTCGTGCAACACAGATGCTTGCCAAGCATCATATCATAGAACCATAGAACCATAGAATCATAGAGTATACTGACTTGGAAAGCACCCATCAGAATCATCAAGTCCAAATCCCAGCCCTATGCAGAACATCCACCATGTGCCTGAGGGTGTCCTTGAACACATGAACTTAAAGGGAGCTACAGTTTTAGGCCAAGTATTACAGAATCACAGAAGGGTTGACACTGGAAGGGACCTATGGAATTCATCTAGTCCAGCCTCCATGCTCAAGCAAAGCCACCAAAAGTCAGTTCCTCAGGACCATGCCCAGATGACTTTTAAATATCTCCAAGGATAGAGGTATCCAAGAAATCTGTAGATATTCAAATAACTTGTATCTTACCTATACAAAAATGGGAATGGGATGGGAACAGTAAATAACTCTCACAAAGCCTGATTTTATACACATAAGGGCCTTAAAAGTAATTGATTGCTCTAGACATCCTGTTTGGCCAATTGAAATCATGACAGGTAACCCAGGTGCTCATAATAAGTCCAATTTCCAGGGAGGATGCAAAGCATTCAAGGGAACTAGCCCACTTATGCACTGAGTTCAGTTCCTCTTCAATGCCATCCAAATTCTCTCCATTGTCCTCAGGGTAAGTGGCATGACACACCTCATGCTTAGGAAGCTAAACCCTTCTCTCCATCCTCCTGCAACACTGGTCTTGGCCTTTCTGCTTATTGGCCTACACTGCCTTTTCTGTTTGGTTGGCCCAGACCAAAGCTGCCAGGAGCATGTTAGAAAGCAAACAATGTGAATGATCAATCAAGTGCCAGTCTTCAAACCAAGTCTCAAACTGTTTAATTTCCTTTTATATTGCCGTGGTCATGGAAGCTGTTCCTCATGCCATGCTTCCGGATGTGATCACTATTTTTGTATCTCACTGGTGCCTACAATTAAGTCACTCATTTTAGAAACCGCTGTAGCCCATGCAGACTGTGGCAGAATAACAGATCTACAAAGGTCATTTTTTCTGCAGCTCTTCCCTAGGAAGGATCCAACAAACCCTCCATCATCTTCTTTAGTTAAAGTCAGTAAAGTTAGCTTAACCTGTAAATGAAAGCAGTTGAAGCTAAACTAACTTTGCTAAAGGCAGATTAAGGAGAATTCACATGATTCTCAAAGCAGGGAGGGGATAAAGCCAGGCTTACTAGAAATGAGCCTATGAGTGGCAGGCCTGGGATAGGGCAAAACCATTATCCCAGCTGAAGTGCAAGTACACAAATGCAAACAAGGGCAGCAAGCAGGAGGAGCTGGGAACCACCAAACAGCAGGAAAGTTGCAACATAGTTGCCATCAGACCATGTCTCCCAGAAATGCCATGGATTGACACAATTGGAGCATGGAAATGGATGGCTGTAAGTTCTTCAGAAGAGAAAAGAGAGGAAGGAGAGGTGAAGATGTTAAGAAGTGTGTTGATTGTGTGGAAATTGATGATGATGATGACAAGGTTGAGTGTCTATGGGTAAAGATCGGGGGAAAGTCAACAGGGCAGACACCATGGTGGGAGTCTGTAACAGACCACCTAACTAGGACAAACAGACAGATGAGACACCTTACAAGCTGGTGGCAGGAGTCTCACAGTCAACAGTGCTTTTACTCATGGACAACTTCAACTTGCTAGATGTCTGTTGGAAATACAGCACAGCAGAGAGGAAGCAGAGGTTCCTAGAGTGTGTGAAAGACAACTTCCTAACAGAACTGGTAAATGAGCCTACCAGAGGACCTGCCCTGCCAGACCTGTTGTTTGTGAACATAGAAGGACTGATGAGTGATGTGAAAGTACCTTGGAAAGCAGTCCTTAAAAAGAGGGACCAAGGAAATCTGGACATCCTTGAAGAAAGAAATGTTGAAGGTGCAGGATCAAGCCATCCCTGTGGGCTGAAAGATGAGCCATCAGGGAAGAATACTAGCCTGGATAAGCAGGTAGCATTCACAGGAACTCAGACAAAAACAAAAAAACAAAAAAAAAAAAAAAAAAAAAAAAAAAAAAAAAAAAAAAAAAGTAGTGTATCACCTTTTGAAAAAGGGTCAGGAATCTCAGGAAGTGTTTAAGGATGTCATTAGGTCATGTAGAGAGATAATTAGAAAGGCAAAAGCTCAATTCGAATATGAGCAAGGTAAACCTCCATTCCTTATTGGACATGAGGGGGAATATAGTCACCAAAGGAAAGGAAAAGGCTGAGGTACTTAAAATCTACCTTTCCTCAGTTTTCCACACAAAGACAGGTAGTCCTCAGGACAACTGTTCTCTTGAGATGGTAGGCAGGTATGGGAAGCAGAATGGTGTCCCAGTAATCCTGGAGGAAGCAGCTAGTAACCTGCTAAGCCACTTAGATGCTCACAAGTCTATGGGACCAGACAACATCCATAGTAGGGTCATGAGGGAGCTGACGGAAGAGCTCGTCAAGCTGGCCTTCATCATTTATCACCAGTTTTGGCTAACCAGGGAGGTCCCAGGTCACTGGAAGGTGGCCAATATGATTCTCATCCACAAGGCCAGAAGGAAGACCCAGGAAACTACAGCCTGTCAGGCTGACTTCAGCACCTGACAGGGTTATGAAGCAGATCATCTTGAGCACAGCACGCAGCCAAACAGGACAAACAAGGGATCAGACCCACCCAGCACAGGCTTAGGAAGGGCAAGTCCTGCCTGACCAACTGTGTTAGTTTGGCCAGCCCACAGAATTGAGCTGGCTGGTTTTGAGATTGGCATGAACAAAGCCCGGGAAATCTTTTTTTTTTTTTTTTTCATTCTGGCATTTGGAGAGAGAAGCAGCTCCTCCGCCTTTCCTCGGCCCGAGTGGGGAGGCGTGGGTGGACACCACACAGACCCTCGGCTAAGGTAGGGTCTGGCTGCGTTTGATGACATCTGCCCACATGGAGCCCTGCTCTGCTGCTGGCCCCGGGCTGGCTGTGCCGCTGCTGTAGCCTGGCAGAGTCAGCCGATGGCTCCCTGGGCACTGGAGGGAGGAGAAGCCAAGCCAGCCCAGGGAGAGCTTTGCCACAGCACCGGGCCCACCCCGATGAGACCGAGGGGTGGAGAGAAGGATCCATCCAACCTCTTCCAGCTGCAAGAGACCAGCGGCTGCCTTTGGGATCACGCCCAAAGAGATCTCCCCCGCCCCCCAGCCCAGTTTAGAAATATGACACCATAAACTGCTCCACAGCCGGGCAGAGATCACAGGAGAGATTTTAACTCTTTCTTGACCAGGTGAAACTTCCAAAGCATGAATCCTGCCCGAGTGAGAGAAAGAAGAGACCGAATGAGATGTGAAGAGACACAGTGTGAGACCTAATGTCAGGAGAGACAAAGAATCCTAGGTTGGAAGGAAGATTGAAAGAGTTTCCTAGTTTTAGGCTGGACTTCGCTTGTAAGGCCATAGAGAAAGGACTAAACCTCTGTAACATATGGAATGCTTTTAGGGGGATGCAAAGCTCTAGTGATAGCTGTGAGATGATGTAACTGTAATCTAATGAAGAAATTTGAACAGAGGAAGAACCAAGAGACAGAAATGATGCCCCCTGCCCAGTGTGATAAGATAACCTCTGTTTCTTGAGATGAGGATAAGACAGATGAAGAGAACTCTTGTTTTATACTAGAAAAGTCATCCTTAAACTGTACCCTAATAAGCTGATACGGCCCATGAGCAGCTGCGAGAAGGCTGCCTTATGGGAGGGGCTTCATACCGGCAGCTTTCCTTCCCCTGGGCGGGCCATTCATGAAGTGTGAGGCCACAAGAGAACTGGTATCTTGTGAAAAGCCTCTGTGGTATACAAGAGAGACTCCTCTCCCTTGGTGAATTGAGAAATGATTATTCTAGGAGTGGTAAACTGACTGAAAATCACAGGTTTTGTCTCTTTAAGGGGAAAGTGAAGGTGGGGGAGGAGAAGTGTTTTGAAGGTTTCATTCTGATTCTTGTTCTTTTTTTCTTTTAGTGTTAGTTAATAAAATTTTTATTGCTTTTAAGTTTAAGCCTACTCTGCTCTTTTCCTGGTCCTATCTCACAGCAGAAATTGAGGGAATATATTCTTGTGGGTGCACTGGCACTTGGCTTGTGCCAAACCCAAGACATCTTTGGTGCATTGGCCGGAAAAACTCAAATTAGCAAATTGGTGAATGTGAAACTGCTACACCAACCTAATGTCCTTCTATGACCAGGTGACCTGCCTGGTGGATGAGGGAAAGGCTTTGAGTGTTGTCTACCTGGACTTCAGCAAAGCCTTTGAGATGTCTTGTCTCATTGCATTATTCTAGAAAAATTAGCAGCCCATGGCTTGCGTAGGTGCACTCTTTGCTGGGTTAAGAACTGGCTGGATGGCCAAGCCCAGGGAGTGGTGGTGAATGGAGCTGCAGCCAGGTGGCAGTCAGTCACTTGCGGTGTCCCTCAAGGATCAGTGTTGGGCCCAGTCCTATTTAGTATCTCTATTGATGATCTGGAGGAGGGGATTGGGCCTAACATTAGAATACTCACAGACAATATCAAGCTGGGTCAGAGTATTGGTCTGCTGGAGGGTAGGAAGGCTCTACTGAGGGATCTGGACAGTCTGGGTTGATGGGTTGATGTCTGGAATTATGAGAAATATTTCTTTGCATGTTTAAGAGATTTTAAGAAGTCTGACAAACAGTGTTTTTAACCTTTGTTCATGGAAAAAGGGCTTTTAAGCTCTGGGATGAAGCAGAGTTTTCAAGAATGTGTATTAGATAGTAGAATAGTGTGTAGTTTTATCACAGGGTGAGAATTTTAGATATATGGGTGGTTTAGGATGGTAAGCAGGTGAAGACAAGATGGAGAAGTCCACGTGGCTTTTGGGCTTCCTCCTTCTTCCTTGTCTGCTCCATGTTCTGCAGTGAGATGGCACGTTATGGTTGGGTTAGAGTAGAGTCTAACTTTCTAACATGAATAATAATTATTGGAGAAGTATTATAAATACTGATTACGTAGATTGCAGTATAAATGTACACACCACCCTGTGTGGGGGATTCAGGGTTTTGTGCCTTGGACTGACCTGCAATGAAGAGCTCTGCTGGTCAGGAACATAATGTATTGATAAGAAAGAATAAACAATGAAGGAGAACAAGAGAAGAGATGACTCCAGGCCTTTCCTTCAATCTCGGGGCTGGGGAAAAAAAGACTCTGTTTGCATTCTCAGGTCACAGAAAAAAGCCAGCAGAGAAAAACACACAAAAATATTTTTTATAAACCCAAGAGGTTGAGACCAATGACATGAGGCTCAATAAGACCAAGTTCTTGGCCCTACACTTTGGCCACAACAACCCCATGCAGAGCTACAGACTGGGGGCAGAGTGGCTGGACAGTGGCCAGGCAGAAAGGAACCAGGGTATGTTGGCTGAGCATGAGCCAGCATTGTGCCCAGGTGGTCAAAAAAAACAGTGGTATCCTGGCCTGTGTCTGCAATTTTTTGGCCAGCAGGACCAGGGCAGTGATTCTCTCCCTGTACTCAGCACTGGTGGGGCCCCTCTGGTGGTGCTGCGTCCAGGTTGGGGGCCCTCAATTCAGGAAGGATGTTGAGGTGCCAGAGTGTGTCTAGAGAAGAGCACAAAGCTAGTGAAGGGTCTGGAGCACACGTCCCCTGAGGAACAGTTGAGGGGACTGGGACAAGTTCCCTCAATCAGGAGAAGTGGAGGCTCAGGAGTAACTCTCTAAAACTGCCTGAAAGGAAGTTCTAGCCTGAGGATTGATCTCTTCTCCCAGGCAACCAGGGACAGGACAAGAAGACACAGTGTTAAGCTGCCCCAGAGGATGCTTAAATTTGACATTAGGAAGAAATTCTTCACAGTAAGGGTGATTAGACATTGGAATGAGCTGCCCAGGGAGGTGGTAGAGTCACCATTGCTGGAGGTGTAACATGGAGTGCCATGTTTTATATTGCTATGGTCTACTTGACATGATAGGGTTCAGACAAAGGTTTGACTCAATGATTTCTAAGGTCTTTTCCAACGTGATCGTTTCTGTGATTTTGTGGTCCCTCAAGGGCTTGGGTGGTCATAGAGTGCAGATAGAAACTAGCAAAAGTTACTCATAGAGAGGAAACATGAGGGGTGGTAAAACCACCTTGGTTTTTAAAATATGGTCTTGGGAGCTGGGTTTTGAGGATCAGGCACCAGAATGCAAATAAATTAAATCTTGCCTAAGGAACACCTGCATGTAATAACCAGGCCATTTTCTGAGAAAGCAGCAATAAACTACTATACAAGTCAGAGGTAATTATCTTATCAAGTGAGAGAAAAGTTCACACTTATGGCTGAACCAATTATGGACTAATGTGCATTTAAAGATCTTGTGACACAAGTCCATCAATTATTTGTCTTAAACAGAAGTTCATGCCATTACAAATCTTCTGAGCCCCATGCAGCTGCAAGCTTTGCAATAAACACAGCTCTGCTGTCCTGTAGCCATCATTTGAATAAGAGACTCTCTTTTAAGGAAGAAGTCCTTGCCACTGGAAAGAATCTTCAAGGATACATATGTGCTGTAGCTGACAGCAGCTGGTAGCATTAAGCCCTTCTCCTCCTGGTCTTACAATCCTTGCTCCAGTTATGGATATCATATACTGATGCCAGTGGTGCTCATCTCTCAATGACCTACAATGAATACCATAGGTGCATTGAGACAGGCCGCAAAGGAGAAAACCTACCTCTTCAACAAAGTAAGGGGAAAAAGGTTATGATTTACCCTCTAAAAGAGGAATGGAAAGGAAAAAGGAAAAAAGGAAAAAAGGAAAAAAGGAAAAAAGGAAAAAGGAAAAAAGGAAAAAGAAAAGCCAGAGGTAAGCTGCAGCTATTACTGTTTGCTTGTAATATTCCTACGCTGTGTACAGCATTTCTGAAAATCAGGTGTCCTCAGTGAAAAGTGAAGTTGCACTGCAGCTCCACTTGAATCTACTTCTGCAGCTCTCAAATTCATGCCCTTGCTTCACCTGGTGCTGGAATGATATTCAAAATTCAAACAGCAGGTGTATTGCTTACTTTTTTCTTTCATATCATGGTATCCATTGGTACCAAGACTGCTGTTAAATGTGTTTAGTTTGAAGGAGTAGAGAATGACAACATACGTACCCCTAAGGTTTGACATGCTCTTTCAACTACATAAGGAGACAGTCCGAATCACAAATACTTCTGAACAGCTTGTTCACAGTGCCAATATTTGTTCACAGTGGGAGAGGTATCATGACTGTGACAGAGTTCATGGTCACTTTCAGAATGAACAGATTCTCATAAAAAATAACTTTAGAGAAAACATTGTCAAAAACACCTCTGTAGTGCTGCCAAGATACTTTGCATCCCAAAGTGATGCTTCTGAAAGTGACATTTAACTTTAGAGATCCCACTTTCACTTTCTTCTGGTGTGCTCACCATGGTGTTTCCTGCTGGTTGCCAAGCTGCAGATGGCTAAATTTGGCTAAAACTGTGCCTTTTTTAGAGCAAATACCTTTCTGTTATTGGTACTGTTAATACAAATTACAGAACAATCCTTCATATTCACTGACAGTCACTAAGGGAATTATATGAGCAAATGAGATCAAAGTTTAAGTTTAAATATAATAAATGCTAAAAAGCTTCTTGAACAATGTTTATTATGTTGAGAATATGGCAAAGAAAATACATAGTCACTGTATTAAAAATACATATATAATTAATTTATAATACATTTATAATTAATCTCATGAATAATATGCTAAACACAATTCATTTTATAATGCCCTCTCATTTTCATTAGAAACAGACTTTCAAAACTTGGGTGCTGTAATTAAGGTAAATGTGTTTTTAAGTTAGGTAATCTCCTTTTGTTTATGCCTGCTAGCTACATATTGACTCTTCCCATCTGTATTAGCACACAAGCACTGTATTTTAATTAAGTAAATAGAGTTTCCAATTAGCAAACTGTAATACTTCACATATTTAGCCTAATCATTTGAAGTTCTCCAGGAATGTTTTTTATCATTCAAGTTAGTTTTGCATACTTGTCATGTACAATTAGGCAGCTCAACACTCACTCAGTGCCTGTGTGCAAATCAACTGAAATACTTACTTACTTTTGCTATTAACAAGGGAAGAAACCATTTATTGAAATCAGGAACTATTCAAAGTTCCTAACATGTCAAATTGTACACTGAAACACAATTGAATTATATATTT
The DNA here is from genome assembly GCA_018697195.1 of Certhia americana. Taxonomy (NCBI): domain Eukaryota; kingdom Metazoa; phylum Chordata; class Aves; order Passeriformes; family Certhiidae; genus Certhia; species Certhia americana. The sequence goes on from CM031859.1 coordinate 21,252,458, forward strand.
ATTAAATAACTTCTGATATACTTGGAAGCAATTTCTTGCTTGGGTCCTGCTACAAAGAAAATATTTCAGCAAGAAGTGTGGTTTTCAGCTGTGTTGTCCTTAAGGAAACACAACAGTCATCAATCAGCAAAGATCTGCCTATATAGGAATCCCCAAGTGCTCAAAGACTTATATAAATTATCCATAATGTCCTGTGAATTCACAGCACTGTTGCCTGGAAACCCAAAACTTAGGTCTGACTCATCTAGGAAAGATGCTAAAAATAGTAGCAGACACACTTGTCAGACCCACATTTAGGATTAACTTTAGTGTGTCTGGGATCCCCATGCCATCCTGACTTTTCTTCAGTTTCTGATGGACAGTATTAAATAGACAGGAATGCTCAAAATTGTTCAGAAATTTTCAGGAATGTTCCGATGAGATCACCTCTCCATTCTAAGTTGGATTTTCCATAGTTCCAATGGGAAAATTAAAGATGTGAGTAAAGATGCAGAGATTTAGAATAATTCTTTGTCTTCTATTCCCATTTTGAAGTTTGACATTCTTCTGACTCAGATGTTTGATATTAATTTCCTGATAGACACAGCACATTTCATCTTTTGAAATTTGGTTTTAATATATATATTTAGGAATGAGAAAGTTAGCTTAAACTGCCCTACAATTTTAAAATGATCCTTTTCTTCCTACAGTAATGTGCAAAGAGCACAGAAGATTAAGTTATTGAACAAAATAGATCCTACTTTCAATCTTTGTATAGTAAATAAAGGAAATAAAATATTCATCTATTACACTCTGCTTGTAGAAGACAACTATAAACATGATAAATTGTAATATTTCATCTGTTTTACTTTTTCCACCCCCAATATGACACATGGTCAAATAAACCATAAACCATGGTCATATAAACATTTTTAGAACAACAACACAGAGTCACACTCCTGTAACACAGTCTTATCTTAGGCTGACCTTGCATCAGTAATCTTAGACCCAATGAGATGTGGTTTATATTCCTAGCTGCTTATTTTAAGTTACTAACAAGCTGACACATAGATTAGGGTATTATCTGAGGCTGCAAAACCTCCATTCTGTGGCATGGTGAGAAACATATTGAAATTACTATTTCACTTCTTACTGTTGAATTAATTCTTCTATTGCTCGTATGTGCATAGATGCTTCTTCAAAAGCTGATAAAAATGAGTTGAGCAGAATGTCAGATATGGTACTCTGACACATATTATAATTTTATAATTTACGTTATTGTTGAATAATCAAATGTTTCCATACACCTAGTGATAGCAGCTTCTTACTACCAAATGTATTATGACCTCAGAATTTTGCAAAGGAAAATAAAAGCTTGACAGAACAACAAGGATGACTGATTGGTGCACACTATAGAATCACTGTTTAAATACACATATCTGAGATAGAAATCCAAAACACTGAGTGAATATATGTCTGTATCTACATGCAGATAATCATTTCCAAAAATATAGCACGAGGTTGGTATATGCACCATCTTCTATATTAATCATGACCATAGAACACAATGAAAACTTGATCAGTGGGTCCATTTAACCTACTAATGGGTTAAATGGACGTACTTAAGCTAGTGACATCTCCTTCTACACGATTTGCATTTGATTATTATTTTAATGTTTTCAATTTGAAAATGTAAATAAGAGCCCATGACTAACTTGAGACAACTGGATGTAACAATCATTCATTTCAAATCAAATGTCCTGTCCAATACAAAATATATCTCAACTATACAATATTTCACATATCAAACAACAGAATTTGTATAAACTTCTGTGTTTCTGTGACCTAAATGCAGAGGTGAAAAAAAATCTTTGCAATATGAAAAGCCAAGACAGCAAAGCCCTGGCAGAAAGTGCTAATTTTAAGTCCCAGGATCTCTTATGAAGGACATGAGGACAGGAGCTTCTGGCACTGCTCTCTTCTCAGTAATTAGAATATTAGCTAACAGTAACTGTTTATAATGTCATAATGACAGAGAGTAGTAGCACTTGGATCTCACACAGCCTGAGTTTTACAATTGACCTCCATCCAGAAACAAACTTGCAGTGACTAGATATCAATGTTACATAAACACAAAATACTAACTGTGTAGGCAACTGCATTTTGTTGACACTCCCCTTTCCATTTCAGCCTATAGACCCACACAGAGTATACCATAGCAATTTTATCTCAAACTCACAGAGGTACAGATTTCTGTGGCAAAGGGTACTTTGGAGTAAGAAGATTTTGCTCTCCTTTTCAGTCACAGCTATTATAAGCTGCATTTCAGACAAATACATAAATCTACACACTGTAGTGATACACCTTGGATAGGTCTGCATGGGGATCCCCAGGCTGGCTCTGAATGAGTTAGATTCAGAATTGGAAGTGATATAGCTACAGTGCACAGACTAATCATCCTCCTATCCAGGGACTATTCACAACCATATTTATTGGGCAGTCAACACAACTCTGACACAGGTATATTGTTTCATTGAGCCAAGCCTTTGGCTACACCACAGTGCAGATTAACTAGTTCACTTAGAACAAGCTGTATTGCTGGTGAAGTGTTGTTTTGCATGGAGAAATCAAGCCATTTGTTATGAAAAATGGCTATTTGAAAAACACACTAATGCTGGCCTATCTAATCCATCCAGTTGTGCCCCATCAAACTGACTTTTAAATTGAAAAAACACAGTGGTGAAATATTCCATATAGCTGGGAAAGCATTACTCTTTCAAAGAGTAATGATCAATTTATTGTGCTAAATTTTAGACAATTTGATAATAGCAAAGAGCCTCACTCTGTATAACAGGTGGGCTCATTTTCATGTTCCAAGGTACTGAAAAAACCAAAAGCACATAATTACTGTACCCTTGCATAAGGCAAGAAGGGTATACTGTTTTTTAAGCAAGAACTACAAGAAAGAATCATTGTTTCTATAGGAGTGGGGAGGATTTTTTGTGAGTATCCTCGCTCACAAATGGCTTTTAAAATGTAAATACATACCTCCAACTGGGAAAGCTGACTGAGGTCCGGATGTTTAATTTAAAAGAGCTTATGCATTTAAGCATATAACATGCATTTATCGATGTATTTTTGGGTCTGTCTGTCTGTCAATGTATTCTTCATCTGTGCAGAATCTTAAAATAAAGAAAGCTGGATCGATTTTCTTAAAGAGCCATCACGCACTGAAACAATCACTTACTATCCAAATATCACGTGTACTACATGCCATGCAAAGAGCTTCATCTACTTGTCAGAAGAACACACTCTTCACATTAAGCAGAAAAATCTACATCAGTTAAAATTAATTAGTGCATCAGGTTCTTTTACTGTCATGAAAAAAACCACAGGGAAAAATTATTCCATGGCAGCTTAGTATCTTGCGATGGTCTCTTGATAATATTTCCTTTCTGACATAAGTAACACAGACCTTTGATTTTGCTTGAATCCTTCAGCCTGGTGAGCAGGATCTGTTTTGCTTTTGGTTTAGTATTATACTCAGCAGGTCTGCTTAACAAGAAACAGGTGTCCTTTGCATACATGAAAAATACGTGGAAAAAAACACTGATATTTTTTCAAATATACATAAAGTAATATGATTTTTCTTTTGGTAATGTAACTTTTTTCAGTTTTATTTTTAACAGCATAAAATAAATTAACATAATGTTTTATCTTCCATACTTTCTCCTTTGACTGCAAGTACAGACTACAGATAGTGTTTTTAATAAAATCTTATATGGAAAATTTATGACTTCATATGTTAGGATACTTAGGAATTGGACTATCCATTTTAAAAGGTACTATTTTTCTTACCCTAACAATTTTAAATAAATACAACAAATAGATAATGTCCAATTCTTCAGCTACTTTAATTTGTAATATAAATTTAACAGAACAATCTTTTCCTCCCTTTTGAAACAGGAGAGACTGATGCTTTATTTTGCCTCTTTCTAAACATGTTAATGGAAAAATGAAGATACAGATAAATAATAAATGGTAGCTAAATAATAAACTGAAGAATCCCAGTATTTCTGCCTGTCACAAAACACAATTCCAGTTCTGTGCTGCAAACATGGGTGACTACAAGAGACCCAGGTGCAACTGCGAAGATGACTCATAAGTTTGCAGATCTTAGAGTGTTTTAAGACTGAATCCTATAAGCTACAAAAAACCGTAAAAGTCTGGCCTTAAAAGTCAGAGTGCAGTGCTAGAGCACTATCTTGTAACTCCTATGATTAGTTTCATAGCCTTTTGAGGAGACAAAAATGCTGTTCCACTACAAAGAAAAGCTGCAGAGACACTGGATGGAACTATTCCAGTTCTAATTAAGCTGCCCAAATGCTAATTTAGGCAGAAGAAGTTTTATTTAAACACTCAGGTTTGCAAATTATGCCTATGAATGAGATCCAGAGAGCCCATTTAAGTGCTTAAAAGAGTGAGTCATGTATTCTCAGAAAGTCTATTCAGAAAGCCAGACATCCTCATCTGTAGCCAGCCTGTCATTTCAGCATCTATCACCTATGTTTTGAATCACAGACACTCCCTATGCACCTTGCACAAGTATGCAAAGACACTAATAGTGTAGATGTGATACATTAATATAGTCATATCTAATCTGCTTCCTAAAATAATCCTACTCACTGGACATTTTCAAGCCTACCTAAAATTAAAAGCATTAAGCCCAGAAGAAAGCACTGCATTACTGGCTAGTATTCTGGTCATAACAGGAGTTTTTCAGAGAAGAGGAGATCTGTATTCCACCTCTCCTTTCACATTACATGGATCCTGGTCACCAGAAACGTGGGCATTAGAACAAAAATTAGGGCAGAAAGTGGAATTTTCTCCTCTCCTACTTTTCTGTGTCTTTCATGTTCCCTGATGAGATTAATATTTTCCAACTTTGTCACAAAGACTGTGGAGGAGACATCTGGCTAGTGCAACCTGGAGTTGCTGCAGCATGCAGCATACCTGGATAATGCCTCCTGCATCATTCTGCTGGGGCCAACTGCCCACACAGAAGGCTTCCAAAGACAACCTCTCATGCTAAATGTCTACATTTTCTTATATAGCTGTCATTATGACAAGGAAAATGCACCTAAAGTTACAAGTGATTTGTTGGCTTTTGTGATCTTTGCTCTCCCATTCATTTTTTCTTTCTTGTCTGCTGTTGCCTCTGAGATTTTATTAAACTGCACATTTGCAGCAAATAATGATCATATTTTATATATCATGACTCTGTCTCATACTATGGGGCTTGGAGAGACACCAATAAAAATGAATATTTCTGGTTGTATGTAGGAAGGTCCATCTGCTTCGCTGACCTTTGAAGAGTGGTTTGAGGTATAGGCTGGTGCACGAGCTCTTAACATTTCTGTACTTGTTGCAGCTTGGAGAGATGACAGGCTGATCTTATTTTATTGGGCTGTGACTTTAAATAATTTGCAGGACACTTGTAGTCCATATGTTTGTTCTATTTATCTCATTGTGAACTTAAATAAATGAATATTCTTTTCTTTTTTAATAATATATCTCTGTGGTAGATCAGATGAACAGTCTATCAAGTCTAATATTTTACATGTAACTGTCTCTTAAAATCTGAAAAATTATATATATATGTATACATGCACATATGTTTGGAGGGCGTGTGAGCACTTGTGTAAGTGAAAACTTGCTGTGTAAACGTATAAGAGCTGTTCAACTGTTTTTAATATGCTGCACTTATCTAAAACATGTCAGTTGTTTGGGATTGCAAATCCAGCTGGAGAAGGCAAATGTGTAAAGTAGTAGAACAATCTGAACCACTTGATTTTCTGTTTTTTTTAAAATTTAACTTACCACTATATATATCGCTGTTTAAAATCAATAAAAATCATACTAGTGGAGAAAAATCTGGGTGATAAATAGACTTCTCAAAGTATTTAGAAGTGGGAAGTCAGGTTTCTTGTAGACTACAGTTTAGGCTTAATGGTATTGGTATCTGGCAATGATGGGTAATAAAACTATTGCTAATAAAATCTGATGATACAAAATCATTAGAATGATATTAGAATGAATCTGATGATACAAAATCACTAGACCATAATAATAAGTCACTTATATTGATCTAAGATGAGAAATGTATATTTGCATATCAAGAAGTAAAATCATTATGGCAATTATGTTATACATAGCCATTTCCCAAAAAAATGGCTTGCTGAAGAGAGAGAACATAGAACACACCCTCTCAGCATGACATGCTGGCAATGAAGGCTAGCACAGTCAAAACATGACTGAATCGAGGAGCTTGGAACTGGAATAAATCCAGAGAAGAGCACTAACAAGTACTAAAAATGAATCTGTGGATTGATCTATTCAATTCTTACAGTCACATCTCAGAAAGAGTGTGGAAAATTGGGGTGACCTTCAGCAAAGAACAAGACAGATTTTAAATTCCTCTCTCCTTCAAGGCAATGAATCTCGCACTTGTACCTGCACAAGCTTGCCATGTTAAGGGATGTACCACTCACAAACATTACTCTAGTCATAAAATGAGGCAGATACTTTTCAAATCTTGCCTCTGATATTTTATTCTATGATTTCCTGTGGCTATGAATTCCGTACACTGAAAATAGATATGTCCATAGATCACCTTTATAACCATTGTTGAAAAGTAGTTGTTTAGGGAGTTTTCAAAATACAATTTTTTTCCTGACATATGGTAAGAGCTCTATTGTGCACAGAGAATTCTGATAGACTTTAAAACTTGCAACAGGAAGTATTATAAACCGTAATAACTGCAGTGAATCTACCTGGCATCTAAAATGTAATGAACTAAAGTATCTCTCTCCTCTTTGGAAAGGTCATTAAATATATTTTTATGGGATTTCTGGTAACAGTTAAAAATTTTTATTATGCTATAATTTCAATATGGGAGTGTCCCCACAATTAAAAATTATATAAAAATTAGTTACTGCACACAAAAATTAGTTTTTAGGTAATAATAATTTGTCCTCAATAAAAAAAAATCGATCGTGTGCTAACAAAAATAAATATTGGAAACACAGAAATTTTATTTGAATGAAATTTTTTGTCTAATTGAAGAAAACATTGACAGCTTGTCTAATGTGATTGAAGAAAACACTGACAGCTTGTCTAATGTAAGTTTAAATAATAAATAGGAATTTTGAAAGGAACTAACAGTAAAGTGTGTAAAAGACAGCATGATGAAGGAATAAAATTCATCTATAATATAGTTGTCTTAGACCAATAACTTCTGTGAGTTTACATGGTAGATGCTGCGCAATATTTAAATGCACATTTCCATGCCATTAAAAATATAATTTCTAGAAGCTTCAAATATAGAACAGCATGGGGGGAAAAAGTAACGCTTCTGCCTCAGGGAAGACACAACACATTAGAAAGATATAGAACACATGCAAATTTTTTTAAAAAAATTGAAATTAAAAATATTCAGGTTTTATTTCACACGAATAGCAAAACTCATGGATTCCTTTTGTACTTTCAGGACCTTGAGAGTAGAAAAATCACTGTAAATTTTGGTAGTCTGCTTCATACTGGCTACACTCAGTCATCAGAAAGACTTTGGATAATGGCTTCTTAAACCTCTAGTTCAGCAATGCAAAACCTTTATTGCAGAGCAGCCCTTGCTCTGGCAGCGGTGCCATGCTGTGCAGCAGTGTCAGTCCTTGCATGCCACCTGCTCGAGTCTTCAGCTACCCACACAACCCAGCATCTCCAATCTCTTAAACTGGTCACCTACATGGTAGCAACGCTGATAATAGTGTTTTGAAACTAGGGGTCCTGGCTTTGGACCTTTCTGATATAGGCATAAAGAAACAATAAGATTTGGCCAATAAAATTAAACAGAAAGGCTGTTGTGAGGTATTTTCAGAATCTAATTACATGGGTCTCTGTAAATACCATGTTTTTACTAGTTTTATTGCAAAATGCTGGTTATCAACTTTCTTGAAGACCAATGTAATTCAATATTGCAGGACTTCGTGGTTTAGGACAGGCAAACTCTAGACATTCCTTTTCATCTTTTTCTGTGTTTTGAATAGCAGTTCTCAAAGCTACTAAGTAAAGAAAGACATTATTGGAGAAGGAATATATAGAAAGGATTAATGTGAACAGCTGATTATCTAGAACTGCTACTAACTGCTACTAACAAGTTACAAAAGTATTGTTTAAAGTCATTTAATTTCATTCAGAAATGGGAGAAAATTCAGGAAATACAAAGGGTTTGTGATCTGTTCAACAGTTTTCATGGAGGAAATGACAGCAGCATCATGGAGTTAATGTGCATATTATTAGAATTGCATTTATTTTCATTTGTGGGTTTGGGGTCTTTTTGTCTTCCTTACTCAGGAAGCGTTTAAAAACCTCAAGGCTGCTCAAGCCTAATGCCTGTTATAGAAATGCTGACATACTTCTACCAATTGCAGAGAAGAAGCCACCACTTCACAAGTTTTAAACCTAGACTTAAGCACAAACCCTTCACCATCAGGCTCACTGTTCTCAGCACAGTTTTGCAATCACAGGGCTATGACCAATTAGTACAAGCTGTCCCATATTCCCATCTCCTGTGGTTTGCATCACTTCAGGGTGTGATTCTGCCCTTACAGATGGGATGTGCAATCCTCCATATGGATCATGATGTTTGCACCTCAGACATCCTAGAATAGAATATTGCAGTTGAAAGGGCTGTATAAAATTCATCTAGTCCAACTGCCAATGGGTACTACATTTACTAAATTTGAATATGCTTAAAGCATGTATAAAGTATAATTTATTAATATAGCTATAAAAAGTAGTGTTAAAATATGTAGAGTCATTCAGAAATATACTCCAGGTTTCTTTTTAATGCATCTATATATCTCTATGAAGGAGAATTCACAAGCTCTGGTCCTATTTTAGTCTTCATTTGCAAATATCATTAATACTTTCACAGGAGACTTACTTCTATGCCTAAAATCTGATAAAATCATCTAAGCAGCTTGATCTCAAGTACTGTCAAAATTAAGCATCTCTGTGCCTCCACAGTACTTCGAAAAGAAACATAGACATTTCAATTTTTGGAATATATGATCCATGGTACAACCTTTGGAAAATACTAGAATATAAATCCAGAATGAGTGAAAGATCTACTCTGAACCCAGTTACCTACTATTAACTACCTAACATATCTGAAATAAGTTTACCACTACTTTTGGACTCTTCAGGGTATATATGTGAATGACTGTATGCCTACTGTGGCAGAGTTCGCTGCTGCCTGCACTTAAGCCATAACCACCAGTGGCGGTTGTGATGGCTGCATCTAGCTTACTGTGAACTATGGGGGACAGATGACAACAGGGTAGCCAAAGGCTGTCTGGAACAGCAAGACCCCATGTCTTGCTGGCATGAAAATAAGACGACAAGTCATTGACTTTGAAATCTTAACAAAGTACTATGAAGGATTGGTCCTTAAGATATATAAGCATATAATCCTTTAGATATAAACGATTGAGTAGGTCTGGATCCTGACACACTTGTACTTGCGTCTGAGAGGTGGTTTAGGACACAAGGGAGTCTTTTTTGAACCTCATGACTAAGACAATGACTCAGCTAGAGCTGAAGCTCCTAGCAGTTTTTTCTGACTCTGTTATCTAAGCAGTGTTTAATCTAGTGTAGCTTGCCATCAAATCTTGTCAAACCACTGTTGCATTTACTATCAAACTTTGTTGTATCAATAAAGTACATTGCTACTTCTCTCTTAAAAGAGAAGTGCATAGCTTCACACACAACACCTATATTAGAGGAAAGTTCTGATGTACAATTTATTATCAGCAAAAGGAGAAAAAGCACATGATGTGTTAAAGACAAAATGTTAAATGCACATTTTTGTACTCTTAAATACTGTCATGTACTGCTTTTTTCAACTTGTGTCACCCTTAGCAATGATATTGACTTTTACCTAAAACTTAGTGGCTGCTGGTTTTTGTATTTATTTTACTAATTTGCATCAATAAAAGCATCAATGAGCTGATAATTGATTAGTGACTGGTATCAGTCCTTGTTTCTCACGCTGGAATGATTTACTGTTTCAAAAGGGAAGTAGGTTGATTCATTTAAATGATCTCATTTCATATCTTGCACCAAATGTCTGAGAGAATAATGAATTACAGCTAAGGACAGTCATCTTCATTTTGTCTGTAATAATTCAAAAGTCACTGAGATGTTATTGGTTCAGAATTGAGTGCTATGGAGCTTTTATTTTATGTATTCATTCATTTCACCTGTAGGAACAGATAGGATGATGGAAAGTAAAATTAATAATGAAAATTAGGGTAAAATTGGTGCAGAGACTAGGCAGAATGAAAAATAAAACTCAGAGTTCTGTAGAGAAGCAGAAAGAAGAGGGAAAAAAAAAACAAAAAACCAGGAGTGGAGTTGTCAACTTTAAGACTGTAAACAGGGGAAGAAAAGGAATGGTGATAGCCAACAACTGAATTATACCAAAGACTTTCTAAGATGTGTAGCTCATTCTCATGAAAGGTTGCAATTCATGAGATTTGCCACATCCTAGAAAAAACTACTACACTTACAAGTAAAACTGTCACAGAATTCAGCCTTTGAAAGTTAGGGTTTCAGTTCCAGTCCTCTGACAAAGATTACTGCCTAGCTTTGATCAAAACATTTGTTTTTTCTGTCTCTTAATTCTTCATTTTTTAATAAGAATCAAAATATTTCTCCCACTTAGAAAGGTTAATGATGTCAAATCCGCTAATAAATGGTTCAGGGACCACTTAAGCCTTCTTGCCAAGTCATTTCTTCCTAGCACATCCACTTTGCATAGGACTTTCCACATCACATACAATCCAGTGATAAAGTGAATTGTGTGCATATGGGTTTTTCTGGAACCTGCAGTCAGGACACAAAGCCAAATTAATGTCAGAGCATGCCAGGAAAATTGCTTGTGACCAGTACTTGTCTAGACGTAAAGAAATTTTGCTGGAATCAAATAAACAGTATTAAAGTGACATAAGACTAATCAGCTGGGAAGAAGACAAGACTCACTGAACAGGAAGAACTGGAACACTGGAACTCAAAGAGTTTACCAACTTTGGAAGGAGAGGCAGGCAACTCAGGAGCACAAGGGTGTCATTAGGTCATGTAGAGGAAGAATTGGAAAGGCAAAAGCCCATCTAGAACTCAATCTGGCCACCACTGTAGCAGATAAAAAAAGTGTTCCTAAAAATACATTAATAACAATAAGAGAGCCAAGGAGGATCTCCATCCATTATTGGATATGGGGGGAACATTGCCACTAAGAATAAGGAAAAGGTTGAGATATTTAATGCCTTTAAAGACTTTTACAGTAAGCCCCTGAGCTGGTGGACAGGGACAGGGAACACAGTAATCTCCCAGGAGCCAGGAGAAAGCAGTTAGTGGCATGCTCTGCCACCTACACTCACAAGTCTATGGGACCAAATGTGATCCACCAAGGATACAAACACAGCCGTTGGAAGAACTCACCAAGCCACTCTCCATCCTTTATCAGAATCCTGGTTAACAAGAGATGTTGCCCACCTGCAAGGAAGGCCATATGGAGGATACAGGGAAATACAGGCCCGTCAGCCTGGCCTCAGGGCTGGGGAAGGTTATAGAATTATAGGTTATATATTATCAGGAGTGCCATCACACGGCACATGTAGTAGATCACATCAGTGGATCAGGCCCAGCAAGCATGAGTTCATGCATAGCACATCATGCTTGACCAACCTGATCTCCTTTCATGACAAGGTGATCTGCCTAGTGGATGAGGGAAAGGCTGGGGACATGGCCTGCCTTGACTTCCAGAAGGCCTTTGACACTATCTCTCACAGAATTCTCTTGGAGAAGACAGCAGCCTGTGTCTCAGACAGGTGTAGTTTGCTGAGTAGAAAACTGGATAGATGTTTGAGACCAGAGAGTGGTGGTGAATAGATTTAAATCCAATTGATGTGCAGTCACAAGCAGTATTCTGCAGGGTTCAGTGTCGGGTCACTCCTGTTTAATATTTTGTCAATGATCTGGAGGAGGAGATTGAGTACAGACAACACTAGGTTGGGTGGGAGTGTTGATTTGCTAGAGGGTAGGAAGGGGATCTGGACGGGCTGGATCAATGTGCCAAGGCCAGTTGTATGAGGTTCAACAAGGCCAAGAACTGGGTCCTGCCCTTCAGTCACAACAAACCCATACAGAGCTACAGGCTGGGGGCAGAGTGGCTGGAAAGCACAAATTTTATAATGAGTGGCTGAGGGAACTGAGATTGTTTAGCCTGTAGAACAGAAGGCTCAGGTGAGACCTTATCACACTCCACAACTATCCACAAGGAGGTTCTTGTGAGGTGATGATTAGCATCTTCTCCCAGACAACTAGCAAGAGGACAAGGGAAAACGACCTCATGTCGCACCAAGGGAGGTTCAGTTTGGATGTTGGGAAAAGCTTCTTCAATGAAAAAATGTCCAGGCTTTTGAACAGGCTCTCCAGACAAGTGGTAGAGTCACCATTCCTGGTAGTATTCAAGAAAGAGTAGACATGGCTTTCCATGATGTGCTTTAGTGGGCACAGTCATACTCAGTCAAAGATTTGACTAGATGACTTTACAGGTCTTTTCCAACCTTAATGATTCTATGATATACCTGATGTATACCCTCCATCACTACACACCAAAGTAGGTGGATTTTTAAAATAATTTTCCTTTTTTCAGGAAGCGATCTTACAACGAAACTAAGCTCACTACCTGCTGTCTTCTGTCCAGCACCAATCACCATACACTTTGCAGGCACACTGTTGTGACAGAACAATGGTCTCTGGAGGCATCCTTTTCCATCAGCTGTAGAAAGAGTGCCCTGGGAATTGCAGGGTTAAAGCTTAGTGTGCCCTGGACATTGTAGAATTAAATCTTAGTGTGTTCTCTTTAAAATGGTTAGCAAATTTGAATTTAATCGCAATTTAACAGAGAAAAAAAATTATAATGACAAAATCTCCAGAGACGTGTGTTGACAACTTTGCATTTCCTTTCATAACCAAACAACTACAATCAGCAAAAAATGCAGAATAACCAAAAGCATACAGATCAGTTTGGGAGCTTTTGTTGTTTTTTTCGTTCAGGCACCTTGCTCTAAATTCTGATTCTCCTTGAGATTAACAGCAGCATTCTAGCTATTTTCAGGACTATTGGAAGCTGCTCTGCTGAGATGTTGTGCTGTACACTGTTTTCTGGAATTATTAGATATACAAAACAATAGACAAAATCACCTAGAAAGCCTAATTTTGAGGGTTTCACAAGACTCCTCTTGCTTCCTATTATTTACTAGTTAAAAGAACTGTACCATATTAGGAGTTAATTTGCATTTGATTCCAAGACTGTTTAAACCTGAATGCTGTCAGATCTTTGTTTCCTTTACAAGCAATAATGATGCTCCTTTCATATATTATTGCAATAGTGTTGTCCATTTTGTGGTGATCTTTGAAATGCCTATTGCTATGTTTTACAAATGGTGTCTTTTGGGAGATAGATTCTCTGCAAGGAATGAAACATATTGTTTATCTTTTAGTTCTCCAAACCAGCAGTCATTCTTTTGATAAGAAAATAATGAGTGATTAATGTATTTGTCTAGGTAAACATAAATTGTTGATATGTAAATATCAATAAAATAGTTGTAAGAACATGATATAGGAACGTCTTCACAAATATGGAAATTTTATGACACTTGGATATTTGATTTCATACAAGAATTCTTATTTTTCAAAAATAGTGTTTTTTCAAACACTTTTTTATTATTATTATTTTGTATACCATTACTACATGATATACATGTAGTGGTTTTATTTTGTTGTTTCCTATTGTGGTTAATTACACATTTCAGCCTTGACTTTGAAAAAAACTAAGTACACATTTAACTTCAAGCATCTGAGTAGTTTTATGAGCTTCCCAAACCCAAAGAATACCACTTATTTGATTTTGGTTACATTTCCCTCCAAATCTGAGGTTTATCCTTCATAACAGTAACTACAAACTTCTGAATCTTACACCAGATTTACAGGCTTTTCACAAACACCCCGAATAACAATATAAAATCAAATACAGAGACCTGTTTTTTAAAAAAAGCCATAGAAGTGATACTGAAGAAGAGACTTGAGAATGTTGCCTGAGGAGCAAAATTCAGCTACAGTATTCTAATAAAAGCAACTGCAAAATGGAAAGCAAATTATATCTGGATGAAAACAGTTACTTGGATAAGAAGTCATTCTGCAAGCATGTTAAATGATAACAAAGGATTCAAAGGAACCTATTTATAAAATAAGGGGATTGCATTATGACAAATATTTTGCTGACTTTACATTGGAGAAGCATGGAATGTGCTTTGATGTTTCAGAAATTGCTGTTTCTTTGCCACTTTACCCACAATATTCTGATCCATATAAAAGGTCATTCAAGTATAAAAAAAGATCCAAATCAAAGATAATGATGTGAGTGAGGGTTGCAGAAATAATAGTGACACATAGAAATAACGGACAAAAAGGTCAAGGGAAACCTTGCACAGAGGCAGATTCGCAGAATTATTGACCATCCTTAATCGTACCCCCATTAACTTCCAAATGGTGTCTGAAAGAGCCAAGCCAAGTGTCAACCACAGCAACTCCTGCTCAGTGCACTTGGTAGAAGTCAGCAGATAGGATTCTGCTTGTAGTTGTGAAAAGAATATGTTTCCTGGAGGAAAATTAAGGTACCTCCACATTAGTCTATCCATAAGCCCTGGATACAATTAAGCTGTAATCACAAGGTTAACATTTATTAAAAACTTTTTTGCAATCTTTAGACATACTTCTTGTAGAAATCTTGAAAAGACAGGTTCTGAGGAACAATTCAGTATTTTACTTACGTTTGCCTCAGTGATGCAGGTAAAGCACCTGCATTACAAAGGACATAATAGATGGTCTGCTGTTACCAGTCTACAGTGCTCTCCAATACAAAGTGGATTTCTTGCAGGGGGCCTCACATGCATGTTGTGATTTTGAAGATGTGAATACCATACTTAGGCTTAGGAAGCTGAAAGAAGACATAGTATAGTACTTTGACATTCACATTTGATGGTCAGGATAGTCAATGTATATTGCTGATTATTTAATGTTCTTTTGATGACATGCTTTCATTCTGAGATATGCTTCTAAGAACTATGTAAAGCTGTTTGAGAAGGAAGGAGCACGGCTCCATTTAACCATTGAATGGCTTTGTTGCACACATAGCAAGATATGATCCTCTAACAACTGGGGCAACAGGTGCACCTTCTACAAGAGTTACCCCTACAAAACTACTGCTAAATTGTGGATTTGATCTGAAAAACCAGAGAACCACAAAACTCTGCATAGCATAGCATAGCACAGAAAAGAACATATTTTCAGTTAAGAGACCATAAATTATCATTTAGTCTACCTGCCTGACTACTTCAGGACTGATCAAAATGCAGGATTACTTCCAAGAACAGGAGTATTTCTTATTCACTCTACACATCTACCTCTTTTCCTGTATGCCTTATTTCCTGAAGAGTGTAGGATAAGCACTGCTGACTTTCCTTGCTTTAGAGTCTTGGTCAGACCCTTCAGACCCTTTGTCCCAGGGATTGAGATTACCTGTTGTTAACCTGGGATGAGTTCAGACTTCACCAGAAGACTTAACACAGATTGTGGTAATAACTCCATCATTAACTTTTTCAAAATGTATGATGGGAATTGGAGAGGAATCCTGTAGATATGGAAAGAAGAAGCACACAGAAAAAAGGGAGGAGAACAGAGAGATTAAATAGGAAATTAAAGAGGAAAGACATTAGAAAGTCAAGAAAAGACTATGACTTGTTCAAAAATGACTAGAGACTTTGAGATTTCTGTTTTGCCTGTTCAAAATTAGGTGGACAAAAGACCTTGATTTCATGGAAAAGCATTTACTCATTTTTGAAAACTGTTTTTATGTAATCTCTGGTTAATTAAACCATATAAGGCAGGCAAAATCTCTTGTAACTGTTGAGCTACTGAACTCCAAAATCTTGTCTAAAAGATGAGTAGGCTCCCTAAAACAAAAAATGAAGAAACAGAAAATTATTAGATACTAAAATATAGAAGGCGATAGAGCATAAACAAATAGTGCAATGGGTCTCTAAAAATTGTCCATTTACCTGGATGAAAAACGAAGTTGTAAAAGAACATCAGTAATGTCTATTCGATAATGGTGAAATTATGTGTTTGTTTTAACACAGTTTTTTCCTTAGCATCTACAGAGCAGCCATTACACTGTACCATTCTTAAACTACTAGCAAACTAAGTACCAATCTCTCATTTCTAATCAGGAATCACAGAATAACAGAATACATGCAGATCCTTATTTTTGAGCGTATTTGAAGTATTAGTTACTTGTAAACAGCAAGCAAAATGTCTGTACTGATCATCCTTTCTAGTTCATTGGTCTTAATTATTTGTTTTCCAAGATGACCACACAAATAAGGCAGGTCTGGTTGCGTTTTCTCCATGAGGCAGATTGTCAGACCTATTTTTCTATTAAGTAATCTTGTCCTTTGGCAGCCAATGAGAGCACTTGCTCCTGAATCTAAATACTCCTAATAGTAACCAAAGTCAATATATAGGACACAGATTGCTGATTGACTTATTCACAGTTCTTTCTCAGGCCTTCCAATCTGCTTTAGAGACACAGGAGCAGTGCTATTCAAAAAAATCAAATTAACAGAGAAAAAAGGGTCTTGTTCTTAAAACATTTGCTAGCTGCCTCTTCAGATAAGGAAATGCACAGCACAACGTGTGTGCTGGCCAAACTCCAAATCCCACCATGAATCCTTGGACTAGATCCCAGAATTTGAATTTGATCAGGGGATGTTTGGAAAGGACATATTGCTGGCCTTCCATGAAGAACTATTCCGTTTTGGGCAAGGGGAGATAATGCTCAACCTGAGAAAATGTGCAGGTGGTGACTCTGAAAGGCATTTACAGCTTACAGTATTGAAACATCAATAGATCTTCTTCCTCATCTGTTAGAGCCAGCTTTCCCTACAGTATTGCAAAACACATGTACAAGGCAACTTGATTTCCTTGCACAAATCTAGCATGCCAAGGATGAATGCTGGCATGTCCTCACTGCACTTCAGCATCAACTACAAACAGAGTTTTAACATGCCAGTATGCCAATGTTTGTCAAACTGAGAAAGCCAACAACATTTTCAAACCACATTAAGGCTGCATTAGTTTCCTAAGAATCCAAGTTAACTGAAATGAGATAAAAATAAGTATTCAGGGATAAAAAATATTAACTACATTCAGTGTTGTGTGCTGTAATAGAGCAGCTAGGGGAAGAGCAAAGCTTCTTAGCAGCTGTTACAGGAACAGAAGACACAATTAAAATTCCAGCTGCAGAGGGAGAGAAATATTCAGTCCGGGGTAAAAATAATAATCAGACATGGAGAACTTCAGAGGAGTCAGTATGACTGAGCTATCAGCATCATACTTAACACTGTAGTTCCCATCTTCTCCTATGTCAATACCTAGCCTAAAGAAAGTGTATGTACTCAAAACTGTGTCAAATGTGACAGCATTCTCACATTAGGAGTACTTGCAATTCTTTTGAACATCTCTGTACAAAAAAAAAGAAGGATCACTATACCGCTAAATAGACTGTTCTACTTTCAGCTCAGAAGTAAACAATTCAGTTTGGGTAGAGACATACAATTTCTCAGCACCTATCACTGATGTAATTTTTCAGCTATAGGAACTAATCTCCTCATTCTCTTTGCTACCCAACTTCCCCTCAACACCTCCTTCCCTCTCTACGGCAACAGCTGACAGGCTGCAGGCACATCTAAACTGTTGGACCAAGATACAACTCCAGCCCTTCCCTGACTTTGCAAAACAGGACATGGGAAGCAGTAACTTCCCCTTTCTCTATCTCCCAGATAAACTGTATTTTTGTTACAATTAAATTGAAGTGATTTAGAAACAGATTTGTCACCATGGTCCATGTCAGCAAGGTCACAGGCCTGGATTTTGAGGGAAGACTCAACTACAAGAGAAGATTAACTTACAACACTTCACCTTGATAATATTTGAGTCACCAACCTTCTATATTTGCAGTATAACACAATTCTCACTTCAAACCACCATGCCAATATTGTCTCCTTCATTGTGATCATTATCAAATAATGCAAACAAACAGTGTCAGAAGATGGCATGGGACAATTTTAGAATAAAATGTTAGCATCTGTGTCCTATAGAAAACCTTCCCCTTTTTCTATCAGCTCAGCATTATTTAAATGATTTCTCTCTATTATGCTATGCTAAAACTCCAGTATAGAGATTGGGAGCACAATTTCGCCTACATTGCTAAGTATCTTTGATGAAACCTGTTTTGATGATACCTATTCTGAATCACACAACAGTATTGCAGAGTATTATCAGAACTGGGGAAATGGCTCAAGAAATATTAATTAAAAAGCAGAGGAACAAGAAGGAGGTCATTGTAGATAGCCAAGTACTTCTCGGATATAGGAATGGATGAGATATTTTTGACTCTGTGAATAATGTCACAATAGTCATTTAGTTAACTGCCATAGATGTTGAGGTAAATTTACAATACCAATATTTCCAGACTCAAAAGAGGAATTTGGTTTCAAGTGTTTATTCTTTTGTCTACAGTATGTAAAATATCCTATCACCTTTTTGCTCGAGAGACTATACAATTGGTATTTTGTTGTTTTTTTCCTCATCACTTTCCATTCTATCTTGTAAGAGTGGCTTGATGCAGCATAAACTTCAAAATTCCCAAGCACCACTAATATTGTTGAGTTTACTACTGGATTTACTTTTCTACTGATGTAGACTGAGATTTCTGTACTTAGAGTCCCATAGGAACTCACACCTGTAAAATCCTAAATGATGATTTTGTCTGACAATCTTTCAGCTTTTAAAAGACCCTTCTTTACAGCATTTTCCTTTTTTCCACTTCCAGCATTCTAATAATAATACAGCTTTCTTAGTTCTTTTGCTCAGCTAAAAAATCTTAATTACTTTATGCATCCCTTTTTATTTTCTATTCTCCTGAGGGCGTCAAAGGTGTTGATGAACTAAATAAACTTTACAGGATCCCCTTGAAATAAAAAAAAAGAGTTGATTCTGTCTCATACACTTTTACATTGGGGATCAAGGAAGTTAAAAAATCCACATAGTAAATGTACATGCAAAAATAGACACAGAACCCTTACCTACGGATTTTACAAAAATACCAGGCTTAAGCAATTTGAACACAGATGGACAGAAGCTCAAAGTTCATAAAAAAAACAGCAGGTCTCTTCCCACTACCTTTAGAGTTAGGAAGCATACCAAAACCAGCACAAATAGCTTCCTCCTGTTCAGATTTGACAGGCACACATCATTCTTGCCCTTTTCAGTTCAAGCTAATGAAATGCTGTCACAATAGACAACTAGTCCACAGTAATGAGCTTCTAAAATGGGGAGATCATGACTGGATTTTAACTAAACTACATTAACTGATTTTATTTCCATTTAGAGATGACTTTCTACCAAAGAAAGAAATTCAGGAAAAATTGAATATGATGCCTCAGGAAGAAATTGGAATTAACACAAAGCCAGACAATTCCTATCAGAGGAAAACTGAGAGGCAAATGTGTTGGAGATGGGACTTAGCAGTTCTGTTCACAGCAGCATGAGAAAGGGAACAATGGGTTGACTGTGGGAGAGACTCTCCTTGTTCTTACCATGTGTGTACATGACCTCTGAAAGGAAACACAGTATCTCCTACTGCTGAATTACTGAAAACATCTATGAAGACAAGAAGATTTCAATTTTTCACAAGTTAAGGACTAGATCCCTCCAAAGTGTCAGACAGGATTGAACTGGCTCTACCATGTACCTTCCTAGTGGGGCCTCAGAGATTCTCCCTAAGATTTGGCTGAAGGCTGTGTGTCTCAGAAAGCTGGTAGGTAGAAAATTCCTGTCTGCCTGTGAAAGACTTCACAAATGTAAACTTTTATGTATCCAGTTTCTAAAAGGGAATCTAGAAGTTGTTTGGACAGAGTGGTAGACCAATTCCAGTTAACTAACTGGAAATTTTAAGTGCATCCCAACTATTATAAATACACACAAGTCTATGAACCATGCAAGTATCTTCATGCATTTATGATCCAGATTAAGCAACCTTTCTTCAAAGCAAACTGCAGCTACATCTCCAAATGCAAATAAATCTTTTTTTCCCCCTTTATTTCCAGTCTTATGTAAGGATGGCTCTGTCCATCCTGCATTGAAAAGTTCAATTTTAGATCAATTGTGCAAGAACTGAGAGAAATAAGGTTGAGGTCCTTGTCTTGGAATTTTTTCAAAGCCAGCTTTTTCACATATCTTAGGAGAATACAACAGCAAACAACTTGTGTAGCATACATAAAGGCATCTTTCAAAACATTTTCAGCAAGTATGTGTGTCATTTCAGGTACTTCTCAATTATGTTGCAATTAAGAATAGAGGAAAGAGATGAGGCTGGAGGATGGCCAAACCCTGTTCCAGTTTTAGCATGATTTAGTTTAAGATCTCTAAATGAAAAGCAAACATTTCAAGAAGTGCTTACCTGAGGCTCAGAGACCGAAATAGCTGAGCTGAAGATGTAAACTGAGTTATAAATTAATCGGTGTGTGAATATAGATCTATATTTGATGGCAGTTAAATTTTATTAATTGGATAGAAATTTTTCATCTGAAAATCAACTAGACTTATAGAAGTCAAGGAGAAGGACATGATAAAAAAAAATTTAAACAGGTATGAAGATCAGACCTTTCTTTTGCATGCTTTATCCTGATGTAACTCCACTAGATTTAATGTCTTATGAATACCACACGAAGATGAGTATTGTACAATTGGTGAATCTGTTAAGGGTTCTAATACTGGTTAGGCAACACACCCTGTTCCTTAGCTGCCTTTCCTAGAAATCAATGCGAAGTTGCACTTAAAAATATGCTAGCATTTTCAGTATGGTAAATCATAAATTAATAATTAAATAACTAATTAATAATAGGGTAAATAAACATGAAGACCATGAAGATACTGATTCAGTGTAGAGATTTCCTGGGAAAATCTTGGACAGGACATACTTAATTAAATAAAATTAGCCAAATAGTTTATTAATTTCACATTGTTGCAATTAATTGTTTTATAGTTTGTCCTTATTTTAGCCAAGGACATGGTGGGGGAGAGCCTAGAGCCATGTGGGCATATCTAGGTTGTTTTTCTATGCCACTGACACTGTGGCTGGGGCTGGGAATAGGGGATTCTACCTTCTGAGAAGGTGGGCATGGCTTCAGGTGGAGGAAAAATGGGGCTCATTATGTCCTTTTCAGGGGGAGCAAGTGGCAAACAGAGCAGTGGGGCAACTCCACTAGAGTCACGACCAGAGGGTTTGTCTGCCACTGGTTTTCACGGGCTTGTGAGGGAAACACCCGTGCACAGGGTCCAGGGGCCATTTTGTTCTGTGTGTCAGAGGACCAGGCACTGCCAGGTCAGGTTGGTTAGTCGGTGAGCATCTTTTGGATATGAATCACCCTCTTTTTGTATACTTCTGTTCTTAATGTTGTTACTGTTACTGTTGATTTTCTTACTGCATTGATATTTCCAGTAAATTCTTCTTACCTCTGCTTGTAATCTCTGCTTTTTTTTCTGTCACTGAAAGGGGTTAGGGGGAGGAGAAGCATGTGGTTTTTCATTTTAGTCGGAGAACTAATACACTTCCTAAACCATGACACAGTTTTATAAGGCAACTGTTTCTGTGGTATTAACAACTTTCTCATAAGCCTGTTATAAGCAATGTAGATCTCCGGGCATAGATCAACACACAGAAAATACACCTAAAAGATTAATCTGTTGAAAATGTTAGGGAGATGATATCAAGGATTAACTATTTGACCCTATTCTATTTGTATTACTTGCAGTGTTTCAGATAAGTAAAAAAATTAACTAAGAGCAATACCAGATGTTTTTTGGTCTTTAATTGTTGTAGAACAGTTTAAGATTACTTAGATCACTAATAATATAAAGAGAACAAAAGCAGACATGTCTCTTAATCAATGTTCTTAGGGGAATTACAGCTTCCTTAAACAGAGGAATTATACACATAGACATAACAATCATGCTTTCTTATTTGATTTTCAAGACTGTTATAAGTTGTTTCTGTGCAAGCCACCTATGTATCTTTCTCAAAATGGAGTCACATTTGGGCTACACAATTTGGTAGATATATGTTCTCCACAGTTTTTTTTTTCTCTCTTGCATTTGGTTATTTACCAGAACAGAAATGTTTATAACAAGGAATCCATTTTGCCTATATGAAGTACCGTAATATAGAATATGAGCTAAAGATATGTCTGAAGTGTTCAACAATGTAGACATATAAAAGAGTGACTGAGGCTTTTCATCTTTTAGAAAATTACTTTGAATGGCTAGAAATTATACATCAGTGAAAAAAAAAAAAAGTGAGGTAGCTATTCAGCACTTGCTTTGTTCATTCATTACCAATTTAGCAGAGTTGACATTTTTTTCATGTGATGAAATTTTGGTTTGTATTGAAACCAAAAATCAATTTGCTTTCTGATGGACATTAGTTTCAGCAGAGCAAATGTAAAAGCTTCACACCTTTCATTGATGCCTGAATTAGGCCAAATTAAAGGACTTGATATGCTTGATTGAGTGGTTATATGCCACTTGTCAATATTACTAAAACAAGCCATACTGAAAATCACAAATTAGTAACACTGGAAGAGCACAGGGAAAATTGCTGGAAGATATTTGGGATAATGGTATTTTCTAATGGTGTAGCAATAGATATGTCAAATCACAAGAAATACATGCAATTACACTTCAACTATGTTTAGAGCTTTGACCCAAGTTTCCATTAATATCAGGAGGAATGCTAGAGGAAAAGTCAAGGTAAAAATAACCCAGTATCTATATCAAAGTTTCATATTTGACTAGTCAGAACTTCTGCAAGTAAACATGAGTTTTGCATAACTCAACTCTTGACCAAAACCAAAATGCCAATACAGCTTCATTTAGGCCCTAAAACTGTACAACATGACAGTGAGTAAGGTGGCAATAGCTCTCTTTAGGCTTGTTGTTTAATAACTTCCCTCAAAGGAAGTTCTCAGAAATTTATAGTTTCAGAGCTTAAATTATCTCTGCTGGATTTTTTATTTTGTTTGATATTTCTACTAGATCTGCATGATTTTTCTAAGTAGGAGACCTAGGAAAAGTTTAATTTGTAATGACAGTTGTCTTGGATTGACTATCGATTCCTAATGCCATTTATGTGATATTTAAATGTAAGCACTGGTGATTGCAAGTATTTAATATAGAAAATGGGGATATTTAACATCAAATCTCCATAGTAAATTAATTTCTCTGTTTTGTTTTGGGTTTTTTTAACTTTTTAATTTTTTTCAGGAGTTTTCCTGACATCTCAAAATAACAGTAGAAGACCATGGATGAGTCTTTATTAAGCAGATTATTTTCCTTTTTTTGATCATCTGTTTCTGCAGATTCTGGAAAGAAACCTATAATAAAGTGAGTGCCATGGCATTGAGATCCATAATAATCCTATCTGGAAGAAAAAGATTTTTACTTAAATGATTCATGATAATATAAAATCATAAAATGATTTGGATTGGAAGGAACCATAAAGATCATCTAGAAAACTCAGAAGCAGTTGATAGGTAGAGTCTGAATTACCACTAAATGTACTCAAGAATCATTTGAGGATTAGGCATTAAATCTGGGAAGGAGACCTTGGAGGAAAGAAAACAAGCTTTGGCCACCAAAGCATATTTGCTTTTTTAAAAAATTGCTAAGTGGATTTCCTGTTCTGAAATTCTCACCACTCAATCAGCCCAATCAATATTAACATGTGAAAAAAGAAAGTTAATTCTAGGGTTCTTTCATAGGCAATTTATCCTTGGCATGTCAAGTTCTTTCAGTTAAATTTCAGTCATTGCATAGCACTTTAGGAGCACAGTATTATATTGTCTTCTCATGCACATACATCCTAAGGTCAGCTTCAACTGTGCATTAATGTCAGATCAATTATACAGGAATAGAAATAAGTAGAACTAACTGAACAACAGTATTGTCACAGTTTGGGGTAAACTCTATTCTTTGATCCATCCCTGTATCTCTGTGGACATCTCTTTCAAGCAACAAGTCTGTATTCTGCACAATTATATTCCAGTGTACTGTCTCTGGCTAAGATGGAGTTAAATTTCTTCATAGTATCCTATATTGTGCTGTGAATTTGTAGCTAGAACCTTATTGAGAAGACACCAGCATGCTGGCTTTTTCTGAGCAGGCTTGCACAGCATGAAGGCTTTTCCTCCCCTCCAAAGGCCAGTAGGCTGGGGATGAGCAAGAGGCTGAGGGAACACATCTAGGACAGCTGACCCAGATTGATTTAAGGGACATTCCATACCATATGACATTGCAATCAGCTTCTGAGGGCAAAGAGGCAGACATGGGTAAAATTGTGGTTATGCTCTTTGGTTCCAAGCAACTGCTATAGGTGTGGAGGCCCAAAGAACGGCTGGACATTTGCCTGCCAAAGGAAGTAATTAATTTTCAGATGTATTATCTCATTTCATGAGCTTTTCTGTCTTAATTTTTGCCCCTTTTTGGCTGAGAAGAGAGAGAAGAGCAAAAGGCTGGGGGTCAGGCAGCCAGCCAAGGTAAACACACTGCACAATTGGTCCTGTTTGTATTTTAACCCACAGCTTACAGCAACAGATTATCTAGGTTGGAAAGAAGGACCTTTAGCAATTTAAATTCATTTGCATAGACCAGGTTCCCTTAGTACTGGCTGCTCATGGACTTCTTCAAATGATCTTCAAATATATCAAAGGATGGAGATCCCTCAGCCTCTTTGGAAACTCATTACAGTGTTTGATCACACTCTTGGTGAGTTTTTTTCCCTGATATTGACCCAGAATCTGCCATTTTCCAGCTCTTGTCCATTACCTCTCATTCTTCCTCTAGGAGTCCACCTATTTTGTCTCTTAGTTCCTTTCATTGGAGAGTTGAGGACAGCATTAAGATCCCCCCCCAGAGCTATGTCTCTCCAGGCTCAACAAGCCAAACTCTCTCAGTCTCTTTTTGCGGGGAAATTGTTCCAGCTCCTGGCCAATCTCGCTTGTTTTTTCTTGTACTCCACTAATACCTGGGTAACATTACTTCATGGAAGAAGGCACATTTCTCAGTAAGTCTGACTATGTTCAGGTACCTGCAGTTTTTAGGACTCAGATACAAATCCTACATAGATACATAACAGCCTTCTTTAAATGGAAGTGTTAAACTATTGTAACAAAGAGACAGTATTTCCTGAGAGAGCAGCTGGCATGCTCATCTATCTTAAAATCTTTTGATCTTCTGATGATAATGAAGCTAGTTGTAAGTTCTTCTGGTCCCACAAGGTCCTCAGCTGTGTCTCAGCTGGCTGTTCCAAAATAATTACTCTCCGTGGAGCAAGTAAATGTTCATTTTTAGACCCGCAGCAGAGTTCTTTTTATGTCCTGCATGTCAGGAACG
Source organism: Certhia americana (assembly GCA_018697195.1). NCBI lineage: Eukaryota > Metazoa > Chordata > Aves > Passeriformes > Certhiidae > Certhia > Certhia americana. The sequence continues at coordinate 21,278,132 of CM031859.1, forward strand.
TTTCTGTCCTTCTTCAGAACAGTTTCTCAGCTCAATGTTTTCACAGACAATGTTATCAAATTTTTCCTTGCTTCCTGTGCTCTGACTTAACTTGAACCATTCTTTTTGTGTCTTTAAAAAAGAACTAATCTCCTGATTTACTAAAAAACGCAATCTTGTGAAAATATATCAATAATCAGTTCAAAATCCTGACTAAATTGCTCCTTATCAGTACAATTTTAAATACATAACTTGAGTCTTCCAAGCACATGTTTTAAGAAGTTTCTCAAATCTCCTTCTGGGTTATAAACTGAGACAAAATATTAGTAATTACTTTTATCTGTATTCCCACCATATCATGCTCTCAGAGGAGAAGACACCAAGTTAGCTGTTTGATATTTAAGTCTTTCACACATGGGAAATGTTCCCTATGTAGCTGAGCACAGATGTACAGGTGTTCTTTGTATGTCAGCCTGTCTTCTCTAAGGATACTGAAAGGTAGCTGGGAGCCTTCTTAAGACCAGAAGTTAAAGAAAGCAAATCACAAAACCTCTCAGTTCTGTCTTTTAATGCAAAGGCTCAAAACCTTCCAATAACCTGAGCTGAACACTCAGAAATTATTACACAGCAACTCCGAACAAGTTTCACATTTGCTAATCCTTGTTCTCAAGGGAGAACTTCAGCTTATCCAAAATCTTCTGGAAATGCAACACAGCAAAGAGAAAACAGTCCAGAAGATCCTGAGGTGTGAAAGAGACCTTTCTGACATAGTGAGTGTGCCAACCAGGAAAAGTGCCACACTGGAAGTGCTGTTAATGAACAGAGAAGGACTGGTGGATTATGTGATGGCTGGAGGCCACTTTGGCATAGACATCACAAAATGATGGAGTTTTTAGTTCTTGGGGAAATAAGGAGGGTCAATAGAATTGCCATCTTGGACCTGGCCTGTTTAGCAGTCTGGGTAGCAGAGTCCCTTGGGGGGCAGACCTGAAGGGCAAGGTAACCCAGGAAGGATGGACATTCTTCAAGAGAGAAATCTTACAGACCAGGAGCAGGCTGTCCCTGTGTGCTGAAAAATAAGCTGCTGGAGAACAACTTGGCTGGAACTCAGGATTAAAAAAAAAAAAAAAAAAGGGATTTTATGATCTTTGGGAAGAAGAGGAAGGAAACTCAGGAGGATTCCAAGATGTCATAAGGTTATTCAGGGAGAAAACTGAAGAGCCAAAGTCCACCTAGAATTTAATCTGGCTACTGATGCAAAAGACAATAAAAAATGTTATTATGAATGCAGAAGAAATAGCAAATTGCACCAAGGGACATTTAGACTGGATATTCTAAAATCTTCTTTCACAGAAAGGGTTGTGAAGCACTGGAAGAGAGAAGCAGCTAGGTCATTATCCATGGAGGCATTTAAAAGACATGTAGTTGTGGCACTTGGAGATGTCTGTGGTTTAGTGGTGGACTTGGCAGTGCTGGGTTAATAGTTGAATTCAATGATCTTGAAGGTCAAGTTCCCAACCTAAACAATTTTATGATTCCGTATCAAGGATCAAAATGAATTAGGGAAAAAAGCCTCAAATAAAAAAAAAATCAAATACTAGAACTAGATCAAACATGAGTTTTCTTCTGATGTTGCTCAAAAGGCAGAACTCCTTTTATTTAAAAGGTAGTGCTTTTTCTGAAGTTTTGTACAGTGATGACCTGGAAACACTAAAGACACCAATAACTAAATACTAAATAGCAAATAGTGAATAAAAAATAGTGAGTACGTTAAAAAAAAACCAACAAAAAACAACAATCCACAAGCGAACAAAGAAAAAAAGTTCCTTGAGGATTATTTAAAGAAAAAGCATTATTCACTGGGTATAATTATTCAAAATGTTGTGGTGCTGCTGATGGAACTGTTCAGCAAAACAGTCTTCACAGATGGGCCTGAAGCTTCTGGCCTCACATGAACTAAACACTGGGCTATCCAAAAAAAAGTGTTATAAGTACAAAAATGGTCCTCTGAAATGAATGGAAGTTATTGCTCTTTTCAGGTAAATAAAATGGATTATTCATCAAGTCAAAGGCACAAAACATTATGACAGAGCATTCTGAGCACCAGCACTGCTCCTTCTTGCTGAGGTAAGATGGCTAGCGCACAGGAATGTTTTGAGGAGAATGTAAAAATTCGGAGATTAGGGCTTTTTATTTCAGGAAAGCAATGCAATACAGGCACTGTGGTCTAACCAGCAATGACGGTTTACTCAGCCAGATCTGGGTGATATTTTTAAATTAAATATGTTCAACTTCTCTCTGAGGAGATGAGATTCAACAGTCTGAAATGACAGACAAGTTATCTGCATTTCAGAAAGCTTAGGCTGTGGGAGGACAGGAAAGAATAAAAACAATGATGTAACCTACTTGATCTTTTTTTGGACTTCTATGAAAATTTAAATCTATGTGTATACAATGAAAACATTCCCAATTGAACTCTGCATATTTAGAAAACAAGCTCAGGACGTATTCTGAGATGACAATTGACTGTAGAACTTATTAAGAAGTCTTTTCAATGAAGCAGCTTTTAATTGTGCTTCCCTGATCAGCAAAGATACTCATTAAGTTTTCTTTTCACTGTACAGTGAAGATAAATCAAAGGTACTTTAACCTAAAGGAATATTAAGTCTAGCACTCTAGCACTAAATGAATATTCCAACTGATGCAGTTTTTCTTGCATTTGGGTCTGCTGTGAGCTGTAGGTTTCAGGATCTTTGTAATATTAAGCAAAAACTGAGGCTGTACCTCTAATCCTCTGTTCTCCACCCCTCACTTCAAGAGAGACATGGAGGTGTTAGAGCAAGTTCAGAGAAAGGCAACTGAGTTGGGGAAGGGTCTTGAGAATAGATCTAGGGGAGCAGCTGAGAGAGCTGGGTGTGTTTAGCCTGGAGAAAAGGGGAGACCTTATCAAAATTTATCACTCTCTACAACTGCCTGAGAGGAGACTGGAGCCAGTTGGGGGTTGGCCTCTTCTCCTACACAACCAGCAACAGGACAAGAGGAAATCGTCTCAAGTTGTGCCTGGGATGGTTCAGGCTGGACATCAGAAAGAATTTTGTCACTCAAATATGGAATTGGAACAGTCTGCCCATTGGTGTTGTGAAGTCGCTTTGCCTGGAAATATTCAACTGAACATGACAGTGCTTTGATTTAGTTGATATGGTGGTATTTGGTTGAAGGCTGGACTTGAGGAGGTCTTTTCCAAATTTAATGATTCTATGAACCTATAAAACTTCAGAGGAGGTTGCATCTTGCTTATTTAAGGACAAGTTTGCAAAATCACATGGAATAATAGAGATATTACATCATGAAGTTTTCAGCAAGTGTCTCCTATCTTCTTACTCACTGAGTAAAAACAAACAAAACATCCCCTAACATACGTCAAACAAAATCACATTTCAAGAGCATTACACTGCAAGTTATCTTCTAAGCAGCAGCTATGAGAGGCAGTGATTTTTGATAGGTGAGCATTTGATCAACTGTCAGAAAGAGAAATCACTTCAATACCAGCCTGAATTAATGCTCTGACATGCACTGACACTTTTTACAGAACTCCAGTGAGCGATGCTGCTTTTCTCCTAGGTTTGTCCCATTCAGGCTGGCAACAATGAATCAAGAAAGCTGTGCAGACAAATCTCTGATGATCAGGTGAGCAAGCAATATGGATGAGGAAAGCATTAGTGCAATAAAACCCTGTAGAGCAGACTGAGTTTTCCTGTCTGACCTCCAGTTGGGATGGAGAACAATTTTTGACAGCATTACTTGGTTAGTAGGGCCATACAAAAAGATTTGCTCCTATAAGTAATGGCTCAACAGTCATCCTGTACGTTATCTGTGTTTTTCTCTATGCATGATATTGGGGGAGTTGTTATTTGAGGCTCTTTCAGAATCTTATTTTCCAGTGTCACTTCTTACCTCTCTCAAACAAAAATATTTGAGAATTTTTCTTAAAAGTTCTCTGTCCTAACAGCAACTGTTGAGCAAAATAACCTCAGAACAGGCATGAGAAGTGGCATTTTCATTAAAACAACTGCAATTTCCCTGCCACTTGTATAAGTTTATTATTCCATTATTGATGTTGGCCAAGATCCAGGCCCATTGTACCATCTTACATAATGGGCTACAAAGTGAATTTGCTACTACAATAAAGTGCATCTGTCACCCAAATTATGCAAAGCAACTTGTTGACTGCAAAACTGCATCAAAAACTGAATTAGGATCTTTCATCTATTTATACAAAAAATGCCAACATGACATACACGTTTATTTTGTAGTAAAGGTACTATATTGCTGCTACTACAGAAAATTGAGTCTGAATGAGAATGCAGTTACCATAATATAAAAAAGCATTTTTTTACTTTGGTCAGTACCTCAGTTGCTGTGAACAATGTCCTGCAGAATAAAACCTGAGTTCTCAAAGCCATATTTTAAGAAAAGTCCAAAGGACTCTTTTTACTCTAACAATTTTATCAAAGGGGCAGATTCTGATTCTGTTTTTCATATTGTATAACAATATATTCCATGAATATCCTCAATAATATAAGTAGAACTTCTTGGGGTTTAATATGTTATTAATTGTGGTGGTATTTAAATCTCACTTTACATAAACCTCTCATCTGCACCACAGGTACCTAAATTTTGGTGAGGATCCAGTGATGTCAGCTGGTGAGTTGATGTTTAAGTTCATTCTTAGTGAAACAAATAAGCCACAGAAACTTTCAGAATGTTTAGGTCTTGTTGAATTTTGGAGGTACTGAATAAGGAGGTTAAAGAATGTCCGTCATCAAAGATCTGTAGGAATACGTTAGGCAAATCTTTTGGAAAGAGGGAAGAAGACTTTGTCTGGCCTTGAGACAGACTGATAGACAAGAAAAGTTCTTGAGGTCACTTTGAGCCCCAGTGTTTCTGATTCCATGACGTGTGACAGAAGGCCATACATAGCTCTATGCCATTCATGTAACTAAAATCCAAATAAAAACCTCAGGTTTTATCCTGAATGAATAACATGAAGGCAAATGTGACATTTTGTTTTACAATTGCAGGACTGGTTTTGATGTATACTTTCTGAAGAGGAAAAATACTTTCTTATCTTCTCTGGAATATAATTTAGGAAACTCAGTATATTTTTTACATTCTGTATATACTTTCAGAGGCTTTTTAATAGAAATTCTGTAATCTTCCTGTCAAAAATTCATATTTTGATAGATTTATCTTTCAATATCCATATCAGCTGGAGCCATACCAAGATATATGCCATTTAAATACCCTTTTCCTTGGACTAGGAAATACAGAGGGGAAAAAAAGTAGTCTGAAATACTTAGCAACATGAAGAACCTCTGGGCTTCTTAAATGTGTGAAGAACCCCTTCAAAATAGCGCTATTTTTTTGTATTACCTATAGATGTATATTACTTAAGTCTGAATTAAACACCTAATATCTCCATACAGGCAGTACAGGCATGTTTTCACAGCATGTATACAGTGAACTCAAGTTCACTCAAGTTCTGGAATGAGTGCATCTGAAATGCTGCTTACCAAGGCTATTTCCAGCTATAGGATTCTCTGACTAGAAACCCATGTAAGACTGTACACAGTCTGCTGGAAGATTCATATGCTTGTAAAAGATTATTTGCCCAGCTACGCACCGAATGTACTTAAGAATACTTGAACAGTGCTTGATTATTTTCCAGGAACTGACACACATTATGTAATCACATTTTATGTAAGTCCTTCTACATCTGAAACCATTCCAAACAGCACCTTTTTCTCCCTGCTTGTGTTACAGCCTCAACCACAAGTCCAGCAGTAAGTCTGTGTATTTACCAGGTGTGCTTCACTTCTCATGACAGAATCCACAGCCAAGATTATAATTCCATGATGGTAATAGAGGACAGTCCTGGGTTCTGGCTTACACTGCAAGAGCTGTTTATTCATCTATCTTTAAAAGATTCCTTGACACTGTCTTTCATCAGTGCTTAAACACAGCCACAGGATTACCCCTTTCCAATAAATACATAGATTTTAAATAAGCACTGATTTGGAGATAACTTCCTGCTCACTTGAATCCTTTTTAGTACTTATGAACCTGGTGCTCTTTGCTGTACCATGTTACACATTCAACAGGAGTGCTGGATGAAAAGTCTTTCTCAGCAGTCTTTAACTTGGCAGAAAAGAAGAGATGTTCTTGTTGGGATATGGTGGAACTCTTTCATTTCTTGCACAAATATAAAACAAATTATATAGTAAAATACTGACCTTCTCCCCCCCTCACAGTTTTCCTTATATTGGTGGGCAGTACTACCTTCCCTAACTGTGCTTTTAAATTAATACAGCCACATTGCACGTTTATGGCTGAATTCAATATGTGTTTGTAAATTTTCTTCTGAGCATTTTTAGTCCCTGGGCACTGAAATTTCTGCTTTTGTGAATGATGAAGAAGCCTAAATGTTAAACATATGGCAAGACACTGTTGAGCTGAGATGGTTTTGTCACCACAGCACTTGAAGCCTCGGGGTACTTCACCATCTTAATGTTCAGGCATTTATCTGGGTAGACATAGGTGCTTGTGGATATAATTTTAGACTCATTTCTGAATTTCATCAAAGTTGCACTCTATTTGCCCAAGTACCTTTTTCAGATCTCTCCATTTGCCAAGTCACTATGAGATATGAAATACAAAATAAAGACACAAATACTGGGAATGTGTAACTCACACAAAAAATAAGGTGATTAAAATTCATCATAAATGTCAGTGAATAGTTGACTTACTGTATTTTAAAACTGAACTTGGACATGACAGTTGTCAAGCCATAGATTCCGCCAGTCACGTATGTCCACTATTTTTACAGACTCATCTATATCCCTGGATTTTTCTTTCTTCCTGGACTTCTGGAACAGAGAGTATTAAAACAGAAATGTTCAGAAAGTGGGGCATTTTATTGAAGTTTTTTATATATCCTTCGCTTTCAGTTCTTGCTTCTTTGGTTATGTCCACATGACCCATATAATAAGATTCAATAGGCCTGATCTTGCATGTGGAGGAAAACTATTACATACTTCAGAAAATATTATTTTAGGAATCATCTCTTGGAAGATACCATTCTCAGGGAAAAAAAAAAGAAATAACTTTAGCCAAAAAGTGAAGCAGTCACCCATGCTTATTTCACTAGTCATTATGTTCAGCTTTTGAAAAAAAAAGCAATGTTGCAGCTAATAACAAACTTTTTGTTGTTGTTGTGGCTTCTAAACACTTGCAGCAGTACATGGTTGCTTTTCTTAATTAACTTTATTACAGGGAAGAGACAAAACCTGAGAACAAGACAATTCACAAGCAAACCTTCATATGACTGAAATAGGAGACAGGATCAAGCAACAGCAAATTTGAAGTATTTTAGTGATTGCTAAATATGGCTACTGGCATAAAAAATGAACTGGCTGCATAAACCTATCAATCATTAATGTAAAACTCCTACTATGTGCTTCAATAGCAGCTCCAGTCCCACAATCTGCTTGCAATATTTGGATTTAACTGCAGCAGTAGCTGTAGTCATCTGATCTGATTGGTAGGTTTAAACATAGACATCCTTTTCATATGACATTAAATATGTAGAGCAAATACACTGTGATACAAACCAAAGACCATTAAATCTGATGTATGTGCTTCTTGAAAAAATGCTTTGGTTTATATTTCGTTATGGAAACATGGTATACTGAGAGAGACTCCCGAGTGAAAAGAGAGGCACTGGTTTTCCAAGTGTTTTGCTTAAAACTAATGCTCACTTATACAGGATTCCCTGGGCTACATAATCTCTCCACCACCACCAATTCTTAAGGGCTGAAAGACAGGAAATACTATGAGTTTAGCCCACTTCACCTCATAAAACCCTTTCCAAAGTCCTTCAGCTTAGACACTTAAGCCAGAAAAGGTTGAAATCATAAAGGTTCAAAAATTTTTAATTCCTTCAGAATTTTTAATTCTGTTTTTGAGTATAGAGAAAATTGAACTTCAAGTATTCAAGAACCTAATAAATCTGGGTTATGACTTTGTTGTTTCTTTATCCAGGAAGCGATTTTAAATGAAAAAAAAAAAAAAAAAAAAAAAAAAAAAACAGAAAAAACCATATGAGTTTTAAATGCCCTAATATTCTTTCAAGCTATAATTCCTTGTTCCTAAAATATGTTTCTGCCCTTTTATCTTCCTGCCAAGTGGGTAAGAGAAGATTATTTTGAAAAACAAGCAAAAAATATTTATCTGTTTTTATAAACTTATTTGAGGGATAAAAGGATACCAAATAATTTCTTTTCCTGTTTAAAGGACAATCAAATAGGTAATTCCAAATATTCATGCCAACAATATAATACACATGGCCTAGATAGCCCAAAACTGTTCATGTCAAAGCTTTCAATACAAAACTTTTTTCTAAAAATGTAGCAAAATAATATTCCTAGTGCAGGAATTTGTGAATAAGGCAAGACCAATTTTGACAAATATATTATTCATAGCAAACCTTTAATTTAGATCCTGTCTTGAAGTCTTGAATGACTACATTAGCTGTCATTCACATCTGCAAACATATTGGATGTCACATCAAGGCTTCTGTGTTTATTTGGCTGAATATCTTCTTACTTATTTTGATTGTATTAATGCCAAGACATACAGAAAATGGAATTACCTGGTAATGCAGTCAAATATTCACAAATAATTTCAAATACAGATAAAAAATCTTCCTTTTTCATCAGTAGCTTCACGTTTGGATTACAGATTTGGAAGACAGATTGTTCTCTCATTTGTTGCATTGTAGATTCTCCTTTCCTAGATTGAAACATTGAAGAAAACATAAACCCACATTCCAAAGTGAGTAGGGTCAGAACTCCCTTTTATTGAAACAGACTTTCTGAAACACTAGATTGCAGTGTGATGCTTCCCAAACTGTAATTGCCAACAGGGAAGAATATCCTAGGTTGCACTTTCTATAAGCAGTTTGCTTAGGTAAGAGCATTAATGGCAGTATCAGCAGCAAAACTCCCAGCTGCATGCCAAGCTGGGTACATGCACAAGAGGAGTAGCTTGCGTATTTCTCATGGGATGCTTACCACAGCTTGAGAGCTCTGGCCCAGACCCATCTCTGTATTTGAATGACACCAGTGCAGTACTCACCTTAGTCTTGGCATGAGGCAGGGCAAGCACTGTGTCTGTGGCACCTGGTGCCTGAAGGGGAACAGGGTGCTTTGCCCACTGCAAGTGCAAAGCAAAACGTGCTGGCTGAGAACATCTCTGCTGAGCTGGGGAATAGAATCTTTCTGAACCAGGTGTGCACCCCCATGGTTATGGAGTGGTATTTGTGGCATAAATATGCAAATCTACCTTTCTACAGGGGAAAAATTAATAAGGTGGTAATGATCATTATCATCTTAGTTGTTCATATTGCTTAAAAAAAAAAAACAACCTTGAGTGGGATTGTTATTGCATTTTAATTGCTCTTTGCAAGTTTTATTGATTTTATTCTGACATACATAGAAGACAAAGTAGATATACTGCGACTGCTAACATTTAAAACAGAAAATAATGTTTCTTAGCTGCAAACTGGGGTATACTACAGCACATCAGGAGATTTCTTTGTTAATTATTTCTTGTCTTAGACATGCTCAGAGGTCATTCATTGCTTTCTAAATTTGCAAGCTTATTGCAGACCAGTCCAAGGTTATGTAACTCTCCAAACGTAATTGTTCTGTGTACAATATTAGCTAACAAGTAATTATAGCTACTAGCTGCTCCCAGCTGATAATATGCTCAGGAAATTCATATATTTGGAGTTGTCAGTTTAGGTCAAATTATTTGAGAAAAGGCCTGACTTAATTTGAGAAAATGCCTGACTTAGTGCGGAAAGAGGGTATTCAGATATAAGTAATTGCATAACATGTGCTGCCCTTAAAATTGAATAATTCAAAATCTAAACCTCTTAAAAACTCACAATTCCTAAGATAATTTTTGTCAGAATTTGGATTTGAAAAAGCATTATATGGATAACATTTTGACAAAGTACTGAAAGTTCAACTCTAGGACCACGTGCCAGGTGGCAAAGGAGTTACATGATTTGCATCTATCTTTAACTAAATTACTACTTTGAAGTCAATAATTGTATATCCATCTTGGATACCAGAGGAAGCTTTTTCCGCCATCTAATAAGGCTTAATACACACTTACTTTCATAATAATGGAAGTCTTTTAATTTAAAAAATTCTGCCTTCAAAGATTTTCTTTTGTACATTGGATTGTGTTGTTTTGGGGTTTTTCCTTAAGTTTTAAAACTGTTAGGACACTATTTTTTCTAAGCACTGCATTACAAAGAAAAACTAATCAATAACCAGCTAGGAAATCAGAAATTAAGTGCCAAAGAAAGGATTTCAAAATGAGAAAAAAAAAACAAAGCAGGGGAAAGGAGCCTGGTATCTTAAACCCCCCATTTCTGTTGACACTGAAGAATCACTGGAGCACAAAATTCAGAATTGAGTTATTAAAATTATTGCAGTAGCATTTTAGCAAAATACAGTACTGATTTTAGCCCAGAACACATAGCTAGAAGTGGAAAATGTCGAAACTTTAAGTGATTTGAGAGGCCTTCCAGCTTTCAGATGTTTAATGGGATCACCCATCATTGTAGCAGAACAAGTAGTGCCAGAGGATAATCTACATTAGTGCTCAGAGGCCAAGAGACACCAGATCTCCCAGGAGCCCCACAGCTATGTACAACTACCTGTATGTCTCTCAGTGCCTTTATACCTCAAAGACAGCTCTGGTATGGGCCTTTTGCCATTCTTTCACTAACTAATTTCACCAGGAATTTAAAGGACTTTACATTTATTTGGATTTTGTACCAATGTAAATGGAACTGGACCAATAGGCTAGGAAGTAACATTGGCATTTTTGTCACAAAATATATGAACATATGTCATAAAGTGTCATTTCTCCAGAAGTCAACCTGGAAAGGGTGGAAACCAAATGAGAACATTCAGTTTAGGAACATGTACTCATCATCTCTTTTTAATTCTTCTAGGACATGCAGAGTTCCATAGTATCTTTTGAGGTTGTGCAAGTTAATTTTAGGAAGTATATTATCTGCACCAGAAAAACTTCTTGCAAATGTTTTTTCTTGTTCCAAAATATCAGCTTTGCTTTATCTGTTTATCAGCTGTTGTCACTTCAGAAATACTACTTGTACTATGACAGCATGGCTTTTTCAGCCTTCCCAGAAAAGAGTTTTTAAGTTTTGAATGCCCTTGTGTCACATGTGTGAGGACTTAAAGAATGTGGCTGCATGTCTGAAAACATGGTCTCCATAAGATAGGTCACCAAAACAGGAACTTGAGATAAGCACAGACGGCAAAACGGGAAGGCGTTAATTCCTGGCCTAACAAAGGTGAGGGTTTGGAGTTAGCACACCAGACAGAATGTCACTGTACAAACTGTGGGAACTTAAGACTTATCCAGACAAAAAAATTGCACAGTGGAAAACTGGGAAAGGATACACATGCCAGCGTACACATGTCGTTCCCACAGCATCTATGTCCATGGATACCTGGGATTGGACTGTATAAAAGTGTTCCCTCCAAAAGAATGACCACCACCACCAAAGACCAGGATGAAGAAGGACCAGAGGGATGCCACAAGAATCCATACTGTGGTGGTATCTTTTGCTTAATCTATCTCTCTCTCTGTCTCATTCTGTCCCTCTTTCCCTTTCCTCTTCCTATTTCTTTTTATCTCTCTACTTCACATTTACTGTTAAATAAAATCTGTACAGTTGACTTTGCCATATGGTCTTGTTTGCACCTTAATTTAGTCAGAAGCATCTCTTATAATTGGATCTTAACAACATAATTCTCCTTCACATTATATTTCAGAAGAATGAAAGAGGAGATTTCCTCTGCCATTTAGGGCACTATCGTGAATAACTTCATCCCAAAAAAACCTGTCATTTTAGAATAGACATAACTACAGTATCAAAGTATTTTTCCTGCTGAATTTGCTTTCTCAATTTTCAGAGACTTCACCTTTACTCAGAAAAAGCATGTAGTCAGCTGAACTATAAAATGTTGTGAACCTGGTGGGCAGCCTATACCCAAGATGTTCTGGTTGTTAAAAAAAAAAAAAAAACACAAAGGTCTTTTAGTCTCAGACATTTCCTGATATTTTTTGCTTTCCTTGGTGGAAATTGCAAAATATGCATTTAGTTCACACTGTGCATACTTCTCTGTAGAATTATGTATGCCACTGTGTGCCTCTTTTGGCTTAGAGTTGTAGTAGTCCTATACCCATTCTTTAAGCACTACTTAGTTCCATCGGATTGAGCTTTCAAGTCCTTTTTCTTTGATATACCTTCTAGTTGCTGGTGTTTGTTAAAAGTGACTGCAAAAGACTTTGCTAAAGCCATCCTACCACAGAAAGGCTCTAATACACCAGAGAATGTGCGCTCACACTCTATGTAAGCTATGCATCCACCCAATTTCCTAGGTGCCCTCAAATTAATTGCTCTACTGCTCTATTTCCTTTTTTAAAACATGACCAATGGTAATGTCACATCCACCTGGCTAAAGTTTTGAGCCTTTTTCTAGAGATACTTATTAAGTCCTTACTTAAGGACTTATTCTCATCTTAGACACTAAACTATTCTCCTGCTCTCTTTGCTATAACTGAACCATGCTGTCACCTATTCCTCTCCCTTTCAACAAGGATCTCCAAAGGAATACCTGTAAAGGAGAATTGCATCACTGCACTTGTATCTGGTTTTGATCTTCAGCAGAGACCTCTGTTTTTTCTTCATCCTCTTGGTCCTTGCATTCAGCTGGTTGTCTCTATGTAGAGTTTATAAATTATTGTACAGCTCACTCTGTGAAAGCAATACCATTATCAGCAGATAAGTAGACCCAGATACTTAGGCCAGTGTAAATTGTTTAAATTCATTATTTACAGCAGAAGTTTTTTTATTTTTTTTTTAATCAATAGAATAGTTTATAAAGGGATCTTTGTCCTCTTTTAAATTCACTTCTAGTCATACAGTTTGCTGGAGTCAGTCTCTGATAAGGCTAACCCATAAATACCTGACAGGCAAGAGGCAATTTCTATCAATACAAAATCTGTAAAGGGCAGCCAGAGTTATTTGAGCCAGGAACTGAAGTGGCTTTTAGCTGCCTGAAAAATTATATTTTCTTTGTGAGACTGGTGAATACTGGTTCACTAATAATGTGGATGGTAATACCTCACAACGTTATCACTCCACAGAGTAATACATCTTCACTCAAAATTTGTTCCGAATATCAGAAATCTAAGTATAAGATGGTCATATATTTGGGAAAGCATGGAAGCTTTTTTTTTTGAGGAAACTGGCCAGTTCTGGTGGCGCAATTTATAAGCTTATATTAACATTGATAAACACCTACTGATCTCATTAATCATGCCTATCACATCAAATTTACTATCAACCTGGCCTTGAGTTTAAAGATAATTTAAAAAAAAAAAAAAAATCTGAGTCAATTATAACTTCTAAAGACACAGCTTATTTTCACCAGAAAAAAAAAAAAAAAACAACAAAACTTTAAATGAGTAAAGTACTCTTTTTCAGTAACATGCAGTTTTCCTGACCAAGCACATTTTCACTTGGGCTGGGTTTTTCACATATTACTTTTTTAGCCAGGTTTTTAACCTAATTGTACGAGAGAAACACAATTAAGTATTACACTTGAAAGGGTAGCTGTTAGTTCAATACCAGTCTTCCCCAATGACTGTTAATGATACTAAGGATGGAAAATTTCCTTTAAAAGTTTAGCGCATACATAACAAAGAATGATACATAGCAAAAAGGGAGTAATTTAAATGCTTTCAATAATTTATTTGAGGTTGACTAGTATCACAGTATCTGGTTTATTCATTTCACATAATAAAGCACATGCCTGGTCCAGTGCTTGCAGGGACCATTTAGATTTTTAGTACATAGTATATATACTATGTATATTTTCTAAAGTTAATAAAGCATTCTTTTCTTTCCACAGCAAAAAACTATTATGGTACTAAGAAAAGTGTACTATTCAGCAAATATTTAGATCTTTCAGTCAAATCAGTTGTTAAATCAGCATGATCTTTAGTTCTCACTCTTCGCTGGCTATTCTAGCAACCAACCTGCTATAGTTTGGAGAGAATATACAGTAGAAAGCCCAGGTATGGAGCCAGAAGCCAGTTTTGTTTCTAAAGTAGATTCAGAAGCTACATTATGGATTTTCAGTAAGTGTGACAAAAGAGCTGGAGACTACAGCAGGCTGGATTCTTTTAGCTACAACTAAAAAAGGGATCTGAGTCACTTTGTACCATTTTGACTTCATGTGGCATGCTGTCAACCTACACAGAAGTCCAGACTTTCATCTAAGTAAATCAGGCTGCAGGAAATGAGCCAAGCCAAGGTCACAATGTAGGGGAGAAATCTTGGATTCAAGTTCCATATGGAGCCTCTCTTTGGGAGCAGAACATTACTCTTGTGCTAAACAACACATTAAAATGGGAGCTAAAGTAACATGTGAGGATTGCTCACAATATCTGTAACTGTGTTACAGTTATGGAACCTTTCACAGGATATCATCAGCAGCCATCTCATAGCTACAAAACCTTCACTGGCTGGTTTTGAACTTCTGACAAATCCACCAAAAAGCCCCTTGGTATATAAACATCTCCATGAGCTCCTGGGAAAGGCCAATTGGCATAGACATGAGTGCTGAAATGTGGCATCCTCTTCACTTCTAGGAATAGGTCGTTTTACGCAGAATGGAACTGAGGAGTCAGCTAAAAGAGGACAGTGATAGAAATATGCATAAGGTAAAAGTTACATGAAGATCTTTTTTTGGCTTCATAAGAACAAAAGGGAAACTGAATGTGGGTCTAGACTGGGAGCTGTTCCTGTGCTGTTCTTCAACAGTTTGTATCTTAATTTCAGACACTCAGTGACATGTTTGCCCACCAAAATGATGATCACTGAGTTCTACAACCTTAGTGTCAACAGCTGAGTCAGTGCATTGCCAGGGAGGAAAGGGAATGGAAGCAGCAGGACCACAATGAGAGGCTTGTGGGGACAAGCTTAGGAAACAGAAGATGCCTACTGACATCCCTGAGATCTATGCTTTTACTAGTTATAAGACCTGAGGAGAACAGCAGTCCAGAAAAGGAATTTTGACAGTGATGAGGTAAAGGAAAGGCACTGAACTTTTGGTAGTAGTTGTAAAGCAAGGTGAGACAGACGAGAGAAAGCTCTCCTGGCACAAAAGAATCTGCACTCAACTCTGTGAGTCTAACACTGACCAGGAGATTGCGCCCATGTTTACATTTTGGGATACAGCCTGCTCTTGGTGCCTGAAAGCAAGGGGCACAATGCAACCTGTGTTTATATGTCCCATGTAATCTTCTAAACCATGGCCAAGCATTGTCCAGTACAGAAAAAGCTGACACTGGCCAGAATTGTGCCAGGTAGCTTACAGGTAATGATACATCAGTGCTCAAATTGTGCTGTGGCACAGCAATTTTATTTATTTTGGAAGTAGCTTATGAAACTATCTTAGGCAGTAGGAAGGATGCAAGACACCACTACTGCTATGACAGCACTATGAACATCTGAATATAACTTTGAAATGCACTTGCAAGTAAACCAGAGCTGCAGTACTTGAAGCATCTGAAAATTTATGGAATTAAAATCCTTTACCCACATGAAAAATAATCCCTTACACTGGAAGCCAGGTAAGTGGTAAAGAGCAGACCACTACAAAATCTGATTATGTCGTACTACCTTCTCCTGTGTTGTAAGAATTCTTTCATTACATAGTTTTCGGGAAGGGACACTTGTTAAGCCTAATTTGGTTTATATTATGAATATATAGAATTATGAATTACAGATAGAAACCAAGTTTCTGTAAATTTCTGGAATTATCAGATGGGGACACAGAAATTTTCTATTTCATCGTAGTGTTAAATTCAGACTTTTCTTTAGGTTGCAGCAAATTGTGGAGATTTGTGACGTCTTTCTGAAAGGTATGCTGGTGACATGCTCCCCTGGGAATGCAGAAGAGCTGTATCATTAAGATTAAGTCACAGAGAATTGACTCTGAATTCTCAGGCAGTTTACTAAACTAGAAGAGATTATATTAAATAGGAAAAGAGTGTAGCCAGCAAAAGTGTTTCTATCTTTCTCTCTCTCTCTCTCTCTCTCTGAGGGCATCCAAGGCAAATTTAAGCAGATTTTAATGAGTTTGTTTATGGGAGTGCAGCTACTACTTCTGGAATTACAAGAGATACATCCACAGAAACCAATTTTTATTACCATTCTACCACTGCTGTTTCTAAGTTGTATGAAACAGGACGTCACAAGTTGGGGTGATGAAACCTAAGCAGGATAGTACTTCTGGTATTACAGCAATTTAGAGCAAAATACACTGCCTTTTTGACCGTGGGAGTGACTATTTGAATATAATCTATTTTGGGGAAGTCAGGTAAACCCACTGCACTTCTTAATTCTTGGAGATATTTATTGCTTATATTTCAGTTAATGCCTACAGGTGAGTAACTGATTACACTGTGAAGAAGAGAACTGCCAAATATCTGTATGGGCATGGCTTTGCTGATGTTGAGCTTAGGAGCAGGGGGGCCCATAGCTGCCATGGTCAGTTTGTAGTCAGGAGAAGACAAATTAAACCCCAAGTATTCCTTGGATCCTGAAAGGATCTTTGTTTGTATGAATCAAGTCAAATGCTACAAATTGTTCACAATTGGTAACCCAATTAGCTCTTTCTTCTTTTTTAAATGCCTTGTTTTAACTAGGTTGTCAGAGCTTCCTGTTTCTAAATGGTCCTCAAAATTCTAGAATTCTTCTATAAACTGCTACTTATATTAAGTACATTTTATTGCACATAGAAATTATGGTGCTGCTCTATGATATGTAGATGCTGTCTATTGTGCCTACTGCCATACCTGCCTTCAGACTTCAAATTCATGCCAAAAACCCTTAGGAAGTCAATAAAACTGCTTCCACTTGCACTTTTTACCAACTTATCTGAAATTAATCTGAGTAGAACTTATATGGACTAACAAATGGAAGAAAATTAGTATAAACCTTAAATGAATTAATTCACTTATAAAGGAAGGTGAGGTTTTTAATCACATAGAGAGACGTGCAAGTAAGAATCAGTTTTGACTGAAGACCTAGATCAAATTGGTCAAATTTGAATGGCTCAGATTTGACTCAAATGTACATACGTGGGCAAATAAACAGATAACAAAGATGAGAATGACATGATGTATGAGAACTATGGAGCATATGCAGTACCTATTGATTCATTGAGAGGTAAACAGAAGACATTTTTTCCAATATTTATGTGTTTTAGTAATACTATGTGCTGCTAAATTCATTGCTATATTATCATCAGACAAGGTTTAAATGAGACTTTCTTGCACAATATTTCATAAGTAATAGCGTGCTGTGCTATTCCAAACTAAGTCTATTTAAACACCTTTGCATTTGACTGCTTCATTGTACTAGGGTTGCATCTGACTTTATCAGGTGAATGCTTTTTGCAGGATTACTGATGTAATAAACTGGGCAATTCATCTTAAGACCATTGTTTTATACAATACAAAACAGATAAAACTACAGCAATGACACTTTGTGTTACAGGCTTTACTTACAGTGAGCACTTGGAGGTCTGACTGCGTAAGGACCAAAGAAGTTTGGGGTTTAAGTACTCTCAGTACTACTAAAAGGAAGAAAATAACAGAATAAAAATTCTAGCAGAAAAAAATAAAACCAAAATCTAGCCAGCAACCTGGGAGCAAAATTTCACTCCAGTAGTTATCCAGAAATCTGATTTCCTTTGCTTTGTGTCAGGCACTTAGCATTATTGTTGCAGTTAAGGGAACTTTATGAGAATGATTAAAATAAAACTTCTTGGAAGAGAGGTGCCACAAGAGACTGCAGCATCACTTGGGAAGTCATTTATCTACTGTGAAAACACAGGTCTCTTGCTTTATTAAACATCTCTGTACAACTCCCCTTGATGTCTGCAGCCAGATATTCACCTGGCACAGTTCCATTGAAATCAATGGACCCATATTGACTTACACCACCTGAAAATCTGAGCCTCTGAGTTTATTATAACATCACTAAAAGGGCTGATTAATTGTAGGATGGCATCACAATATGATAACGATGCTCAGAAACCTCTTCAGAGTGGAATAGAAATTTGTTATGTCCTTCTGCAGAGCATTTGTTTTATGTAATCTACCTCTTTTTCAGTTGGGGGGGGGGGGTGTTTTATTTTTGAAATACAGATGGTAATCTTTTTACCGTCTCTGGTTTACCCTGCAAAAAACATCGTGACATGGTTGTAGTATATATTTCCTGAAACCCCGATTGTCACTGGGTCTCAGGCGCACAGTGATCCTCTTGAAGAAGAGTATACATTCTCTATTTAACAACATCTTGCAGAAGACATGGCCTTCCTGTCTGCAGCTCAGTCAGTCTCAACCTCTGCCCCACCAAAGGGCTTTCTGCCTGTGCTGCTGGCCAGTCCTGATACAGCACAGCTGGGACAAAAGCTAAGCTGGGATCAAGCTTCTGGGGGAAGAGCTGGGCAGGAGAGACATTAAAAACTCTGTCAAGTCCTCCCCAGCTTTACTTGTGCATTTAAGCTGTAGCTGTTTTCCTTTGTTCTGGCCTGAGCCATGTTGGAGGTGTGCCTGTGCCTGGCCAACAGCCTGACCTGCTGGTTTGACCTCAGACTTTTCTGGACTTTTACAGTCCTCGGTTACCATCACCAAACCTGCCCTGTTCTTACTTAGGCACTTAGTGAGACTGACCCTTTCTTATGAGAACACTGTCCTACTACCTCGCCATTACCCCAGCTCCTGCTTGCCTTCCCTGGGGATTACCCTGCTCTTGTTGCTTCCTGAGAAGATGAACCCTTAAAAACTGCACAGACACTGCTACTGCAGCAGTCATATAAGAGATATGCTGTTGCTTTTCCAAAACTAAGATAAACAAATGCCCCTTACATGATCATTTTTATTTAATATTATATTTTGCAGGAGAAGTAAAAATTGAGCCTATCTTTTTGTTTGTTTTGATATGCATAAATGTTCTGTTTACTAGGAGTTCATAATCTCAGAACCCAAATGGCAGAGAGAAAATTGCATCCAAAGCACCATAGTCCAAGCAAATAATTTCCCTGTTTTTGTTTGATTTTAATAATGTAAGTGGGTAGTGGCATGTTTCCCACACTGTAGATGTGTCAGCTGTCCTGCATAAGTGTGAGATACACTCAAGGGTTTACTCCAGCCTATTGTTGTCCTGAGGAGTCCCTGAAGCTCCTGCAGCTGTGACACAGTGCCCCAGTCTCCTTTCCCTACCATGTGTGAAGATAAAGAGAGCAAAGGAGACCAGGTCCTGTGGTATAGGAAAAGTTGGGCCTCTTCATGAAGCTCCCGACACAGAAGTCACAACAGAAGCATTGTTTAGACCCCTGCAGCCTCATGCAATCATTCTGACCTGTCACAAACTCAGCAAGGGGAAATGAGATGAGCTGGTGCAGAGGGGCCAGGATATATCCCCCACTGGACCCACCTTGCTGAGTCTCATGGGCTAGGTTAGAGGAAAAGCAGAGGTCTGAATCAAACCATCTTTGACTGGCTTATCTCCTAATTCTGTTTCATGGCAGATCTGGGTCAGAAGAGGTAAAATGAAAAAAACCCCAAAGGTAATAAATTTAATGCATGAGGTTCCAGCCCTGGCTGCATAGTTTAATTCTGAAAGAAAAAAAATAGTCCAAAGCTTACTTATAGGACTGTAAGTGGTCAATAACAATGTAAAATCAAAATATTTTTAACAGATAACTCTTAGTAGAATTTACCTGTGCAAAGGGCAAGTACTCTTTTCACAGAGGAGTTTTACAGTGCTGCACACTCATCTTAGCAGCAACACTAAATGTTAATAACATGAAGAAATTGGGTAAAAGTCTGATATTTTGGTGTAAAGTTCCTCAGCATGAGTTACTTCCTGAAATGGCAGCAGGCATGACACATATTCATGCCATTGCAGCTGCTGACATGAAATGGTAATTTGAAGTGTTCGGGGAGCCAGGATGTCAGTGCTGTTTCCATCAGAAGCACCCAGGTCCCACAACCTGCCAAACCTAGAGCACTGCAGTTCAGCAGCTCATTAAGCATTTCAATCATGACTTGCAGTTCTCTGAATTGTGGTCTTTCCAGTACATCAATTTTTTTCTCTAATTATATTGATTTTAGCAAATTGCAGTGTCCTTCTGTTGATTTTCAACTATGTATAGCAAAAACTTGCAATGTGAGAGAAAAAACAAACTCTTTGTGCTCTAGCAAGATATTCTATACTATTAGACCTTTCATGGAACAAACCAGAGACATCAGAGCTAAGAACGTATGAAAATATTGCAGTTACTACAAAATAAACAGAAGCTAAGATTTTAAAGTAATATAGACCTTACATTCATCACCCAGAAAAAGAAAGAGCAGTCAATTGTCTGGAGCACCAGCTCTGTAATTACACACCCATTTATCTTCAGTGTGTGGAGGATGTAATTGCCTGCGCCCAACTCTATCTTTGGGTCATCACAATAGACCGACCATACTGTGTGCCAGCACCTGCCATCTGCAGGCTGTCCTCCCACACCAGAGACCTGAATTCTAGCCCACACTCCTGACTAAATCATGTTTTTATAAGGCAGAGAACTCCTAACATCTGCTCAATTAATTAGGGGCTGCCATACAACCTCTAGAAAACCAGCAACACAGCTCCTGCCTTGTGGCTTTGCCATGAAGACAAGATATATGATTCCCCTCTTCACTTTCACTTTACAAACCAGTTCAGTAATCATACTGCTGAATCATGCTAGAGGACTTCTGCATTGCTGAAGTCAATGCAGCTTAACAGTATACAGGAAGAAAATGTACATTGGAGTTTAGGAAGTATGTAACTGTTCCTGTTTCTTTGGCCTTTTTACTCATTTTAGTGAATGATTTGCTAATAAAAATATGTAAGCATATTGGGGAGTCAATAATCGAGCCTGGAGTGAGTGTTTCAACAAGCCAGACAGTACCAAAGGTATTTTAAAGAATAGTGGAACCTGGGCCATTCATTTGAGATTTTATATGGCACATACAACCACCTGTTGCATTTCTGGATATAGGGCCCATGTAGTGGGAGATAACTGGCTTATCACTGCAGGTAAATACCTTATCTTTAGAGTAGGGTGTAGCACAAATATGCATCTTTCTGCAGTGTTCCCTTCTGGTTAACTCTGAGATACTCCTTATTCACTGCTTTTGGTTTAGGCTTTGTTGAAGTAAATCAGTCCTTCATTGGATTTAGTTCATATATTTTACAGATAGTTTAGAAATTTTTTGCATCAATGAGTCATGACAATATATATAAGAAATGTTTATTCTTCTGTTCTTTGTTTTAGGAAAATTAATACATGTTCATATAACTGAGGTTAATCTAGCATCATCATCTAGCAGGCAATTTGCTCCTACATTTTCTGATCTTTTTATTAATTATAAAAAACCCCAGAAGGATGCAGTTACTTATATTTAGTTGTTATCCCATGTGTATTTAGTCGTTATCCCAAAAATTGTAGGTGCATACAAAGGGCGAAATAATTTACACAACAGAAGCTTGAAATGACATGTTTAGGGGCATCCCACATGACTTGCACTTCTTTGTGTTTTTAAGTCTGCTTTTTCTGCAAATCAGGAGTCTCCTTGGTATGATCCATTACAGGGACTTCCCAGCTTAGTAAAAAATGTGTAGCTTCAAAACTCAATTTAAAATCTGTTCAGGTACTTGTTAACCTCACTAAAAATCAATAGACCAAATCTCATACATCTTATATATATCACCAGAATTCTACTTAAATCAAAGGGTTGCCTTAGGTAAGTGAGGAAGGCATTTGTCCAGCGGGAATGTTCATTTAAGTAATCACACAGGCTTATGTCTATCCTTGTTATCAGACACTCAGCAATGTCAAGTTAATTAATTTATTTCCTTTCAAGTGTTCTTTCTCCCATCACTGAAAGAATTCCATGAAATGAGCTACTGCAAATCATTAGCACATAAAGATAGGATAAGCCATAACCTTCTGTTGTGGCCTGCAGTCTGCTGCCGAAGAGACTGAGAAAACAATACCAGTTCACATTTGGGGCGTACTGTGTGGCAGCCTTCAACTACAGTTCTTATTGAAGCTTTAGCATGTCAGGCACAGCAGCATTGAGTGATGGTGTGACTTCATTAAGACCACAATAGTCCACTGTTAGTCTCCATTTGCCATTAGACCTTTTCGCTGGCCATGTAGGATTGTTAAGAGGTGAGCAGGACCTGCTGATGATTCCTTGGCTCTCCAGGCAATATATCAGCTTATGGATGGGAGTTATATTTGGTGGGATATTGCTGGTGGTGCACTGCTGTGGTAGAGTTTGGTACCTGTTGTTCTTCAACTTACAGCATCTCTACAACACAAGGGTCCTCTGAGAGACTGGGCAAGGTAGACACCTGCCTAATTTCCTCCATCTGAAAGCCCAGCCCTCTGGGTCCTTGAAACACCCTCTTCTGAGTCTCTGCCAAGGTTGCATGGAGTCTCTGGATCAGTCATAGCAGGAGGCTTTTGCCACTCACTCCCAGTTAGGGTTGCTTCAACTTCCAATAGCTCTTAGGACACTCCAGTCATTCCAGAAATACAAGTGGATTCTGCTCCTCTGTAGCTTGGTGGTATTAGGATACACTGTGTACCAGTATCAACTAGAACCTTATACTGTTGGCCTGATGTACCAGGCCATCAAAATCACACAGTCCAGCAAACCCTGTTGTCTCCTTCCTCCACATGACTGGAGGCAGGGCCCCTCTACTCCTTACCATCATATTGGTTACTCACTATTTCTAGGTAACAGAATTCTCTTTATTAAGATCAGAGGAAAAATCAGCTCTTCTACTCTCTTTGGGAAACTGCCTGCTTGAAACAGGAGCAGCGGTTCTCCTGAAGAACCCCATTTTGTGGTTGTTTTTTCCTGTAAATCACACACCTGTGAGGGTGTTGAGGTAGATTTTCCACCCTACTTTCCCGTGTCTTCTCTGTGGTCACTCAGGTGAAGCGTCTCTCTTGAGCAGCAGAGCTCTAACTCCTGATAGCTGAGATAATGGTCCATACAGGTGTGGTCAAGGACATATCCTGTCTGAATTGCTGGAACTCTTGGAACACTTTCTCCACAGCTGAGACACAGCCCCACTGGGGGAAGAGAGAATTTCTTCATGTTGCTGGAACTGAACAACCTATTCATCCACTATTTGTCTCTCTCCATCTTTCCATGTCATTATTGTGTATGAGTTGGTGTATAACAATGGTGAGCTCCATACAAACTTCTACTACCTGGGTGACATACACTTGATTTCATCTGGATCTTTAAATAATTTCTCATTGCTCATCATAAATCACCTCCAGCATGGCTAATGGCCTCAGGTACTGGATACCTTTCTCAATGGTGATCCATTTGCCTGAATGAGATAACATCTTCCTTGAAAGGAGACCTTCCCTTACTGCCTAGTAGAAGTCACATCCAAAGGCTAGGTCTTGTGCCCTTTTTCCAATCACTTTGTCAATTTCTTCTCTAAGAAGGGATCCTAACTGCTTGGCTTTTCTACCCTCTAATTGCAGGCCACTGGTGTCCTGCTGTCCTAGCACTGGAGCAATCAAGTGTGCTGGTAGGGATGAAGCTGAAACCTTTTCACATATCTCACAGCTCTCTCAAGAATAGGGATCAGGTGGTTACTGCCTTGCTTATGAGTTCTTTCACTTCATCCTCCTGTTCTTATGATGGCACTTGGAGAATCCTGCCTTATGTTCTTCTTCCTCCTTCCCTTTTTCTTAGGAGTTTCTTCCCTTATTAAACAAGCTCACTTTTGCATCCAGTATTTCTTCTCATGTATTTTGGGGCAACTGTTACCAGCATGGGTTGGTACCCTGGTTCAGCTTCATACTTGCCAGGGTTGGAGGAGCTGCAGTGCCTGCCACAGGGGGTTAAGTAGCTCCAGTGCCTACTGTGGTTGCTGCAGTGTGTGTCATTTTGTCATCACATCCAGAGACCTCCTTTCCCCCTAAAGAGTGTTGAGCAGGACTGGATCTTCATGGGCCAGGCCCCAGCATGTGGCAGTGATTTGTTTCTCTCAGGAATTTTCAGGGTCACAACATATTTTTTTCCAAATACTTTACCAGTTTTTCTGGATTCTGTACTTTTTTAGGGGTGAAGTTCCAAAACATTGGAGGTGTCTGCTTGTCTAGATTCTTGCCCATACTATCTCACACATCCTGTCACTCATAACTATCTAGCCTTGGGTAGATCTCTGAGTGGTATTCTTAAATATTTGCTTAACCTTAAACAAGACCTGAAATTCATTCAGGAGACAGCAGTAGGAACACGCTTGTTTGAACATCCTAAGGATTCAAAATTCTCAAGAGCTATTGTAACTAGCCTGGAGGAGAAGGGGAACATGCAGGGGAGTATTCCCTCTTGTCTCCCCCACAGATCAGCTCTCTGAGGCTAAAAGGTGGAGTGTAGTTGTTAATAGTTTCAGAGAGATGGTTGCCAAAGTACAGAGATGATAGTAATGCTGAGTGCAAATACTAGATTAGCCTTATGACCACTAATTTTATGATATCATAAGCCAGTGTTACATAGTACAGCAAAATGATAACCTTAATCCAGCCCCCAGGGATGATAAACAGCACAACAGGGAACACATACAGCAAGTAAGGTCTTACATAACATAACCCTGAGAACAAGCACAAATTCTCTGAAAGCAGATAAATCAACAGTGTGATCAGCGACTATTAAATTAATATAATGAACTTGTAAAACAAAATTTTTTTAACATATCTCTGGTCAGATCTGTTATCTCAACCCTTTGAACCTTATGTCGGGTACCAAAATGGACTGTTGGGGTTTAACCCCAGCCAGCACCCAAAAACCACACAGCCATTCTCTCACTCCCTTCTAGTGGGATGGAGGAGAGAGGAGAGGAGAGAAGAGGGAAAGAGATAAATCTTGTAGGTTGAGACAAGGACAGACACTGTAAAGAGAAATGGAAATAATAGTAATAGTAAGAGAATATATAAAGCAAGTGGTGCACAATGCAGTTGTTCACCATGCACTGACTGATTCCCAGCCCATCCCTGAGCAAGGGGCTGCCCCAGCTTGTTGGCCAATCACCCTTAGTTTTGTTGCTCAGTAGGGTGCTGATTATGTAAGGAATATACCTTGTGCTCATTGGGGTCAGCTGTCCTAGATATGTTCCTTCCCAGCTCCTTGTGCACCCTGCACCTCCTCACTGGCAGGGCAGCATGAGAAGCTGAAAAATCTTTGAATCAGAGTAATCCCAGTAACAGCTAAAACATCAGTGTGTAATCAACATTATTGTCACCCTAAAACCAAAACACACCACTCCATCAACCACTAGGAACAAAAACAACTATCCCAGCCAAAACTAAGGCACTAGTTCATGCTCTCCCTTTTCATTTCCAGGCTGACAGCTCTGAATCAACAAGACTACCCAGTATCTCTGAAGTTTTAGACTGACTTAAACTTGGTTCCCATGAAGGACTTTAGAGGCCAAGGAGTCAAGCAACTAGGGAGATGCTATAGCAAAAAGAAGTAAAGAAAGGCCAGCAGTAGAGGAGTGTAGGGAAGTAATCACAAAAATTAACTTCAGCCCTGGGGATACCTGACCTGCTTCTCTAAGCTTCTTTATAAAGAATGGAGAATAATTATGGAACAGACAAGTCAAAGCAGAAACCTAATTTTAGGCTGTCTGAGACAGCAACCCCAGGGGAATTTCACTCACCATCATAGAGCTCCTCTGTCCACATTTTAAAAAGGAATCTTTTAAAAGTAGTCTGTGAGCAGAGGGGAAGCACAAAAATCCTTAAAAACTGGAGAAAATTTCTTTCTTCTAGCTTGGTCTGTCTACCTTTCAGGAAAGAAGACTGAGATGTGACTAGATTAAGGTGCATAAATGTTTTTATGTGTAAAAAATACTCATGTTTGAAAGGGGACTTTAATCAGCAGAGGAATATATAACAAGAACCAATTGTCTGGAAGCAGAAACCAGAAAATTTAAATTAGAAAATAAGCATGCATTTTAACAGTGAGAGTGAAAAGGTACTGGAACCTACTACAGAGGAAAATGATAGATTCTCACCATATTCAGATTTTCAAGTCAGGACTAGGCTGAAAGCAAAGTTTCAGTGAAACTAAGGGTTTCAATGCAGCATCACTGTCTGATACTTAATGGCCTGTGATATTCAGGAGATTAGATCGTCTCTCAACCTTAAACACTATGAAGCTTAATTCTATGAGTCTGTGCCAGTCACCAGGGCACAGGCTTTGTATAAAAAATACTCCCGAATTCAACTCAACAGTTTGATAACTTCTGGTATCTTTCAACACCAACTAATATCTGAAAGATTTCTGGCCATAACATCACTTCTGCTGAGAACTGAAGAGTTGAATAAAAGCTGAATACAACTGTTTCAATAACTGTTTATTAATAATGGGAGTGTTTTCTATTCTTTTATAATAGTTTTTAAAAACAATAAGGTGGTTGTATAATATATAATTTACCTATCAATAAGGATAGTAAATCGATGGCATAAATTACAACATTTATGAAAATATATATGATATTTTAGCAGTGGCAATTCACCTAGAAATCAAGCTACAGAAAGGGAAGCAGAGTCTGAGTATATTGTTGCAATTTGAAAATATTAATTAATTGAACATCACTCTAATGATGTGAAGTGAGTAAATATTATTACTGAGATTTTACAGAACTTTTCATGTCTAGGACAATTGGTTTTGTCCAAGTTTTTTTTGTGTGTATGTGTGTGTGTGTGTGTGTGTATGTGTGTATCTATGTGTGTATATATATATATAAAAATAATAGAAAAAAATTTGAAAGACAATGAGAAAAAGAGTATCAAAACCCATATAGGAAGTCTTGGCCATCTTGATGTTATTTGTAGATTTGAGGGAAATAAACTTTAAACCAGCTTCATATCTCAGCTTAAAACTAAATCCATCCTAAACACAGTGAAATGTTTTTCATTCATTTGGTATCTGACCTGAAAATCTGTGCTTAAAAAAGTAAAATGATCACTTTAAATATATTTATTTTCTCCTTTTTCTGCACTGTGTCTTGTTTGACAATCTTGTTGAATTACCAGATAAAAAAATTTCTTCACTCTCTGCTCACTGTAGAGTATTTATAATATATTTCCCATGAGGGTAAAGTGAACTAAATTCTGCTAACAGAAACATTTGAAAATCCATAAGAAAGATGTCCAGGGAGAATGAAATTGGGCCTTTATTCTTGGTAATATAGTTTATTTCAGATGTTACCTTCAGCTAAGTAATCTGATGCTTAGGTTTTCCTTGTACTTAAAAAAAGAAGCCAAACATTAAGACCAATCTTATGAATTAAAAATGTTTAATGTTAAATAAGAAGTATCTAAATGATTTGGGGTGAAAAATATAAATTCTGTAACTTGTAACACTCTAATGGAAACTCTTACAGGAATGGGGAAGTCTTCCTCAGTAAATTGACACACTCTATTAGTTTTGGAGCTGTTTTAAGGGACTTCCAACACAATCATTTTGACTAGGTTTGACTTGAGCTACTGGGGGAAGACAAAACACTGAACGTAACACTGAGTTTTAATGTCACCTTCTTCTACAATATGGCTGCACTCTCCCTGCTTGCATGCACTCTTACACTGCCCACATATCAGCATGGCTTTTCCCATTTTTCTTGGATATGACATTCATATCCAAGAGGAGAAATGGGCAGGAAGCCATCACAAACCCATGATTTCAACCTCTTCCGTAGTCTGGCCCTCAATTTCACACATTTCCTCCACTTAGCTGGGATCCCACCTTCCCCTCAGAGTAAAAACTGCAGTAGCTGAGAGGTTTCATTACTTGAAT
This sequence comes from Certhia americana, assembly GCA_018697195.1. Classification (NCBI taxonomy): domain Eukaryota; kingdom Metazoa; phylum Chordata; class Aves; order Passeriformes; family Certhiidae; genus Certhia; species Certhia americana. The sequence goes on from CM031859.1 coordinate 21,306,233, forward strand.
AGACAGGCCACAAAGATTTTCACCCTCTAGCCCTGGTGTCTCCAAGCAGAAATTATTGCCTCATCATTTCTGACTTTCTCCATGCCTTTTCACTCAATAACTGTATGGATTTACCAGGGCACAGCAGCAGTTTTCAGTTCAGCCCCTTGCAGGCCATCTAAAGTTTCTCTTTCCAAGGAAATAGCATTAAGCAGAAAAGTTAAATATGTCACCTGGGAAGCACTGACCTTGCCTTGATTTCCTGGCAAGGTGGTTGCAGTATATATTTGTATATTTTTAGTACTTTCCTTATATATAACAGTACTTATTTTGCTAGACCATCTATGTCCAGTGCTGGGTAATATATTTAGCAATTATCTGGGTGAGTAGAGGGATCAAAAGGCACCCTCAGTCACTTTGCAGATAAGACTGAGCTGGGAGAGAGCATTGATCTGCTGAGGGGTAGGAATGGATATGGACAGGCTGAATCAAAGGGCCACAGCCAGTTGTCTGAGGTTCAGTAAGGCCAAGTGGTGTGACCCTTGGGTCAGAGATATAGGCTGGAGGCAGAGCAGCAGGAAAGCTGCCCAGTGGGAAAGGACCTGAGGCTGCTGCTAAATGCAGCTGAATATGATCCAGTGTGTGCCCATGGCAGGATGTCTACTCCCCTCCCCTTTCTACCACACACAGCTAGTGCACAAAGAGATAACCCAGGCTGAAAGACCCAGCAAGGGGTCATCTCTGGGGCCAAAAGGGCTCAGCCCTCAGCTAAGAATCAACATCTTAGTCTGGAGAGCGGATGTTGGAAGATATAAAAGTAATATTCTTGACTAAGAGACATTGTTTTACACACTATAAAAGACACATGAATTACAACAAAGGCAGAAGCCTTCTACACACCCGCCCTACAGACTTCTTGTCTGAGACTTCTCCCTGGAGTCTGAACACAGGTTCCATGGTTACTTCCCTGGGGACTGAGGGAAAGGACCTCTACGTGTGCCTCACCAACAACTGGATGCTAAGATACATTGAATGCTAAATTATATTATTTCTTTGCTAGCTGTAACTTTAATAGGTACCTTTAGCCTTGTGCTGTGTACACTTACTAGTAGTTTCCTTTTTGTCCTTATTCTTGTGTAGTATTTAGTTTGTTTTAGGTCTTATGTTTGTTTGTTTTCTGTCTATTAAATAAATAATTCATTCCAATAATAGACTGAATCAGTCATTATTAAAGAACCTGCAAACAATGGTGGGTTTTGGGGTGCTGGCCACCTCAATAAAACTACTGCCTGTTGACAGAGGCCTGGGCAAAAGGCAAGGGCTAATCTAAACTCTCACATCCATTCATAACAGTGCCCAGGTGGCCAAGAAGGTCAGTGACATCCTGGCCTGTATCAGCAATAGAGTGACCAGCAGGACCAGGGCAGTGATTGTCCCCCTGTACTGGGCATTGGTGAGGCCACAGCTCCAGTGCTGTGTCCAGTTCTGGGCCCCTCATGACAAGAAAGACACTGAGAAGCTGGAGCAAGTCCAGGGAAGGGCAATGTGCACAAGACAGCCTCTGATCACCGCATCACTCACCAGTCCTTCTCTGTTTGCAAACAGCAGGTTCAGAGGGGGACCTTCCCTTGGCTCACTCACCAGCTGTGTCAGGAAGTTCTCTTCCACAGATTCCAGAAACCTCCTGGATCGTTTTCTCTTTGCTGTGTTGCATTTCCAGAAGACTTCTGGTAAGTTGAAGTCCTCCGTAAGATCAAGTGTCAGTGATTGTGAGACTTCTCCCAGTTACTGAAAGAATATTATAGACTATTTTTTCTGCCAATATTATGGAATATTTGTTCAGTTGCTTGAGCAAAAACAAAATACTTGAAAAATGTCTCTATTAATGCAAACACACATAGAGGAAATCACACATAATAGATACACATCCGCAGTGTCAAACATCTTCACATTGCTCTGTTATGAGTCATACTAAAGTACTGTCCTCAAACCATGCTTTCCTAAAACAAACTTCAATGTTGGCTTTGTGAGCTGGAGAGCAGACTTACTGCTTTCTAGCAGCACAAACCATGTTAGGTTACAGGTCATTTAAACAAATTGCTTTTGACTTTTGAAATGTGCAGACTGCCTTTGCTGAAGGACCTGATGGCATGAGAAGGCATTTTTGAGATGCATTAAACACGCTAGTTATACAAAAGAGCATGATGTAATTGTTACATTTGTACATGAAAGCACAGAGGTGAATATGAATATCATTCTCCAGAAAGATCGGTTAGGATTTTGCGTGCAAAATTTGACCCAGAACATAGAGATCAACTTACTTTCCATTTCAAAATAGCAAGCTTTATTAATCTATCATCAACAATCCAAATATGTTACACCTAGCACCCTTAAAAACAAACTGAACTTTTCATTTGACTCTTACAGGATGGGTTTGATATGCTAAAATTTTAAAATTCCTTTTTCTTCCACTGTCAAATGGTCTTCTCAAGTGACAATTATTAACACATTCAATTTCATCCTGAAGCAATCTGTGGTAGATCTGATGATATATTGCCTTTCAATAGCTTTCTGTCAAACTCTTTTAGGGAACATCATTTTTCTGAAACCATCAAGAAGGAAGCCTTGCTGCTTCAGATCCAGTCATGAGATAGTTGTTTTGAAAACACAGCTTTGGATTATGTCATTTGGTGGGGACAGTGACCAAGTCACAGTGCAGCTCAAGAAGATCCATGAAGCAGAAGAGGAAGGTCATTGAAACAGCTTTTCTCCAGTTAACCATAACTGCATTTTCACTTACCATTCCAGTCAACCTGTGTTCATGCTACCAAAGACACAGTGCTTGAAATACAATTTTCAATGCTATGAGTTTGTAGACCTAAGTAGCAGACTAGATGCCTCTTCATCACAGACCAGCTCCTTACACTAAGAGCAACAGGATGTTTCTTCATTCATATCCTTACTGTATTTAAAATCACTTTATTGAATTACATTGATCAGCACATGGCTATGTTCCTGCAGAAACTGCTTTAATTTGAGCATATTTGACCTTGTATCTGAATGTCATCAAGGATGTTCTTCAGAAATAAGTTAGTATGGCTATTGTGCCTTCACATTCTCCTTCTACATTAACTTCTAGTTATTGCCTTGAAGAAATCAGTCAACTACTTGTTGAAGAATACATCTGACATTTCCTTAACACTACAGAAGGTTAGGTTATGCAACAATGAAGAGAAACAGATGTTATTTGTTTGTTTATGAAAATAAATTTCCAGATGGTTCAAGATCACTACATTGTGCAAAGCTTAAACAACTGCTCACTTTTATTGTAATTACCCTCCAGTCCCCTTCTGCCATCACCCTCTAGTGTGTGCTATACTTCCTTCTTTCAGTTTGTGTTCCAGGGTTTTATGATATTCAAGACATGAACTTCGTCTGCTAATAAATTTTCTAGAAACATATGGAGCAAAAATGGTAAAACAGAAATTGTAGTAATGGATCATAATAAAGCCAGCCCCATAACCAGAAATACAAAAGTCCAACCAATCAGGTAGTATAACACCTATTAATTTTGAAATTGCTTAGGAATGAAGTAGCTATGCTTTTAAGAAAAATATGTACTTTCTCATAAATGTCTTACCCCAATAGCAGGAAAATGTCAAGTTAATGCATTGGTCACAGCCTGTTGTTCACACAGCATGTTTCCACACAGCAACAGCTTCTAACTCCCCAGAAGGAATTTTCTTCTGCCTCCATCTGATAATGAAACACTCTACACACAACACATTATTCTCCCACACAGAACAGTACAAAACCTTACCTGCGACCTCAGCAAAATAACAAGAACTCAGCCCTGAGCAGTTTGCCAAGATTAGTTGTGCAGTGTTATACTCTAACACCTGTTACAGTACAAGTACCTGACAGACACTTGGAGTATAATAAAGACCTGCATGTAGTTAGTGTTCATGGAAGATATAAAGCCTCAACACCTTGGTAAGTGCAGATCCAAAAGAAAACTCAATGTAGCCGTCTCCCCATCAGATATAGAACACCCATAATTCAATCAGGTTCCCACTGCCTGAACTTGAGCATCCCATGTACCTCTGTGACTCTTGTTGCATGGAATGTTGGGAACCCCTTAGAAGGCCTGATTTCATCAACAGTGACTGCATAGGTTGTTTAATTTAAGGACTGACCAGACAGATGGTGCTACACTTCATTGCCCCAACCATCTCTGATAAGGCAGTCATTTTCCACAGGATATGCAAGATTTCATAACGCCTATACCTGCATGTGATCATGGATGTAATACGAATCCAACACCAAATGTGACATGGGTTCATGCTTAAAATGTTCTGTTGGTCCCCCTGATCCTATCTGTTGTGCTATTACAGCTATAGGCTGCTCTTTAGAGTAGTGTCACTGACGTGTGTGTTGGTACATTTAGATATCATTAACTACCATTGAAAGCTCATTCTGATATTCTTGTGCCTTGGTGAGGTATACACTGTAAAAACACGCAAAAAATTAGTATCTTCAACCCTGTTAATATTTTTACCTGGGTAAAAATTATCCTGAAGAAATTGTTTTCCATGCTGAAATTTTTAACCTATGATTCAAGATACGATATAGATACAGTTATTGTTTATTATCCTACTACATTTTTAAGTGGTGAAAGAAAAGGTTATCATTCAGATGAGCTACTTCTCTGAAACTGTGAGACAGCAACCAATTATAGATGCCTCAGACAGATGGCATTCTGCTCCTACTATGCAGGATCCCAATTATGTCACATACACACTGCCACAAGGAACAAATAAGGACTGGAATCTGGAATCTGGAATCTGGAACGAATAAGGACTTTGTTTAACAGATGCATCTGTGTAAGCCATTCTGAGCTTGCACCTGAGTAATGGTGGCCTGGTTTTCTAAAATAAGCATACACCTGCTTATTAGTGCCATTGGAATACACTTCAGTGGGAGCAAAATGTTAACTTACCCGCATGTAACTGGATAGCCTAGAGATCTGAAGTGTGTAAAACAGTGACTGTACTTTGCAGGCAATGCATGACCAATTCAGCATATTCATCATTTAGGTCATTGTGAACAGAAATGTGAGAGACTATTAGTAGTACATCCCAGCTTTAGCTCTGGAGGGTACTACTTCATATAAAGATTTTAAATGTCTTCTTTTCACCCAATAATAGTAGTTTTGCCTGAGAGTTTAAAAAGACGTATCAATGAACATGAAGGGTTTCCTTCAGACCTTGTCAAACCAGAGACCAAAATGGGACTCACTTGTCACATGGTGGAGATTCTCAAAATTCCTTCATTTCCTTCCTCTGTGTCCCACTTAGGCCTTCTGGAAAATATACTTGTTAAGAAGTAGTGCCCTCCTTTTTGATATATGAGCTTTGTATTTCTACAGAACACTTTGTATGTAAGTGTTTGAGGTAGCTGAATCACTCCCAGCCTACACTGTACATTTTCAAAAGGACTATAACCACAGAGAAAGGAAATTGTGACTTTAGCTTGATTTGAAGTGCTGTACCTGGCTCAATTTAGTTAGCCAAGTGAATAAATGAATGAGTGTACAAACAACTAGAAGTGACATTTCAGTAATTTTTGCTAGCCTGAAAGCCATTAATCTTGTAATTAAACGGTCTGAGATTTAAAATCTTATTACAGTATTTCTGTCAATTAAATATTTCCACAATAGATCTGGATCTAGAACTCAGATGGGTAAAAACCATCTTCATCATTTTCTCTCCAGCCAAAGACTCATGCTGGGACCAGCGTACCCCCAAGCACTCATCACAAGTAATTACCCTGCAGAGGGAACACAGCCAGAGAAATGTTACAGCATCGCTATTATTACTTTTTTTGGACTAGGTAATAAATATTTAACAGACTAATGCTAGCCCACATGAAATGACAAATGAACACACATCAGACCCCCACCTACTCAACTGTGCACCTTAAGGTCTTTCCTACCTGAGATAAACTGCAAAAATAATTTTCTTCCCCACCATTGTGCACTCTAATTTTCCTTAACAAACTTGAATCTCCTTCAATGGTAAAATCAACTGTGATATTAGTTACTTTTATAAAGGTATCTAGTCTCTTAGAGTGAGGTTAAAAAAACTTCAGTCTGCACGATACAGAATGATTTCCTTTGTAGAGCTAAGTGTGTTTCTCAGTCTTTTTCAGTTTGCAGATCATCCGGCCTGTCTGAGAGAGGTGCAGGTCTTTGTACAACAAAGTTAATCTTCCTGACCACAGGAGTACATTTTCTATATGCTTTTGCACAGCATTTCAATGTAATTCAGAATCCCAAATATTCAGACACTGGAGTGACAATCAACAAAACTGTTCTTTTTCCATTGCCGTGTCATGCTTTGTCTCTCATTTACTACTCACTCAGCTGGTAATACTTTCTCATTACTAATTTTTGTACCAGAAAATTTGCAAAAACAGATGGTAAAGAAACAATAATGAACTGTGAGGAATTTATAAAAATATCATTTTTTATCAAAAAAAAAAAAATTTTAATGACCCCATTATTTGATCTTTCACTACATTTTTCCCAAATGTAGATAAAGAACATCAAGATTAATCAACAGGTATGGTACAGATTTTGTGAAATATTTAGGCTTCTTAGAAGTTATTTCTAGTCATTCTAATATTTCTCAGGTTTTGATAAACTATGAAGATTCTGGAAAAAAAATGGTGATTTTGAAAATTAGCTGTATATAGAGAATATTCTTAATTCCATTTTTACACACATTTTTTTTTAAAGTTTATTTGCATCTGGTAATAATAAAAAAGATCTTCAAAATCCCAAACATTTTTCATAGGTTGATGTAGATCAATACACTCTTCTGTGGGGAGTTTTAAAAATATTGACTGGATTATTGGCCAGTTGAGAAAATTACCTAACAAAGACATAAATTCCACAGATGTTAAAGGTCTTTTTTATTTGTCTATTTATTATGTAGCATCTGCAATCTACATATTTAGTGTATCTGAACTTCTTCGGGTCTTGGACACAGGAATGTACAACTGTGTTGTATCGCCGATATTTCAAAAATGCAAAGATCTCAAACAATTCCCTGAATGCAGTTTAGCCCCACCTGAACTATGAAAAATTAAACACTTTTTGAGTCAGAGGTGCATGCGACATTCTTCCAAACATCTGCTTTTCATTTTGCACCTTCTGCTTCTTTAAAAGCTTGTGTCATATAATCTACCCCAACTTTAAACCAATAAAAAAGTTATTCCCTCTTTTTGTCATTCATGTCATTCATCTACAACCAAAGAATACTTTCTACAGATATAAAAAATAAAAACTAAAAATAAGACACTGACAATTTGTCTTCTTATCTGTTTACTACTGACATTGTAGATGAATGTAGATGGTCTAGAAGATTCTGGAGAAGTTCTCATTTCAGATATGTATTTCTATAAGGAAACAGAACATGGTTTTCACATAGACTGATATCTCTAACATTATGAGGAAATTCAGGAGCAGTAAATGCAAGAATGCAATCATATAATTTATTTCTAACAAAAATTAAAGCGTAATACAGCAAAGGTGCTGATAAAGACAAGCAGTGTAACTGCAAATTCCTGCAAAGACAGAGATTTGCCTTATGTTCACTCTAACCTAGAAATGCAAATGTACATCTCTTGAGAGATACAGATGAAGTCCACAGAGAGAACCTGAGTGCTTAGAGGTAGATTCTACTCACTTTTATAAAAAAGGATATCTTAGAAACTCAGCCTCAGAGGCATTGTTTGAAAGACACATTACACACAGAACTTGGCTACTACTTGAAAAATACAACCTCCCAAGATCAGACTAAAAGAGTTCCAGTATGAGAAAATCAGGTCTAACCTGTTAGAAATGGGCTGGATTCCTGGTGGGGTGAGGTTGATAAAGCAGGATGTAATGATAACTATTAGATTACTTCTGATCATAGAAGAACGCTGAGAAAATTGATCAGTTTCTTTTTTCTTGGAGCAAAGCTACTATCAACTCGTAAAATAAAAAATATCATACCAGATGTCAATTATAATATTTTCCAGTTTTAAGCTTCTTACCTAGACACAAGGCTTTGGGATCAGCCTGGTCATCCCTGTGGTGTTATCTGTCTGTGTAAGGCCAAGTGCCCAACAAAGCTTCCCTACTCCCAGGGCATCTGTAATGGCCTGTGCTGTCTCCCTGAACTGTCCTAGAAGGTTAGCATGCTCTCTTTCTAATCTTGTGTTAGGGCCCCCTACAGCAACATGCAGGCAGGAAAAAAAAAAAAAAAAAAAAAAAAAAAAAAAAAAGAAAAAAAAGAACATACTTGATATCAAGTAAATTTTTTCAAGTGTATACAAGACTTAGGAGAGTTTTTCTTCTGTCTTTACTTCTTTTTTTGGTTTCAGCTTTTGTTTTTGTTTTTGTTTTTGGCATTACCTTCTTCAGTTTGTTCAGCTTGGAAAACAGAAGGCTTCAAGATGACCTAATTGTGGCCTTCCAATACCTGGAAGGGAGCCTACAAGAAAGATGAGGACAGACTTTTTACACTAATAACAGGGAATGGCTTCAAACTGAAAGAGACTAAGTTCAAATTAGATATGAGGAAGAGGTTCTTTACTGGGAGGGTGGTGAGACACTGGAATGAATGTGTTGTCTAGAGGAGCTGGGGATGCCCATCCCTGGAGGTGTCCAAGACTAGTCTGGATGGGGCTCTGAGAAACCTGGTCTGGTGGGAGAAGAATTGGGACTAGATGATCTTAAGGGTTCCTTTGAACTCCAGCCATTCTATGATTTTCTGATTTTTATTGGCAAGGAATACATTTTGTCATAAGAGACCTTCCAGGTCCTGAGCAGGCTCAAGACAGCTGAGTGCTACAGTAAGATAAATATTAGGCAACAGTTTGTATCTCCTTGTGCCCGCTGCAGTGGAACCCAGCCCAGATATTTACCTGGTAGAAAAGTTGAATAAAATGTATTGCAACTTCAGTTCATATTTACTTAGTTCCACCCCTCCAATATCATATGATCTTTAGAAGTAAATAAAAATTGAGGGTTTTTTTCAATGTCCTTAAACCTTAAAGTTAGTGTGTGCTGGGAATAATCTAATAAATTGTTGAGTGTGAATCTGAGAAATTCTGGAAAACAAGGTATCATTTTATGATAGTTCTGTGAAACTTTCAATCAAAACTGACAAACCCCACCAGAAACAACATTTTAAAATACATCAAGCAGCTGATAAAATTTTTTCCCCAAGAAATCAACACAATTGCTGACATCTAGTGCAATTTTTTTTAGCACAAAATGAAGTTTATTCTTGTAGTTATAACTCTTTAATTAAAGCTAGCTAGACAACTAGTTACTAGTTACTTTAATTAAAGCTAATTAGACAACTGATTTATATAACCTCATGGAAACTTCTTAGTGTGTAATCTTGAAGTGGCTCAGACACAGTTTATAATTTTTACTTGTAAATTTACAAATTCAACCAAATCAACATAATCTCACCTAACTTGAATGTGTACACCACAGAGCATTTGTATGAAGCCACTCAAAGTAGACACTTGCTTCAGACATGAAAGGAATGATATGGCTTTGTGGTACCTAAGAAGTTTAAGATGCATAGAATTTTAGTCAGTACCTTGACCCACAGCCTCCTAAGAATTAATTTTTGTGTGCTCCATATGCCAGAAGAATTTGTTGCATGATCTCTGTACAATAGAGAAGGCAGAAGGCAAGGCACCCTACTGGTTTTGTTCTACTGCTTATGGCTTATTCTTTTACCTCCTTTCCTAGAGAGACACTCAACAGTAAGTCTGAGCCAGAGTTTAGCATAGTTCTTGTCTGTCAAACTCAGATCTAAAACTTTATTCAGGTCTTAAGGAATTTTTTTTCTTATAACCTCAAATATTTAGGCAATATTAAAGATTTAATAATAAAACTAATAGAAGTTAATAAGAGACAGCAAAGGGACTTCAATTCAAGCAGAGAAGAAAGATTTTAGCTCTGATTGACAAAAGCTGGATGCAGCCTTATTATTGCTGGCATTAACTCTATTGACCAGACTCTAAATCCAGGAATATTAATACAGGCAGAAATAAAAAGAATATGAGCTGAAATTCAAATTATTTCTGATATTTATGAAAAATCTAGTCATAATACCTTGTCAGGAAAGGAAGAGTTTGCATTCTGTGGAGTGTCAAAGCAAAATGTATGCCCTTACAGAGAATCTACTTTAAATTATTTGCTTTTATTATTTTAAAATTGTTGTTTATTAGTTAATCTTTAAAGTGCTTTTCTCAATATACTTTTTTGAAATTGTAGGCTTATAGTTTCAAAAAAAAAAAAAAAACCCAAAGCATATGTTTGGTTAACATATGTTAAAATATACTTCAGTACATGAAAACTATTTGACATACTACTATTGCAAAAAAAAAAAACCTCTAGGGGGAAAATATTAGTGTGCCATGGAAAAAAGTATTTTCCTAAATCCAAAAACTTTAATATGATACCTTGAAAACACTGAGACACTGATCAAATGTACTGTTTCTCCACTGTTACCATGGCATTAATATATGCCCAAAGCATTCTCAGTTGAGTTCTAGATGCATAAAACTAGTCGATATTTTTAGTAACACTTTGTTCAGACACTATTCCAGATTCATCTGCAAAATTTCGCAGCTTAACATTTAATATTCCCACTAAATTTTAGGACAAATGAGATGGAAGAAAGACTGTGGAAACTCCAAATTTGTAGAAAGCATGATCTGTGTAGTCTGCTCCCAGTAGCAATCATGCAGTTTTTCCCTTCCCTCTCAAAATACAGTCAGTCCATGAGTAAGCAGGATTTTTTTCTCAAAGGTCTATACTTCTCTCAAAAAAAGGTGATAAGGATAAAAAGGCTTGGGGACAGGGAGATTTTCACTCTTTCATTTTAATTAATCCCTAAAGTTTCTGTCCAGTGTTACAGAAACTGGGAGATCTGACCTTTCTCAAACATTCCCAGAGGAGAGGTAGATAAGGGATAAGTTTCAATAGCTGGAACTGTAGTACTCCTGGGCTTATTTCTCTCTGCTGAAAAGGCCAGTTTGGAAGGGGAGGGGGGAAAGAGGGAGAGGGAGAGAAAACAAAAAAAGAATAAAAATAAAAAGAAGAGAAAGAAAATGAAACATCAAAACTAGATACATTTTAGAGGATATTAAAGTTAGTTGCCTAGCTCAGCTAGTGTGTTACACTGCACTTTAGTCACTGGAAGGACATGTGATGTCTAATTCCCAAGATAATTATTTCCATTGTAGGAAAATAAACAGAGAGGTGCTTAAGACAGGCAGAATGGATAACCTTGGGCAACTCCAGAAGGAACTCCACCAGGATGGGCCATCAAGATCCCTCAGGGTCTCAAACAGTGACCATCAGAACACTCCATCTCTTCCCAAGGGAATCTAGAAAGTCTATACTAGACACTCAAATCTTTAGCCAGCTCATAAAGGAAATGGACCCTCTTGATCTGATACTCGGTGGATAGCTACATCTTTCATGCAGTGATTCCCCCAAACAACACAAAAATTATTCTCAAATTCAGGAGGCCTCTCAGAGAGAGTCAGTCTACTCCCCAAGTTTCCAAATGATACCCCTTGTGTCTGCCCTGCACACACAAAAAGACATGCAGGCAGTGCTGAGGGGCAGGGGCAGTGGTCACTCTGGTGGCCCTGTCTGCCAGTCATATCCAAAGGGAGCAGATAGCAATTCAGGGCACTACAGGAACTTATCTGACTTATGGATGCTTTACAGTTATAAGGCAGCAGGACAGGGTTTCCTTTCTTCTTCTATTTCAAGCTATACAGCAGCACATAACAGGCTTGGCATGGGCATGAAGGAAATGAGCTCAGATTGCTACCAGCAGCTCTTCTGCTCCTGTGCCTTCTCTGTTTTCCTGTCACCTCTAGCTCTCTGGCAAAGGACAAAGGCTCATAGTTTGGTTCAACCACTGCCTCTAAGATCCCAGCTTGATCAGCTCTCATGATAATGAGTAGATGGTGGGAACGAGTTACAGAAAGAAATCCATGTTTCCACCACTGAGCACTGCTGTTATTAGTAGCAATTAAAACACTACTTTGGAATCTACTCTATCTGTCCAGCTGAGCGCTCCTGCTCAAAATTTCTGCCAGTTGTGGCCAGATTGGCTTCCTCTGAGTCTTTTAAAAATGAATATGCTCAGATTAACCTCTATCACTGGATTAAAATTCTTGCATTAGAATATTAAGTGTCTATTCCACCTGTTCTGGAAATATATGGGAGCTTAATGCACAAAGCCCAGTGTGAACATTTACAGAAAGCCCTGAAAAATCTGTTAGAAAAATCTTACAGGGCTGAGGAAAGGTGACAAGCAGGCAGATTAAGCACAGGGAAGCAATGAAATATAAGGGGTTAGCGAGGCAATGCCCTAACAGGAGGCACAGCACAAGCCGACAGTTTAAAGAGAGGGTGTTTAAAAACCTACAAATATCTAAGCAGCAGGGATCACCTAAGAAGAGGTGGCTGAATTTGGGATGAGCATATTTTTTATTTCCTTAAGTGTTGGGAAAAAAAAAAAAAAAAAAAAAAAAAAAAAAAAACACAGATCTCAATTTGCTCAATTTATAGTAATTTTTCACTTTGAAAGAAATTCCCATTTTGTATGAAGAGAAAGAAGAAAACTGAGGCAAGAAGGGACTAAACTATCATAACAGTATAATTAGCACTACGATGGCCACTCTACTTAGGGTGTGGGAAGTCCTAATAGAGACAAATAGTACAGCTGCCTGGCATGGTATATTAAAAAATAGCTTCAGCAGTTCACTGAATCATTACAGTTCACCTAATGTAATGACTGCAGAGAAAAGGTATCTGATCTTAAAGGAGTGTTTTATCTGTGCAGGACATCTTTTGTCCTGAAAGCTGTTGGAATCACCATCCACCTGAATCCTAGAGGCCATTCATTTGAGTTGAAGAACAAAGAACTGCATCTTGCCTATCCTTTATGTTCAACATGAACAAGTGTCTTGACCAAATAACAAGAAAAGTGCTAATCTTGCAAGTCAATCCAAGCTTGACTTAATTTAAGGGCTTTCAGCAGATTTTTGATCAGATGTAGATTTAACCCCAAACATCTTTCACAAGTACTTTTAGGACAAAACTAATAAATTAACTGCATCCATTTCACACATGCCTAGCTCAGTCCCTCCACTAGGAGGGAAAGAGTGAATCCTCTTCTTCTGTCCAAAGGGCAGAAACATTTCAGCAAAGCAAAAGGAATCCTTCAGTACAGTTACCACACAGGTCTACCACACCAGTGGTGTACAAGAACAACTTTGTTTCATGATGGCCCAGTTTTTGTATCAAGGCAATTCTAGCCATTGACAGCACACAACATGGTGGAAAATAGAAACTTTGTAAAAATCCCTAAACTGAAATATATGAGGCAATGGCAGATACACCATTTAAAGATTACTCTGGAGCTTCTCTTGGGTTTTGTGTGTTGGAAAATCAGTCATTAGTCTCCCTCCAATGGATCCAAGCCACTGGTTTCCCTTTAACATCAGTTCTACAGGTACAGTGAACTGAACCTGTACATAAAGTTACCACTATTCCCTTGAGAAGACAGCTGAAATCACATGCCAATTAAATTTTTTCGATGTGTTCACCTAATAGCAAAATATTACACAGCCCAGTAGTGTTACATATATAAAAATAGCTTTCCAGAAATAGCAGCTCTGCTGTATTGGAATTTCCCAGAGGACCAGTTACTGTTGTTTTATATGTTAACACACTTGCTGTAGAGTGAAAGTACTGAAACCAAATACATTAGCAGTAGTCTTCTTATTGCCTACAAATGGCATTTAAGCAACAGTAATACTGCTTTAGACTTGAAAAGCTTGTGCTTTCAAAATTTTGGCAAGTTGTAGGAATAATTCTGTGCTCCATTCCCAGCGCATAAATCTCAACACAGTGGGTACATTCTCTGTCAAATTACTGCAAGGGGAGGAAGCCTTGCAGTTGTCTGAGTGCAATGAGTTTGGCAAGATAGCTCTATTATTGTACTTCTTAATCTGACTTTTTTTTCTCCACTGCTCAGCAAGAGCAAGTAATCAGAACAGAAAATGATTCCAAAATGTAAATTAGTGCGTCTGATGTAGGGAACCAGTGCATACAAAAAGTCTTGTATCAAAAACATTTCCTTTTCTAGTTCACTGCTGGCAATCCAACCATTGAAATTAAAGAACTGCTTTTCTAATTCTAGTGTTATGTTAGTGTTTCCTTTAACTGCAGTAAATGGGCACACACGTATCATGTATCTTTGTTTGGAGGCTGCAGTTTCTATTAAATTTAATTACTTCTTTCTGTTTCTAGGGTAGCTTGAAAACAAGGGCAGTTTCTACTAAATACCATAACATTCCACAGAAATATACATGCTAAAGGCATCTGGCAAGATGTGGCTACAAAATGAAGTCTTACCAAGGCACTGCACTACTGAATGCAAATACATAGAAGACGACAACATTGGAGGCATCCCAATGCTAACAGCTTAGAATATTAGTCTAATGAAGCAAATATTCAAAACAGTTGAAACCACAATCATTCAATCACTGCATCTTGAAAATTTCATTACAGTTATTCTAATGACTGTGTTAAGAGTTCAGAACATGCAGGATCAAACCTCTAAAGCAATGTTGGCAGGCATTGCTAGAAATTTTGTTCAGTTGTCTTCACTATTTTTTCTGGCATATGAATTTCAGTATGGTATTTAAATAACATGGAAATAAGAACAGGAGTCAAGCATATACTGTTAAAAGTTTCAGAATACATTATTTAAAAGATGCCTTCCACTTAATAATTAATAATTGCTAAATAATTTTTTTTTTTTTTTAGGAAAGAGAGTAAATAACATATATGCAACATCACTGAGGTATAGAGATATAGAGACTACAAAGGATAAAAGTATTTCTTTCAATAAATATGGAAGAGTGGATCAGTAGGTTCACAAAGAGTCACTAAACTCAGTAAAAATTCAAATAGGGATCTGATTGCAAAAGTTGAGCTCCAGCTCCTGCTTTGACACAGCTCCATGTGATACAGGGAAAAGGCCTGACCCTGACCCAATATATCATCAGAATCCCTGTATATCAAGGAATACGTATTGCTTCACTGGCTTTGCTGTAGCTATGTAGAGACACTATTATTATTTATTATTTGCATTATGGTAGCTGCCTTCAACGACTAGGACTTGAGTGAGCTAGTCATTATAGAGACATTTACAGGGCTCACAGTTTTCACGAGAGGCAGTATATCAAAAGAGACAAGCATGATTGGGAAGGATGACATTACAAACGAGCAAATCGAGCAGGGAAGTCTGCTGAAGTCACACTGTTTCTGCGTGCAAAATTATAATCATCCTAAAACATATTTCAAAACCACATTCTATATTAGGCAGGAAGGAGACATCTTCACAGTAGAAGATATTAAGTATTCTTGTTTGAGCAAGTGGGCAAAATTTCTAAGAATTTCTTCACCTTTCTGCACACCTCTCATTCTTCTATGGAGAATTTTTTCTCAACTCATTTCAGTTTTAACAGATTGTGATATGTATTTGGGTCATAGACTGAATGAATGTATCACAGCCACCTAAATTAATTTTTCGATGCAGCACTATCATTTTGCTTGATTTATTATCATTACGCACATAACAGTTTTAAAAGGTAAGTAACATTAGATTATTGGGAGAAATAGATACCAAACACCCTTTATGAAACTGGCTTCTATTTCCTGATTGAGTTTAATAAGAAAATAGTTGTTGAATAAAAAAGCTTTTAGCCTTGAACCAAACAACCCTTCTTGGAAGAGCCATTCGTCATTTTATTGTATGGGATCTTGAATGTGAGGCATTTGCCCCAAATGTAGGGCAAAGCAAAAAAGTGCATGAAAAGAGTGGCTCTCTGCATTTGGCATCATATCAGCATAAGGAAAAAAATTATTTTTGACAAAATTTATTTATTAGAACTAGCTATGTTCTTTGACTATATTTTTAGCTATGCTTTAAGATCATTTAGGACTTTAGGCTAAATC
The DNA here is from genome assembly GCA_018697195.1 of Certhia americana. Lineage (NCBI taxonomy): Eukaryota > Metazoa > Chordata > Aves > Passeriformes > Certhiidae > Certhia > Certhia americana. The sequence continues at coordinate 21,322,338 of CM031859.1, forward strand.
CCCAGATTTAAATTCTCTCAAGTATTAAGTGTGTTTTAAAATAAAATTTCAATCCAGAACATAATTTCTGAAGTTAGCACATTAAACCAATAGAGTAAGCCCATACCTTCGATCCAAACATACCAGTGTAACTTTGAACTGAACTGATTTTTGCAGGTTTTGCCAAAACATTGACTCATAAAATGTTTCAAATATGATCCTTAGAACTTAGTACCATCTTAGCTATGTGAACTAAAAATCAAGCTTCAAAAATAATTTAAATTGTATTTACAGCAAGTATTCACTGTGAAATCATAGCTAAAATTATCCAAATCACAAAAAATTCTGTGTTTAGATTCTTTTACCCCTGCTTTCAGATGTTATGATTATGCTTCATAGGATTTGAAAACTATAACTATATATTTGCTTTAACTGTCTCCATAGCTAGAGGAAATTTTTCACCCTGCAAATTAATAAGCCAGTCAAAGACTTTTGTAGTAGATGGATAAATGAGCAATATGAAGGGGGAAAGTCAAAATCAAACAGTACTTGGTAACGTTTCTGATTTTACAGTGAAAGACATTTGACAGCTGAGCTTTGACCATAAATCCTTGATTATATGAAAATCCTAGCTTTCCTATTTTCCTTTTAATAAAATAGAAGAAACAGTAGTGCCACTGACTTCCTATTTCTGTAAAAATGACTGAAATTATATCCTAAAAAGATTCAAATCTTCAAAATACCTCCAAGTATTTTTTACAATTCCATTTTTTTTAAAGCTATGGCCATTATGGAAAGAAAACCAAAGCTGATTTCTGCAGTTTGGTGATATCCCAGTACTTGGGTGTTTGAAAGTAGATGATCGAGTAGGAAGATCCTCTCTGTTCTCTGATACAACAAAGGGTCTGCTTCTGCTTCAATGATGTTTCACTGAAGACAAAACCTTACTGAGGCATTATGAAAAAAAGTTCTTACAAATATACCTGTTGCAGTATCTGCAGCAAAGCTGAAATGTTTTGAAAAACTACTTATACATATAAAACAATACAGGAAACTCTTAGAGCTTCAGCTTCAGCATTGCTCAGGTACCTAAAACACCTGTCCTTTCTCCAGACATCTTATTAATGATGGTAAATACACAAGGTAAAAGTCAGAAAGCAGATGGTGAAAGCAAACTAACATTTCTTTGCTCAACAAACAACATAGCAAGGCTCTATCTGCACATTAGGGGAAGTTTCTGAAAGAGAAACAATTTGCTGTGGGCTCACACAATAAATGAGGGAGAACTCCAAAACAACAGCCTTCTGATATTGATAATAGTACTGCTTTTTAAAATAGCATAAGAAACTGCTAGTTCAAATGCTGAAGATAAAGAACTTCTGATTTTAAAACAATACTTCTTCCTGCTTTGGATATTTTCCGTAGAATGGTCTCTGCAGGTAGCTGAATCATAGTCTGTCTAAAAATCTTCTGGTACAAGGCTAAGCAAATTTGAGGAGAAAGACCAGATTATGTGTTTTGCAGTCAATAAAACTGTGCAAATATTTCCAGAGTGGACAGTTGTGAAATCTGAAATGTTGATACAGGTTTTTAAGCACTGTGCTAAATAAATGGTAAATTTTTATTTCTAGAAATAGAAACATATCCTGTTATACTAAATGCTCTTAGCACAGTTACATAGAGATTGTAACAGGGAAATATTTCAGTAGCAAATTATATAAATAAAATCCCCTCCAATTGAGTTTTCAAAAAGATATCTTGGGTGCTTTTTATTTTTATGATGGGAACATATGATCGTTTTGGATATTCTCTCTGAGGCTGAATATCCAATTCAATTACCAAAGGGCTGAATTGGAGAAGTTCTTATGAATAAACAAAAAGCCATTTCTTTTGACTCTTGAGCAAAACATACTAGAGAAGCATTCAGATTTCCTGTGTAGTAGTGACACTGTGACATTGGTCACTAGTTCATTTGTAAATATTTCCAGGAACCAGGATTGACTTAAACTTGAGGGAAGTGGTTAGGTAAATTAATTTTTGCAATTCTGCGACCATTGTTATGCAAGATCTTAGGCAAAGGAAACATATATTACTTTCTTGGGCACGCTTTTGCAGACTTCCCTATGAATCTGAATGGAGAATATCTGCTGGAATGTAACAAGAAACTTGAGATCTTTAACAATATAAAACCACTGTTATGACTCTACAAACTGATATCTAAATCAATTATATTTGGTCAGATTAGAGCAGAATAAACATCTTCAGCATTGTCTAAAACTTTACTGAATTATTTTCAGCCACATCTATCTCTGCTATATCTCAATTGATAAGAATTTTTCTACAATTGCAATGTATGCTGGTCTTAGAAAAGCATCTAAATTTAAAAACATATAACATTTTGTTGTGCTTTTGATCCTGTACTAGACAAAGAAGAAAATGCCAAGAAAAATTATTCTCAAATTTGCCAGGTTTTAGTTGGCGAAATTACTGGCTCGTGACAAAAATCTTTTTAAATGTGATGAAAAGTCAGTTTCTAGATTTTAACAACTGAGGAACTTTGCTAATGGGAAGAACAAGTATTCTTTGTCTTCTTCTTCTTATGCATTTCAAATCCCCCAAATATAAATTCTGATGTGGAATCTGAAAAAGCAATCTAAAATCAACTACGAAGTTCTAGCCCAGTTAATAATTACCAATTATTTTATCTTTGTGATTATCAGCCATATAGAATCTACATAGCCTTGTACTGCATCTATGTACATCAGATCAAAGTATCACAAGAGCATTCCAGTTGCAACTCTACTTTCCTCTTTTGTGAATACTTGTCTCCCAGGTTTCACAAAAGACTGTTAATTACTAAACAATTCACATATAAAGACTGTTAATGATAACCTTGCCCTTGAGAATCTGTATGGCCTATGCAGAAACTTTTCCATGGGTTTCATTACCTTTCCCAGCCTCTGTATTGGTTTTAAAAGAGCATTGGAGTCAGATGTAAACAAACAAAAAGTTTTTAAACAAATACTTTTCTCCATTACTTTTCCCCTCTGGGTCTGTTCCCAGACTATTGTATGAATTACTGGGTGTACCCTGCTGTTATTACCCTCTGTGGGAGAATTGTAATTTACTTTCCTGCAACCTGAATCAGGCTACAAGTTATGTAACTGAAAGTTTCTGCAAGGGGGAGAATATTTTATTGTTAACAAATGAAACTTCCTCACATAGCTCAAAACAAAGCTAGGTAGTAGCAAATAACATCAAATACCTAGTTCTTATTATAACTCTTTCTCCTCATCATAAGGTCACCTCTAATATCCATCTACTGTTGTCTTATTAAAAAAAACTGCAAAAAATTATTCCCCAGAATTGTTAACCATTTGCCTCTAGGAAATGTCATAAAATACGGGTTCCCACTTTACAGGAAACTATACTGGTTTTTGTCTTTAAAATTAATAAATCCTAAATTCTGGCAGGAAAAGAACTTATAATGTGACTTGTTTCCAAGTTCCTCTTGACTGCTATGCTATTGGGCAGTTGGCCCAACATCACAGTGCTTTTACAGTTTTAAGCCAACCACTTACTCATTCCATGCATTGTAGAAGCCCACCATTGCCTCCTCCAGTAAAATCTTTTCCTCAATGGACTTCTGGCACCAGCAAGGTAGAGATACACTAGTGTTGTAATGGAAAATATGTGGTTCATTTGATAAGAAAAAAAACAGGGAACTGAATTTAAATTAAAGTCCTCCTGAAACTTTAAACTGCAAAATAGCATTCGTGTACTGCTGAGAATTTAAGCAACTTCCTGTTATTATCATTAATCTGAGATCTTAAAAACTCATGTGATAAATAAAGCATTTTCTAAAAATTCCTGTTGACATGGTATTTTGTTTACTTGGAAAGCAATATTTGACAAGAAAGAGAATTATGAATTTTTTTCATTCCCTTTTTTGACAAATATGGTGGAAGAACTACTTCAAAAAGAATTGCAGAAGCATCTCACTAAAGATGGAAGTGAGCTCCAAGAAAATATGAAGAGCAAAAAAACCAAAGAGAACATTTAAGTGGGGCTGGATTAAGGCAACTGAGAATGTATGAAACCAGGAAAAATTCAAAGATCAGAATATGAGAAAATGGAACCCTGCTGGAATTGCAGAAGCAGCTACTAAATGGATTAAAAAATTAAGGTAATGAGGGACAGATAAGACAATTTTTAGCAACATTTTAGGGACTGGATTCTTAAAGGCAATTGTCATAATGTGGGATCACAATAAGTCCATGTAGTGAGGGTAATGAAGATTGCAGGGTATAATAAGTATATATAATAAATAATCAAGTATAATACTTAATTCAATAGCTTTGGCAGAGGTCACTTATACATGTCCTCACACATATTAGAGAAGCTTGAGTATTGCATTGCCTTCAGGCTGATATAAAAGCATGAATTTTATTTGCTTTGAATCAAGAACACTAAGATTTTATTTTATTTTATTTTAGTATTTAGCAATTAACTTTACCATTAACCTCTTCATTATTCAGAGAAAAAAATACTGCTTTTCAATGCTACTTTTTTCATGTTAGAAAATGCATGACTGAAAGTGATGGGTCAACAACTAATATGAATATGTGTATGCAGGAGTAACTTCCAAGGGCTGCCCTGAAAAGCATTTGAGAATCAAGCAACCATATAACCATAACCATATAACTGAAGGATTACAAGAAGATAGGCTCTGAGTAAACAACTCATAAGTAGTCCACAAGCAATAATAAAAAATATTGCAAAAATCATTATTAATTAGTGAGTCAAATCAAAGCTCTTTGACAAAGAAAAATAAGTTTACTGAGTAAATTACACCAGTCTGGAGGGGTTTATGTTTCTATATATTTATATTAATGAATGCATTAATATCTCTACCTTTTCTTTTTCCTTTATGAGGAACAAACATAGGTACAGATCTTTCTGTAATAGAATTTCTTGAGACTCCAGCAAAAGGAACAAAAGTCCAAGAGAGAGAGGTGGGAGTTCACAGTGACTCATCACTACAATGCAGAGAAATAATGATATGAATCAAGGGAATACAAAAAGAAGAAAGGTAGCAGGAGCTGTGGCTTTTAAATAGGCAGTTTCACAGGCAGTGGCAATGTGACATGGAGAGGAGATAATAAGTAAAGCAGATGACACCATAGCAGCATTCTGAGGTCTTGAATATTATCTTCTGTATTGTTTTGTTTTCAAAACAGACAATATTGTGAAAGATCTACCAGTTTATAACACAGAACTGCACAAAATTCAGAAGGCAGAACACATGGATGAAAGGGATTCTAAATAAACATTAAAAAACTGTAGGCAGGAAATGAAGAGAAGATACGGCTTGAGATTTACAAGAAGACAGCAACATGAAATGAAAGCACATTATACGTCATTAGGTGTAAGCAGAGGGAAATATAGATTTTTTTTTTAGAGGAAAAATGAATAAATAATGAATAGTACTAGTAATGTCAAAAGATTTACTGCCTTTTTGGTATGAGTCTTTGGACAAAAACATTAATAGCAACTATGCATGTAACAGACTTTATAATAGAGTTCAGAGCAAACAGGTTACAGAATACTTAGAAATATGGGAGGCATTTAAGACAGTAAATGGAGTGGATTTCAATCAATAGCTTTAAAGATGTAGCAAAAGGGATGTGTGAATCATTTGTAATTAATTACCTAAGAGAACTTGAAGGGACAGAGGTGTCAGTAAAGACTGGAGGACTGGAGAACAGTAAGCATAAACTTAGGGGTTTTTTTTCCTTCAGAATGCAGAAAATGTAGGATTGGACATAATCAACTCAAAAAGATATTGTGGAAATGTATTGAACAATCATTCAACTAACCCCTGAAGGAAATGTGATAGGAAACATCCCTAAAGGAAATACAAAAGCATACCCTGTCAAAATAATCTCATCTTCCACAGTGTAGAGTCAATAGGGAAAGCAAAAAGTATTTCACATCCTTGTTATGGAAACACATTGCAGCTATGATTATCTGACAACAGTGAAAAGACAACAATAAAGCTGATTAAAGCATAGTATTCAGTAGTTTCTGGCAGTACCTATCAAATTCTTTTATAGGTTTGTTCTGGGCTTTCACTAAAAGCTTGAATGCTGGAGTAGAGAGCATACACAAGTAATTGCACTAAGAGCAAGCTGAATGAGAGGAAGCACTTTAGGAAAATCAACTACCTTCAGAATTTTTTTGCACAATTTACAAAATAATCTGAAATTAGTAAGATGAAATAAAACTAAAGGGAAAAAAAAGGCAGAAAAATGCTAATGGTGGATTGAAAGTATAATAGGAGGCTGAAAGTAATTCAATATATATTTTAATCTGACATGAATCACTCATGCCACTGTAAGAGTCTTGTTTTTCTGCTGCCACATCTCCTCCCTTTTACAAAGGGAAAACATTGGCATAGCTATTCTGCAAACCATATCAAAGACACAATGTAGGTGAAAATAACCTCTTTTGGCAAATTAGTTTTCAGTTCAAAGGAGAAATATGAGAATGGAGAGAGGAAGGCTGCAGAGGACTGACTTATTACAAGTTTATTTGCATTTTAAGCTGGATTCACATTGTAATATTTGTTCTAAAAAGTTCCAAAAGGAAGACCAAAGACCAGTAAGACATTGGAGAGAACAAGTCACGGTGATGAGCACCTGTTCTCCAGCCCTTCACTGCAGCTCAGGAAAGCACACAAGTAAGGGGTAGATGTTGTGGAAGGGGTCCAGAGGAGTGCAGTGAAGATAAGTCTTTGAAAGAATTGAGGAACTCTTAGTGTTGATGGGGTTGGGTCGGAATCAACATTTTATAGTCTTGATACACTAAAGCCTATTTCAAGTACCTCAGATTCCTTATAGAATTTTTATATTTATTTATATTTATATATTTTTTTATTTTCATATTTTTTTTAATTTATTTTAAACATTTTATCTTTAAAATTTCATAATTTTAAAATGCTTTGGGTTTTTTGAAAAACACTTCTTTTTTTGAATTTACAAAAGCTGTATACCTGTATATATGCTTAATCATGTCCTTTTATCTCTATTCTATGTTACACAGCAACCTCCACCAACTGTCCATGTAAATATGAGTTACATTCCAGTAATCTGAACTTTATCCTATATATGTTTCTTCATTTTCTGAATGCTTTTATGAAGGTTTCAAGTTTAGAAAGCCTTATTATTTTAAAATAGAAATTAACACATTTTCAAATAAGGCTGTTTTGTTCATTTTCAACAACAGAGGTGCTGGCAAAATTTCCATAACTCAGACCTGAAAATTACTGCAGAATTACCAGAAATCTTCAGGGAAGATATTGATATGAAACAGGGGTGCAGGCAACCTCATGACATTTTGACTTTTACAGCTGCTAAGGGTTTATTCAAAAGGCTGTTGAAATAATGGTTAAAGAACTCCACTGAAAAGTAGTCTGCTGCCACCAATAAACTTCTTGGGTAAAACAATCATGAGCAGCTGCCTTGGAAGATATTTCTGTGAAACCTGTGTAATCAATTTTTAGCTTACTTATCTTAGTCCCTTTGGGGGACTCTTGGGAAAGACAAAAATAAGAAGTCTTTTGACATGGACACCCCCCCCCAACATACTTTTCTCTAAATTGAAGGTATACAGATTTAAGGGACTGACCATTTGGTGAAGGAGGAATTACTTGGGCAGTTGCATCTAGAAGGTACTGCTCAATAACTCAAAATCCAGATGGACATCACTGACAAGTGGTGTCTGTCACGGGTCCATATGGGGGTAAGTATTGTTTAATGTCTTCATCAGTGCCATGGACAGTGGGACCCAGTGCAGCCTCAGTAATTTTACAGATGATGACAAGCTGAGTGGTGCAGTTGGCACACCTGAGGAACTTGATGCCATACAGAAGCTCAAGAGGTGGGCCCATGGGAACCCAGTGAGGTCCAAAGCACAAGGTTCAGCATTAGTGTCAGGGAAATCAGTATCAGTACAATCTGGAGTATGAACAGATTGAAAACAGCCCTGTGAAGAAGGGCTGGGGCACAGATAGATGAGTCAAAAGTGTGTGTACATACATGGCCCAGGTCAGCAGCATCCTAGGCTGCACCAGAAGTAGTGTGACCAGCAGATCAAGGAGAGTGATTCTACCCCTCTGCTCTTCCCTTGTGAGACCTCAGCTGGACTCTTGCATCCATCTTCATCCAGAGTCCTCAGCACAATAAAGACATGGAACATGCTGGAATGGTTCCAGAGGAGGGTCGTGATGATAAACAGAGGGCTGGAACACCTACCCTATGCAGGGAGTCTGAGAGACATGGAGATGTTCAGTCTGGATATGAGAAGGCTCTGGGGAGACCATATTGCAGCCTTAGAGGGGGATTATAAGAAAGGTGGTGTCATGGTTTCAGTGCGAAACCAGGCAGAAACACCAATTTTGTGTTGTAGTTTTGGTTTGCCAATTTGAAATTTCTCAATCAAGAACAAAGCAGACTTAAGCTTAAAAGGAATAAAACTTCATTAAGTAACACAAAAAAAGAAAAAAAAAAAAAGAAGAACTAGAATGAAAACTTCAAATTACTTCTCTTTCCCCCACCAACTATTCACTTTCTTACTCCAATATAAAAAGACAAAACTTTGGATTTTCAATCAGTTATCACCCTTAAAATAATCATTCTCAATTCATCAAGGAGAAAGGAGTATCTCTTGAATGCCATAGAGATTTTCCACAAGATACCAGTTCTCTTGCTCTCACAATTCACGAATGGCCTGGGGGAAGGAAAGTTGCCATTGTGAAGTCCCCCTCCCATGAGACAGCCTGCCTCAGCCGCTCATGGGCCATATCAGCTTATTAGGGCACAGTTTAAGGATGCTTCTTCTAGCATAAAACAAGAGTTCTCTTCATCTATCTCATTTTCATTTCAAGAAAGAGAGGTCAACTTATCTCAATGGGAAGAGGGAGTCATCTCTCTCTTTCTCTGTCTTCCTCTGTTCAATTTCTCCAGTAGATTACAATTACATCAACTCACAGCTATGACTAGAATCTTGTATCCCCCTAAAAACATCTATATGTTACAGGGTATTAAGTCTATTCTCTATGACCTTACAAGAGAGGTCTAACCTAACCAGGCCACTCCTTCTTTCTTCCTTTCAATTTAGGATTCTTCTTTTAGTTTCTCTCATATTAGGTCTTTTTAAATTTCATCCAGTCTCTTCTTTCTCTCACTGGGCAAGGTTCATGCTTGTGAATTTTCATCTGGTTAGGAAAAAAATTAACACAGGTCTCAGCCAGGATAAGGCAGTCAGGTGATGCATTGCAGGGGTGCTGGAGCTGGGCCAGGATCTCAAGGCCTGCTGCTGCATTCATATCCAGCTGTGCTGAGGGAGGCCAGGATCTTCTTTATTCAGCCCGTTCAAGCCTTAGCTGTAACACACCAGGGCTGATCACCTCCCCTTTCCCTGCCTGGCAGCTGCCAGGACCAATGGGTTGTCCTGGATTAGCAAATCTCAGCAGCCAGGACTGGACTCGCCAGCCTTCCCCACTCCACCTCTCCACCTTTGCCTGCCAGGGGTGCCAGGGGAGGGCAGGGGGAACCTTGGCCTGGCCCAGTCATGGGAAGAAGCCAGGCCAAGCCTCCTACCTCCCACACCACTGGAAATCAGAAGGCCCAGATTTCTGGAATGTCCCCTAAAAATGTGTATTCACAAAGGTGTATCAGCTCTTCTCACTGGTTTAATCATCTGCCAATATTACAAAATTATCCAATCAGGCTAAACCAGGACAGGTGGGGACAAACACTTTAGCAGAACCTGTTGTAAAAGGACAAGCGGTATAAGGATGGTGAAACACCAGAACAGGTTGTCCACTGGGAGATAGTGGATGTCCCATCCCTGGAAATATTCAAGGTCAGGCTGGACGGAGCTTTGAGCAGTGTGATCTAGCTGAAGATGTCCCTGCTCATTGCAGGGGATGTTGGACTAGCTGACCTGTAAATGTCCCTTCTAGCCCAAATCATTCTATGATTCCCTGATTTGATGAGACTGATAAAGGGCCTCCAAGGGCTGAGGTGTGTGAGAAGGCTGGGAGGAGCAGTTTTCAGTCTTGGCAATAATCATCCATTTATCTCCACATGCAAAATGTAAAAAATTTGATTGAATCATGTTATATTGTATTGAAATTATGTCTCTACTCATAATTTCAGCATCCCACTTCAGCATAATATAGTTATGTTCAATTTACTGACTAATGGCTAAAATACTGGGAAAGCTGCACTCTCTTTTGCCAGGTGGGGAAAAAAGGGAAGGAAAAGGAAAAAGAGAAAAAGAAAAAGGCTTATGAGCTTCCCTTAGGAAAAGAGACAGCAAAATAGTTAATCCCATCTCCTGTTTTACTACAAAGTGAAGTCAATAAGTATATTTTGGGGATTCAGTCTCCAATTTCCACTTCTTTAATTTGAACCTCAAAGTATAGGAAAAGTAACTTCAGCCAGGCCAAACATAAAATGTATGCTCAGTCCCAAAAAAAGTTCGATGTTTTCTTCGCTATTGTTCACAACTCTCTAACAGCTATTCTGTTGGCAATTCTCAGGGCTGGATCAATAATTATTGTGTCCTAATGTTTTGTTTAGATGAAAGCAGAATGAAGAGTCATTCTTGCTTCTTTAGTGAAGAAAATAGTGAAACAAAACAAAGGAAAAAAACCAAAATTTTATTTATCAGAAATATTTATTAAGCGGGTGATTATCATAATACTGCCAAGCATTATGACAATACTAAATACTCTGGAGGGTCACTGGGGTTTTGTCAACCTGTGATAGGAAGGAGGTTCTCTCTCCTCCATTTCAAAACCTCTTGCTTCATGTCTGGTTCCACTGAGGGTGCTGGAAGCTTTCAGATCCCAGAGACAGCCCCAATCCTTGCCACAAGCACCAACTCCCCTATCCTCATGACAGGATTCCTCATCATCAGGAAAGCTGTGCTCTGCCATTTTTTGCTGGGCTTTCTGTCAGCAGGGAAAGTGAGGAGAGCTGGAAAAACAGAAAAGAAAGTGATGGAAGCACATAATAAATATTTTCTATGTAAAGAAGGTTGCATGTAATCTGTGCAGGTAGCTTACATGTCCTTTCTCCCTTTAGTAACGGTAGTGTAATTATAGAGTTAGTTATTCTGCATCTGTCTTTGTGACTGCTTTGGGCTGAGCTGCAAAACCCAAAATGTAGTTTAAATGTTCCTAAGTTTGAAACAGTTCAGGAACCTAACCATCTCTGCCCAGCTTTCAAGATATCTCCCCCTCATTCTGCCCACAGCACAGAACCCCACACCATGGTCCCTTGGTGCCATCAGCCCCTGCCCCAGGATGCTGCAGTGGGGCTGGTATCCAGCTTCCCAGAGCCCAGCCTCTGCCAGGGAAGTGTCCATTATCTGGTGTCCCTAGCTATTCTGCTCCCAGCTGGGATGGTGAAATGGGCCTATCTGTCCATCCCTGCCTGGGCTGATGAGATCTTCAGTGACTCCCGAGGGAATTCATGCCATTATTTTCAACAAAGCAACCTGCATTGCTTTCCATCTGCATTGCAGACAAATAAATGCAGATGTTTTAATTTGAAGCTAACTCTCATTCCTGGAGGTCATTTCAAGAAAATGTCTGGTATGAGATTTCCTGGACAAAAAATTGGTTTGACTTTGACTAATGTGAAGTTTTTATTGGTGATAAGGAACCTGATATAGCTCAGTACTACTTCATAAAACCCTGCACTTTTCCTCTGGGTGAAATACATGGACTTCTGAATCATTCAGCAAGATGAGTAACATGACCCTGTCAATCAGCTCAGTATCTCCTAAAAATCCATAAAGGTTTATTAAACTTTTGAAAGGCAATAGTTGCTCTCTAATTCTATCAGAGGCTTTGCTTCTCTGAAGTGACCAGCAAGAATACTGAAGCAGAAGGATCTCAGAGGTACAGCTGAAGTAATAAATGGATAATGATAATTTTTGTAAGATCTCCCATGTTTTCTGACAAGTTCTTCTTTAAGACTATAAGGGCTCTGTATTTCAGTTGCTACTGTCTGTATTTCACTGCATGGAATTATTTTATTAAATAAAAATCTTATCTGGTAACCACAGTCTGCTCTTACATACATCGACTCTTGGGCAGAAACAGACCTAACATACATTTTAAAATCTGAATGACAAAAGCTTTGCTAGCATTTTCTCAAGAATAGGTAAGAGACAGAATTGATGATTTTCAGCCTGACATGTCACTTTTTCCTTGTGTAGACATAGCAATTGTACCACTATAATCAACTTGTGAGGTGTCATATTCCCAAAAAGATACAAATCACAGTTTATGCCCATGAATAAATGCTGCAACACCATAATTAAGAGGAGCAAGATGCAATGCCTTTATGGTCTGGTGAGCAGTGACTTGAGCTGATGCACAGCTTTCTGATTTCTTCTGAAGGTAGTGCTGCTGCTAGGCACTTGAATTATCTCTACCTGTGTTTCTTTTCTTTTTCCTCAATTGCCCTCTGCAGAAGGTTAATAGCAGGTTTAGAATGCCAAAGTTTTGTAGCCAGTGAATCATGATTTCAAATTTGTCAGTTAGTGATGTGAAACCAGCTGCTATTTTAAGTGGAACACTTACACTTCCTCCCCCCCCCCCACCTCACTCCACAGATGCTCTTCAGTTGTATGAAGAAATTGATCATTCTGTTTCTTCTGTAAGCCTTCAGAATTTCACTAATTTCTTATTTACCAGAAATTTTTTATCTTGTATAAGTAACACTGTAGAAGCGTTACAGTTACCCTATATGCTCTGCACTGTTCTCACAGCTGGATAATGAAAGAATGAATGATATCCAGCACAGAATTAAAATTCATAAGTATGGAACTTGTTGTAGACATAAAACTGCATCCTATCTATAAATATCCCATAATGATGCTGTGAATTACTATACTTAAGCCATTTCCAGGTTAAAAATTCATTACTCCTGCTATGAAGAACAATTACAAACAGATTAGTAAAACCGAGCTGATTTTACAATTATTATTTTCTTCTGGCAGTCATGCTATTTGCGTTTTGTATTTCCCTCAACCTAGTCAACTTTTATTAGGAAATGTCAGCCCGAAGCAGCTGCAGAGAGTCAGCAGCTGAGATTTGCATTGGTTTCCTTATGTCTTCTGGAGATTTTCTGCTCTCTGATGCACAGTATAAATATTAACATAAAGGAGCAAGATGAAATTTTAGACATTTTGATCAACGTCAGGAGGAGTCACTGTCAACAGGATTTGACCAAAACCTTCTATTTCCAGACCAAAGACGGAAATGGCTGTCACTTCAGAATAGTGACATTTTTAAGCCTGCTTGCTCATCTTCTTTTTTCTACCCTATCATAATGATACTACTATGATAGACTATGATACTAGTATGACACGATATGCTCCTCTGATCTGCAGTTTCTCTCTTCTCACAGATCATTCTACATTCAGCTTTTGATACGTCACTGCAACAGTGAAGAATATGAGCATAGTTCAACAGCTACAGAGTCATTTTTATAAGTAATGGAAACACAACTAACTTAAATACCTGACTCCACAGAAAAAACGTATCATTTAATTGATTACTTAAGGAAAACATGAAAATATATTCCCCAAATTATAATTTAAAAATCATGGCTTTTTGTTAGCCTTTTTGTTTTTCAGGGAGAACATTATAACAGTTACTCAGCTTGAAATAACTCTTTTACATGATGCGAGAGAAAAAAAGATCACACAAGTGGAGAGATTCACGTACTGTGTTGCCAGTGTTGCCAACTCTTGTCTTTCAAACTATATACAGTTGCAAGTAATTGAAGCCCACCAACTGAGAGATTTTTATATATCTTTCAAAATTCCAATCAGATTTCAAGAATCCATTGTTGATGTCCTTTATTCAATAGAAGAGCTAGATAATATACATTACTGTCCTACATCTATCATCATGGTACCTAAAATCATAGATAGAATTTGTCAATCAACCTGAAGACATCCTTGCTAATTCTAAATGCTTAACAATGTCAAATAACAGGAAAATGAACTTCTATCCCTTCCATATAAAATTAACTCTGACAAAGTCTTGTTAAAAAAAAACTAGTATTAACTAGTATCAGACTAGTATTAACTACTTTCCACTGCATAATTATATATATATTTATATTGTGACTGACACAACTTTATGCTTAGAATAAAATGCTATTTATACATAATATCACAGGAATATAAATTACCCCAGCTATAGATCACTTGGTATAAAAAGAGTTAAGCTAGTCATTTCATGAAGGTAGAGAATTTTAAAAAAAAAATCCTAAATACTTTTTTAAGAGTATATAGAATCACCAGAAATATGAAAGTATTATTTGAACAAAACAAGCAAGTAACTGATTTCTCTTCAAACCTGGCATAGATTAATTCACTCCTTGAATCTTTGTCACTAGTATTGATGAAGGGTAGATATACAAAAGCCATTGGATTGATTCTCCATTTTAGAAACAGCGTTTATACTGTTTTTTCATCATTTCTTAAGCTTTCCAAATTGGATTACTAAGGATGTATTATTAAAAGCATGCCTTTGGAGAAAGTCTTTACCTGTATGTACTTTTTTCTTTTGCTTTCCATCTTTAAAGTACTGAGGCAGATTAAATATCCAAGAAAAAACTTTTACGAACCTTAAGAATATTTTGTCTGAATTTGATTCAAAGTTAGGATTTATTCTTATTTCATAAAAGTGAGTTAATTCCTCTCAATATACCATGTCTGGCAATGTAATACACATCCTAATGGAGACACATATCTTAAAAACATTGAAGTTCAAATTAGCAATTGCTTTACCTAAATAGTTGTTGTGGGGAAGACAAGGGAATATTACATGTCAGCTTCCAGAAGCAGCTGAGATACAGTGTAAAGAATACATGGCTGATCTGCAGTAAGTTATTAATACCCTATATTGCCTAGTTGTGGCTGTATTAGCTTGCCAGAATGTTTACTATATGCATACGTTGATTTATTTTTATACGAGAGTAGTTAGTTAGAAAACTGCCAAGAAAGGAAAATAAAGATTCTCAATAAGCATTCTGCTGGTAAACATTTCAAAGGCACTATGACAAAATATCTGAATTATTAAGCTATTCCAGGGACCAGTCAGGTCATTTCTTTTGCTAATACTAAGAGCAGTAAGATCAGAGGAACAGTAACATAGTAAAGCAGTCATTTTAGAAAGAAGGTGGATGCTTTATTACACAAGATTAAACTTCGAGCTTCTGACAGTGATAAAAAGAGGCAAAATCTATAGACAAAAACTTTCAAGTATGCATTTTAGCTCCAATAAGGTTGCAACTGACCACCATTAACTTTTCCATGGTTAGATTAACACTGTGAAAGGTGTAGAATCCTGACTTTATTTGGTACAGACTCTGAAGAAAAAATATCACTTCTAAACTCCCCTTTACAAATCAAAATCATCTTTAAATGAAGGTCAAACCATCAGTACATGTAGACAATGGTTTTTGCAAAGCATTTTGTTTTTTCCAGCTTAAGTGATCACTGAGATTGATGACCAGTAAAAACCAAATTGCACTGCAATATGAAAGGACACATATTTTTTACTGGGTTTGCATTGTTGGGGTTTTTTTTTTCCTTCCTGCTCTTTTTTATTATACTCTCCAAAGCTTATAAAGGAGAACTGTTTTTTAAATGTTTTTCTATGTTTAAACTTCTCCCTCCATGAAGCAGATTTCAAACAAAATAACTGCTCTCAAACTTTGATACAATGGAAATGAATTTTATTGAGTTAGCTTTCATAAATTTTCTCTCAACAGACAGCAGCTCTAAAAAGTTTGGGCCACATTTAAACTACAGGGATAGGAGTCTCTCAAAATCCTGTAATTAGCAGCCACAGGCTCTTTGTAAACAGGTAATGTCAAAGGAATCAGAGGCAAGCTAGCATGAAATAGTAAAAACAAGTGACTTCAGCAGCAAGTAATCAGCATCACGATAGGGAATATTCAGGAAACAAAGAGAATTAATTTTGAAAGCTTTAGGCCTTCATACTAAAAAAACAATCCACACACTTCTGCATATCCTTAAATTTACTTGTGTGAGTAGGAGCAAGTTGACTAGAAAGGGCAGAAAGTTAAAGAAAACTTGTAAACTATTCCAGCTGCAGCACTGATGTTCCAGTGGCAACAAGATCAAATAAGCATGCAAATTCTAGCAATAAAGCCATGCACAGTTAGCAAAGATACACTTCAAATCAGAAGGAGTCTCTACTAAGTGCATGGGGACAAAAAAACAGGATCAGAACACAGTACAGTCAAAACAAAGGAAATTAAAAGGCCTAATACTCTACAGTGACTTTCTGAAGTGCTGCGTAGCAGTCTCAGGAGGTAGGCATAACCCTTTATAAAAGAAGAACAGAAAGATGAAAAAAGTTCTAAACCCAAAGTATTGCTCAGTAAGGAAGCTGTTCTGGCCAGAGAGCAGAAATCAAAGCTCTGTGAAGGCAACCAACAAGAAAGTAACAGATAGGTCATGAGGTGTCAAAATATGTACATTAATTAGACATTTTGTAAGCTTGAGAGAAAATTGGGTACAGAAAATATATATCCAAAAAACCTTTGGGATTGCAGAGGAGACTGAAGTATTTTGATCTCTGTCAAAATTAGAGATGCTGATTCCGCAAGTGAACAAATAGCAGGAAACTCACCCTGATGGTACCTTCATGAGAGTAATCTCAGCACTGAGAATCTGAAGGACTTTGCAAAAGCAGAACTATCTGAAAGCATATGAATAAGGTAATTTCAACCACAAAGGATATACATGACTGAGCAAAGCATACCTAAAAGGTTTAGCTGAGTCTGTCATGCAGTATTTCAGCAGCTTTTTGTACTGCATATTGCACTGACCTGCATTAACTTTGCTTTTCACTTTTGTCCTGAATGAGTTATCCCAAGGAAACAAGACACACATACAGAACAAGCAGTTGTTTCTATAGGACAAAAATGAGCAAGGTCACTCCACACTGTGTAGCAAGAGGCATTAATGACATCTCAATATCTTCCAAGAACAAACCCATTTATGCATGCCATCAGAGTAAATTCTCAGCAATCAGAGCACTACAGCAAAATTTATCAATATGCAATGTATTTCACTTCGAGCAAAATTTTAGCACTGTTTTTTACAGTACCTTGAGGAATGCTTTGGTAAATGGAACTTTACTAAAGGTAGCCTAAAACTATAAAAACCAGATAAGCACATTTATTTAATTTTATTTTCAAAAGATGAAAGTCTGAAACAGAAAAACATATATCATGTTTTACCTGAGCAACAATATCCTTTTGTTGTTGACAAAATATATGGAAGACATTTCTTAAAATCAAGTTGCCTGCAGTCAAATACACATAGAAAATGAATTGTCTGTAACTTTCTCACAAAGGGAATAACTTCCATTAGGTCAGACTAACCTGATGCCCCTATTGACTTACAGGTTATAATTTAAACATAGCTCTTATTTCCTTAACTGATTTCTGGCTCTTGCACGTAGTGAAGGTAGGTGTTAGGACATTGACTGGAACACACAGCAAGTTCTTTCAGGCTTAACTCATTTTAGTAATACTGGATAGAATCCAAATAGGATTTGTGTTCAGGGTAGATTGAGTACCTGAGCCCAACCTTATGGTGCATATAAATATATATTGTAAATATAAAAATATGCATTATATTAACTTTAAACAAGACACTAGTACTTTTGAAACCAGTGTACTTATCAGGGTACCTAATGACTTTACTGTTTGGGACACAGAGTAGTCCTTTTATTCCCAACAGTTGATGTTCTCCTGCTATTTTCTGAAGGCCAAAGGCAACATATATAGAGGTACATAAACTGCTTCTACCAGAGGACTTGCTTCATATTTGGCTTTAGCCTACCTATGGTATGGGGTGCTCATGCTACAAATTTCTTTAAGCAGGCATGAGAAACGTTGCACAATTCAAATTCCTCATGTTCCATCCCCTTTTATCCTAATGCCCAGAGGAATCCTACTGGTTTTCAATAGGTATAGACAAGGATGCCTCAGGATATTCTTTCTGCCAGGCAGACCTGGTGAAGATTTTGCATGGGCATTGATAAGCAAGTGAAGGAGACTAGGCTTTTGCTTCAGTTCAAGTCATACAAATATGATTTACTCATCTATTCACTGACAGTTGCTGATTCATACACTAATTATTACTCCTCATGAGCTGGTTTGCAGCAATATGCTGTGTTCTCATCTTCCTCTTTTCCTATTCCCTACTCCCAGAAGTTTACCTGAGTTTTCTCATTGCCTGTATGATATCTGAAATTCTTCTCCCAGAGCCCCAAGATATCTGTCTAGTTCTGAGGCACAGGAAATGCAGATGGGCAAGTATCTCTCCCAGTGTCAGGGCTTCAGAAGACACCACCACCCACAAAGAATCCATATTCAAAGATCTTCCCTAGGACTGGGTAAAAAGGCTCTTCTGTTTAGGGCTCTGGCTTCAGTAATTACTATAAATAATACATAAGTTGACACCACTGTCAATTAAAAACAAAACCCAAACAAATAACACCCCATCCCACAAATCTCTTTGAAAGACTAATATCAGATCTCTATTGACAAGGTATTTTAGTTGAGAACTGAAACAGAGAAAACAACTTGCTGTTTTCTTGAATGCTGAAAAGGGACACCAGTGAGAGCTCTGCTTTAGGGAGACACTGACATGTTTGGGTAGGACTTCAGGGTGCTGCCTCCAATGTCTTAGGGCTCCCTGGTACTTAGAGACAGACAGCCTCTGGTGTGCAGATTCAGGGAACCACAATAGTCTCTAATTGCACTTAGGTCTTTTACTTGATCAATTCCCTAACACATAGACGCTATAATGAAAAATATCCAAAACAGAAAAGCGAATAATTTTTTTTTTTTTTTTTTTTTTACGTTAATGCGAAAAAGAGAAATTTTATCTTCCTTAATTGTAAATCTGAAGCAGTAGTTTTACCCAGACACTTTATTTGTTGTGAACACTGGGCACAGCACATTTCAATACATTCAGGGGTCTATTTGCTGATAAGAAGCAATGCCAATACAGTCATGATACCCGTCACAATTTAAGTTCGTTTAAACGCGGGAAATAAAGGCAGCCAAAGAACATGAATGGAGACAATTAAAACAGCAGGTGAACAAACAGCAGACTATGTATGGGGCTCTGTCAGGCTGCTTCCTCTCCCTTTCGTCACTTTTCTTTCTCCAAGCACAACTGAATTATTATTTAGTAGCTTCTCTTATTTTGTCAACAAGCTCACTTAGCTCATCAGTGCTTTCTATTCCCTTTTCAGCAAAATAATAAGTAATTGTTACTTAATAAGTTTTCAAGGACTAATAACTTCAGCACAGGTTTTCTTGTTTAAGCAACATAAACTGATTAATCTGGTAAGGCAGAAACTAGGTCCCCAGCTAAATTTCAAAATCTGACTAATACAGAGATAAAGGATTCATCTCTTTCAAACAAAAGGTTTATTTGCCCATGAGGGAATAGGGGGAAAAGTTAAGAATCTAAGCTAAAGGTATATGAAAGGAAGAGAAAAGATGGAATAAAAGAGGAGGGAGGTGAGAGAAGCAAAACCTTTGCAGATGTCCCAGGTTCTTCCTGAAGCAAACACAGTATAAAGAACTGTATGCATTTAGGCCCCATCAATTTGAATAACCCAACTGTGATCAAAGCAACTGTTCATCAGAATTAATCAAACCGACATAGAAGTGTTTGGGGCATAAGAACTGTTATTGCAACAAGATGACAGAAAATAGAAAGTCAAGAAAAGCAGGGCTTCAATAGTAGTTTGAACTTTTTAAAGGAAAAATTGTACTGCAATGACTAGTGGAGAACCAATATTTTCCAAATTGACTCTTTATTTCCTTTGCAATTTTGAGTCAGTTATATCACAAGTATTTCCTTGTAACACAATAAACGATGCAATGTTTCAACTGTAATTTTAATATCAGAGGGTCAAATACTAGTTCACATAAGTAATAATAAACTTGACAAATTCCATCAGGAAAAATGTGGTATCTCTTCAGAGAAGAATTCCACTGGCAAGGTCACTAAAAGGGTCTCAGATTAGCTTAAGAAATAAGTCAACAATAACTTTTAAATTTAAAATTAAATTTAAAAAGAAAACACTGAATAATCTAGAGAAGAGCAGTTTCTCTTAGCAATTTGGAATAACTTAATAAATTGTGCAGAAGCATTTGGACTAAGCATATTCCTAACATCAGCACAAGCACATTCTTTGAGTAATACAGGATTAACATTGTCAATGACTAAAACATCATCACTCCGGCAACAGAATGTAAATGTTTTCTCTCCAGCAGGATTCTTTGAGTGATCTCTTGTCAGAATATATACATTACTTGGTCTTTATTTTAAAAACATTGATCCAAAAACAATATTGAAATCTTAAGTGCAGAGAGAACACTGACTATTAAATTACATGGTTGCAGAAGGGGCTGTTGCAATCTTTTGCCATGAGATAATTAGTTTTACTTCCATCTTGTTCAAATTCACTTTAAAATTAAGGTGTTCAGTTCTGAATTTCTGCCAAACACTGCGACAAAACATAGGCTGCAGCTGAAGTATCAGGTAACAGAGAAAGGGAGCTGGGAGCCATCAGCAAAGCAAAAGAACATTATACTGGGACTGTGAAAAATCTGAAGTAGAAGACAGCATATAAAGGGAAGAAAATATAACTGTTGTTCTGAAGAGCCCTGGGATGGAGCCATTCCACAACAAGCCAAATATAAAGGAAGAGGAGGAAACAATTTGGTCAACGTCCTAATGATGATCTCAAAGACTTTAAAATAGCCTTGATAAGATATAAACAGTTGCCAAAGTGGCAGCAAAATATGGTTCAGCAGCACAGAATATTAATTATGGCAGTGAATAGAAGGTCTGGTTTAAAGTAGAGATGCACATGCCAGGACAAATTAGTAAATACATGAGAAAGAAAAGAAAAGAAGACCTGCAGTATGAACATCTCAGCCATTACCCAAAAATGAGAAAAACAGTGGTTTTCTTTTTTTATTGGCATAGAATTGATCTCCTCAATTAACAGATACAGAATGGAACACAAAACAAGGAAGACAGACAGCATTTAAGATTACAAAAGTTAGCCTAAGGTGGCAGTAGGTAAAGCTCATTACTGTTCAGTACCCATTGGTATGCCAGCTGTGTTGACACAAATTCCTAATGGTCACAAGAAAATAGCCCAAAGTCAACAGTGTGAATCTGTACTTTACCACTTCTTTATGCTTATAGACAGTGACAGGAAAGAATAAAGACTAAATAGACAGATAAAATGAAGAGGTGGAAAGGGATGTTTTACAAGGGTGTGTAGTGCTAGGACAAGGAGAAATGGCTTTAAACTGAAAGAGGGTAGATTAGATAATAGGAATATTTAGAAATTGAAAAAAGAAAAAAGTCCTTTGCTGTGAGGGTGATAAGGCACTGGCACAAGTTTCCTGGAGAAGCTGTGTATGCCCCATCCTTGGAAGAATTGAAGGGCAGATGAGATGGAGCCCTGGGCAGCTTGATCTAGTGGAAGGTGTCCTTGCAGTGGTAGGGGGGTTGGAATGAGATATCTTTAAAGTCCCATCCAACTCAAAACACTCAATGATTCTGTGAACCTGTAACATGGAAAATTGAGCACCTTTTCACACTTGCAGGCACTATGTGTAAATGAAGAATGCAGCATTTGGACAAAAGCAGTAGGAGGAATTCAGTACTTCCGTTGACTTCAGAATTTTCACTTGAGTATAATGCAGGATGGATGGTTCGACCAGCACCATTCCAAATACTACATTTTGCTTTATTTTGCAAATAAAATTTGAAATGCTTGCAAAGCACTTGATAGTAAAATACTAGCAAATACCTGTTACCAAGACAAAAAATTGTCTCATCAGGTATGAAGAATAAGTGTTTTCTCTTGGCTAGGAGATGGACAACTATGAAGTCTTTGAAAGATAATTTATTCAGATGCAACAAAGGACTTATGAAGGCCAGTTAAATATCACACGCATCTGCTGAGAACAGAACCCAGAGCTAGGCAATGACACACGGACTCACCCATGCAGCCCACGCTGAGCAGGACACACTTATCAAAGGAGTGCTTGGTGGCTCCACATTTCACGTAAGCCCTAAGGCTGGAGTGCTCCTCTGGGGCAGGAAACCCTAAATTCAGTGTCATCCTTATCTGGCTGTCCTACTGTCTTCCAAAATTTTTTGCTGCATGTACATGCTTCTCCAATCTGTGAGGGGAGTCCCATCAAAGGGAAGCCAAAGCCAAACAACTGTGCACAGTATCACCGTAGGGAATGGTAGGAGGAGAGAGAGACTCTGTTCCCTTGGGAATGAACTGGAAGATGCAGGCTTTTTCCTTTCACTTAGCAGGTTTTTTTCTGGGTTTTAGTTTGGGCTTCTTGGGTTTCAAGTATTCTGTTGGTGGTGGTTGAGTTTGTTTGTAATTTGTTTTTCCCAATCGCAAGTAGAAAAAATCCTGTCATAAGCAATGATGAAAATGCAAATAGAAAAAGTTCTGCCAGGATGTAGGACACTGTGCTAAGATGATTCCCTTTTTCCTGCCACCCCCCACAAGCTGGCTAGCTCAGAATTAGGGGGATGAGGAGAGGGGATCTTCAAGATAGGGAGAAGAGATTCAAAAGAGGCCCCTTACCTCAGGATGTATTCCAAGGCTTTATTCTCAATGAAGGGATCCCAGTAGGCAAGGAGGGAGCACATGGAGGAAGAGGGGTTTTTATCTCTTTTGTTGTCGGGGTCAGATTACCTGGCCGAAGGCCATAGGTCAAGAGACAAGGGGCAGGTAAATCAGGCCAGGTTAAGTTTCTGGGGGAGGGGTTTTGAGGAGAGAGCATTCCCAAAAGGGATGCAGCAGTGCTATCTTTAAAGCAACAGAAAATTAATTTTCAGATTAGCTGGATGGCACACTAACCATAAAATCACTGCTACCCATGCACTCAGAGTGCATGGTACAAAGGCTTTGCAAATGCCTCTCAAACCAGGCCCTTTGAGCCTGGTTCTGCAAGCTGTTAACCTGACTCTGGATCCTAATCACACGCAGTCCTGAGGCAGGTGCTGATCTGCTCAGCACAGTGCATGCCGTGCTCCACATGCTCAGATGAGCAGCCAGTGCCTAAAGAATTACAGGTACGAGGAGCGAACAATTAGGGCAGAACACACAGTGCATACAAAACTTAGTAGGGACTGTATCATACAACAAGAACAAAGAAATTGCAAATGCATTATAACACTCCCTGAGTTAATCCAGCACTAAACAAGTCATCAGCTAGTTTATTTTCTTTCTTTTCCTATAAATTGCCACAAAAGCTTTAACATTAGCCCTTCACAAAAACTAGGTGTATGCAGAAAATTTTGAGTATGGAGTGAAATTAAATAAAAACATCAAGCAAATTAGTGTCTTCTCTTAAAAAAAAAGAAAAAGAAACCTAGAAATAAATATCAATTATATTGATATAAATTATATAAATATCTATAAAACAAAGCTTATGGCTGCACAAAGGATTGATTGCAAAGAGTGAGTGATCCCACCTGTTTCCATATGTTATATATTTCCAGGCTCAAAAACTAAGACAGAATTTAGAGGGAATGTTTTCTCCAGTTCAGGTGAAGAAACATAATGAAAGCGATTTTGCCTGGGTCAAAAAATGCCTGCACTTTAACACCCAGAGTAGCAAGCATCAGAACTCAAATGGCGTCAGTTGTCTCCTGAAATGAATTACTTCCATGTTCCTACAGATACGGTTACTATTAGCAAATGGAAGTGTAGGATTTTATAATCTGTCAAAAGTACATACATACATCTTGTCAGAAGATCTTGAAGGTCATCTAACCAAACTTTATTCTGTTCTTCTCAGCACATAAAAGTGAGAACAGATTCCAGAATCAGATCTTTTTGTATAGAATAAAATAAAACATTGAAGATTTAGCCTAGTCAATGTTTATTTTAAAGCACAAATGTTCATCCCTCATTAGTATGAATAATAATAAATTAATTTTTTTTAATCATTAATACTACTTATTCAGAAAAGGTACTGGAAATTGCCTCAAAATATTTATACAATTCTGTCCTAAATCATTGCTCAAGAAACAGGACCAATACATGCATATGTTGATACCATATGAAGCATGAGTAATGCACGTTCTGCAAGTAGAGTGTTCAACCTGACTCAAAACAGTAACCTTAAAAGAAGGATGCTTCAGATTTAGAAAAGGATTTATTCAAACACGAAAATTTCAGTTTATTATATGTAGGGGCATAAATAAAAATTAAATAAAATTTTAATTGTATTTATATTTTCTTTTAATAAAAATGATAACCATAAACTTGGCAGCTGATCTTTGGGTAGAATTTATTTTTCATAAGTTCCAATAGCTATGGTATGGACATTTACATCTGAGCTTCCCCCTCTGTCCATCCCATATAATTGATGTAGAGCAACAGTCCAGGGAGTCATTCAATTGATCTTTTTTCCACTGCGTAGTGTAGAATAATACATATCACCCCTGGGGATGTCTATTTCTCTGCAATGACTATAAAGGGAGCTTCAGGTGACTAAGTACTTCACAAAGTACTATAGGTATCTACATTTGTTCAGATGAAACCCACCCTAAACTTTTTCTTGAAGAGAAATGTGATGTATCTTAAGGCAAAGAGAATTACATAGGATAAAAAGAGCATATTGAAGAAGTAGGTCAGAAAAATAATTTAAATTTCCAGGATCAGTTGCTAAGAAGTTACCATAATCAAATCTCCTCTAAGTTCTGAAGTATGTCGCGTTTTATTACCAAAAATCAACTTTAAAACAGAGTTTATTAGCTTAAAGAGCCACAGCCTGGTGAAATGTATGGAGAAAATGTGGAATGGAAAGACACAATCTATGAGGAGCAGCTGGAATAAGCATTGTTCAACCAGGTATGAGAAATAAAGACCATGTACCAGAGAGGGAAGGGACACTCGCTTCTTGATTTCTGTTTGAAAACTGAAGAGAAATGTTATTATATTGTTAAAGGTATCAAATTCATTCCTTAGAATTTTCCTCACTCTGTTAGGCCAGCATAACCAATTTGCGAAGCATTCAATAATATGTGAATTTTACTGAGATACTCCAGGACAATGTAAATAAATGTTTGCCTTGATTCAAATGGTTCTCACATACCTGGTGAAAGGCAGGCTGTGCCAACTGCCTGCTGGCCAGAACGTATCCCTCTGCAGGGGGTGAGACTCTCCAGCAGCTGGTAAGGAAGAAGGTGTTTTGCAGATGGCCAAGATGTCAGAGAAATCAACCAGAAGAGATGTGCTATCCCTGCTTTTGGAGGTTTTCAAGACCTGATGGGATTAAATTAATTTCCACAGTCCCTTCCAACATACATGATTCTGTGTGAATGTGAGTCTTTCAAACAAGCTCATGTATTAAAAATCAATTATCATTAATTATTGATTACTACTGAATATTCATTAATATTAATTAGCATTAAAATCTGATTTTCAAGGAACAATGCATAGTACAAATCTTCTAAATGACATAGAGGCAAATGTGTAACACCTATGGATAACTGAATATAAGAGCTCTCTCTGACACCTTTATTGTTCCTTCTGCCTAGCACTGAAGGTGATATTGCCTAAACAAAACTAAAAGAAAATGTATAAATATGCTTTTATTGCACGTCCACACACAAGGTCAAGATATAAGACTTTTTTCAACTATTTACAAGCTGTGAGTAATCTATGTCTGTTCTTTTTGCAGATAGATGGTCCTCATGAAACCATTTCATTTACAGCTACTTCTATCAGAACTACCATTTTGTAAAAATTGTCCTGATTAGGTTTACTCCTTTTCTTTTCTACTTATTTCTTTTATATAATATTTCTTTTCATTTGTCTGAAAGGACAGTTCAGAAATATGCAAAGAAAAATCCATATCCGCTTTCTACTCCTGTATATAAATGCTACTTACTTTAAAAGTGAAATCTTGAGCTCAGGCTAGTTAGTCATCTGAAGTCTTTTTTAAAAAGATATAAACCACAAATCTTACAGTTATGTAATTAATTTATTAATTAGTAATGACACTAAAAATCTGCAGTAACTTCATTCTGGTACAGCAACATCTTTCATAATGGCTATAGATTTTATACATAGACAATCTATAACACACTTTATATTTAATTTAGCAGTCTATGCTTAATAAAACAAAAAATACTTTTCTTAGTTTTAAAACTTGATTATGTAGTGTAAATAATGATATGGAATGGCAGCAGTGAAATCAAAGTACCTCTTTAAACACACTAGTTCACTTAAGGGGTTTTAAGAGAACTGAACTAACAGTACTGAGTTTGGGTTTTGGGGGTTTTTTTGTATATAATTTTATGGGCCATTGCTCTGTACTCACAAATAGTAAGTCATAAACTTCTGTAACCTCAAAGTAAGGAATTTACATTTTATCATTAAAAGAATTTGCATTTTATCACTGAAGTTGGGAATATTCTCTGTGGGATCTGATTCTGCCTTAATTCTAGCCTCTATCACTGTAGTTAAAATTCAATGGTATTGCACTTGATGTTTTTCAGTGTGATAACAAAATCAGCCCGGCCCCTAAACAGTTGGATTAATTATGTAATGGTGGCCCATTGGTTAAATCTGAGAGACAGATTCCACTGTTCTTTTATTTCAAACCTAAAACTCTTTCTGAGGCAACCAGTTTACCTCTAAAGATAATTTTGATATTGTGGATATAATTCATCCCACATTCATTTTTGTCTGGAAAGTAATCCAGGTATCTAAACATGGGTGTCTGAGGTCTATCTGAGATCTTCCAGGATGTCTAAGCCACCTACATGGAGTTAGAAGGAATGGCACAGAGCTTATTTAGAAACTTATATCTTTCTTTGAAAGAAAGATGGGCATGGGGATTTATTGGACTCAAGAGTATGTTCAACTCCTAAGTTAGGCAACAGAATTCCATTTTGGAGCATACTTAATAGAATCAATATTAGCATTAGCTAAGTATTATCAAGTCTGAATTGTTTTATTATTGTCTTTTTATAGGCAACAGGAAGAAGTAAACAAGTAAACACTTCAGAATATATTGCGTATTAATTATTTTGCATCTCTATATCTAGGTCAAATGACATACCAGAAGTAGTCATTTCTTTGCACTGAATATAAAGGAAACCCAATAATTGTCTGTACCTATGTGCTTTGGATCACTTTTATATCTACTGAGCATATAAGTAGGCATTATGATATCATATGATTCAAGTAACTTCCTTTCTACTATCTAATCTAAATGGCCTGTCCATTAGTTACTACAATACTGCATGATGAACACAGTGGGAAAGAGAAGAGAGCTAAGACATATCTGTTTTAGACTGATAGCACACTTGAAAAGACAGAGAGAGGGAGGGAAGATTCATAACAAGGATGAAGGATGCATTTATTCTGCTTCACCATGTGTTATGTTATACAGCAGCATAATCATGATATTACCAAAATAAAATACATCAACAATAGCATGGTATCTCCAGGTGTAAAGTAAATGTAAGAGTGTGATACACGAGGCAACTGATAGTCTCAAGTGTACCTCTCAAAAGGGGTTATTTCAGATATTCTGCTCAGAGGCGAGCAGTTAGTGATCACATGCTAGTTTGTAAATGGTTTACACTGAAATATTTGTGTAGATAACTGTTTTAACAAAAGACATTTTTTTCATCTAAGACTTTCACTCAAACCTTTCTTTAAATAAATTGTGTTTGATGGGTCACCATAACGTTCTGTGGCTACTGACTATGATACATATGCTAAAAAATTGCCACAACCAGCAATCCAACAAGGGAAGTCAAGCTTTGCTGATGAGTCAGGGATGAGGTTCAGTGAGATAAAATGAACAGTACAGGCTCAGCTCAGGACCCTGATTTCATTCTGCCATCAGATGTACAATTATTGATCTCAGCAGTTTAAAAGAAAAGCATGTATTTGATGTAGCTGGCAGCAGCCTCCCAGTTAAATTGCTTGTCAGCTGGCAGACTATTCTGTGAGCTTTGTTACAGAGCAGTTCAGTAAATGGACACCATTTTTGTATTTCTCACCATACTTAAGACAGTGAGTAATCTGAATAACTATTTAAATATTTTCAGTCATAGCCCTAAATGGGCGTAAATGCAGCCTGTATGCATGGAACCTGCTGCTTCCCAACAACTGATCAGGAAGAATTCATCACACCAAGTGTAGTCTTCTATTTAACTCAAAAGATGTGTAAGAGAACAAATAGAGAAAAACAGAGTCCACCACAGAGTTAGGCATACAGTGCTTGGGAAGAAAGCCTTTGGGGATAACAAATTGTTGATACGTGATAAACTTTGGCTTAGGTGGTTTATAAATAGATTTACACTGTCAAAAATGCAGTCTTCTTCCTTTCTTTTTCTCGTGTCTCAAAGAAATTCAGGATAAGAAAGGGGAGAAGACGGGGACAGAAAAGCTTTTCCTAAAAATGTAGAAAAGGAGAATATTGCCATAAAGGGATAATGAAAGAAGTAGATCTAAAACTTAAAGCTACTTCTGTGTATGTTTGACCTTTACAAAAATGTGTATGTGTCTGTGTATGTCTGACCTTTCCAAAAACAATCATGCATCACATGTTAATATAGTATCTGCAAAGGAATTAGAGCATGGGCTTGTATGAAATTATCTAATTCTCTAAAAGAAACCCCAGCTGAAGTCTGAAGAATGAGAGCACAAACAGCTAAAATCTAAGGGATAGCTGGAGAGAAGAGAAATACAAGGGCTGTGTAGAAAAAGTCGTTGTCCAAAGAGAGATGGAGAGGGTGAGAAGAGGCAGAAGAAAAGTAGAAATTAGGAGTACCCTCATAGAAGGAAAAGCCCAAAAGACAGAAATAGGTCTTAGAAATGGGAATGGCAGCCCAGCCAAATGGAGGGATAGCACTTGTACAAACTCTCTAATGGCATATACGTCAGGTGTCAATAAGAGATTTTCTTGCAGGAAGAGCTTAATCAATAGAGAAGAAATACATTGTGGAGACAAATACAAGTGAATCAATCTCCAGGGCATACCACTACCACACTTCCACGAACTTCCTTTAAAGATGTAGGGATATTTGTTAACACTGTCTACAGCACAGTGACCATGTTTTATTTTGTGCAACATCTCACACAGAAGCCTTGGTTGCTTGCGATCACCTCCATATTAACATGATACAAGTGCTTCCTAAAAGTATCAAATGCAGTAAACAACTGAATGGGAGGAGAGAAGAAGGAGCTAGATGACCATGCATACTCTCCACACAAGCACACCCTAACAAAAATTTGAGCTGCTTTACTGTCTCCCCTTACAGCTCCTTCCTGGTCCAGGAAAACCATACCTAAATACCAATGAATGTTATTGCAATAGCAGAAGGAGTTTCCCACCTGTTCCACCTGTTAGGTAGGAATTAGCACAGTGGTGTATGTACTGCACGTTTGTAAACACTCATAAGGTGACTATAAATATAGGGAAGTAACTAGCATGATTATGTCATAAATCACTGTACTTTGCAGAAAAGGAAGCTGAACTCAGATAACTTAGGAGACAATTTACATGTATGCTTATCACTGTTAGTACATTATGACATGTCTTTCAATTGTTCCTCTGCAGAAGACTGAAATCCTTACAAGCAAGGTCTAAAAGTTCGGGTTATTCTGATTATATAATGCCCAAATGTGTCCAGCAGCCACTGCTGTTAAGTGGCTGACAAGATGCATGACCCCACCAGGGAATAATAGCTCAGCATGTTGCAAGAAGCCCACTTGAACTCTTCTGGCAAGAACAAGTGAGTCATTCATTATCCCACAGCTGAATCTATTGAAGACTTATTAACACTAATTCACAAGAAAGAGGCTTGTTTGATTCCCAGTAGGGATGGAAAAGCTGAACTAGACTGTTATTAAAAGGCACCTGATATAAGGTAGTACCTCACAAAGTAATATAATTTTAAAGTGATATTAGTAAGATCATCTGAAATATATTTGACCTCTATATAAATATTACTATTTTATTACTATACGATTACTGATCATTGCAAAAAAAAACTTGCCTTAACTATAATATTTAGAATAACCTCTAGAGCTCCAAAAATTAGATGAACTTACTCCAGTTATTCATGACCAAAAGCTAAGTCTGCCTGTTAAAATTTCTTTAATGCTTATTTTAGGAATTCAGACTGATTACTATATAAAAATCTATCATGAACTAATGCAGAAGGAATTACAGAACATTGCAGTTTTTCAAGGTATAATCAAAAACATTAAAAATTACAAACACTGGCAATTTAAACATTGATGTCACCAGAAACCAGGAAATAGAACTGGAATTAATTATATTGATGATGATTTTTCTGTCTATGGAAGCCAACAGTAAACAAAATCTCTGGACTGAAACTGGAAACAGAAACTGGAAATACATTTTGTATTCCTTAACAACTTTGAAAACCCAACAAAACGCTTCAGAGTTAGGTTTAATTGTATTTGCATTAGAAAAGCAGTTTCCATTTTAGTTGCACTGTTTCCTCTGTGTAAATCCACTTGCAGGCAATATTTTGGGATAAAGCCACCTTGAAATAGTTTCTTAATCAATACAGGTGAACTGACAAGAATAATAGAACAATTTTGAAATCTATAATGGACTAAATTTTCAATTTTTTACAAATTTGTTTAGACCATTAGTTAAAAATAAAAAAGTTAAAAAAGGTTAAAATAAAACCATATTAATTTTAGTTTTTAAATTATTCATTGCTTAAGAAAACTTTAAACTTCTCTGCCACAATTGTTTAATACAGTCTGATGCCTGCTGGCATATTTTGAAAAAAAGCTGATATGTCTAAAATAGAGAGAAATGGAAGGTGCAGTCTTGAAAACCTTGTGGATGATGCACAATCATGAAATTTCAAAATTCTAAAGAAATTGTCAATGCGCCTTGCATTTTATTTAACAGTTTCCCAAAATACTTTTCTGGACATTGTCTTTGGCATTTCATTCAGTCTTAGGAGCAGCCTGGTGCAACACTCAAGACTGACAAGGAAGAATTTATTTGCTTATATTCATTAACAAAGTATTGTCAGGGTATCTTTAAATGTAGTTTAGGATAAGAGTACCTAGCTATAAGATATGCAGGTTGGGTTTTTTTCTTCCTCAGAATCTGAAGGAATAAATGGTCCTCAGAAGAGGATGGGATTCAGACAGTTAAACCCTTTTGGTTCCTCATGCTTCTTGTGCTCCTTCAGAGCTAGGAGCACTAATCTACTTGGCACAACAGTCAGGAATCCTGCTCTGCCATGCCCAACTCCTGCCCTGCTCAGCTCAGGCAGCCTGACATGCAACTCTGGCATCGGCTTCAGGGAGCAGGCTAAAAGTCAGGCTCTTCAGAACTCACTGAGTTCTTTTTGTTTTCAAATGAGGTCATTTGCCTGACAAAAGAGAAAATATTCCTTGTAGGATGAAATAATTTTTTAATATGAGTCACTTAGGTTTTTTATGTGCAGATACACAAGACTTCATAAGAATCTTTATCACACCAAAATGTGACAAACACTGCAGTTGGCACCAGCTGACATAATGCTGTATTATGGTATGTGGAGTCAATACCCTGTAACACTCAAAGCACTATTTATATATGAAGCACTATT
The DNA here is from genome assembly GCA_018697195.1 of Certhia americana. NCBI lineage: Eukaryota > Metazoa > Chordata > Aves > Passeriformes > Certhiidae > Certhia > Certhia americana. The sequence continues at coordinate 21,354,144 of CM031859.1, forward strand.
TATATAGTAGAAGGCTTTAAAAGAATGATCACTTTTTAAATGTGAATGAATGGTTAGAGAACAAAGCTTTCTCTGAGTTGTTAGGAGAGCCTCATAATAAAGGGATTACATCTGGTTGTCTATTATAAAATCTTCCTGTAAGTGAACCACTTTTAATATCTCATACTGAAGCTGCACACTCAGGACTTGCAAGCATTTCCAAATATGGCCATGAATTTTCAAACTGATTATAGCCACCTGACAGAAACATTTTTAAAAGCTTGACCTGGGGAAGTGCTGAGTAGTTTCCTGAAGTGTTGGACAGCCTTGAACCCAATTGTTTTTAGAGAAAGCTGTGGCTACTCACTGAATTTTAGGAATACTCAGCATTTTGCAAGATTTAACTCTGAAGATCCTTATTGAAAGTCAATGAGAGTTAGTTTCCTAAAAGTCAGTGTCTCTAAAATATTTCTGTACTTGAAATCAATGCAGTCAGCTCCCTAGATGCATTTGAAACTCAAGAGTTTTCACTTTGCAGAGTGGAGTGCCATGATGCTTGACTACAGTGTAAATGTTCAGAATAAATGAAGGATATACTGATGGATTTGCACGTCTGCCATCTTCTGCAATATATTTATAACTGCCAAGGAAACAATAAGTTAGGAGGGGAAAAAACCTTTAGTAATAAGCCAAATTTTTTTAGTAATAAGCCAAATTAATTTTTTAATGTGTGCTATTTGTAGCAGAGATATCTCAATTTTGCAGTGTTAAAGGAAAATAGAATGGAGTTTTGGGGTTAGTCTGATTGTCTCTACTTAATTGATGCGCCCCACACTGCAGCACCAAGAACACTGGCCTTGCCCTGGCAGAGCACTCCTCAGCCACCTCCTTGTGTAGAACCTGTTCAAGAACAGGAAGCACAAACAAAACACAGCTGATGTTATGAGTTTGCAGTGTGTTTTCTCTATAAAAAAGCAGAGCTTAGCACTATAGTTTTTGATTAATTTGGGATAGGCATTTTGTCATGCAATTAAAATGCAATTAGACTACTGTCCTGCAATATTGACTTGATTTATAATTTGCTTCTTAAGTAAATTGTTTTAATATCTCTCTTGAGTCTTTCTCCAGATACTACTTTTTATTAATACATGTGGTTTAAGAGACATTTAATCTCATTTTAAATAAAAGGAAAAAAGAAAATAAGTGCAATACATAAAAAAGCAGACATTAACCATTTATGCAGTTAACCTAATCAAGGTACAATTGGGATCACCTCAGCAATCACAGTATTTTCTACATGGTTATGTGCCATTTGTTTCTGTCCCCCAGATGCTAGCATCTGGGCAAAAATGAATATAGTCTCTGCTCTCAGCAAAGAAAACCCAGAACACTCAAAACCAGCAGAAATGCTTGGACAGCCCGAGCAAGGAGCGCAGCTCTGGTTCCACCTGCCCTACCTTGTCAGCTCGTGGAACATGGTGCTGGCTGTGAAGGGTTGTGGCAGCTGTCACTGCTCTGTTCATTCCTTCAGGGACATTGCATTTGATTTTGGATAATTCTTCCATCAGCTGCCACAAGAGCTTCTCTTCACACAATGCATAGCAACCTAGAAAAGTGAAGTTACAATTTATTGCTAAGTATTTGTGAGCTTAGGTTTATTCTGAAGATGATGAGTAAAATGAACTGTAATGGATTAGTCTTCTCATTAGTAATTCCAGCCTATGACCAGTGATATTTAGGTCTGTTACATATGCTGGGATTCACCACACAAACCTCACCTGCTCAAGCTGTACCTCATCTTGCAGCCTCATGTGGCTAGAAACTGGGTGGGAAAGAATTCAAACCTTGAGTCTAATTGTCTGAAGTGTAACCTCAGCTAGGTCCACTTCCCTTTCACTTTTAAAGGCAGGACTAAATATTTTCTAATTTATATATTAGATTTTCTAATTTTACATATTTAGATTTAGATATTTAGATAATGTTGAGGATTTCCATTCTTTAGTATAAACAATTCATGGTGGAGCACATAACTCTCTACTGTAGTAATATTTAGTATTACTAAATATGTAGTAGATCATGTCCACTTCTATTTATCCTTTTCCTGTATGTACATTTGAAACTATTTATATAATACAAAGACAATTAAAAAACAAATCCAACTGCATTCATTTCCAGTTTAACTCAGTATAAGGCAACTGTTAAATAAGTGTATATGCTTATGTATATACAACTAAGCATAGCTAAACCTGAAAAGCTTACTGGTTCAGGAAAAAAAAAAAAACAGCTTAAGTCTTATTGCTTTTTCTTATTTTTTGAAATTATTTGAACAAAAAAGTTCTCTTGTTTGTTTTTATTTACCAACAGTGGATAAAAGTGTGTTTCAGTTGCTTTTCCATACTTTTATTTATTTAAAAATTAATCTGCTCACATCACATCCACTGTAGATGACAGATTCTGTACATGTAATAGTGTAATTTTAGAGTCACTTACATATTAAAAATAAAAAAAAAGAAAAAAACAGCTATGTTGTATTTTCTGTTTTCTTATACATAAAGGATTTTTAAGGGTGATTTGAATCACATAGGACCAGCAGGCACTTCATTGAAATGCCTGTGAAAAGACAGCTAACACACATTGATTTTAACTTCTGCAGTAATAAACACAGTGGAAAAACTGGCTTGTTAAAAGCCATGATACTACAGAAAAAAAAATAAAATAAAGTTTAAAAACTAGTTATAGATTTTTTTTTTTAGGCTAGAGTTCCTCGCTTCTGGCATCAACTGTATTTCACCACTCAAAGAAGTTTCAATTCTCCTTTACCTGTTAGCAAAAATCACATCTAATGGAGTCTACAGTCCTTTGTAACAAATGAAAGACTATGAATTTCTAAACAAGCATAATACTTACAAGAAGGAGTAGAGAATCTTGATCTAGCAGTGACTGAGGCAGATATAGCTGCAGAGAAACAGAAAAGGGAAAAAAGCAAAAATTCAGAAACGGGAGGGGAAATTCAAGAAAATAACAGGCTCATTCACCTGAGAGTGGAAGTTGATGTTAGATAGAAGGAAAATATTTTCAGAAATGCCCTTGATAGATGGATCCCCATGCTCTAAATAAAGCCATAATACATATTATGCAATGAAAAATGTTGAGGGGGTGGTTGAAATAGGAATATATTCCCAGGGTTGCTCTTGAAAAATATATTTTCAGAATTGAACACAGAAGGTTCAAAACATTATATGTACCTTTTTGTATTGGCAAGTGATATCCAGTATGAGATTTACTGTAAAACTGTATCAAATAATTTCACAAGTTTTTGAAAATTACCTGATTGATAAAAAATTTTGCAAGGAGCTAAAAGCACAACACTCTAAAACCAGATCCAATAGAATATATTTATCTCTGGAAAAATATGAGATGTGGAAGTCAATAATCAGGCCATCAAATTAGATGCCAGGTTTAGAGCTGCCGATTCCTTGCTGTCAAAGTTTGCAAATATTGGCCTTTGTCTGTAGTACCACCTAGTGTCAAAAACTCTTATCTCTGAGCTGAAAAGAACTGGATTGAACTTCATCTATGTTCCTTAATTTCCTCCATTCAAAACAACCGAACCACACAGGAAAGGTGCCCAGAAGGAATTTTTAATGATATTGAGCCCAAGGAGGAGCCTTTCCTACTTCTGTTTGCTTTATGGAAACAGGATCTTTTGAGCCAAAATGGAGCTTGTTTTTTTGTGACAGCAGACAAAAATTCCCCCAATGTTATGTACAATTTTAAGTATGGGTAATTTTTTCCACAGTGTGAAGTACAAGAAATGCTATAGGGCTTCTCTGCACTGGAAATGAGAGAAAAGCTATGGTGAACGAGGCTATGGTGGTGCACTCCAGGCACTGCTTTGCTTTTGTGGGCAAGCCCCAGACTGGAATCAGAGAATTCACTAGGAGGGACACTGCCTGCACCCCAGAGAGACACTGCCTGCACACCAGAGAGCCAGCAGCTACAGCAACAGCCTGAAAATTCATCTTCCCACCCTCCACATGTTAATTTTCCTGTGTACACTTTCTTTTAAAACCAAAATATTCTCCCCAAGATCCCAGGTTCCCAGATTGCCTGGGGAGGTGGCCACGCATGGAGCCTGCCTTCTGTCTGTCCATCTGGCAGGGAAGCCTGCAGGGCACAGGAGCAGGAGAGCTGGGTAGCCCTGGAGCCAACGCACCTGCCTGCCTGCCGAGGCAGGAGAGCTGCCCGACTGCCAAGGCTGGGCACCTGGCAGCTCCTCAGGAGCAGGGGATCCAGGCAGCTGGCAGGCTGTGGGAGTAGGGCAGCCCTGTGTCCCCGGAGCCCTGGGAATAAGGAGCAGGAGGCAGAGGGAGAGACTTGATGGCCACCCGCTCTGGGGTTGCCATGGAGTTGGGCAGCTCCTGAGGCTGGCAACTGGGAAACAGCCAGGCTGGCATGGGGACAGGTTGCACCTCGCTCAGCCTAACCAGGCCTGTTGGGATTTCTCCCCTCCAAACCTTTCTAGTGGAAAGCAGTTTTGCCCCAGAATTTCTTACCCACTCTGTGACTTTCCAAAAACACAGTATCTACAAGAAAAGTTCAAGAAGTGACTATAAGCACAGAAAACTCACACACAACATGAATTCAAATTAAGTTAAAATAGATCCAGTAAATGTGAAAGGAGACACAGCAAGTACATTTACTAAACCAGAACAGAGTGTGTTGACTGTGAATTCCCTGGAGATGCAGCCAGCCTTTGTACAAGGACCTTGTTACTAATGAGTAGATGCCATGGCAGTTCAATGTATGGCTTGTAGGTTTAATGATAAATTTAATATAGGAGCAGGCCAGAGAAAACAACATAAAGATTAAATATATAGCAAAAATTTGCAGCAACATCAGTTAATTGCAAAGCTGAGGCAGGAGGTGTTAATTACAATTATAGATGAGCCATTTAGTAATTCACATTAGTGAGCACAGAGCAATTATCAACCTGCTGATTTTCTTGCTACTTATAATATCCATGTTTTCCTATTTTTTATGAAACATAATAGCTGTATTGAACAATGTAAAATAACACTAATGGATATAATGCCTATTTAGGTAACCTACAGCTGTGATGCACAATATTATCATAAAGACATTCCATTTGTAGTAAGACACTATCCAGAAAGCTAAGTGTTTCTGTTGCTAGAGTTAAGTAGAAAATGCATAATGGGCATTTCACAGATGGACAGATACACTTTGTTGCATTAAAATTTAAAGGTACAAATTAACCTTGACTGGATCTGAGGCAAAAGTACAATTCAAATTATATACCAGTAAAAAAATTAAGTCCGAGTATCAACATCAGTACATCTGTTTCTAAGTGATAAATTAGGGAAAAGTCATCCTCAATTGATTGAAGAAATGTAGTTTCCAAGCCTGGGAAATACATTATTCCTAAGAGATTCCAACTGACGTGGTTTAACATGGCTTGTCCAGGAGAGACCATGCCATCATCATGTTTATCATACACCTCTATGATATAACATATCATCATGTGGGGTACTAGAAAAAAGGCGTTGAAGACAACTGACCTTCTCAGGAATAGGTCACTTAGTGCTTACAAGTCATACCCATGTTCTTCCCCATGGATTTATTTCGGTGTCAAGGCTCTTGTCATACTGAGAGTGCACAGTTTCCCAGAGAAAGAGAGGACTGGGAAAACTGACCTTGTTCCGTGTACTGAAACACAAAGCTCTGTTTTATTTTACTAAGAGCTTGTGCTTTGTCCTGTGTACACACTACAGTGAAAATCCTTCCCAGTCAAAGGGGAGCTATGCATCTGTAACCAGGCTTCCTTGGGATGAACTCTGAACATTCATTCTTACGAGATGCTCCACGGGTATATTTCTGTGCCTTACCCTTGATCAATCAAGCCCTAAGAAATGCTGTAAACCCACTATTTGCTTCATCCTGAAGCAGAACATGAGCCACATTTTGAAGATGTAACACAGTTGTTTCACATGCTTTCCATATATTTATGCCATTAGTTCAGTCACATTGGAATTCAGTACAAGGATATCAAACAACTATGCAATTTGTTGAAAAATAGTACCTTTTTTTGGCAGATGTTTATAAATTAACAGATATAACTAGGATATTACAACCAATTTCCATATTTTATACATAATATTTTCTGCTTGTTTAACAGTAACTGAAGCTGAATTCATTGAGCACAAATGGCATTTCTTGTAGGTTAATGTCCAAAGCAAAACTTCACCACATTAACAGAATTATTATTGTCCTATTCATGTTTTAAAATATTTGTAAGCTTCAGTGGAAGGAATAATGGTTTGAACTAACTAAATATTTTTAACTAATTCCATTTTTAATGACTACTCATATTTTAAACAAAATTTGAGTTGCATCTGCACCATTTTTGTGTTTCATTTCTAGATTACATTTAGCAAAACCACCTGCCCTGCAGAAGATTTGTGTATTTTACAAGTCAACATGGCTGCTATTTTGAGAGCTTAACAGAAATAGAAAGGAGCATACTCTTCATACTTTCTATGCAGCAGAAATGTGATATATCTATGTGTTCTTCTTCCTTCATAACCAAATAGGCTGCCACCCTGTCATAATCTGGGATTCTTTGATTAGCCTTTAATCAGATCAAATTTCCAGATGAGACACTACCATTTTTAAGCCTTTGAGTCTGAATGTATTTCAAAGCATGTTGCCATCCTCCCCAACCTGAAATTCCCAATAATTTCCCAAATTATCATGTAATGCCAGAGCAGAGAGCTAAAAATTATGATTTTCATCTCTATTTCTTCCTTCTCTAACACTCGGATTTAGAAATGTTTTTTACTTTTTTTGTTGTTGTTGAAAGACTATTTTCCTGACAATAACTATAACTGCATACATCTAAAGCCTTACAGATATTGCACTCAATCCAAGGAATAGTTTCAAGTGTAATCTCTCTATCAACCCGCATAAATCAAACCCCCTACAATACAATTTCACCTCACATAAACGGATTGTTAAAGAACGTGAGTGAAATTTAACTACCAATGCTGTGAATTGTCAAGTGTGACAAATTTCTCAGGATATCTAAACAGGTATTCAACACTTTTGAATACTTAAGAGGACTTTACAGACTAAGTGTGAAATGCTCTCACTATGCAAGTCACTGGAAAATTCTCCATTTACTTCATTAGAAGCCGTATTCTATCTTTTCTACTCATGGTTCATACGGATGTAACTCCATGTTCTTTAGAGACTCAAGAACAAATAAAATATGAGGAAAGAGTTTCAAATTTTAAATGTTGTTAAGAAAGAATAAACTTTAGAAGTAATACTTTGGGAATTGTTACCCAAAGTCAAGCATCAGAGATGATCAAATAAAAGCAGAGCTTAAAGACTGGTATTGGCCATAGCTGAGATGTTAGTACCCTCCTCTGTATTTGAGCATCACCGCAGCCAATCACTGGAAATTAAACCCCACATTGATATGTGTAACAAAGGAATCTCTTGTCACTTTTTTCTTGAGCCTTGGTGCCTGAGAGAAGTTAAAAATTTCACGGTATTTTTTAGTGAATGAGTTTTACTTTAGTATCCTTGAACTACTCCATCCACTGAAGAAATTTTTATGCCTATAATTATTCTAGCTGAGCACACCCCAGACGAGTTTGTTAATGACATTATCTACAGCTTCTTATTCCTCTGTTCTTCAATCCCATGTAAGGTTTTTTTTACCTCCTGTTCCCACAAGCTGTCAGGCATTTCATATTCTCATATTTTGTTCCCAGTTCTGTTTAGCATTGCAGACCACCAGACAGTCCTAATCCTGCCCAGATGAGAATGTGATCCCAAATACATGTTTTAAGATCACTTCACTCACATACTAGGAGAAACTTCTGGATTAAAAAAAAAATCAGTAATTGAGCCACTGAAGAAAAGCTGGTTCTCCAGCAGTACGTAATAGACAAATTCCTAAAAGCTTTTAATTCTGTGTGCTGCTGTGATTCAGTTTCAGAAATTCTAGACATAACATCCAGAGCAAGTGTAGATGTCTTCAGAGGGAGATGTGTAAAAGGGAAGAAAGCACAGCGTCACATGTGACTTTTCAAAGAATTTCTGAATCATAACACATGGTATCTTTCACTTGTGAACATCACACAAAAACTCAGAAAATTATTGCAGATTTTTCGGGGGTAAGAATACATACATTGTTAAGAATAGGTCCAGCGTAATTCTCATGCTGTGACCTCAGAGATGACCCCAGCCTGTGGGAGATGATAGTCATAATTTGTATTTTGTATGTCTAGGCACAGTTGCATTTGGCTTGGCATTACTAAATGCTATAAAAAGAAGTATTCCAATTACAAGAACCTATACCATACAAGAGGGCTGATCTGAGGTAGCTGAAACACCAGGCACAACCCGCTTCCAAACAGGAATTGATTGTGTTGATTATCTTTAAGGTTGCTTCCCACCCAAACCATTCTATGAATCTATGATTTTATCATTCTATGTCCTAGTTATAAAAACCAGCACAGAGTTACCAACCAGACTTTTGGAGCCCTTGGTGTTTGAGGTTGCAGCAGCATCCTCAGGGAGTGATCTTGCCCTGAAGAGCATTGTAACTCATAGAATTATTGATCCAAACAACATTAACCTGAGTGGGTGCAGGTCTGTGCTCTGCTATCATGCCTGTATAGCCTGGCCTCCAGGCTGCTGTGCTGCACATACCCCGTGGCTGCAGGGTAACCTCACTGTCACAGAAGAGCCTGTGTGCAGCTCCCACACAGCATCAGCATTTACATCACCTCTGTCACCTTGCCTTTAAAGAGTGCAGCAAGATGGTCTCATGTGAACACCCTTTTTTTTCTGACAGTAGAAATTAATACAGTTTTCTCTGGAGAACAATGTGTAAGATTCCAAAGGATCGAAAAGGAATGTATTTCCCATGGATAGTATCCATACAGTATGTTGTGCCCTGGTATGGAGACCTGTTTGATGCAGAGCATCTAGTGTTTCCCAGCATCCTAAGGTACATAAGAGATTTTAAATAGCAGTTGACAGACTCTGAGTGCCTTTCATTCTGGGATCATAAGCTATTAGCACCTTCTGCTGCAAAACAATACCATGTTTTCTTTCTAAAGCCGGCAGTAGGAAACTAAAATTGTTTTTCATTTCTCTAAGTTTATGCGCCTTTATTTTGCTACATTTTTAAATATCTTAAAATGTATTAGGAGCTAGTTATTGAAATAAATCAGGTATTAAGGAAGAGTGATCATCTGTTTTATGAGCATCCAAACTTCAGTTTTGGCAGCACTAGGAAATAGAAATGTCATTTTGTTGTAGATCCTTGGCACTTATGATCACAGCATGTCCAATTGCTGGCAGAAAGACAGGCAACTGAGAAGCCCTGACACACCATAGTGCAGGCATCCATCATTATGTCACCTTTTGCTATCGCCTTTTATTAAAAACTAAATTAGAAGACTGACTTAAATGTTATCAAACGTGGTCAAAAGCTAACCCCTGGCCACCAACCTTGCATGCAAATTTTGAAGCAGAAAGAGCAATTTCTAAGGGTTTCTTAGGATAAAACATGGAAGGCTGGCTTATAATGAAAAAGTACTACACCTTTTCAGTGACAGTGGTGTGAAGCATTATTAACAGCTCTATTTATACTATGGGGAAAAAATAGACCCGAAAAAAAGAAGATGCAGGAAGTTTCAAATAAAAGCTAATATGAGTTTTGTACCTAGGATAACTCTCTATTTCACTCCAGAATTTTTAAAGTTGAAGTTAAAAGTGGCTGCTAAAATAGGCATTCTTTTGATATAAGGTAGGGTGAGAGAAAAGATCTAAAGTAAAATTTTTTTCACATTTTCTGGAGCTTACCATGCTATCATTTTTTACTATTAATACCTATCCAAAGATGCACAGCTCAGACACTGAAACTCTAAGCACTTGCCTGAATGTGCAGAAGAACACAGTGTCTCCAGTTGTTCTTTTGCATTCTTCCTCAGTTCATAGGAAAAAGAAAATTAGATCTGCTCTGGTAGGAGAGTCTTAGCTCTTGGTATACTTGTTCACCTGTTCCAGGTATGACTGCAGGTAGAGATAACACTTTGACTTGTAAGACAGAGCCCCTGCCTCTACCACTGATTATAACAGTGGCATAAACCTCCATGACCATTACTGTAAGTCCAATAGTTTTGCCCAGGTAGTTTTATGAAGCAAGTCTGAAAAAAATATAGTTTCTTTTTTTTTTTTGTATTTCTTTATCAAAAACTGATTGTGACATAAAAGGCTCCGGTTCAGAAACAGCTTCCATCAATCACTGGTGTTTGATAGGGATGTTTTTTATTAGTATTTTTAAAAATTAATAGAAATTGTACTATTTAAAAATAAATAAGAGAATTGGAAACCAAAACACTTGTGCTTCTGAATCTTTTCTGATGTTCTGTAGAACCAGTAGAGACACAGTGACAGAATGAATGCCATCACATCTGCTTTGGCTCTGTGACATCCAACAAAGGGAAGAACGAAGGTTCTGCAGACTAGTTACTTTCCTTATTCAAGGTATATTCATATGGTTACATATGTGGTTAGCTGCTACATTTCACTAACACAGTAGTTAGCTAGCCACACTTTTGCATGCAAAGTTACCTGTATGTTGAAGTGGAAAATAGGACCACAGCCTAAGGTTCTGTGCCTTTAAATTATAGCAGAGTAGACATCACATGTGCCCTGGAGATGGCAGCCATTACCCAGTACAAAGAAATAACTTAAATGTGCTAGCAATAAAATTAAATAATAAATTTTTAAAAATTATCTTTTCAATTATTTTCTCCTTCCAATAATCAAATCCACCTTTTTTTTTTTTTTTTTTTTTTTTGGTTTGGTTTTGGTTTTGGTTTGGTTTGGTTTGGTTTTTTGTTTTTTCTTGTTTTTTTCTTTTTTTTGTGAGGGGACAGTGGGAGGAGAAAAGACAAAATTTTATTTACAAAAACTAGTCAGAACATATAGGTACTTAAGAGTTTTTCTCAGTCACTGGAAGATCACAAAGTTTAATGATCAGTGAAACATTAGTCAACAGAAAAAGTTGAAAGACAAAACCCATATTGGACTTTGTTACTCCCACCTCCTCAAATGTCATGCACATACTTTATGTAATATAATTAATAGCGATTTCTTCTTCCAAAGATCCTAATGACAGCAAGAGCGAAGGCAAGCAGATCTTATGTTGCTTTAAGTAAATGTTTGATTTATAAGCAATGCTAAAAATGGTCTTCTTAAAGGAACTGGTCCCAGAATACTATTAAGTAGCACGTCCTATGTGTAGGTCCTGCTCCTATCTGAAGTGCTACAAATCAGATATGATGACATATAATTTAGTTTTTCTTTTCTAAATAGAGCACACAAAGCAACCGAAGTCACAGAAAGCAATCCATATTGTCCTAGTGTTATCACAAAGAACACTTTCAAAATGACCCACTCAAAAAGCTAATGTTCTCTATGATACAGGGAAAATATAATTAACTGGAACCCTATAAAACACTCTGATAAATATCTTTTTTTTTAGACTACTTCAGCAGGATCAATCTAATCAGAAATCAGGGTACTTTCAGAATTGGCTAAAACTGTCACTACGAGGCCACAAAGCAGTGAAAAACAGACTATGTTCATTTAAGCATGAAGTGTCCACTGGATTCCCTGCATTTACTAGAAATATGACCTGAGCTTTTGAACCATTGTTTTGAACCATTTTCAACCATTGTTTCACTAAAACAAGAGGAAACAGAAGAGCAGTTCTCATATGGCTGCTGACACTACTGAAGGGCCTGTTACGTGGCTCACTGCTTGACCTGTAATGTGTGATAAGAAGATTCTTTTTACAGCTGCAGCACCTCCAGATCACATATAAGGATGATTGGGATTTTTTTCTTAATAAAGGCTGCTCCATTTCACAGATTCTGTGCCATCACAGTTATTCTGGAACAATAGCACTAGAAACTAACTCCCTTCCAAAGGAGATACAAAAATTCTGTCCAAATTTTCAAGCTTTTAAGACAAATAGAGGGTCAGCAGAGTGAAACAGTCAGTGTTGGAGCCATATCCATGGCTTTTTTATGTATTTCACTTACTTTAATGTAGTCCCATTGCCCAAATGTTCATTTTCAGGTGGACTTCAGCTTCCAGATTTTATTTAATCTAAAATCCAATTCATGTGTACCAAGGCCACTCCACAGTGTGAACTGAGGGAAGCAAGTGGGGAATGTCAGGAAATCAATTTCAAATATTCACTCCTAAATTCTATGTCCATATTTTCCATAAACTAAGATGAAGTTTTCCTGCCGGTGTAAATTTGCTTCCTTTTAAATGACATAAAGTCCATTGCATTATTCTCTCATTCAAGAGCTGACATTTTCACGTTCATATTCAAAGCCAGTACTTGCTTGTACTGGAAAAAGTCTATTTCACAAACCTGGTATACAAGTAACATCAAAGGCAAATCAGAACAAAGTATTCCTTCTAAACATGAAACTGCACATCCCAAACAAGATTCCTGCATTTGCATCACTCTTGTAAAGTGATAGATATATTCATCATGCCATAGACAAGAAGAGCTGCTGACACTTAATGCTATCTTTTCACGTTCTGAACTTATTAACATTATGTAAAATGTGGCATCAACCAGTCTATGCATAAAATTTGTACTTTTGGGACACTATTAATATAGAACACAAAGCCTCTCTAGGTATATGTATGTACATGATCCTTTAAACTACGGTTCACACCGTCATTAATTTTTTGTCATTAATTTTAGAATTAATTGTCATTAATTTTAGAAGTCATCCAGTCATATTCTTGGACAAAGCTTTGAGAGTGCAAGAGTAAGCTCACATGTACACAAGAATGATAAATGTATTCCTCAAAATTTATATTCACCAGCACAATGCCCATCATCTTTATGCAATGCAATTCATTGTAATGACTTCTTAGTAAATAAATACGTTAAAATAAAATAAAGCAGGGAACTTCAGGCTTGTTGGAATTTTTCAGTGAAACTTCTATTGTTTGGGAGAGACTATGAAAGGTTTTTGTGGAATTAACATGAATGACACTTACTGGGAAATGTTTTTGATCTCTGATATGGACATGCTAGAAATACAGAAAGCAATGCAGGCAACAGAAGCACTCACAATTGCAGGAGATCTTTCAATGTACCAGACTTTTAGGAAAGCTTCCTCATGATACTTTTCTTATATCTGCAACTATTTATTAATCCAGAAAGATGAATAAAACTAAAACTATCACACATACACTAGAGGGGTGGTCTCCAGACTAGTTTGATTGTTCACTCCATCAACTAAAAATTTCTGAACACATACCCAGTATTTTTTTATTTATTTATAAGATTTATACATTTACTCCTTTACAAATATATTACATATATTATAAAACATACATGTGTTGTGGCCAAGGTTATTTTCTACATGTTCTACACTTCTGTTATCGGTTGGTTCATTCCATGTTCCCCTAATCCTATCCCCAGTTGGTTCGCTTCTACATTGTATCCACCCCAGTTCTCTCCCTATATGGAAGTTCCCCTCCTCTCTTTCCAGCGCCTTCAGTGTCAATCCACCTAGCCCTACCCATATTTCCAGAACCCTCCATGTCAATCCTTCCCCCGACCAATCCTAAATGTGTTCCACCCCCTGGGCGTTCCTGGGTGTCTCCCTTCCCTCGATGTACCATTGGTACACGTGACCTCCCTTCTCCTCCCCCTTTATCCCATTGGCCCCAGGGACCCTGGGGTGATCCCCTTACTCCTCCCATGTACTCCTACCATTGGTCGAATGATTGTATCCTCCCCTTTGTGCACCCTACTATAAAACCCTATGCACAGTCGTGCTCAGGGTCACTCTCCTCGGTGTCCTCTTTAGCTGTGCCTACAATAAAGCCGCTGGAACCTCACCTTGGAGTGGCCTCCCCTTTTCTCCTCTGTCCGACCTCGACGTGGTGGGTGGATTCTCTGTGATCGGCGAGTGCCCTGCTCGCCAGGTTCCACCTGAGGCACGACTATTGCCCAGGTGGTTCCCCACTCTTGGCGTGGCAGCCCGGAGGAATCTGACCCTCAGCTAGCCGCGTCATACATGAAAATAGAAAATAAAAATATGAGATAAACAACTATTTTGAAATTTATTTTATTTATTAATGGTACAAAAATTGTAGAATCATACCATGATTTGGGTTGGAAAGGACATTTTAGACCATTTTGCCCCAACCCTTATGCCTTGGATCAATAGATCAGGTTGCTCAGGGCCCCATCCAAATTGGTCTTGAACATTTCTAGGGATAGGGCACTAAGTCTCTGGGCAACATCAGAAGTGTTTCAACACCCTTGGAATAAAGAAGTTCAAAAAGTCTAACAGATCTGCCCTCTTTCAGTTTAAAAACATTCATTGCCTTTTGTTCTGTCACCATCTGCCTATTAAAACTCTTCTTCTTTTTAAAATGCCTTTTTAAGGTACTGGAAGGCCACAATGAGGTGTCCTTGATGTCTTCCCTTCTCCAGCCTGAACAAGCCCAGCTTTCTCAGACTGTTATTGTAGAAGAGGTGCTCCAGCCCTGTGATCATCTTTGTGGCCTCCTATTGACCTGCTTGGACAGGTCCATGTCTTTCCTGTACTGGGACCCCAGAGCTGGACGCAGCACTGCAGGTGGGAGTCTGCAGCAGCAGACGCAGCACTCCAGGTGGGGTCTCATCAGAGCAGAACAGAGGGGCAGAATCCCCTCTCTCACCCTGCTGGCCATACTGCTTTTAATGCAGCCCAGAATACAGCTGGATTTCTGGGCTGCAAGCACACATTGATGGCTCATGTCCAGGTTTTCATCCATGAGAGCCCCAAGGCCTTTTCAGGAGAGCTGGTCTCATGAACTCATCTCCCAATCTGCGATGTCAGGGACTGCCCCAACCCCAGTGTAGCACCTTGCACATAACTTGTTGAACTGCATGAGCTTCTCAGGGGCCCACTTCTCAAGTTTTTGTTTTCTTCCTACACTCCAATGGACTGCTTTGAGCACCCTGACATGTGTGCACAGACTACTTTGGAGGCCACTAAACAAGAGTACTCATCTCAAAGATATGAGTCCAAATCCTTTATCTCAATCTAAAACTGCAAGGACTTGGTTTCTCTCAAAAACTTCTTCGAAGTAGTCTTGACATTGCTCTGATAGTTAAGATGATATATTCCTTTTGTTTGAATTCTTTTCTCTTACCACTAACAGGAACATGCATTGTCATTTAAGCTGTCATGGGTCTTGATCATGTGAAAGACAGCTCACTAGAATTTCAGTATTAGTAATGACACCTATATTCAGCAAAACTGCTGTTATCCAATAGAAAGCTCAAAAAGTCATCTGCTAATACTTATGTAAGAGCATCTAAGTTACTCTCAAATTATACTTATTACCCAGCCACCTTTCATACATACTCAAATAACTCCCAGACATCAATAAACAGTCGTAAAGCTGCACACAAGAAAGCTTATTCAGTCTTGTTTAAGCTCTGACATAGAGTAGTGGTTTTGATTCACCAATGGGTACTTAGCATAATTGCTTAATACCAATTTCTAAGACCCAAATACAAAGACCCCAAAAGCACACTAGTCTTTCTTTACTGAATACCTGTCTTTGCTTCCCTGATTTCCCAGATGTTCCATTCAATTCACTAATACATGTGCAGAGTACCTTTTCCAGAAATATATGAACCTCTCTCTTCCCTAATGGGCCACTGCTAACCAGGTTTAGCATGTGGGAACTAAATCTCTGCCCATGCTGTGGTAAGCCTGAAAAATCTGTTGCAGTCAACAACACAACTAATTTAGTCTGCTGTGATGGTAGGCTGTACACCATTTGTGTAATGGATAGCTCTTAGAGAACTTACATAATGGTTGGAAAATAGAGCTCATCCCAGGAGATGGGGGATTAACCAGATGGCTTGCAGTTATTGTGAGGGGCAAGGTATGCCACCTGCCTTCAAAACTGATCTGCTGAAAGCAGCAAATAGTCAGAAGGTGGGCCAGGCTAGGTCTGGACCCCTAATGGCCAGACAAATCAGGGAACAGAGACATTTAAAGCTCTGCTTATGGTCTTGAGCGGTGACTAAGAAGTTCCTTTTTTAATAAAAAGCCTTCTCACTGATACTACCAGACTTATCCCTGCTGGGTCTTCATCTGGTCCTGCAATAGTTTTCACTATAAAAGAGTTCAAGATGAAAGAGAAGGCACAAAAAGTTCATTTATTCATATGGGAAAAGAAAATAACATTCTTTTTAGTCAGTAAATTTAATGTAACCTAATACAAGAATATGAAAACCTACTGGTAAGACCGTAACTACAGCTACCTTTTTAATACATACTTATGAAATCCCAGACATGATGCACAGTCATAATTTAATCATGGCAATAATAACATTACCTTTGCTAATCAATCAACACAATGATTTTTACATTGCATTGATACAAAATCATTAATATGCCTTGTCATTCTAGTGCATCAGCAAGTTGTTCATTTTGCAGCAGTCATCCTACTATACCAGTTAAAAGAAGCTCACTCCAGGGCTGTATTATTCAGAGCTCTTTCTCCCAATGGAGAGACAGGTTCCAGGCAGATCCTGGGTGTTCTGCCTTTCTCCTACATATGCAAAATTGTAGAAATTTAATTCACAATGCAGAAAAATGAAGCTATTTAAAAACTAAATTCTGTTTCACAAGGTTCACATTGTGTTTACACAATGTCCTTTTTCTGGACATTTGAGTAAACTTCATCCGTACAAATGCTTGCAAAAAGACATTACTGAATCCATAAAATCTGCATGTTTTAGTTTGGTTCTGAAACAATAATTGTCTTAAGTTGTAGTGGACACTGCTTATGTGCTTCAGAGTGAATTGAAAACAGTATGATAGGTTTTGCCTGACCAGTCACAGTCTGCATATGAGATTGTGTTTATGAATTCCTGAAGGAAGAAGACACAATTCTAGAGCTACACAAACTGATCTTAATGCTCTTTGACCACAATGAAATATTAAGAATTATGCTTCAAACCATTGGCATGTACAATGAATAAGTTATGATTAGGCAAACTGTGACCTTCCAATAACAAATAATCCAGAATTCACTCTATGCCAGAGAATTTTGTTTAAAATATTATCATGTAGAAAAGACTTGTTCAAAACACATATACCTATGTTCCTTTCTCATGGCAGTAACCACATTTGCTTCACAGTCTGTGAAGGTCAAAGAAATCCTTATTGCTGAGAAAACAAAAGTACCTATTGACACAGTTGCGTCTAGTTGATGTCTTGGAATTATGATGATACTTGGTCTCACTGACTGCAGTAGCAGCCTTTACTGAAGAACTGGTAAGAAATCTAAATGCAACACATAAGCCTGGTTTGTAAAAAAAATGAACATAGATTGTACAGGGAAAAACAGAGAGAGCAGGACAGAAGAGGTCAGGTCACTGACAGCAGTGACAGGTCACTGCTTTAGCATTCTCCTGAGCACTCAGAGAGACAGCTTGCCAGTATACCTGAAACCTAGACTTGAAACCATCCACAGACCCTGTATAGTGTCAGAGTAGATGCTGCTGACTTTTTTTGAACCTGGTCAGGGATATGTGTCACAATATGGTCTCTTCAATTTTTCATGGTTAAAGTCAGAATTTGTTACATGTTCTTTCTGTTTGCCATGTCACAGTCACACAGTAAACTAAAATGGCATTTTTCTGATTAAAATATTTCTCCAGCAGCAAGCTGCAGATCCAAAACAGTACCTAGCACTGGGGGGGTTTTTTATATCCATTTGCAGAAAATTAAATATGTGATTTATGTCCACTTTTACACTTAACGGCAGCTATATCAAAAAGTTGGTATAGATCTGGTCCAAGCTTTCATGTATTATTCTGCAGATGATAGAACAAAGTCCCATAGAAATGTTTTCAAATAAACATAAACATTTATTTAAAGTAGTTACTCCAAGGACAGATACTTTTTCCCAGAAATACTACCTGCAGTCTGTTTCTGGAAACATCTTTGTTTTAAGTGGTTTCTGTAGTGTTTGCCAAGCCTCCAGACATATAAGCCATTGAGATTACAGCTGAAATTGTGTTGTCTCACCCTACAGCAGTTTGTAGTGTTGTCTGCAAACAAAAGTAAAACTCAGACCAATTATTCCTTGAATACTACCTGTGTGACACTGATAACTAACTTATCAGATCACACTGATAAGTTAGTTATCAGTGTCACACAGGTAGTGTTCAAGGCATTATTGTCTAACCTTTTTCATTCCTGTATTTTTGTAATACCTCAGGCATAGGATATGCTTCCCTTTCAAGCTCCACCACCCTCCTGACCTAAGAGCCCTCACTCAGGTTGGGGTGACTTTCAACTCCCTTTGTTCCACATGGTCAGACTCACTGTCTATTTACTTAATTTTCTAATATTTTCACCTTGTCCAATGCAAACTCATAGAACACTTACTAAGCATTGCAGATTTCTTTCTCTGCCTTCAAGACACTTACTGAAACTTTGAATTTACAGCGAAGACCACTGGCAGCCATGCTAACCATTATCTCAGTGTGTCTTCATGCTCACCCATTTTAAGAAACAGTTCTCTTGTCCTGTGCCTAGACTGTAAACTGCTTAGAAAGTACATAGTACCTGAGACACAGGTTATGACTAGCATTCCTATGTGCAAACAGAAAGACAATATAGGATAAAAAGTAGCAATTTTTGTGAGAAACATAAAGATGAGAAGCATGGTAAAAAAAGAGCAGTACTTCACAAAGCACCACTGTGGTTTTTGATCAGTATCAACCCAAAAAGGAGAATGTTGTCCCCTAAGCTGGTAATACAGATGAATCACTAAAAGTATCCTGGAGTGTTTTTATGGTAATGATTCAACAAAAGTGAGGTAAACCTACAAAATATAAAGAGAAGGAAAGTTCAAGACAATAAGACAGAAGAAACAGAGGGGTGGGGGGATTTTTAAAAAAGAATTCTTTTATCTGACATATAATTTCCCCATAAGAAGTTCAATTTTTCCACAATGGGTACTCCACCTTTATGCCAAATGACTTGGAACATAAAGAGCTCATTTAATACAGGCATTTTTGTTTACAGTGTTTAAAAATTCATAAACTCACTGTATAAGCCCACTTGCTGAGATTCATGCTAAATATTCTTCCCTGAAAACAGACTATAGCTGCATAAAAGAAAATTGGCCATAAAATGAAGGAAAAAAGGTGAAAAAAAAATTATGTGCAGAACTACTTAAAATATTTAAGTGCCTCAACCTACACTGAATAAAATACTATAATTAAATAATTATGGAGCTTATCAGAGCAATATATTTTGTAACATTAATTTCTATTAGTCATATAGTTGTCCCCAACAAGAAGCAAGATGTGCCACAATGCCTAGTTGCCATGAAACCCAGTTTGCATATATGTTATGTATATTGTTCTACAGAAATAAAATAATAGATTCCTTGTTTGGCTGTGGATTTTTTACTAAATGGAACATTCAGAAAATCAAGCACCCTTTACAGAAAACAGAAAGAAAGCAGTATTTGAGGGCAGCAAAAGAGAGGAATAATCAATGAGGAAAATGACAGTTGTTTTTTTTCTTTTACTTATTATGGTAGCATTTGGGGACCCTATACTTGGATCAGAAAACAAGTGTGTTTGGAACTGTACAAGAATGTATAAAAACCCAGAGCTCTTCCTATAACCTGAACTTCATCATAACTTGATTCTGATTTTATAACACTTAGGTACACTGAGCTTTGTACTCCACTCAGAATGCAAAGCACACATGCACTTTTCAGTCAAGTACAATTTTTTTGCTTTATTCAAGTTATAATAAGAAAGGTCTGTTTAGGTGTACAAGCACTTACAAAAGCTTTAGATAAAAGCATCTCTCTTAGGTAATTCATAATTTTTTTTTGCATAGCAAGATAAAGATGAAAGAAATTTGCTTCCTAAAATTGGGGCAGAACATCAAGAAAGCACATAGATTTGGTTCTATAAGCGATTTGAACAATTTTTCATCATTTTAAGTCATAAAAATCTTGAAAATCTGATATGTTCAAAACATCAGGGTACATCACCACTTTTTTTGGAACATGATATTAGAAGAATTCCAGCTGTGGTATATCTTTGACTTCGTGATGATATAGCAAAACTATTGAAAAAATAGTGGTGTGGCACCAGCCTCAATGTATTATAATCTATGGACATCAAACTTGGTAAGTACAACTAAGCCTGGGGTGTGCATGATGGCAGAAATTTTTAGGAAAAGAAGAATGTAAACACAAGAAGTTATTCATTGTGTTAGATTGAAAACACCCTCCAAAAGCGTCACCAGGAATTCTGTTTGCTAAGACATCTGCTAAAAGAAGATCTTCTTGGAGCTTGGAACTTTGCCTGTTCTATGCCTGAATGATTCCAGGAAAGCAAGATTCTCTGCTTAACTATCTCAGAAAGTATGCAAAAAATTATTTTAACACTGCACAATAAATAAATACTCCATTTTGTTGAGCTTTTCTTCATGCTTGCAATACCCTGATGGCAAATACTGCTCTATCTTAAGTGCAAGTGCCTTCTTTTCCTTGTCTGTATAAACATAAATTTCAGTCTGGCCACCAAGAGGACTTGACATTAACTTCAGTAAATAACTTTGCATCAATAAAATAGTTTATTTCTGGAATTTGGCACAGCAAAACATTGAAACCATATTCCTCTGTAGCGGCCATAACCTGAATCAGAAAATCATTTATATATATATATATATATATATATATATCCACCATAAATGTATGTACGACAGGTTGATCATTTTATTCCCACATTCAGCATACTAATCCCTGCAGTGATTAAGTTCATCTCTTGTTTGTGATTAGCTAAAATTAAAACCTGGATTTGTGATATTGCAAATTATTTTAATGATTATGCTAAAAGCATTATGAGTAGGTCAATGTTTAATTCAACAAAACTAATTCAACAAAAAAGTCTACTTGTCTAGTCACTAATTAAGGGAAGACTCATAAGTAATTGTGGTGAAGAGTACTAACAATAAAAGGAGAATGTAAGGCTGCTCCAAAATCATAGAAATTGCAACAAACAGATGTTGTTGCTTCTCAGATACTGTTTTCCAAAAACAATTTTGCAATGCATGATGCTGCAATATCTTCTCCTTATGAGTTAAGTGAATGGTAATTATTTTTCTGGTCAATTCAACCAGTCAGGTAGCCAAGTTTGCAAAAAGTAAATCTTCCTTGCTGCTTGTCTCCCTTGTCACCTTATCTTGGCTCATTTCCCTTTCCCTTCCTAGCAAACAACTATTTGCATAACATTCTATTGCAAATGTCAGTAAGGATTGCTTTAAACTTTTTCAGAGATATTTGCTATTTTTCTTTTGCTGGTCAGACAAATTAATTTGCATTTTAAGCAAGATGAGAGAATAAGTGAAAAAGAAATCCAGTGTTAAATGTGTGATTAGCTCTTATATACAGAATTCAAGATAAGCCAATTTCTTGCTTCTTACTCTGTGGAACTGATTGGCTGTACAAAAGATTGAAATATTAATATAGTTGTTTTGATCAAGAATCTTCCTTGGGGGCTGGTAATGACACTGACCAGTACATTCCAATGACACCTGTGATGAATCCAAAGGAATCAACAAACAGGTTGTGGCATGCTCTTTACTGGCTTCATCCATAAAAAAATAGGGAATATCTGTCACGCACCTTTATCCCTAATACAAAACCCAAGTGAAGCTGGGGTAGCAGTGCTTCATAGCAGGGTACTTCTCTCTTCCCAGAAACAGCAATTTTTGCCTTACAAATCTCCTGAGTTCCACACTGAGTTCTTCAAGTCTAATTGAGAATGTCTCCACTGTATATCCCACGTTCTCCCTTAGGTGTCTTAGTCCAAGACAGGAGGAGGAGGAGGAAGATGCCAGCACATACCTCTTCACACCCAGAAAGCCATCTCCAATGGCTCCCCTGTTTGCACATGAATAAAAAGAGGCAAAATGGCTGAGTCACTTATAGTTGCACACTTTTACAGAATTATTCAGTCAATGAAGTTGGAAGAAAGCCTCTCAGAACTGGGTAGACAACAGTGGAAAAGTTAACCTTTTGGGTGAATCAAAGCTGTGCTTTCTTCATATGCTTCTCAGTGAATTCAAGTTGAATACAACCTGAATAGTCTGTGAATACCTCAGTTAGTGAACTGATGTTTCACTTCAAATGTATATTCCTCAACAGATTTATCTATCTCAAAAATTTTTGCAAATAGTTTCTTAAATCACTTGTGAAAATACTGCTTCTTCTTTTGGATTACTTCTCATAGCTGATTCACATCTTTTGTAGCTACAAACAAAAATAACTATGGAGTTTTAAATATTACAAAGATATATAATTCAGAATTTCCACTGTCCTTCTTGCCCCTTTTCCTGTAAAACCATTTCACTATCATATTTCAAATATCTGTTGTAACTATTTCCACAAAAACTGTATTAGCTATTGCTTTCATTTGCCCTTCATTTCCCCATGCTTCATGAATTTACAAGGAAAAGTGTTGGGGATCAGACAAAGGCATATATCTGGCACATCTTTCTCTCTTTGGCTCATACTAGGAATGGAGAACCAGAAGCTCAGTGATAAGCATCAGACATACTGCATCTGAACCATTGTTTTTGAAAGAAGAAAATTAAAATCTTCCTCTGGAGTTGTGAAGCCTTTGAATGGGTGTCAGAAAACATGATAAAACACACAGGCCTCACTAGTATTTTATTTTGTTTTTCTAAAGATATGATATTTGATCCATCCACAATCACACACACACGCATACACACACACACATATTCTAATACAATGATAGAGTTAATCCTGTGGCTGAAAAACCCAATATACAGCTGTGAGCAAGTAATAAAGCTACCTGCCAGCTCAGCTGTAAAGGCATGTAGGAGGCTTTTTTTTTTTCCTCCCTTAGGAGCAATGTGAATAAGATTGTGATTGTTACCTGTGGCATTTTATGACATAAAGCAAAATGTCCATGTTGTGTTGCAACATTTCACCAGTGTCTCACCACTCTTTATTGGTTGTGTAATGGCTGTTCAAAACTGCATGGCAACCTTCCTTTGAAACATGATGATATCAGAAACCCTGACACCATGTTAGTTCCCTCCATCCTTATAAACCTAAATCCCAATCCTGCAAAAGTTTCAATATATAAAAAATTACAAACACAAAGAAAGGATTTCTTAAAAAAATGCTGATTCACTGAAATAAAAATATTTTTATAAGCATTCTGGTTTCATAAATGCATGGCACGAACATAGGTAGGCTTTGGAACAGAGGAACACCTGCCTCTGATATCTATATACCTCAATTTTGACCTTGAGTCACAAGTTTAATGATTTCATGACTTTAAGAAGCTAGAAATATGCTTATGAAAGCTGGAGATTCTACTGTTTCCAGGCCTGCAACTGCATAAGACCTCATTATGTATACAAGACTGGGGTCAGAGATTGTGAAAATGCATTTTTTTCACAACTAGATTTGTGAAGTTGGTGAGTGCCAGTTCACAGCACAGAGCTTGTGAGTAGGGACTCAAGACTTCCACACCTCCTGGAGGGAATTTGTGAACCTAGAGAAACTCAAAGGAACAGTTTAAGCCAAACTTTTCAGTGTCTACAGAGTCCAAATAATTAGAAGAGGATTTCTTAGTTTGAAAAGGATTTCCCAAGCTGTCCTCTCCGAAAACAACTGTAAAAATAATTGTTCACCATGCCAGAATGTCTAATGAATCATTTTGTTGGGCCAAAACCAAGGTGACAGTCTGCTCCCTCAAGCTGGGAACAAGGTTGACACAGCATACAAACCATATGCCTGACCATTAGTTTTCTGAGACTCTTGCAACCTTGTATTATTTATTATGCTTTTATCAGTTTCTGAAGATTTTAGATGTTGATAAGCTCTTGCAAAAAAGATTGCTTGCTATATATTGCCTCTTAGTGATCTCAGTGGAGTGAATGTGAGGGCTGAACATGCTGCTTGATTTCTAAAGCACTAAAAGTTATCCTCACTGTTCTCCTCTAAACCAAAGGGCACAAGAGACATAAAGTCATGGAATCATAGAGAGAATAAGGTTGCAAAAGACCTTTAAGATCATTGATTCCAGCTCTTACTTTAGCACTATCAAGTCCACTACTAAATCATGTCCCTAAGTGTAATATCTACACATCTTGCAAATGCCTTCAGGGATGGTGACTCAACACTTCCCTGGACAGCCTGATCCATTGCTTGACAACCATTTCTGTGAAGAATTTTTCCTACTATTCAACCTAAATCTCTCCTGGGGAAATTTGACATTATTTCCTCTTATCTTGTCAGTTGTTAGTTGGAGAGAAGAGGCCAACACCGATAGGGCTACAGCCTCCTTCCAGGGAGTTGTAGAGAGTGATAAGGTCTCCCTGAGCCTCCTTTTCTTCAGGCTAAACAACCCCATCTCTCAGCCATTCCTCATAGCACTTTCCCTCTAAAGCCTTCTTCAGTTCCACTGCCCTTCTCTGGACTCACTCCAGTACCTCAATGTCTTTCTTGTAGTGAAGGGCCCAAAACTGGACAAAGAATTTCAAGGTACAGTCTCACCAGTGCTCACTAGAGTGAGGAGAGCACTAGTCCACACTATTTCTGATGCAGGTCAGGATGTCATTGGCCTCTTGGCCACCTGGACTCACTGCTAGGTTACACACAGCTGCTGTTGATCAGCACCCCAGGTCCTTTTTTGATGGACAGCTTTCCAGTCACTCTGCCCATAGCCTGTAGCTATACCTGGGGTTGTTGTGACCCAAATAGAGGACCAGGAACTTGGCCTTGTTGAACCTCACACAATTTGCCTCCGGTCATTGATCCAACTTCTCCAGATCCCTCTGCAGAGCCTTCCTACACTCCAGCAGATCAACATTCCCACTCAGCTTAGTGGGAATTCCCACTCAACTCCAAGTCATAAGCAGCCAGTTTCTCTAGGAGAAAGATCTGGGAAATGGAGTCAAAGTCCAGGTAGACAAAAGCCTTTTCCTCATACACTAGAAGGGTCACCTTGCTATAGAAGTGGGCAGGCAGCACACACTTTTCCTAAACCCACACTAGGCTGGCCTCGTCCCCTGGTTGTCCTGCAAGTGCTGCATGATGGCATTCAAGGTGATCTGCTCCATGACCTTCTCTGGCACTGAAGTCAGGCTGACATGTCTGTAGTTCCATGGAATTTTCATCCAGCCCTTCCTGTAAATGGGCATCACTTTGCCAAGCTCTAGTCACCTGGGATCAGTTAGCAAGGACTAATTGAAAAAGGCTTGGTGAGCACTTCTGCTGGTTCCCTTAGTACCCTTGTGTGGATTCATCCATCCCCATGGACCTGTGTGTGTCTAAGAGATGTAACAAATATAGCAGGCAGCTGACCATTTTCCCTTGGAATACAGGGACTTCATTGTGCTCCCTGTCCCTGCCTTCCAGGGGGCTGGAACCTGGTGAAGAACTGGTCTTACTACTGAAGACTGGGAGAAAAAAGACATGAAGTATCTCATCATTTTCCTCATATCTGCCATTATGTTCCACTTCAAATCAAATAAAATACTAAGATTCTCCTTAACTGTCCTTTTTGTTGCCCTCAATAGCCCTCTATACTCTTCTAGGGATGTGGTTATCATGATTGTGCAAGAATAAAGATTTTACAGGCTAGAATTTATCTATATATAAATAATATACTGAATTCCATGAAGCAAAATTGCATATAGAAGTGCACATAGGCCCCAAAGAGAGAAACACTCATCGTTCAACAAGGTATCACCTCATGATAGTTCCAGGCAAGTTAAATCTTGGGCTGGGAACAACAACAGGTTGCTTAGCAACAGGAAAACACAAGATAGACAAACTGATATATTATATCCAGTGCTTCCAAAAGGCTAGCTTTACAAAGCTCAGGAAAATTTGAACACAGATAAGAGATGTTTAAGAGGATTCTAAAGGAAGGTCTCACCAGCGTACTGCACAGTGGCACTAATACTTCACTTTCTCTACTGAAAATAGTTACCAGATACATCCTTGTGCTAGGTTGCCTTTCCACAGATCTGTCCTATACCCCAGCTGACCCAGATCATTCTCCTTTGCTGTCATTTCTAGCTGATCAATCCCTAGCTTCTGGAAGAAATTCTTATTATTAGTCCCTAAATGCATTACTTGGCACTTTTCATTATTAAATGTAATACTATTTTTTTTTACTGCAGTCTTTTAGGTTATCTAATTTCTTCTTTGTATTGACACTTCCCAAATTTTGTCATATGCAAATTTCATTACCACATTCCTACTGCTTCTGCCAAGATCCTTAATTAAACTATTATATGAGATCAACCTCCAAAACCAATCCTTGAGGAAATCTCAACCTTTTTTTCATCACAATTATTCTTTCAGTCAATGTGTTTTCATATTGTCTTTAGCCAGTTCTCCTGTATTTTCATCTATTTTGCTGTTCTTCATTTTAACTAGTCTCTTCCCAAATTGTGATGTACTGAATGCACAGATAGTATGAATGAATTTCCATTACTTTTCATATCATCTTAGACTGATAAAGAGGCTTACATTGTCATGTCTCATAGTCAGGAGTCTTAAAATGATTACTTGACAAAGCTAGTATGATTTACATTCATATTAAAAATACAAGGAAGTAGGGAAATTTCAGAATAGACATGTGATCAGTTAAGGAAACATCTTTAAAGAAATAGAAATTTTCAGCACATGAATAACTAGGTTGTCATCATAACCAAGAAAAATTGTGGAGAAACACAAAAACTTAAGACAGGAATGCAACTAATGTCAAGAATTTCAATTTTATAGGAAACAGGCCTTTTCAAACAAATGGAATTATATAATACGAATTCCTTAATACATAGACTTGAAAATTATTTGAAATGCACTGCATTACACTGTGATTAATAAATGAGCATCATATGCTATCAATTAAGCATGTGGTATATAGTTTAAAAGTTACCAAGGACAGTATATACTTGGAGTCCTAGACTGACTCCTGGTGTCATGTGAAAGGATGTGCACTATTCTCTCTGGTCTGTATTATATATTGTACTACCCATCAAAGCCACCCAGGTTATGGGCTAGACTTTATTGGTTTGTTTTTGGATTTGTATTTCATGAAGTGGAATCAAAGAGATGAAGAGAGATGAAGTAGTGTGAGAAAATTCCAGGAATGATTCTTATTTGGAAATTTTTAATGCACAAAGCTTGCCTGTGCAAGTGAGTTTGAAATACCTTTTGAAAATGTATTAACTTATTAAGCAAGCAAAGTCAGATTCATCCTGGAAATTCAAGGGAGTCTCTGAAAAGGGGATAGACCATTCCTGTGATCATGCAAAAAGAGTGACAGACAAGGAAGGCTAAAAACTTGGATGCAATGGCAATGTAGTTAAGACTCAGTATTGGACTCTACCTTACTGAAATACCTTTAAGAACTCTCCTCACTGAAAAGTTTTCCATTGACTGGATTTTTCTGGCTGTCCCAATGTCACTGGCTCAAGGCTTGGTTCTATTCAAAATTTTCATTAGTGAGCTAGTTAAAAATTATTACACAACCATACACTAAGCAGAGTGATAAATAATGATGAGGAAAAGGAATCATGCAGAACAGTCTCTCTCACTAAGTTTGACTTCCATTTAAACAGCATAGAATTTACTAATGCATAATGCAAAGTTCTACTTGCAGAAACCAAGAGGTAAAATCCACAAGTATGACAGTACTATCCTGAAAATTAGTGACTAAAAAGCATGCACGTATCACAGCATACTACGAAATAAGCATAAACAGCTACCACTATCCAGGGAGATTGCATCTAGGTCTAGTCTATTCAACAAATTCAGTCACTGGGGAAATTGTGTCTCTTCATTTGGTTTCTCACATGCTAATCAATTCCTAATTATCTTCAAATATATTGATCTGCTCTCACTGTTTGTGCCATATAGATTAATGAATGACATTCTAAAGAACACAATATTACACTTGGAGAGCAAGGGATTCATGTATTATTCACTCTGCATAAATATATACTGTTACCTCTTTTTTGATCTAAGCCAGACTTTGGAACTTGCAGGTTGTTTGTGTGAGGAGATGCTGATAATGCACTCTTGTTTATTTACATCATAACATTTAAAAATAGGAAACGGAGAACTAAATAAGTCTCTTGGTTTACAACTCTGCCCTGGAATTCTCAAATAAACACTGAATTTGAAGCACATTGGTATAACAATAATTGATCCAAGTATTTTTCACAATTGAGAAGGTTAATCCTGAGCTGTACATATTTTCAGAATTTAATACTTTAAAAAGGAAAATATCTCTTTTCAACTATCATCTTACTCAAAACCTTGGACTTTGCAAGGATAGATACAAGATTTCATTTGCACTGACATGAACAGTGATAGCACAGTCTACAAATCCTTCTCCTAAGAAGAGATTGTATTTCTTACTGTGGATTTTCCAGTATTTTAAGTATGTTTAGTTACTCTGCATCATATGGTTAAACCCTTCACAAGAATATGTGCAAAAAATATTCTTTAGAGGAATATATAACTGTTGCTGCATCAGGGCCCATATGCTTGCCTGCTTGCTTCATAGGAGCACGAATGTTCTATTTTAATTCTCTCTTTACTGCTTTCATCTAAAGAACATTTTCCCCTTTTGGTCCATGACTAAACACATAACTAGAGTTATTACAATATGAAGAGAAGTAAAAGCCAGGGGGAAGAAGAGAATATGTCCAGAAGAAAACAAGGGCAGGATTCTTGTACTCTGCTATGGGTATCGTGAATGGAGGCTTTTAACAAGTGCTTCTACACAATGGATGCAAGTGTGAGAAACATCAAGAGGAATTACCAGTTCTTGTGTATCTGTAGAGAAATTATATCAGATAGAGAAATGTGGTGGAATAGCTCCCATGATTAAGTGTTGCAATAGCTTTTTGAGCAAGTTTTTTACATGAGGCCAGATCAACACAGGTGACACTGTGGTATGTATCTGTTACATACTACCTGATCAGATCAGAAACACCAAGACAAAAGCTTCTTTTGACACAACACTTGCATGTACCCTGGTAGCATGGGGACTTCAGCCACCCTGCTATCTGCTGGAAAAACATACATCTTGGTGCAAACAATCTGTGAGATTTCTGGGGAGTGTTGGAAAACAGTTGAGTTGCCCCTAATGGATCAACTAACTAGGGATATGTTCTGCTGGACCTAGTACTCACACAAAGCTAAGAACCAGCCAAAGGTCATGGGTAGCCTTGGCTGCACTGACTTTAAGATTGTGGAGTTTAAAATTCAGAGAAAAAGTGAGCAAGACAAATAGTAGAATCACAACCCTAGACCTAAGGAAATTAAATTTCAGCTTGACATAAATCTGCTTGGCATGGTTCCATGAGAGATATTTTCAAACAAAAATGGAAAACCTGAGAAAGTACATACTTTCTTTTTCAAATTCATGAACTTCTACTATTTAATGTTCATACTTTCACTAAAGTAATAATAGGAAAGAGAAGAGAGAGGATCATTAATCACTATATACTCAGCTCTCCAAAAATATGACCAAAAATTAAAAGACTGGGCTAGAGTCTAAATATGAAGACTGAGCAGTGGTTAACATTTGTGTAAGATATGCAATATGGGCAAAATAGACAATACACATTACATAATGCATATACTTCTTATAATGAATGAACATCTAATATTTGTATGATATTTTCTTTTTTAAATTGATGTGTCATAATTAGGCCCTAACTACATATATGACCATGTATACCAAGGTGGGAAGTCTATTAAGAAAATATAACACCCACAAATGTTCATCAAAATGAATTTGGGGCTCTCAAAACTTTTGAAAGTATCTCCATTGTAAAGAACAGATTTGGAAAAACAACCTCAAATTAACAAGTACAGAGAGAGGGTGGAACAGGCTATACAGGAGCCAGAAGACTTTAAACGAGGGAGAACATTTTCTCTAGAAGGCACATAAGAACAAATTAAACTAGGCTCCCACTCTGAAGTATTTCATAAATGGATCTCTACTAAATACCAAGGAAGTCTAGAAAAGTAGCCTCCTGTGCCTGAACCCAGTCCTTGTAAATACCCACTAATGTCCTGCTTGATACAATATCTTTATATAAAAGTAGTTCAAATAATTGCACTATCATAAAAATATGGGAAAGTTACTTGGGGAGAGAAGTAAGGTTTCTTTGATGTAAATTTGAATTTTGAACTTCAAGAGATGCATGATGACATTATAATAAACCAGAAAGAAACCTTGTGGTTGAGAAGACAAAGATAAAAGCAGAATATAAATTTATTCTACTTCCATTTCTCTCTCTTTGACTATTAGCTGGGATCCTAAACTGATGAATAAAAGAAAAAGCACTAATGCTAATATTTAAATATTAACATATTTTTTACTTTAAAAGAAGTAGAATCTTTTTTTTCTGAACTTTATTTACCTTTAATTATTCCATTCTGCAAGAAACATCTAGGATTAACTCATTCTAGGATACTTATGAAGGCAAGAAATACGCATTTAAAATTTGCTCAGGTATGAAGCACAGGACCAGATTTTTTCTAAGTGAGAATTTAAAGCAGAAAAAAAAAATTCTGCTGGATGGAAGATAAGTTAGCCAAATGTCTAATGAAACTTGTTTACACAGCACTATAATAAAAATATCGATGTTATGTATGAGCATCCTAAGCACGTCATACCACCAGTCTAAAACACTTTATATCACTTTGAAAGTCCTTTAGACAACAGTTTGAAGACAATTTTTTGCTTACTCTCTTGGGCTTTTTTTCCTATTTACATTCCTTGAATATGTACAAGGTTAACTTTGAAAGAGGTGATGCATTCCCTCTGTGCCTTCCATATTGGGAAAGGTATTTTGGATATGTATCTGTTTTATCTTTATTTGAAAGGATTTCACAAATAGATTGTTTTATATTTCTCATCATGATCAAAAGAGGAAAAACCCTGGATAAGGCATGATCAAAAGAAAGTTAAAAACAATCCCATAATACTTAATTTGAGTGTAAACAAATAAATAAATGCAAGTCAGATAAGACTGAACAAACAGATGGCAAATAAAAATAAAGAACAAATAACCATTAACTTATGGCTCTGCATAAGACCTTTCATGCAGTACAAAGAAGCTACAAAGACAAAATCAGTAGCAAGCAGTTGTTTTATTCTTTTTACATTAAAAAAAAATTTTGGTTAGAACTGAAAAGACATTTTAGTAAAAATATCTTGTTTCTTCAATTTTGCACAGACTTTTGCGTGTCTGTTATAGGTTGATATGCAGAATTATTTTTACAACAGTAAAGCAACAGAATAACAAGCATCCATGTGACAGGAATATCTTTGTATTCAAAATAGAAAGGAAAAGAAAAATGTTGAAATGCCAGCCTCATTAGTGCAGTATTTTATACATTGAAATTAAAACATTATTAACATTCAAGGCTAGAAATTGGTTCAATATTCAATACTCCTTCAAAAGCTGTGCATTCATCTTTAGGAAATATGACAATGCAGATTTCAAACATGTAAAGACTTGGGGATGCA
The DNA here is from genome assembly GCA_018697195.1 of Certhia americana. Classification (NCBI taxonomy): domain Eukaryota; kingdom Metazoa; phylum Chordata; class Aves; order Passeriformes; family Certhiidae; genus Certhia; species Certhia americana. Next base: position 21,385,867 of record CM031859.1, read on the forward strand.
TTTTTAGTGAGCAATGGTGCAGAATTCCATGCAATTTACAAGACAGAAAGTATATTTTGCTTATTACACATGCTTTAAGGCAATTCCAGTACTGTAAACATTCAGTAACGTATCACTGGGGTTAGATATCAATTAAATAAATCAACATGGTAAAAAATTCATTGCCCAGGATTTGATTATGTTTGAAATAATTTTGAATATTCTGTATTATGATAATCACTGTATCATGACATGGAATTCCCTTAGCATCAAATAGGGGAAGATTTATTCATATAAGAGGTGAATTTAAAAGCTTTGTGAGAAAGACCTCTATGCATTCTTTCTAAAATCAATGGAGAAAATAAAGTTCTTCAGTGAAAAAATCAGAACAGTTTAATTAGGATACAACTCTGAAGCATCCATAAAAGAAGCCTTTCAATTAGTTATAACAAAAGCTGAGGGAAACCTGGGAAACATAAGCACTAAGAACACCCACCTCTGTCACTAGAAAACTGGAACTGTGGCTGTTGAATGGTTATTACACCTTAGGGTTCAAAACTTTAAATTAATTATCATTAGGTCTAAAGGAGAGAGGATAAAAAAAAAATCCCTAAGGTTATATCCAAATGGATTAAAGTAGAATGGAAAATAAATGGTTGCTCACATGCCTTCTAGTCCAGAACTTCAAATAACGACTAGGCAATAAATTTCCTATGATATCCCAAGAGATTTACAGATTTATCATTGTTCTCCTAAATTAATATTACCACTGAACCCTGAGGCCACTGCCAGACTAACACAAAAGAGTGTTTAGTATCTTCACAGTTTAAAGACAATAAAGACAGGTAACATTAGGGTGGGGGATTAAACACTAAAGGAATATACATGTATGCTAAATTATTCATTTACATCAGACAATTTCTTGCGTTTTTATAGGTAAAAATTATGGGTCTGCTAATTATTCACTTTGGTAAACATTTTCCCAGTATTCTGCACTTAGCTGCATACAATCTTGCAAAATACTACCAGTCTCAACTGAAACTTTTTAATTCAGAAAATAAATTCTTTGGGAAAGTCTTTGTCTAGCTTAATCAGCTTCTCCTGGGGTAAGTTATATTATAAACTCAAGGAAAAAGTATTTTGAGGGCTATTTATCCTGTGACAATCTGCTGCACAAATGCTTTGACTTATGACATATTTCTAAAATATGTCTTATCCAACTTCACACAAATATACCTGAATTGTTTAGGTTGGAAAATTTGGAATGTTGGCATTTACACGTGCTCTGTAGAAACTTTTGATCTTAACAGCTTTGGGTTGGTGCAGATGTTGCTTTGTTGAGTGAGGCAGCTTCAGCCAGCACAGAGTAACACTTTCTTATAGTTTAGATGGCTGTGGACCATGAGGAGTCCAGGAGCAAATTCCTGGACTAATCTATACATAGAGCATGAGCACTCTCCTCTGCATTCGCTGAGGACTGAGGAACTGTGAACATTCAAAATGGGAAAAGAAACATGATGAACCTAAATGGGCATAAGAGGGCAAATTAAGACTGAAAAAAAAGTAGCTCACCTGAGGGAGAGAAGTTCAAAATTGGAACTAGAAATACTGTAGGTAATAACAAATCACACAATGGTAAAAACTAGAAAGGGAAACCAGAACTGGGTTAGAAAATACGGCAAGACAAGGAAAAAACAAGAGTTGGGGAATAGGATGCAAGCAGTAAAGAACTAAAGGCAAAACTATCTGTGAAGGCATCAGGACATTGAGATTGGGAAGGGATCTGGAAAGTGCATGTGGTGAGGCAGTGGTCCAGACCTCAGGAGGAGCTCTGCCACTAGAGGGAACTGGGGCAGGCTACATACTGTGCCATGGCTGCAGGAATGCAGACAAAGGAAGAACAGGAAGACTAATGGAGAAGCAAGGACTGGGACTGAGAAAAAAAAAAAATGGTGGAAAAGATAGGGTCTGACTGCACCAAAAATTGTAAGTGTGGTAGAATTCTGGAGCTGGATAATTCCCTGGTGCATCCTGTCACCATGGAAAAGGCATAGGAAGTGTTTTGCATAAAGCCTGCCTCATCAGTTGAAGAGTCTCCTGATAATTCAATAAATTACTTAATAAAGAAGGAATCAGCAGGTAATACAGTCAAGTGTCCAGAGCAGGAATGTACATTGTTTATGTTCTATTTGCAAAGCTCTAACCTTCTCAATTTGTAAAAAAGTGCTGGATCCCAATATCAAGAGAGGGGTCTACAAGATTGAAGTTCACCTTATTCTCTACATCTGGCAGTGACAAATGACCAGTATCACTAGAAAAACTTAATGTACTACTTAATCACATACTACTGCAAGCTATTACTCTGGGGTCACTAAGGAAAAGATGATATTAATTTGAGTTTGATTGGTTTATGAACATGATTACTGGACATGGTCATCAGTAAAAACAGGAAACTGCCTCAGTAGCAGCTTGAAAAATTCACCATCTTTTGCTTTTAGTAAAATTATACAGAGCTAACCTTTTCTGCTGGAAAATAACACACTTCTCAAGCACATGCAGTGATACAGTAGCATTTTGTCATTTTCCTTTTTTATATGGGGGATGTATTTATCTTTCAGCATGATAAATAACAAGTTCTACAGAACTGTGCACATTAAATGATACCAAAGCATGAAAGTGGCAATGCTGCTTCATATTACAAGAATGTAAGTAGATAAAATGTATGATAGTATTTATCAAAGTATTTTCAGGACCTTTAAATTTTATTATTAGTATGTAAATAAGTGATAAAATTTGAACACAATAAGGCAATTTTCAGTTCCATAAAATTTATACAAACTAAATTATTTTCTTAGCTATAAGTGAGACAAGAGGCAATGCCTCACACATCAGACACATTACCATGATTTTTTACATGCCCTAAGATACCTACGCTGACATAGTAATTTTCATTCACTTGTTCAAAATATATCAGTCTTCTGAAAAAAAAAGCAGAAAACTGCTTTGCAAACTTCTCTTTAAGATTTCCTTTTTAGACATGATTATCTTCCTACTATGTAAAAAGATGGATGTTTGTTCTTTACTAAGACAATAATATGAATCTCTGTCCCTTTCTACTGCCTTTCATCAGTTTGTTTTAATATCCTGGCCCATTGGGTTTTCATCTTGACTGTTAATCTTGACACCAAATATCAGCAAAATCTGAGAAAGTATGCACAACCTCCCAAGTCATAACATGGACTACACATAACATATAATCAGAAGCATATACTAAATGATCAGAAAACAGAAAAAACCTGTTCTGTCATCTTAGGATGTCCTAACACTTTAGGAGATACCTAAATTGCAGTTGTAATTGTGAAATGAATAGCATCCCTTTGAATGTCAAATTTCACTTAAAGGTAGTTTAATTTTTGGGCTTCAAATATTCAGATATTGTTATTATTCAAGGATTTTTTTCCCTTTTTGTGGCTGTCATTGCAACCAGGATTGCTTTTAAAATTAATTTTTAAAATTGCTTTTAAATTAATTTGCTAAAATCCCTTAAGAATAAATAATTTTAAAGTTTTATTTTATTTTTTAAATGAATGATATGGTATTGTATTTAAAATAAATGCTATTGTATATATTCTATATATTATGCTACAAAATGTGTGGATAACTACCCTTCTAAGCACTTGATTTACTATAAGAAAAGGCTGTAATGTTTTGCAAAGCAATTTTTCCGTCTTTTCTAAATTACAACCTTAACTGTAAGTCTGCAAATGTTTCTAGGCATCTGTAACAAACATTAGGAACAGGATGATTCTGACTACACAGTTTTTCTTAGAGATCATATCTTCCTGCTCTAAATCACCTGTGTTGCAGCCCTGACAAATTCAAAAGCAGATGAGCACCATCTAGTTGTTTCTGTATCAAAGCTGCTGTCCTTTTCTTTAAAAGTATGTCCTAGTTTTGATAGTATTCTTTTCATAAACAATAAGATGTTAAATAATCATAATTGGTTTAGATATGTTTAAGCATGAACTTCCTTTGTATTGTTTAATATTAATTGCTAGATTAATGCAAGAAGATATTCTAATAACCAAGAACTCAGCAGATTTGACTTGCTTGGCTCTATTGTGTGTGTTTCCAGGTAGGATTTGTGGCTAGACAGGGGACATCTCAGCATCATGCATCGGCAGGAATCATCTCAGGAATTTGTTTGCACTGTTCTCAGAGATGTGAGTGAGACCTGCTAATACAACCAGGCTCTGTCAAAGTCCTTAGGAAAGGGGAAAATAGCAGATCTATGAGATACAGCTTCCTAATGTAGGATACACAACCATGGCTCTCCAGCCTTTCCTAAAGCAAGCACCTATCAATCAGCTGGATTTCACTTTCTCTTTTTTAACTATAGAATTTTTTACAGTGTTTCAGGAACACAATCAGGATTTTTAGTCCCAATTTCAGCAGCATTCTTCTTGTTGAATATAGCAGAGGTATTTCATGCAGACTGCAGGAAAGTGCAGAGCCAGGATTTTTGCTGTAATCAGCTCACCTGCAGACTAATACTGCAGACTATCCACTAAAATTTAAAATGGGTAATTTTATGTATGAATTTTTTAGTTTGTCAGCATGGTTCCATGCAGTATATATACTAGCATCAGAAGAAATGAAGTATTGGGCAAAAACTTAATACCTAAAGAGACCTATATAAGCCTGCCTATAAAAAAAAAGTCTGTCAGGAGATCTAAGAAGGTCATTGTATATTTTTTACAGTTTCCCAAATGAAAATTATCTTCATGCTTTAAACTTCCTAAGGCTGCGTATTCAAAGGCACCTGGAGACCTACACTATATTCTAGACATTCATTTAATAAATCTAGAAAGACAGTCACACACAGAAGTTCTATCCTGAAATATGCCTATTTCTTTGCTTTTGGCTGTTAAAAAAAATCTCCAAGCTACAAACTAAACAAGTTCAATCAGTGCACTAGGATGAATAAAATAACTTATTCTTAGAGACAACAAAGTAAGAGTAAACCAAAGCTGAAGAATTATGTACAAACCTATAGACTTAATGAGGGAGCTGATATGGAACAGCAAGAAAAAAACAAAGCACATTTACATATGTCTTCAGTGTTATGATAGAGCTTGTAAATAATTAATAATTGGCTGAAGAAAAGAAAGGACTAACAAACTAGACAAACAAAGTTTTAATTTCTCAAGGTAGAAGTCTGTTTTAATCTGTTATATAATTCACTTCTATTAATTGGTAGGCTGGGAAACAAATGGCTGCAACAAATTCATTTCTTAAATTGAAAGAACTGTTAGAGGCAGATTTCCATGACTTAAATGACAGATTTAATATGAAATGAGCTAAAGCATTCTAATATTGTAAAAGACCATTTAAAGTTAAAATCATCAAAATGTACTTTCATGACCTAGTGCTAATGGTAATGCTTCTTTGGCTTTGTTTCTCCAGGAACCAGTAAGCTAGAGAAATTTCAGAGACAGACAGAAAAAAAAAGTACTTTAAAACTGCAGATGGTATTTCATTTTCTATTTGGATCCTAGAACTCTATTGAATTTTCCTAATCTGAATCCTGAAAATTATTCTGATCTGTCAGATAAATAAAATTTTAATAAATTTAAAATAAATTTTTAAAAACCAAACAAACAAATTAAAAAGAAAGACAAATATAGAAGAGCTGCTAATTTCACATTTTAAAAAGTTTAAATACCCAACACATTCTCTAGACAAATATTAGGACCATTATGCCAACCAACACCTACTAGACTTCTTAAATCAAAGTGTGGTAACCCTGAATTAGTTAAAAAGAGATGGAAAAATAAACAGAAGAATTACCTCAGTATCTCTCTTGGTTTGCTACCCCCACTGGAAGTAGAACTGTGTCAGAGTATTAAAACAAAGTCACTAGGAAATCTCCAAGATAACAGCTGTAACATACCCAGCAAATTCAGACATCATAACAAACAATCTCTGCAGGAACAGACACCATCTAAATAAACCCAAAAAATGGTTAAGAATCTCTGCTTCTTGGGAAGACCTATAATCTTGCCCAAAACTTAGCTAGGTTCTTGATGATCAACCCATCATGGTGCTCCAGATCACTATGTGCTTTCTGCATCCATGAAGCAAGTCCTTGAACATCCAATCTAACCCTACAAGAGTTGCTTGTACAAGCAATCTCTTTCACAGATGTGAAAATATGCCAAAGGCCCTCCTATTGCTTTTTCAACTCCTTTTTGTCTGTACCTCACAAATTAATTGATTCACTTTACTGTCCCAGATGGTCCTGCCTTTCACCAACCACACTGATCACATTGTGACAGCATGTGAATAAAAGAGGTAATTTGTGAGACTAGGGAAAGCTGAGAAATAGCCTGAGCCCCAAAAGAGCTCTGTCGAGAGAGAAGCAAAATCCAGCATGGTAATGTCCCATTTTATTCCACTCCCAGTCTTTATTCACAGTGAAAGGTTTGAATTGTACCATGCATCTCCAATGGCTTGTTTAGTCCACATCTACTGCCAAGTTAAGGAATGAGTATCAACCTTCTTGTAGACAAGAAAAGACTACAGTACAGAAGAGTACAGTACAGTTTCAAGCACTCAGAAATGCCACAGGTATCTGAAAAACATTCAAGCCCACTCTGTGAGCAGCAGTTTCACACCATGGCAGCAGGGTTGTACTTGTTTTGAGGAGAGCTGTCACTCCATGTGAACTATGAGAGAACAGAAGCACTCTAGAGCTATGCCTAGGGCTACATCTTTCTACCTGAGCTATGGGTACACTCATCACAAGTGTCTCACTTTTGATTCACATGATGTGGACTCCTGCAAGCTGCAGCCTTCTCTTGGATCCAGAGAAGCAGCCTGAGAAAGAAGAATGAATACTGCAGAATTGACCTCCTCACTCACATATCTTCCCCTTTGAATGCCTCAGTCAGCAGCTGGCTAAGAACCAAGGGGCAGATATCTGCAGATTCTGGCATTTCTGCAGCTGTTGTTCCTGGTCCCAAATTAAGCTGGTTTGGGTTTAGGTTTGAAATTTTTTTTCCATTTGTTTTTCAAGAGAGAAAAGGCAGGACGATGGCAAGGTCAAAAGAGCAGCAAGGCAGGTGTTATGATAGTGTGTCAAAGGAAAGTACACTCAGCATTCTGGCATGGGGATTAGTCTTCTCTTTTAGATAATAATACTAAAATTTTTGGTTGATTTCTGAGCTTGGGTGGGTGTTTTTTTATAGTCTGTACAAATCCTTGTTTACTTATTTACTGATGGCTTACTGCTACAATATTTGTTTAAGGACAGATTCAGTTTAGACCTCAAGTACACAATGCAGTGAGCAGAAACTGACCTGTTTTCAGGTGGGAGAAAGAGGTGCCATTGCTGGCAGCAGGAAGCATCAAGGATATCATTGTTGGTGCCAGACAATATTAGTACATACAATTTAATACTTTTCTTTTCCAAAACTAAGGAAAGTCCTATTTTCTCTCCCTTGCATAGAGCTTTGAGAAGCCTGGTCTAGTGAAAGATGTCCCGTGCTCACAGCAAGGGGTTTGGAACTGCATGATCTGTAAGGTCCCTTCTAACCCAAAACAAACTATGACTATAAGAACTCACAGTCACTAAGTAGTGATTTTGCTTTGTAAATGAAGTTGACAATTTAGTAGGCAAACTACGTGGCTGATGATTCACATAACTATTTTTCCCTAAAGACTTTTTTTTCTTAGGTTTATGAAGTGTAGCCAACAGTCATTGCCAAAGACCTGCTTCCTTCCTGACAATCTTACCTGGACCTCAGCCATGTTCCTTCCCTGCTACTCTCTCATTTCCCTGGAACTGTTTTTCTCACTCTGCTTTCTTTTGGTTGCAAATACTGTTAATGAGAGAGTAAAGTTCTTTACTTAAAGAATATGTAAAACTCCATTGTGTTTATTCCATGATCAGGTCAAAACAGCAGAGCTGCACCATTTCATCACAATTAATTACAGCCTTTTGAAACAATGAAACTTGCGTTGAAATGTTTCTTCTGAGTTTAACAGGACATAAGGGCACCTAGGAAAAAAGCAATGAAGAATTGGTAACTAATTCATTCTGATAGGATTCCTTTGCTTCAGGGTAGTAGGAAGGATTCAATCCGACTAAGAAAACAGATGCCTCTCCTGACATGTTGAAAATATATCATTGCAGGTTTCTCACATCAAAAAGTAAAAAATTTTCCCCATGCTACTTTGTTGGTACCTGTTCATATCCAGAAACGAAACCCTTTGGTCCTTACGTATGAATCATTTTGTAACCCTTGAATTTAATAAATAATGTCTTTATCTCTGTTGGTCAGATAGCCTACTTACAGATCAGGAGAACAAGAGCAATGTTCCCATGATGTAAAATAAAACTATTGCAAAAATGGCTATTCTCCTTTTAGTTACTCGGTAACTTCTGAAACTCAAGTGATATTGAAAAATGGTATAAGAATTGTTTTAAAAAATGAAACTGCTTTCCCCACAACATTTTAAGCATGATTCTGTTTTTTCTTTTTTAACCAGAAGCATTGATCAGCTTTGATTCATGTAAAGATTATCTTCTGGCATGTCTCTTTCTTGTGATGTGATGGATACAGCCTACTTTTCTAGCACATTTTCCAATGTGCTTGTTTAGTAGCAGAAGTTTCTTTCTTCATTCTTGCTCCACCCCAGCTCCTACCCCCCAAATATGTACATTTCCCGTGCTCAGCAATCAAACATAACTTTTGCAGCAATACATGACAGCGTAGCTTCATAGTCAGGGTGCAGTGATCCTGATGTTATGATCAAAGACAGGTCTTGGACTTTGACATGATTTTCCTTTTTGTCTCTGAGGCCAAATATGAATAAAGTCCTGAATTCATTTTCCATACGACACAGGGCCACAGTCTGGAAAAAACAAAGACCACCACCACTGAATAATGCAAAGCAGAGAGGCCATGAATAACACCACTTTTAAAAGTAAGACTGTAGTTGATAATATGCTGTCTTTAATAATGAAGCACACTTAACTTTCTCATCCTGAAGAGTTCCTTCTGTCCCCCCGCCTTCCCTTCCCCCTCCACGAACATTTTCGCAAACAGATCACTAAAATGAAGTAACATTGTTCAAAGAAATGGGTCTTGGAGGAGAAAAGGTTACTTTTAACCTGGACACAGATTAGGCATCTTGAACACCTAACAGCTTACTGCCACTAAGAGGGGACAGCAAATAACAACAGTATTACCATTGTGTGGATCAAAGGGATAATTTCTTAAGCCTGTTTCACCTTCAAAGGTATTTTATCATGGATATACTTTACGAAAATTGTGTGTCCAACTACTTAAGGTCTGTGCATTTAAAACAAGAGGAGACAAATGTTATCCTTGGTGTAGTTGTAAAATTCAAAATGGTCTTGACATTTATTACACTAGAATTATGGTGAGAGTAATTTTTAGTAGACTTGTAAAACTGTTAGAAAGTGTACTTCACACTGTTAGAAAGTTACATCATACCAGTAAGATTTTCTCTAGGCTTCTAATAAGACATCCACACTCTAGATCCAAAGTGTTTCCCTATAGGAAGAAATAGAAAGGACATAGACCTTGCTCAAAAAGACACAGACCTCACTCATGCAATTGTTTCTCCCAAGCTTTGCTGCTTCTGAAGCTTCTCTCTGTAAGAACACCTTGTCTCTTACTCAGGCTTATGAGACATTAAAATACTTTTTAGAACCCAATATATTGCCAGTTAGAACTCCTTGTTCCAACTGGAAGGCAAGCAGATGAATTCCACATCACTGAGTATATTCCTAGAGCATGAATACTTTTACAATCCCATTTGAGACTCTATATAGTACTTTTTATTTGAGCAAGTCTAGTGATGCAACTTTTTTCCTAGTAATATATTCACTCTCTTATTGTCTGACACATTTTTGCTGCTGTCTGCAAGTTCTACATGAGAGTGCAATGAGCTATTTCTTTGCCCTGATGTTCTGTCATTTTTGAGAATTTTGGGTTTAGGCCTCATTTTACCAAATACGGTAACAGTTCAAGATGTTCAACCCAAATCTCTCTACATGTATTATTTCAGAGGAAGGCAGGTGATATTTTCTAAAACTATAAGCAACTTATCAAAACAAAAGAAGTTAACATAGGCCATTATCAGGCAATGAATTTGTCATTCAACTGTAACAATTCATGTACATGCTTTGCCTCTTGTAAATACTTTTTTTCAAGAGTCAGTGAGAAAGGGCAATCACTCATTCACTAATTTCTAGGTAAGAGCAGAGTTTTTGGCAGCTACTGAACAATCTGCTATGCTACAAGTTAACAGATTAATTCCATAGTGACTTCTCTATAGGTACATACCTTAGCATCAAAAATGCTCTGTATTTGCCACCCTGAAAGATAGGCACACAAAATTATCAGAAAAAGTCTAGTCATGGGTCTGAAGCCTACTGCTCATTTCATGTTTGTATGGCTAGCCGTATCTTCATGAGTCTCAGGCCTTAATTTCCAGCCAACAAAAACTGATGTGAAAACTTCAAGATGAACAGAAAATAGTTTTGCAAATATTATGCAGTGCTGCTGGGCTTCATGAAAGAATAGATTTTTAAGTTTTTCAATAGGCATATGGAAATGTAACATACATGTAGCAAATTAACATAATGCAGCTAGAACAAAGTAATCTCTTAGTTCACATGATATCTAGCTTTGTGTTACACTGTATCAAAACTGCATTAGGTGAAAGAATGCAGAAAGTTAAGTCATCAGATAACCACTTCAAAATTATCTCAGACTTTGTACAAAACAATCCTTGATCTAAAACTTTCGATGCCTTATAAAAGTCGAATAACAGTCCTGATATCTGTCTCTGGGTTTCAGTATCTTTCAGTCTGTGGATCTCTTCAGCTTTTCCAGTAGATCTTTGTGTCACTTTGAATTTTCATATCCATTGGGTTATTGCATAACAAATACTGTTCATATTACAAATCCCTACTAAGTATTCTATAAATCTGTAGCTCACTCTTAACTGCAGAGCATCCTTTCATCTTTTTTTGCTATGTTTTGAACAGTCTGACAAAGTTGCTGACTCTTCTCATAGGTTTCATTGTATTCTGATGATACAAATATATTTTATCTCTGCCTTGATGAAAGAGAAATTAGAATCTAACTTCAAACAACTGAAAAGCAAATGGATTAATCTATAGTGCTCTCAAGTCTCCCATCTGCCATTTACCTTCTTCCTTATAACCCATTCCTGAACTTCTTTTCATTTAATATTAGCTGATCCATAATCATAACTAGCTTCATTAGAATTGTGTAAAAGATTAGTTTGGTCCCTTATGACCAAAAACACACAATGAACAATAGAAACAACCAAAACAGGTTTGCTCTACTTGAACATAAATGGGAATTACCTAACATTTGTCATTTGTTCCTTCACTGCTTGCCTACAATCTACTTTCACATGTACTGAGAGTTAGACATTTTTCTGTTGCACTTCATCCACCCATTTACTGTTATAACAAGTTAGCTAAGTAGAGCTGGAAGTAGGCAAAACCTTTTTGCAGTTCTTCATGTAGATGGTCTTTAAACATATTTGAAAAGGAGGGGGGAAATGAACAAACAATTAAAACAAAGCAATTTTTAGGATCAATCATTTTATTAGAATGTACAACACAAAAATGAGAATTTCAGTTGACTCTATCAGTAACTTTTATCAATGCTGCACTAAAAACTAGGTGCTTTGTAGCATTCTGGAAGACAGCATTCCTAGTAGCAACCTATTCACAGAATTCTAAAATATACCAATTTGAAAGGGACCCATAAAGATCATTGTGTTCAACTCCCTCACCCTCACAGGACTGTATAAAATTAACCATATGACTAAGAGCATCAACCACGCACTCCTTGAATGCTGTCAGGCTCAGTGCTGTGACCACTTCCCTCAGGATCCTGTTTCAGGGATAACCAGCATCTCTGTACTCCTCCCACATTGCCTGCTCTTGTCTCCTATGTCCATACGTTTTCCTCCTCCTCCTAAGACCTAGAAGAAGATCCCTACTCAGCCAAACCAGTCTTCTGTGCCACCTGACTTCTGACATTTTGGAATTGCCTTCCCTCCCTATCTGTCCTGAAAAATCTATAACTGGCCATTACAGCACCACATCCTAGGACTCATCCCATCATTTTTGTCTTATGCCATGATGTCATAGATATGGGACAGAGCCAAAGCTTCTAGTTCATTTTTTTTATTCCTCATGCTGTGCACACTTTTTATAAGGACATCTCAAATGTACTCCATGTAATGAGTACATCGTGGACCTCACTAGCACATGATCCTTCAAAACTTGGCATGCCACCCCACGCTTATCCCTAGGGAGCCTGGTTTTATCCCCTTCCCATCTTAAATCTAGTTTAAAGCTCGTTCAGTGAGCTCTGCTAACTGCTATGCAAAGTTCCTTTTCCCTTTTGAGACAGCTGTGTCCCATCTGTTGCCAGCAGGCTCAGTGTCACGTAGACCACCTCATGATCAAAAAACCTGAAATCCTGCCAGTGACACCAGGCTCACAGCTAGGTTCTGATTTGCTGGTTCTTCCGGTTTCATCCCTCAACATTTCCTGCAACTGGAAGGATAGTGAACACTACTTCTCTTCCTGATCCTTTAACTTGTTGTCCCAAGGCCCTGAAGTCCCTCCTGATTGCCCTCAGGCTCTTTGTTGCCTACATGAAAAATCAGTAACAGATCTGAGAGTCATACCAGAGTATGAAGTTTTCTCATCGTATCTTTAACCCAGGTCCAGTAGGCAGAAGACCTGTTCTCTACAAGATCATATTGCAGGTGGTTTTGTTCCAGGTGTTTTACTCCACATTCAGAACACTGTCCTGGTCAACAGCACAAGGTGAAAGATGGCATGGACCAGATCCACAACACATTACACTGGTCCAAGTCAGATGAGCTTCCTCTCCTTCTTTGATAATGTATGTGGCCTTGTTCCTGCTTTGCACAGGCACTGTTGCTCAGAAGTCATGCACTGACTTAATTCAGGGAGGTGATCTAGGTGAAAATTCCTAGAATTGAAGGGTAAACCCAGTTGGAAGGGATCTTGGGAATTTGTCTAAACTGAACTGAACTGAAAACTCAGTTCAGTAAAACTGAACTCAGACAATATTTGCTTGGGTCTTTGTGCACTGTGTTCTTGAACACTTCAAAGAACAGCTATTCCACAACCCCTCTGGGAAACGTGCTCCTTTGCTTGGCCCAGTTATCTAAATCTCTCCTCAAAGGTCAAAAGCTCCAGTCATCCTGATGGCCCTTCACTGAACTTACTGCAGTTTCTCCATGTCTTCCTCGTACAGAAAGAACGCAAACCACACTTTATTATTGCCATAAGTCCTTCCTGTCCAGGTGCAGGACTTTGACTATTTGTTGAATTTAACAAGGTTCCCATCAGCCCATTCAGGTCCCTCTGAATGGCAGTCTTAAGCTCAGTAGTACTGACATTACCCCTCAGCTGGAGTCACAAACTTAATGGACTCCTTTCTTACAGCATCAAGGCTCTCACAACTTGAAACTTTAGAAACATAAAAACATATATTCTCAGTCAGAGTTTATCTAACCCGGTAACCTGTCTCAGAGTTTCAATCTATTTATGGTCTCGGGATTTCCTGAACCAGGCATAACTGTGAAATACTTAGTAATCCACCTGAATTCTGTGAGCACTTCTGTCAGCCACAAGGAGTTCACAAAGCTGATAGGAGTTCTACAGTTTAAGTTCCTTTTGTGTTGAAAGAAAACATTTTATTTTTGTTATGAATATGACTTCTACTGACTTCTTTGAATGCTTGTATTTTATTGGGAAAAGAAAGCAAACCCCTTCTCCCCAGAACTCCTCTCCAGGTCACTCATCACTCTTTACACCCCTTTTCACACACCCGCCCTCACTTAGCTGTTTTCCAGACAATAATGAGGCCCACTAAACCATACAAAATCTATCACTTACTTCTGCTCACACCAGTCACCCTTCTCTGATGCTGAAACCTACCATATCCTACTTAACTTTGGAGAAAAGCTCTGCTGACAGGATGCAGACAAACTATAGTTACAAGTATTGTAATATTCGTTTTACTGTCCATTCCCACAGAGACAGTAACAGAAAGCCCCTCTCCTGTGTATACCACATCATCCTTTATACAAGTATACAAGTAAGAAATTTTAGCTGGCAAGTAAAGCACTTTCAAATGAGCTTTGGTCATTCATGCCAGGGAGATATAAGTTTACACCACTGTTCTCTTTGCTGTGTCCACTACTTCTGGATGAGTCGGCTGCAGCAAATGCGAGTCTGGCTTCAGTTCACAGCCTTAATTCCAAATTTACCCTACCACCACTTTTCCTGAGACTCAGGTGGAGCTCACAGTAGAAGGTGGAAACCTTAAATTGCACTTACATCTTCAAGCAAGACCTGCCTGAACATACGTAAGAGGACTCTGGTTTTAAAAAGTGTCCTTTGAGCAGCTTTGCCAAGTGAGAGCAGGATCATGAAGCACTGGGGATAATCATTGTTAATGCTGTCTTCCATAGTCCAGAGCTGCATCTCCATAGAGATACATGAAAAGCAAGAAACCTGTGTTCAGTAGTACAGTTCTACACTGCTTTGGAAAATCACAAACCTCCACAACAGAATTTTAGTACAGAGGTCAGATAAATTGGCTTTTCAACCCCTTCACAGCTGCAGTCTCAGACTGAACTGCAAGCAGCGAAAACTGCTCTGATGGGAAGTGCATAATCCTTCCATGCCATCAAGAATGACACAGACACCTGCTTATTAGCATGTTGTTGAATCACAATCTCAATTACATGATGGGCTGTTACTTTTCAGCATGTTGCTGTCTTTTTCTTCCACGACATGCCTCTGGGCTCACAGTGCGTCAAAGACATTGTCTTACTGGGTGAATTAAAACTTAACAAGGATAGATCTCTATCCTATTATCACTGTTTCACAAACACAAAATAAAGCTGGTGCTGTGTCAGCACATTAGGTGTGGATATAAAAACAGTGATTTCCTAATAACATGGTAGAAAAAGATAATAAAATTGGTCACTGCCTCAGCTGAAAGTAAAAAGTGTTTAATGCCTTGTCATTCCTGAAAAAGGTCTCATACTTACTCCATGTCATTTTCTTAATCATGAACTTCAATTGGAAAATGAACAAAATCATCTCATTGATGAGAATATTCAACAATTTTGTACGACTAGGCAATCCATAATGTTACAGTTTCTTTATGGCAGGAAATAAATGTCCCTCAGATTTTTTTCCTTGTTCCATGAAACACAAATAAGGACTGAGAGTAGCAGTAACGTTTTTTTTGACAATGACAAATACACATACATCTCACAAGCATATGCAACTTTTTTTCCCCAATATTGCTCACAATGGCTATTAAAAAGCTGGGGTTTTCTGGGTTTTTTGGTTTGTTGGTTGGTTGTTTTTTTTACTAATATGTACTAATAGTCTACATAATATATACTAAAATAAACAGAAAAAAACATGAGACAGGAATTTCCTTCTGTTTAGAATGAACTACCCTGCAAAACATAAGTGGAAAGTTAAAACATGCCTTTCTAAGCATCAACCAAAGGAGGAAAACAGGAGAAAAAACAAGCCACTGTTGGCAATCTCAGGAGGCATTCTGCTTGTGGAGAAGCAAAGAGACTAGAATTCCTCTGAGGCTGCTGAGGTGTGACTCCTCTATCTTATCATGCTGGTGTAAAAAACAGGTGTCTGCCAAGGAAGGCAGGACCCTTACTGGAGGGAAAATGCAACCCCCTTCCCTCCAAATTATTGTAACTGTGAAATTAGGGGGCTTTCAGGCAAAGATACGGGCAAAGGAATAACAGTCCATTTCTAGAATATACATATATATATATATATAACAAGGTAAACAAACAAACAACAACTATGGCAGTAAAAACAAACCAACAAACAAACCAGAAACCCAGGAGCAGCCTTCTCTCGGCCGCAGCCACTTTCCCCTTTGGGGCAGTTCCGGTCACGGCCGACAGGGGCGCTGCTGGCTCCCAGCCAGGCAGGGTGGGTGCAATGATTCCCCCGCGGCTGCAGGGGGCGCTGTGGCGCAGGCTGGGCGCGGTGAATGACGGGCGCAAGTGGGGGAGCGATGGGAAAGGGTTTCCTTTCCTAATTGGAAACTAATAAATAAGTAGTTACAATCCCCGAGCTCATGAGCTGGAAATATTAGTTCATCACAGAATAGTTGTGCAGTCCTGAGAAAAGAATCCCAGGGTGGAATATGTGAAGTATATTAGTAAGTCCAGTATTCATGGCACAGAACACAGCTGCCAAAACACTACACAGTTTTACGTGCTGCTTTAAAAATCAACATTCAAACTGAAACAGGCATAAACAAAAACTGTTAGGCTTGTGGAGGAAACAATAAGTCTACCTTGTCAGAGGAGAAAATGACAATTGATGTGGACAATCAGAGCTGATTTCTGGAGCTTCCTCCATGAAGGCAGCATGCAAATTTGTACCTGCTCCAAGCACTTCTTCCCACGTCTGCATCTGTAATGTAAGTAGCATTGTAGAGATGATAACTCCAGTTATTATACAAGTGTTCAGGTCTTAAATACATAAACTGATTGACTTGGATTTACTACTTTATAGGAAGCACCCTGTTTACCTGGGACATAACTCACACTTGGAAATGTAAGAATTTTTTAAAAATACAAAAGGTTAAAGCTGTTGTTTGCACAAATTGGAAATAGACTCATAAATCCATCTAACCAAATAAACAAACAAACATTACACAATAATCAATATACTGAATTAGACTTTAGTTAATAATAGCAAATCTCCTTATTTGTTCTAGGAATCTTTCATATGCTTAATGTCAAGTCCCAGGGAGTAATACATAGCCCAACATTTGAACTCTATGTCTGAGAACCTGTCTCTGTGATATAGCCTTACAAAATACCATCCCAAAGTTCACATCCAATTTACATCAATAAATTAGGAGCTGGCTGAGAAGGAATCTTTTGAATTACCAAAGCAACACTTAAGAATACAGTTCTTTTTTGTATTTTACCTAGATCTGGAAAATGACTGCATTGATGAATTTTTTTTTTCTTTTTAGTTTTTCCAGACCTTTTGGATGGCTGGGAAACATTCTGGTGTTTATAGGGCTTTTACTTTTTTTCAAACTATTACTTCTTTTTGATTAGGAGGTCAACTGAAATGTAATTTTCACAGTTCATTCCTTTCTCAATATAATTGACTTGTAAAACCCTTTCTTCCTAGTGCAGCATTCTATAGCCTGTATGTACTACTAAGTAGTGTCTGTAGAGAAATCTTTTTAATCTAATTGTTAATTCCTAGCTTTATAGACACTACGACATTACATATCATCAAGCCAAATAAAAAGCCTATTTAGAGGGCATTTACATTATGTTTACTTAATGTAAATAAGCCCCATTCATTGTTATTTTCAGAAGTTCATTGTGAAAGCTAAAACATCCTGATGTATTCAAACTGGCAAAATAGCAGCTGTAAAAATATAGTGCTGCATTCTCTAAGTCCTAGAGGATGACAAATGCTGAGGAGTAACTGAAAGCAAGCCAATACTGGCACAAGAACAGACAACTATTAACTACCAGTGGAATTCTGAAGTTTAGTCACCATCTGAGAATTAAGTTCTTGTAAATCCTAGAGTAACTCTGAGGTCAAAACTCCAATGATTTAAGACAAAACTGTAGATTTGTGGGACAGTTTCAGGATTCTGTGTATACACCTCCATTATAAAAAAGATGGCCGTCCCAAACTCAGTGTTCTCATGCATAGTTCGTCCTAGTCTGCTCTGATAAGGAATTACATCTTCTTTCGATTACTACTTTGCATTGTCTCTACTGGTGTAGAATCGGACCATAAAGGTATAATTGCACATTTCAGCTTATTTGCATCTATAAAACTTGCTACTACCTTTCAGCTAAAGGCTCAAACGCAGCCTGTGGGTTATTTTTTTAACTGAGGGTTTTCAATATATGTTTAAATCTCCCAACCTCCACTTCTGGATTTTCCTTCAGATCAATGTTCATAGACACTGCATTAGACAAGACTCCCTTTTCCTTGACGCACAGTTGAGAACCTTGGTAAAAATATTTTATTATTGCCTTGCAAAGGATTGTGTAACATACTGAGAAAAGTACAAAGGATAGGTAAATAAAAACAAACATATATGTAGATTGAGTGGTTACTTTAAACACATATGAATACATAAGTGAAAGGAAGTCTGTCACACATTCAGCAGAAGCAGCACCCAAGAACTTAATGCTCCACACTTGCTGCAGATCAAGTGCCATACCAATGCCTTGGAAATGAAACAAACTGTATCAATGCCAAAATATTACATACTCGATTAACATATCTTAAAAAGCATAAGTACAATTGTCTGCTTGATAGACTCCTAGGAGTCAAGATCTGAATCTCTCCAGGAAAGTAAGAATGGGCATAATGGGCCACTGTCTCTCCAGTGCAAAATCACCAAAAAAAAAAAGAACAAAAGGAAAGAAAAACCTGAAGTGTTCCCTATACCTTCCCAGAGTCCATCAATATACAGTTCAGGGCTTTACCAAGGGAAAGGTGATTTTGTAAATTTTTGATAGTCTTAAAATGGTTTTCACAAATTTGCTGGATTTGCTTCAGAAACCATGTGGCTTGCCAGCACTCTGAACACTTCCACAGCCTCATGAGGCTCAATGTGGAAATATGTCTTCTAAGAAGACCCCATCTGGTAGTCTTTCGGTTCTCACTAGCTGTTGTTGGGAACACACCGCTCTATGTTCACCTTCTGCACACACTCATGATTGTAAGGACATCTGGTACATCCCCCTTCCACCATTTCTTTTCCAAATCCTTGTCTGAACAGCTATTTCTCATATGGAAATACTTATTATCCTTGTGTTGTATCTCTGTTTTTTCTCCATGTTTCTTCATCTATTTTTCAGATGATGAAATTGACATTACGTATTGAAGATTTCAGAACAGCACCAATTTGTACAACCATATAGTAACTCCTGAGCCTTGTGAGTTGCATAATAAAGATATGCAGCATCAGTTTCTTCGATGTGCTCCTTCTTTCTCACAATAAATCCCCTTACACTCACTAATTCCCTTCTTTTATTATACATTTTATCATTTTTCCCTGGGGAAACCATGAGTTTTCCTCAAACTTCCCTCTGGTATCACATTTACCACACTCCAGCCTTTGAACACCAAAGCCAGCTCCTGTTAGGGTTCACTAAGTGTAGTTAATAGTGCAGCTGGGCTCAAGCAGTTTTACATGCTTTGGTAAATACTGTCCCACAGTGCTCTTTGCTAACCCCTGTTTTGCTGCCTTTTTCTGTTATTTGTTTCCTCACTTCAGACACTGCAATTTGGACCACCGGAGAATTGAAAGACCAGCAGTTCTCTGATGCTGGACTTTCCTACAAATTCTTCAGGAATGCCTCTTTAGGACTCCTTATGGCAAATGGTAACACAGAAAATTCACTCAGTGTTTGACTTTGTCAAAACTTCATGGCATCCTGGCCTCTATCAGCAATAGTGTGGCCAGCAGGACCACAGGGGGCAGGGATTGTCCCCCTGTACTCAGCACTGCTGAGGCCACAGCTCCAGTGCTGTGTCCAGTTCTGGGCCCTCAATTCAGGAGAGACACTGAGGAGCTGGAGCGGGTCCGTACAAGGACAGCAGAGCTGGTGAAGGGTTTGGAGCACAAGTCCTGTGCGGAGCAGCTGAGGGAACTGGTGGTGTTTAGCCTGAAGGAGGCTCAGGAGGGATTTTATTGCTCTCTACAGCTACTTGAAAGGAGGTTCTAGCCACGGAAGGGTCGGTCTCTCACCCCAGGAACTAGTGACAGGATGAGAGGACATAGTCTTAAGCTGTGCCAGGGGCGGTTTAGGCTGGATATTAGGAATAATGTTTTAACGGGAAGGGTGATTAGATATTGGAATGGGCTGCCCAGGGAAGTGATGGAGTCACCGTCCCTGGAGATGTTTACGGAAAGACTGGATGTGGCACTCAGTGCCATGGTCTAGTTCACAAAGTGGTGTTGGGTCATAGGTTGGACTCGATGATCTCGGAAGTCTTTTCCAATCTAATTAATTCTGTGACACTGTTTCCAGCAGCGTTCGGCTGTGCCAAGCCTTCCCCGGCGTCGGAAAGGGCCGGAGCTGGGCCGATCAAACCCCATTTCCGACCAGGGCCGCTCCACGCCCCAGCCTCTCCGGGCGCCGCAGCTGCAGCGCCACAGCTCGGCCGCCGCCCGCCCCTGGTGCGCAGGCGCGGCGGGGCCATGCGGGAGGCGGGTTTGAACTGTGGCGGGCGCTGCGAGCTCCGGGGCTGTGCTGCCAATGGAGCCCATCCTGAAAGGTACCGGCTCGGCCGCCCTGCGGCGGCTTCTCCCAGCGCGGCCGAGAGGATCCGTCGCGCTGGGGGGCACTCAGCGGTGCCCCTGCCCCCTGTCTCCTTGCGGCCCTTGCTCCGGCGCTTCCCGGCGGGGCGGGTGTCGGGCCGCTGTGGGGGCCTGGCCCGCGGTCGCGGCGTGGTCGGGACTCCCCCGCGGGCTGCTCTGACTGCCGCGAACCCGCCCGAGCCCGGCGGCGGGGCCTGGGCGGCTCCGGGTGGAAGCGGGTTTTGCCCGGACACATGCCCGTCCAGGCCGGACGCCTCCGTTCGCTCGTGTGCCGCTGTAGGGTGCCTCCCGGTGGGGCACTGCCCGGCCACCCCTCTGTTCTTCCTACCCCGGTCAGCTTTCTTCTGCATCTCAAGACTTCTTCCTCGACAAGTTGCCCTGTCATGACCATTTTCCTCTGCGATCACCGCCTTCTCTGAGTACTTCTAAGGCTGGTGTTTACAAGAACCGGTCTCTACTCAGAGCTCTTCTAGTTCAAAGAAGCACCAAGCACTTCCTCATTTTCCTTTCCATCAACTGTACAAAAGCTGCAAAAAGCCTTGCCTTTTGCTGGAATATATTTGATTAGCTAAAATGGACTAATTATTGTAAAATACACCTTTGATCCTACTGCAGATGCTTGGAGTTTTGAAGTAGTGTCCCTTTAAGTTCGTCATTAGACCTTTACTGAAATGTCTGATCTGTTTTTCTAGGCGAATTTTCGCTACGAACGTTTTAAAATATTTGATGTAAAAGGAAGATACTATCTTTTCAAATGCAAGTGTATTTTTTTTTCCACAATTGAACTATCAAGGAAAAAAGCAACTCTGGCAAAATCTGCCCCAGTCTAGTAGTAGAATGAATACAGTTAAAAGCACGTTGGACTAGACTTGTCTTAAATTCCCATTTATATCTGAAGTCATAGTATTGATAATAAGATTTTTCCCAGTGTTTTGCATGAGGAAGTGCTTTGTTTCACATTCCTCTTGTATGTAAAAATATTTCTAGTAATTGTAAAAATATTTTAATCTTTATAAAAGTACTTCTGTTTTTATGAATAATTGGAGCATTATTGTGGTTTTCACTTAGAAATAAGACAGATGAGAGCACGTAATAATCAGAAGGACATGCTTAATTATCTTAGTAGCTAAGATAATTAAGCAGTATTTGCTAAGGATGACCCTTTTAAAACTAAACTCTCAGTTTTATTCATAAGGCAACTGATATGAAATTTTATTAGCCCCTGTTATATGTATTTAATTTGGGGCATTTCAGTATAAAGTAAGTGAAAATTTAATTCAGTTGGAAACTGTTAGGTAATATTTCTGCAAAATTTTCTGGGAGTTTGGGCAAGGAATACTTCTTTTGTGGTGATGTAATTTTGTTCTGTAAGTCATGTTATATCAACTAGTTTTCAAATTTTTAATATGAAGTTTAAAAGTGTTTACATAATGGTAAGGGTGAGCAGTTGTGTAAAGATAATGTATTGCTTGTAAAGTTGGCAGTGTGTTTTAAATAGATAAAGTGAAAAGTGAACTACTGTCAGACGTCTAAGTTATTTCCCTTACAATTAATTTAGAGGACATAAATACACTAAAAAAAAAATCTGCAGCTAAAATCTGACACTCAGTTTACTAAAAGCTGTATTTGCAACTGAATGCACTATGTATAAAACAAACTTTTATTGGGAAGGCAGTTTAACCGGTTTTACTATGGTATGTACTTCATTAGTTATTTTTTCTTTTTTCTCATCCAGGTATTTCTGCCTTTGTAGAGGTTTGGTCATCTAACAGAACAGAAAATTACTCAAAAACCTTCGAACAGCAGCTTCTTGATATGGGAGCAAAAGTAAGGACACCATTTTGAAATAAATGGAATAGGAAAGATTTTAATTACAAATTAGCTTGCTTCTTCTGCTTGTTACATATATTTCTTTTTAGTATGTGTTTTTAAAGGGCAGGAAGGGAGAAATTCAGAGACCTGAGAATAGACCAATATGTTGCAAAATTCTTGCTGCTGACAGATGGGAAATGCATTTAAAGCCTTTCTACATCTGCAGATCTCTTTGTATATTAATGTGATGGCATGCTCTTCTTGGGAAGTATTGGGCTTGCCACAAACTGTGGGCAAAGCAAATCTCAGTGTTGAAAACATGTGGTTTACAATTATGTACCTTAAATTGTTTTGTTTTTATCTACTTATAAGTGGCTGCTCTGTTAGTACAATGTTTTCTAACCCAAGTACCATGACATTTTATTTTTCCATTCATTCTCCCACAAATTTGGATCAATTCCAGAAAGTGCTGGTGAAAATACATCTCAAGAGTGTCAGTATCTGTGTCAGTGTTTTTTTCCCGTACCAAATATAGTTGACTTCTAGGGGCAAAAGATGTTTAATTGCCAGCTGTAACATTTCAACCAGAGACCAAAATCAAACTGGCATCTTCTTCCCTTCTTGGGCATTATTGCAGGTTAATGGAGATTTTTACAGCCCACATCATGCTCTAAAAAATACTTGTTTGGACTCCAGTGCTCTTTAAAATTGGTATGTGTAAATGTCTCTTACTGTAATTTAGGAAATCTTGGTGTTTTCCCTCCCCAGATCTTCTCTTTCTGTATGAAGTATGCTGAGTGAGTGTGACAGAACAGTTAGGATAACTGGTTTTGTTATTAAAGCAAACACAATTCTCAATAAATAATGCAAGTAAATAGAACAAGAAATATTTCTACGCTCTACTGTCAGACCTGGGTAATTCTGTTCTGATGATGTGATTTTTTTTTACTCAGAAAATATGGCAGAAGCATAAGGCTTCAAAAATCTTCAAAATGGTCATAATAACCAACTATGGTGCAGGCAGAAGATACAGATAAGCTTGTTTAGCATATTCCTGTGACTGAATAAGGATGGTCACGCCCCTTCCCTATTCCAGACACTTCCCTGTTATTGGCTGAGCACGTGGTACTATGTTGACTTGGTTCACTGTGATAGGAAATTAAATTCTAAATTTTTTTTTTGCTAGATTGTTGGTTCAGACATCTCAAAGTAAGTTCAGCTGAGCAGCAGAAGATGCACAGGGTAAGGGAAGGAGAAAGGTGAAAGGGAGGTGTAAGATGCTGCTTCTCCATTATTTGGAGGCAAAGCTACATCAAATATCCTTAGGACATGGGCTGTAAGTGAAATATTGGCAAAAATGAGTAAGCAATTGCATCTGGAGTAATAATTTATTCTATATGAGACTAATGGATTATTTGTACCTAGATACTTAAATATTATGGGGTTTTGTCTTCTAAGAAGTCATAATCAGCTTGCCACCAGCAATGTTTGGAAAAACTAAATAATTTTCATAAAGCTAAATAGACACCTAGCATTCTGTAAGCAAAGCATGATACAACTGAGGGTGCAACAGAATGCTACAGAGCTATTTCCATTTGGCTGAGGAGATGCTGCAGTAAAAGATGAATTTTGTTGATGTCACCATGTCAACAATCACAAGTGATCAAGCAGTTCTGTGCAGGGTGCTTAGTCTCCACAAGTGATAAAGCAGTTCTGTGCAGGGTGCTTAGTCTCCACAAAGGAAGCCTTGTTTGTGAAAAATGGAGTATCTAGTACTGAAAATATTGCTTGCCAATGGAGGCTGATAACTGAAAATTTGATCATCTGTGCTGACTTTCTGTATTTCTCATTTTTAAAGCATTCCCATATAACTTTTGTTCGTAGTACCTTCAGCCTTTCCCTCAAAACTAAAAGTGATTTTTATAGATGAAAATTAGTTTTAAAAGTGAGGTTGGCTGTACTCTTTCTTTTTGCTTAAAAGGTGTTTTGTTATTTCTTTGGGTAGTGGCATCTGCTTTCTGTCCTGGTTGTTACATAAGAAATTAGGTTGCACTATAAAAATAAAAATGTTGCAACATTAGTGATACACCTAGAGTAACGAGCTGAAAATTGTAACATAGAGAAGATTGAATGTAAAGGGCTGCTCCATCCCTTTTGTCTGCATTAGCTTGACTGAGACTGGAGTTTCGGTTGCTTGAGGCTTCTTAGGAAGTTAGGAAAGATCCAAAGAGTCCTTGATATAATGTTTAGAATAAATTTTTGCACTAATGGTTTATACACTAAAAATGGGCTACACTAGCTGATTTCATTACCATTTTCTGGTTATCAGACTTAAATATGAGCTCTCTGTTTATTTCTGCAGGTTTCAAAAACTTTGAACAAGCACGTGACCCATGTAGTCTTCAAAGACGGACGTTTGACTACATGGAAGAAAGCACAGAAGATGGGTGTAAAAATAGTTTCTGTACTTTGGGTGGAAAAGTGAGTACTCATAGTTATAAGGAATGTGGCCTATTTCAGAATAATAGTATTCTAGTATTTTTTTTATTGCAAAACTAAAATACAGAAACCATTTTATTAATATATTTGAAATAGTGATAAATCTGTGAGTAAATGATAACTTTTCTATGACATTATTCCTATTATGAAGCAAGTGACTTGCACAAAAAGGTAAAATGCTAACGCTTAAGAAATTAGTGTGGTGAAGTTGTTTCATAGTATATTTGTTAACAGTGTTTTTTCTACTCCTGTGCTCTCAGATGGCATGTATAGACAGTGAAGGCCATACTTATGTTGAATAAAATTCTTCCATTTTCATATGTAATAATGCATTTCGTCAAGGGCATTGTACTATTTCTGTACATAAATCCTGTAAATAGAATATATCCTAGCAAGAAAGAAAAACATCCATATATATTCTGTTTTTTAAGATATTTGGCAAGTTCAGAACAAAACTGCATGAAGATTCTCTTCTACCATATAGAAAAAAGTTAAACTTATTTAAAAAAAATAAATAAAAATTTCATCTATGCAACCAATCCTGTAGAATTTGATAGTCCATAGCTGCTTCTCTGAATTTGCAAAGTGCTTGTGAGGCCTAACTAAGATACCAAAGGAAGAGTAAAAACACAGGGGTTTTTATGCATGTGTTAAACACCCCAATTGATAAATCAATGTGAGGATGGAAATTAGAATATAAATAAAGAGGGCTTTACCAATACCAGTTGTCATATGCATGGAGAGGTAGTGGTCTAAGTGTAAACATTTTGGGCTTTTTTTTTTTTTTTTTAAGTGGGGAATAAGGAGGGAGGGCAAATCTGAGGCCTACAGGCACCTAAATGTAGGTGAATACAGCCTGGAAACTTGTGATACAAGTCCAATAGCCAGAAAGAAACTGGTTTTTATGGGTTTTTTTCTGAGTATGTCAGATATAGAAGTTAGACCCATACAACCCAGCCAGCTTTAACACCAAAGAAGAAATACCTTAAATTCCCAAAAATGAGGGCAATGAAAAATTTTATTTATGTGAATATATCTTTCAAGGGCATAGTGCCATTTGAATGTGTGACAATGAGGTTGATTTCAATACCGTTGTAAAATTAAATATGCTCTTCAGGTGGCTAAGTGTATAAATACAGAATTTGAAATCTTAGTTACATGAGCTATAACTACTGAGAGTTTGGATGTGCTATAGTAAAAAGGTTCTCATAAAAGTCCAGGTGAGTACCATCAGCAATGGAAGAATGAGAGTGCCTTACATGGGAGAGTCTAAAGACAAGTCATACCAAAATACTTTTCCTGTGATAGCAGTTCCACCACAAGAGTCTCCTCTGCACTGCTGGAAGGCACTGAGTGGATGAACACTGTGGAAAGCTGAGGCATAGAAACAGCTGGACATGTGATACTGTCGGGGCTAGCATAGAGCTTTGAAATCCAGGTGTAAAAACCTCAAGAAATTTTTAACTTTTGCTGGATAACAGCAACAAAGGAAAAGACAAGAGAAAGCATCTAGAGGGAAAAGTTAGGCTGTTCAGTAGGAAAGACAAGGCTGGCATCTTCCTGGTATTTTTTAAGTTTTCCTGTTATCACTTTCTGATCAAAGCAAGGTTAGGTGGCTCAGATAATGACATTTGTTGGAACTGGGGGAATCATCTAAAATAAAGGTATTTTATTGCAGAGGAGGACCCAAGCTGTGAATTATGATTGAACTTCTCTGGAATCTTTTTCTTCTGCCCTTTAGTTTAAAAGTAAATCCCAAAAGGTACAGAAGAACATACAGCTTAGATTGGTGTGTACTGTGAGCAGAGTTCATGAGAATATCATATCCTTGGACAAAGTATAGGTCAGGAACACTGAAGCTTGTTTAAGAGATAGTAAAGAATATTCCTTCTGGTCATAGGGTTATTCAAATGAGGCACAGGCAGTACAGAATTAAAATGAGTCTGTACTAGCATACATACTAATTTTTGGGTTTTGTAATAAGATGAGGGAACCAGAGTGCCTGTGTACGTTACATGTCTCAGACACTGGTAGGCAGAAGACAATCTCTTAAGCCCTAGAACTTGGAAATAGAAAGGTCTGAATAACATGTAACTGTAAAATTGTGATCTTGTATGAAGGAAACTTATTTTGAACCTGATAACTATGTAAGCAAATCATGCAGAGTTCCTATGAGTTGAAGTTCTAGCATTGCTAAAAAAGATGGCTTGATTAACCAGCTGCTTAACTCAGTAGCAATTGAAACATTCTCAAAATGGCCAGAAAAGCTGAAAAATGTTATCTTGGTAAGGTAGTAGTACATGTCAGCTTTCTGGTATAGACTGTGGGTTGGTGTGGGAGTGCAGTGCAAAACCAAGTATGTTAGTTATTGCTTGGTCTTAATTGGTTTATGGATTGCTGTTCAAACTATGTCAGAGAACTTTTCATAAGAATGTCTACAGTATAAGTGTTCATACTGGAACACCAAACCCAAGAAATTCTATGACTTGAATTCTAAATGCTTAAATTTTAAAAGGAAGAAGTTCTGTTAAGAAGCTAAGACTTCTTAGGAAGGGAATAAAATTCTTTTTGGTGTCAAGAAGACTGTGTAAAGCAGTCCCCTTAAGCATATCAGAAAAATGATCATTGTGTTTTGGTACTTACAGAAGACATTTTCATAGCACTGTTAGTCAAAAATCAAATTGAATAGAACGTAAAACTTCATATAGTGGAATTACAGCATTTTATCATGGTTATATTTGGAATGTTGCCAAAGGATAGCAATGAGCTTTGAAATTATAAAATAGTTTTCTTACGAGATGTGATTGAAGAGACAAGAATGCTTCAGTCTGGAAAAGGAGTGAAGGAGGGAGACTACTGTGTACACAAAGGTTTGTGTAGAGGCTGAATGGAAAATGAATGTATATTTTCCTTTCCAGTAGAAAAGTTAGAAGGTGTTACATCAATACACCAGGAGGCAGATTCAGAAAAAACAGTAAATGATGGGTTTTAATAACACAGCATTAGGCTGTAGAACTCCTTGTTGCAGAATCATAGTGAGCAAAGATTTACATGGGTTTAAAAAATTGCTGAAGCAATTAAACACTTCACTTTATCAAAACCCAAATATAGTATTGCATCTAAGCATCTGACAACCAGAAATCTGTGGAACACAGTAAACTGGGAATGTTTGGCTTTGTTTTTATGTTCTTACATGCACTTAGGAATCTTGGTATTGGAGGATACTGCAGGATGCTGCAGTATATGGTATTTAATCTGGATGCTACTTTTTGATGTTTGAGTTCTGAAAATACCAGAAAAGGAAGCAAGTAATATACAATTTGTCCAGCATTTCCTGATTCTTCTGCTTTGTGGAAAATACTTATGCATTTAGCAGCTAGTGAACTTCTACTTGCAAGCTATTAGACTTGTACCCCAATATTGCCATCCCCTGAGTAGTGCCTCTCAGGGGAGTATGCCCTATGAGCTTAAAAGTGCTGTAATGCCTAGATTTCTCCATGAAAGCCTGAAGGATTTGTGCAGTATTCAGTGATAATTGCCTTGTTGAATTCTTATTGGATTTCTAGTGCTCTCTCCAATGATTTGCCTCAGGAAGCTTCTGCTCTGTAGCATGAGCATCTCTTTGAGCCTAAACTGTATGCAGTTCTACAGTTTAGGAAGTAATTTGAGAAGGCAACTCTTTGAGATGAAAACTGAAAATGAGAAAAATTTATAACTGCAGAGTACGGTTATTTTAAATTTTAAAACAATTGTAACAATTGTTTGGTTTTGCTTTTTCATTTTGCTTTTTTTTTTTTTTTTTGCTTTTTTCTTTCTAAGAATGATAGATGATAGATATGTCTAACTTCGAAAGCAGCAAACAAAAGTCATGGACTTGCTATCATCTAAAAATTTTAAAGTGTAATGCAAATGAGTGACAGAGACAGAAATAGTTCAGTGAGCAGCTTAAAAAAATAATCAAAATCTAGGAACAAAAAGAAACCCATATAAAATAGAATAGCTACAATCTGCCCAAATTAGGAACACTTAATACTTTCCACATCAAATGCATAATTGTGAAGCACTATCAGTGCTTTCTTAGCAGGATAACTCATCCCACAACTAAGTTATATAAATCATTTAAATTCAGATTTGTCTGCTAAGTAAAAGAGTCATAGATTTAATGCAAAAATTTTCTTCTGTTTAGCTTCTCTGAATCAATGAAATCTCTGAATTAATGTAACTTTTCATGTAGTCTACATCTACATGTGCTAATTATCCAGAATTTAGTAACAGTCCCTGAAGTCCAGCTTGTAAATCTCTCTCTTTGATGCTCCTGAGAGCTCTAAATTCAGCGAGTTTGACAAATCCCTGCAGTCGTTTGTCCTTCTCATCCATTCCAACCCGAGTAAGGATGAGGCCAGAACTGTACGGGCTCACACCGTATAGCTGTTCCATCACTAGGTGTCACCAGAGTCACGCGAGTGGCTGCTGTGAGCACAGTCCCGCAGCTTGGAAAGGTGTGGAAAATAGCATGAGTGGGAAACTTGCCCTTCCAGAGCAGCAATTTGGAGGGCATCATTGGCACAAAAATTTCGATCGCATATTTGGTGTGTAATAGATGGAGTGGGGGCGGGGGGAGGGAGAGGAGAGGGGCTAACATTACCTACCTTAAAGTTACCCACTTAGGAAGGATTGGTGTTTCATTATTGCAAGGCTCAAACAACTCTTCTTGCAATAAAGGTTCTCATTCTTCAAACAAAACCAAGAGAATAAAGACCCACCAGACCTTCTCTAATTTACTGTACAGGTGTCGAGAAGCTGGAGTCCATGTTGATGAATCCCTGTTTCCTGCAGTAGACACAAACGAAGGATTTCAACTACCAATCAAAAAAGTATGTTTCAATTTCAATTGTTTCAATTCAAATGAGCCTAGAATAAAAAACTTTAACTTTGAACTTGACATTTTGACCTCAAGCATTTGAACTATTTTCAGAACATTCTATAAACTCTGACTGTCCATCTGAGTAAGAGTTTAAATGTAGTCTACAGCTGTGATCATGTGACATCTTACCTGAACAAAGTATACTACAAATCAAGTTTTTGTATTTGAGATTAAAAAAATTAAGATTTAAATTCAAATTATATAATGATGATTAATCCAAAAAAATTGACTACTACATGGCTTATGCTTTACAGAGTTGCAACAAATACTAGTATTTAAAAAACTACCTTTAAATCTTTAACTTTGCTCTTTTTTTAACTTTGCTTTTTTTGCAAGCAAAAAAAAAAGTTTTTTCTTATTTAATATTAAAGTTTACTTTGCCAAATGCTGATTTCTACAATTACCTGTGACTCTCAAGGAGGTGATAAGCTGCATAAATATCACTAATAAGTACTGTGACTTTAATAATAATAGTAATTGTAATAGTAATAATTACAATTACAATAGTAATTGTAATTAATAGTAATAGTAGTTGTCTATTTTATACATATAATTAAGAGTTTTGTCTGTCTTGTAGCACAAATGTATGCAGCCAAAAGACTATGTTGAAAAAACTCCAGAAAATAATAGAAAGCTTCAGAGAAGACTCAACCAAATGGCTAAAGAATTAGCTCTACAAAAGACAGCAGTTAATGCTGGTAAGAAGTATTTTTTACTAAGGGTCAAATATCTGAAGTTTCTTTAAAGCATTTGATGGAATTTTGGTGTTTGTTGGTTGGGGTTTTTGCATCTTGCCATGACAAATGAAGTTGATGTAATTTTTACAGAATTCTTTGCTGTTCTGTTAAGGCATCTGTAATGATCTAAGAAAATTATTTCTTTTGCCAAGTTTTTTGAAAAAAAAAATTCATCTCAAGCTGTTACAGCATTTAAATATTAATATATAGATACAATTTCTTTGTGTAGAAACAGATGTACCAGTTTTATTATTTGAAGACAATGGTTCACTTATATACAGCCCTGTTAATAAGATAAAAGATCAATGCAATGCAATGGAAAGGAGAATAAAGGACATGAAGGAAAGAAGAGAGAATCTTTCTCCTACTGGTAAGAAGTTGAATTTTACTTATGAATATGCATAAATGTCTGCTTGTTTTATAGCTGACTTTTTCATGCACTTGTCGTGCTCTCACCTTTAGAATTCTTTTCGTATCTTGATTGCATGTCTGGAGCACAGTCGTTGCTAAATAATTTTTTGATCACTGGGTCCAGAGATCAAAAATGATGAAAGAGGACTAATCTTTAAGCTAGGCTTTCTAGCCATGTAAATTGATATTATCACCTTTTGATTAAACTTTACGGTGAAACTCTAAATCTTATTTCCTGTTAAATTTTAATGTGGATGCTGTGCATGACAAAGATTGTAATGTTATTACTCCCACATCAACAGTTTAAAAAGGAGCCCAAAAATTTTGAGATATCTGTCCAGGCATTGAAGAACAGGACTTAAAGAAATAAATTTGAATAATCTAATTAAATAAATTAGTTAATTTTAAAATGCATATTCTAATTAATTAAATCTTACAGATCGTAGTTTTCAGATTTTTTTTAGTGTTTGCAGTACCTTACTGAGAAAATATTAAGGCCTAAGTCACAAGGTTTTGCCAGTTACTATAAAAAATGTTGAATGTGAAACATCTTTTGGTGGGGTGGAATCTGTAGTGTTTGAAGTTTTAAGACTTGCATGTCAGCTAGACTGTCAATTTCTAATCTCAAAAATAAATGTGAAAGTAAAGAAACAGTAATACATGGATGAAAAATTAAATCTCAGTTTATTTTAGTGAGGTTTGTATTTATTTTCTCTCCAAATTTTAAGGTAAACTTTCAAACATTAAAACCATTTCTGGTATATCAAGACATGACTGCCAATTACAACATCTCACAGATTCTTTAGTGAAGTACCTCAACAGGCCTTAGAAATACCAGTAATAATTTCTAAAAAGTTTGACATTATTCTTTAGTTTCAGAAAAGTGTGCTGCTGAGTTACCTAGGAAAAAATGCTTGCAAATATCTAATAGCTTTTTTGTATTCCTAGGTTCACAAATGACTCAAACACTTCCAAGCAGCTCCACAGGAGACTGTCCGCTTTCTACTTGTATCTTAACTAAACCAGAAGATGTGCTGCTACCTGGTAACTAACACAACTTAAAATATTATAGAAATTAAAAATAATACATGGCCTTATATCTTACTTTGGAAAGTACAGTATACTGAAATGAGAACAGTTTCTATTTTCTCTGTCTTTTAAAGCTGAATTATCTCAGTTTTTCCTTACTAAAGAAAATATGTTGTACTAAGAAGTCAAGAAAAATGGAGTATGAGGAATATCACTGGGTAAATGATCTGTCTCACTGCTGTATTGCTTGCCTCACTTCCTCCTCTCTACTCATACCATTCCCTATCAATAACTTTTTCTCCTACGTGGATGTGGTATTAATCTTCTCTGCTCTTAGCAGTGATCATATATAGAACACAGAGTGCACACCAAAGAGTGTGATGTTGGAAAAGTGATCTGAATGAGGGTAAGACCTCATAGAACTGAAATGTCTTCCAAATTTTCAGCTGAAAAACTTGAATTTGAAAGTTACTCTAACGTGTTTTTCAGCTTAGAGTAGTTTGAAGATATATATAGTTTGAAGAGTAAAAATAAGTTGGCTTTTTAAATGTTTTATGGTTTAAGATGGATTACAATAATTTGTTAGCAAGGTAAGAACCTCATAAAATTATTCTCGTAAAGTTAGGGGTTCGTTCCTGTGTTATGGCATATTAGTAGGGCATAAGAGTGAAGATTGTGAAGTCTGCTGAGCTACACCAGTGAATGAATGTCTTAGCAGTATTGATACTGTATACAATAGGTTTGTGCTTCAGACCTCTATCGTCCATCAGTCGCAGGGGCAAAAAGCTCCAGTCAGATGCTGGCCTTGATCTCAGTGGAAAAGTGAGGAGAAGGGAGTCTTTAGAATTTGTAATGAGGGCCCCTAGAGCAGTTTGCCTGCTCCGTTCTCCCTCAACAGTAAGTCGACAACATTCAGTGTAGCTTCCATCTCCAGTGCTCTGTAACAATGGCCGCCGTGTTTGTGCCTAAGAGATATATGAGATTGGTTAATAATGGTTTGGAAAGCTCAAGAAGGTTAATTTGAGGATTGAAGCTGACTTCGTCAGTTGTCGCTATGAGAGACTGATCATATAATGTGTAATTTCTATATATATGTTTTACTTTTCTTAATATAGTTAGCTACATCATATGTTTAAAAATATTATCTCTATTTAGTAAGCAAATAACATCAAGACTTCCCCTTAAACCTACAGGAGAACTTGCAGAAGGAGTATTGCTGTGATGTTGCACTCCTCATTTACTTAAGCAAAAGCACCTGTTGCAATCATCTTATTGTAGAACAACAGGATTTTTAAAAATGTATGTTGATTAATCTGAAATACTAGCTTGTTTCAGAGGAATTTATTGTGAAGAGTTATGAGTAGATTCTGTGTAACACCTAACACAAATTAATTTCATAAGAATAGCTACAAGAAATAATTCTTTATCCACATTCTAATTATTTTTAATACAATGTATTGATGTATGTGATAGTATGGTGGTGTATTTAATTCCATCTTAACTGCAAAATCTTCAAGGTGGCACTAATGCTGTGGCAGCAAAAATGATTATCGAGTTTCCACTGTTATTAGAGCTAACTCTATCAGCATATAATCTTGCTTTCTCTACAAATGCAAGAGGAATAACAAATTCCTCTGCTACTTTATTTCAAGAAAGCAGAATGAGACTAGTGGGTGCTTATGAGCAGGTAAGAGGATACAGTAGCTAAAACTGTTACAGGTTCTTGTAAACTTGGAAGGTGCTTTGTTTCTAATCCATTTTCTGTTGAGTTTTTGTTGACTTGGCTTATAATATCCAGAAAAGTGGCTAAATCTTTATTTTTTCAGTTCTGGAATTCTGTATATATTTCACTAAGGAATTAATACTCTTTCTGTTTTGTTCAATACATTTATATTGCCACTTTTATTTGTTTTGCAGAAGAACAAATGGAAGACTGCTTGAACTCAAGTCGTGATTATCTTTGGAGAACTGAGATGTTAAAGAGACAGAGAACAGAGAGAGCAGAACATGCCTGTGATACTTGGACTGATATTCATATATCCATGAGTGCATCAGTGAATTCTCCATCACATGGCAATGAGCAGAAGAGCTTAACACCAAAACGACATGCCAGAAGTTTAACAAAGAAACAGATTATAGAGCACACTTTGGATGACAGATTGTCTTTAGGACAGAAACATTTAAAGTTTGAAAAGAAAAATCAGAAGAGCAAGACTGCTTCTATTGCAAATGAAAGTTCTCTTTTTGAGGGCTTTGGTCATATTACTCCTTCCAAAAAAAAAACCCAGTTAAATACTGCTCCTGCTTTGATTGACAGTCTCTCTAATTCACCTATGAATAGTGAAGACATAAATGCACATTCAGTGGATAAAAGCTTCCTTGTTGACAGAAATGATTGTGTTCTTAAAGACAAGAAGAGGAAGAAACTACAAACATTACCAAGTTTGAAACTGGCTACCTTAGAACTAGGTGCATCAGGCTCTAAGGGGTTCTTGCAAGCAGTTACTACGTATAGCAAGTCTTACTGCACTGAGGAGGCTTCTTATGAAGACTTCTTTTCATCATCTAATTCAAATGAAAATGAAGTGCAGATACAAGTACTAAAGGAAATGCAGAATCCTCCTGATGTTTCTTGCAAGGACTCTTTTACAAGCATGGACCTACATGATGAGAATTTCTGTGAGCCACATACCACTGCTAAGAAAAGTAGGAAGAAGTCTATTTCAGCGAATGATTTTCCAATGAACAAAAATATCAAACCAGTTAAACATCCAGGAAGCATATCATTAAATATATCAGATGGTGAAAAAGATGAAACTGGAGAAGCTCTGGATTCTGATGGTGTGAGCAGACTGCCACAACATTCTTATGAAAACTCCTGCAACAGTGTAAATGACTGTGCTCATACTACTGGTAAGTTGCTACATAGAGCTGGAAAATCAAAAGATGTCATACTGCATTAGATATGCTAATGCAACTAAATTGCAAAATGAACTGCCATTCCAAAAGGAAAAATACTTCAGAAATATATCAAAAGAAGAAAATACAGTGTTACTGACTTTATTACTGAGTAAAATAAATGAATGCATAGAATCCAAAGAACACCTCTTTGTTTTCCCATACCGTACAAACGCAGTCATAAGAAATAAGTCCTCACTATACACAACAAAAGTAATGTTGAGCCTTCTTTTCTCCTAACTTTCTGCTGCTATTCAAAATCTATTTAAGGTGTCATCATAGGTTCCTTTGGTCAAACTATTTTTATTTCACAAGTGAAAATTGTTACCAAAATTGCAGTTAGGATCATAAGATCTCTGGTGGAAAAAAATATTTGAGTTAGCAGTTTTTAACTTGTGCAGTGATGAGGATGAAATAACACCTTCAAGATTTGCAATGTAAGCATCTTTTTCAACCATGACTTTTTGATACGGAACTAATCTTAATTTTTAATAATAATTATAATACTTTTTATATTTAAGTACTTTCAAGTTGCTTTAGCATAAAGTAATTTATGTAAATGTATACTAAAATACTAAATCTCAGGAACTTCCCCAGAAGATGCTCCTAACTTGCATTGGAATCATTTTCAGATTTTGATATTTTGAGCTTTGTCAAGGTTTACATGAGGTTGAATATTTGTAACTATAATTGTGTATTTTAGTAATTTATCTTCCATAGAAAATTCTATAGTAGTGCATCAATTAATTACATAAAACTAATTATTAACTTAAAGGGCTCAACAAACTTGTTGTCAGACTTAGGAAATCCAGTGGAATTACTGAGCCATGACTGTGCCTATACATGTGAGTAATAACTGCTGAACTGTGAGCTGCCACTTTGAGTTCATTACACTTGTATTTTAATATCTGGAGTGCGTAATTTCTTACACAGTTTAAGAAACAGTGGATGCAGGTTTATGTTATATAGGTATAAATGTACACCCATAAATGACAACTTTCTGCTCAAGTGATAGATCACCCATAAAGTGGAGCTGCTATGTTGGATCTTGTTCTTAGCAAGAAGGAGGTGCTGGTGAGGAATGTGAAGCTCAGGGACAGCCTTGATTGCAGTGACCATGAAATTTTGAAGTTAAATATCCTGGGGCAGTGAGGAGGGCATACAGCAAGCTTACCCTGGACTTCAGGAGAGCAGAATATGGCTTCACCAAAGATTTGCTTGATAGAGTACCATGGGAAGAGGTACCCAAGGGATGATAATCAAAAGTTGTCTCCTCCAGACTGAACAGTAAATCTCTGCAAAGAAGAAATCATGGAACAATGTCAAGAAGACTACATGGATGAACATGGAGCTCCTGGACAACCTTAAACACTAACAGGTAGCTTTTGAAGAGCAGAAGCAGGGAAAGGTTGGCTGGGAGGAACACAGAGAAATTGAACACAGAGAAATTGATTAGGAAGACTAAAGCACTATCAGAAGTAAATCTGGCCAAGGATATGAAGGGTAAACAAAGAAAAAGCTTCTTTAGGTTCATCAGCAATCAAAGAAAGACGAGGGAAAATATGGATCCTCTAAGGAATGGCAGTACTAGTTACCCAGGATGTGGAGAAGGCTGGCATAGTCACCATGGTTCTTTGCCCTTGGCTTCACCAGCAAGTGCTGCAGCCACACCACCCATGTTGCAGCAGGTGAAAGCAGGGATTGAGGAAATAAAGAGCTGCCTGCTGTAGGAGAAATCCAGGTTTGAGACCTCTAGCTCTGGGGCCCCAAGCACAAGAAAGAAGCTGATTGTTGAAACAAGCCCAGAGCATGCCACCATGACTGGAACACTTCTCCTGTGAAGACAGGCTGAGAAAGTTGGGGATGTTCAGCCTGGAGAAGAGAAGGCTCTGAGGAGACCAAAGAGCAGTCTACCAGTACCTAAATGAGGCTTACAAGAAAGCTGGAGGGACTTTTCAAGGAGGCACATAGTGATGGCACAAGGGCAACAGTCTTAAAATGAAAATGAGGAGATTTAGGTTAGATATTAGGAAACAATTCTTTACTCTGCATGTGCTGAGGCACTAGAACAGGTAGTCTAGAGAAGTTGTGGACACCTCATCCCTGGAAGTGTTCAAGGTGAGGTTGGATGAGCTCTGAGTAACCTGGTCTAGTGGAAGATATCCCTGTCTATTGCAATGGAGTTGGAACTAGATGATCTGTAAGGTCCCTTCCAACCCAAACCATTCAATGATTCTATGTAATTAATATATGAGCCCACTATATGTGGGGTTTTTTGCCATGTGTCAATGTACTAGAAGATGATCCTTAAATTGTATCATTCCTAATGTCAAAGAAGAGTTTGGTTTTCATTATACAGTCATGGAAACAAATAGGGAAGGAGAAAACCCAAGATTATTCTGAGCTGGAAGGAAGGGACCCACAAAGATCACCAAAGTCCAGCTCCTGGCCCTGCACAGGACAGCTCCAAGAATCACACCGTGTTCCTGAGATCATTGTCCAAATGCTTCTTGAACTCAATCAGGCTTATTTACTATGTTTAAACTTAGTTATTACAGTTAATTTTAGATTTAATTATAACTTTTAAATTTTAGCAACTGAATTATGATCAATGTTCTAGCATGTCACACTTTTATTTTCATGCTGAACAATGTGTTTAAAATAATAGATTTTAGAGGACAAAAAAGAGAAATAGGATTCAGCAAACATAAGTTATCCAATGTTTATACTTTTTATCCCTTTTGTTAGGAATGTCTGCAAGTCTCAATTTGTGTTTGTAGTAATTTTAATAGTATTTGTGTTATGTCAGTGATGGCCATTTTCCCAAGTATGGTATATTCAGCTTCATGCATCTTTTGTGTAGTCAAGTACAAGTTTTGACAACATGAATGAGCTCACTTAGAAATGGAAGGAATCAATACTGTAACAGAAGTTGTGTTTTTCCTAATAATGCAAGTTTTGTGGAAGAAAATGAAAATCATGTATTACACTTACTCCTGTGATGCTCTCTTCTGGAATCTTTCTTTTTATTAATTATGGGTTAAGCGTTTCCTTTTTTTAATTAAGTGTAAGTTGTTTCTTGTCCCTATTAGTAAATAAATAATAAACTGGGTTTTTTTTCTATATATTGTACATTATTTAAAAGCGGAAAATCCAGTATATTTTTAAAAACTAATGAATTCTTTTCATTCATTATACATATATATATATATGATTAGGAGTAATCAAATAGCCATATAAAATATATGTATATTTTATATATGTTATATTTGTATATATTTTACATATGTTGTACATTTTACATAGGTTAGATATGTAAATGTTTTAAATATCAAACATTTTTCTTACCTATTTTTTTATTGTGATTTTATGTCAGTGGCACTTTTACCCAATATCTTTAATGACAAGAAGATTTGATAAGCTTTCTTCCCATAGACTACTTGGAACATTTCATTTCAAAGTAAAAGCGTAATATGCTGGATAATCTGAGACCAAGTTTTCAGGGCCTAACACTTACAAGGTAGCAAGCTTCAAGTTCCTTTGCAGGGCACATTGAAGGCTGCCCAGTTGTTCTGCTGAAATAAATACTGCTCCTTATTTTCATCTTATTCCAGGTCACGTGACTCTTCATCTGAAAGCTACAACAATAAATAATAATGGACAAGGAATGCAAGAGTATATTCTCTTAAGCTTTTATCATGCTAAAATCACTTAGAAATTTGAACTCAGACTTAGCATTACTTCCAGTCTTAAAAATAAACTTAAGGCTTATCTGAGTGAATTTTATATATTTATGGTAATGTGGAAGGCAAATATTATCTCAATTGGCAAAAAGACTTAAACTAAGATCCATTGTACTGTTGCCAATGTAGTTCAGTGTTAAGCTGGAAAATCTGGAATATTAATTCTGTTATTTGATGCAAGAAATCTTTGTTTGATTTAGATTAATGAGTTTTACCTGAGGTTCTAGGTCCTATGGGGCTTCATGCTGCTAAAATACTGTTTATATCTTTAAAAGCACACATGTGAAAACTTCCTTAGATTTTATGTGCCTTTTGGGTTTTTTCAGCTTTGAAGAAGATAGGCTCACTAAAAATATTTTATACTGTCCTCTATTGACATTTTATATGTCCTTTTAAAAATCAAATGAGGCATGAAGAAGAAAGCTGTTTCTTCCATGATTCATTCTTTTATCTATCTTCACAAAAAAACTGAATTGTAACTAATTATTAAAGCAAAGGAGGACAAGTATTTCTGAGTAGAGGAACAGGTTGAGGATTATTTTGCTGCAGTCAAATTTGCCAAAGCCTGATGGCATTCATCCTAGAGCACACAACAAACTACATAAAATAATTATAAACCATTAATAGGCTCTCTGAGGATCTGGGGGTGCACATATGTTTTTAGAAAACTTGAAGAAATTATGT
Organism: Certhia americana; assembly: GCA_018697195.1. Lineage (NCBI taxonomy): Eukaryota > Metazoa > Chordata > Aves > Passeriformes > Certhiidae > Certhia > Certhia americana. The sequence continues at coordinate 21,425,141 of CM031859.1, forward strand.
TCTGTTTAATAAAAACTTGGTGTTTGCCCATTCTTCAGTAATATCTACAATAATAATAACAACACAAGGTATTAAATAGTCTGTGTATGAGTACCTGAAGGATTACTAATGATGACAAATTCGGACTTAATTCCTTCATAGTTGGGTTAAATACCTCTATGGATAAGTACAAAATAGTAGATACACCATAGCTTAATTTAAGTGGCATTTCATAACAATATTTTAAAGTAGAGAATTATATTGTAGGAAAAAAAAAACATTAGATAGACATGGTTCATTTGATCAAGCAGAACTAGCTCATTTTGCCTAATTACTGCTTTTCAATTCAGTGGAAATATCAAATGGAATTTTGAAGATAATATTCTGGTTCAAAACTTCTCATTGGTGTTAAAATTATGAATGAGTAGAAGCTTAAATTGCAAAGTAAAATCACTAATTTGTGACAATGCTTCCAGAAGGGCTCAGTTGTTGATTTTGGTAATTTGACAATCATTGAGCATTGTTTTGGAAGAGCATTTAGGGGATCTGATGGACCACAGTGGCAGGAGTTACCTGCATATTTGAACTTAGTTTAGGGAGAACTAACACTGGATGCACTTGTTTCAAAAAGTTCTGTCTGCTTTAAAGTTCTCAAGGAAAAGCTACTGTAGATGAAAACTCATTACCTGTGCCTGAGTGACTGCTTTAAAAAGAAATAAACAGGAAAAACTGGAAAATAACGAAGCTTGAGACATATAGGATGGAAAAGCTGGAAACTGCTTGAGAAGTGCTGATAGACAGGAACAGAATTGCAAAGAACAGCCCTTATTAATATAGTGCCTAAGGTCTGTGAGCTGATAATCAGACATAAGGGACATTGTCCTCTCTTCCTGCTTTCCTGTGAATATGAAGAACCCACAGGAGTGAACTCTAACTGGAAAGAAGTGCAAGAATACAAGTTTTAAGGCTTCAAACCCAAGTGGGACAAGTTCTGTGAAGCATAAGCATTCAGACCAAGAATAGTAAAAAGAATACTGCACCACTTTTCACTTTTAGCCTCAACCCAAGCTACCTCTCAAAAATCCCCAAAACACATGAAATAACCTGATGGAAATTGAGACTACTTTGGGTAAAGCAGTGGAGTACATGATCTTGTATCCTAGGCAGTCATGTAATTAGGTTTTTTCCAAGATTTAAAATACATTTTTAAAAGTTCTGGGGTTTATGGAAAAAAAGGTAATATTTTTCTTTATTGTATAGCAAGATGTTTTTTCCTCTTCTACTTCCCATCAGTCTTTCTCAGTGATTGAAAATGATGGGTCTCAGTGCAATACTAAATAAAATTTAAAGCTATTTTTTATCTCTTTATTACATTACACTGTGCACCTAAATACTGAATTTAAATGAACAATTGTACCTGAAAACCAGGTTTACAATTATTACACAAAAATTACTGCAATAAATTTTTGACTAGTTTAAAGATCATAATTTTCAAAAGAGTAATCACAATGGATTATAATTTGATGTTCTGTCACCTCAAGGATTAGGAGTTTAAATAGCTGACAGAAGAAAAACAAATGATTCTTAGTTATATATGCATACTAAATAGGGATAGTACCCTTCAGTATTTTCCAAAACTAATCAAAGAAACTTAGTTAGCAGGAGCTAAATTTAGGCTACTTTAATCACTAATCAAACTTTCTGTAACTGATTTCATCCATTTATTTGAAATGAAAAATGAGCAAATGCTCTAAAGTAGACTTTATTGAATGATATTAAGGGAAAATTCTCTCCCTAAATTTAAAGTAAATAAAGCTTAATTTTTTAAAAGAAAGATTAAATTTTTTCATTTTAGGCAGGCAAGCTAATTTCTCAAATTATTCAGAAGTTTATTATTTAGTTCTTAAGAAAATCATCCTGATAGAGTTGAAGAATTAAATATGTATTAATTCATAAAAGACATAATGAAAAATACTGCTTTTTGACAGAGTGCATTCTTATGGAAGGTGCCTTTTCATATATAATAGGTCTGATATGCCTTTATGTGCACAGAATCCTTACCTGCTAACATTTTGCTAGATTTGCATGCAAAGTGTTTGAAAACAAGTTTCAGACCTTCACGTCATTTTAGATAAACAAAGTATTGGCCAAAAGCATTGATGTGTCAATAATAAAATATAGCCACTGAAGCTTCATACCCAAATATCTCTATGCAGAGAAATTGAACATTTTATAATAAGTATAAAGCAATTTAGCAGATTGTCTGCTTGTTTTAAAATACATGGTTTTTAAAATACAGGAAATTGAGAGCTTTACAACTGGTTTATTTATAAGAACAGATACTCAAAGATGAAGTCAGATGCTTGAGTGTCATTACTTTCCCTAACTGAAATACAGTGAAAAAAATAACTGGTACAAATTATTAAGAAGTATCATAAGGGTGCATAATGCTGTGCTATGTTAAAATAATAATTGGTTCCCGTCTCATTTCATAAGATTGTATTTTTGATTTTAAGTTTCTAAATTTGGTTTCTAGGTGGTGAAACTGAAGTTTCAGAGTGTCATGTTACTGGTGGCTCTTGCAAAATCTTTAACAAACGAAAGAATAAGCACACTGGGGGCTTAAGAAAAGCTGGAAGACTCCAAAAGGTCAGTTTGACTGGACATTTGTTTTGTTAAGCTCTTTTGTGGAGGATCATTTAGTGCTTTTGTATGTACAAAATTTAAAATAAATTGTCTTTGCAGTATCAATTTTAAAACTTTCCTGAATCTCACTTTTCTGGAAATATTATGCTAATGGTATTGGTGTATAACTGTAAAACTGAGCTCTCTGGTAATTTGTGGTGGCTGAGTCCATGCCAAGCTGACAAAGGCAGTTGGTAAGGTAGCTCAAACTGAAAAAACCTGAAAAGCCACTGAAGTTACCTGAAAAGATGCCTGTCCCTTTTGGAGGAGTTACTGAATGCAGCAGAGCTTTTTTTTTTATTTGTTTTGTACTGGATCATTGCCAGTGGATGCTCCTGCAGAATAAAGATTTATGCAAGATTTTCTTCTAGCTTCTGGTAAAAGTAAACTTCTCCATTTTTTTAGATTAAAGTACTAATAGTTTCTTTATCTGTACATTTTATATAGGCAGGCTTATTGTACTGTTAATGTGGAAGATGTCTAATCAAATGTATGTAAAATTGTACTGTCAACAAACAAAAAGCCATGAAGACAGAACAGTTTATAATGACAGTTGTGCATGCATGTTTGGGGAAAATAAGTAAAATTTTCAGGAATCTTTAATGGTTTCAAGAAAAAGAGTTTTGGATTTAAAAAAACATCACCACCACCTGAAACCAGGACTTTTGGTGTGTTCAAAGGCAGTGCATACAGACAAATTTATAAAATTGACTCTTAGTTTTGAGACAGAGTTGATAAGGATAAACGCTGCTGATTAATACTTGTGAATGTCAGCAGGTGGCTTCCCTGGTCTAGAAATCTAATCTGATGATATTACCTTGCAGTGATAAAATAAACCTTTTATGCATTGTGATGTGTTTCTCAATTATTCTGTGAAATTGTATACATAGTTCTCTGTTGTTTTCCATAGGGAGGACAAAGTGAAAAAACCAGAATTCATCTTAAAGACAAAAATGCATTCAAACAAGTTATTTACAGTAGTGGTGAACTGTTGAGTGCTTGTTTCATTGCTTATTGTCAGAAAAAAGTTTACGTTTCTCACAGTGCCTGCTGCATGGCACAAATTAAATATTTTGTATTTTTAAAAGATCAGAGACTCATTATTATTAGCCAGTTAACTACTATTTTTATCCAAATAAAAATTTGTTTTATACTTTTAGAAGGATATGAGAGGTGATGAATGTCTTTTAAAACATCTAAGAGTCTCACATCTCTAGAAATGCAATTGGAATAAATTGTAAAGTTAAAAAAAAACCTTTAAAATGCTGTTTCCTGAGTGAAAAGAACCATGTGAAAAAAACAGTTAAGCATCATGAGTGATGATTAAAAACATATTTTTACAAAGAAGACAGTATGAACTTAACTGAAATTCCTTCAGTCTTGTTTTTAAACAGATTCATCTTAGCTCATATTTCTGTAGCTCTTGGATTTCGGTGAAGGTACATCAACTCTGAACTTTTGAGAGATTTGAGAGATTTTTTGAGAGAAGATTTTTACAAGCAATCTAAGCTCATGCCACGGAACAAATAGTGTCAAGCAAGCTGTTGCTAGATCCTGTTATCACCATCCTTTTTTTAAATTACTTTATTTGTGGCAAAACAAATTTTAATATCCTGAAAACTCTGTGCCTATATAACATGAAGCATCTTGCCAGATATTCAGGAAAGTAACTTTATATCTTATATGTGCACTCTTAGACTTGTCTTAGATTGTATTGGTTTAGGGGACAACATCATTTTATGTTTTCCTTCCAGTTTTGATTTGTAGTTGCTTTGAATAGGTGCATATTTTAAATACTGACACTTGAATTACTATTGACTTCGAAACACAGATGAATAGGACAGTGAATTAGACAAGGTGGAACCATGCAAGCTCTGATACAGTTAACAAAGAGAAAACTGAAACTATCTATCTTTATGGCTTGGGGAAAATGCTTGATGTGATGGGGGTCAGAGGATAGCATGAAGGATGCCTATGTATCCCACGGTTTGGGACACTGAAAAATACTTCTGTATGATTAATCCCATGACTGTTTTCATTCAATCTTTGCAAGGCAGTTCTGGTTCTGGAGTTTCTCCAGCTAGTGAATTTGTCCCCCACACTTCTCCCACATCAAGTGGAACGCTTCCAGGACAGAAGCCATACCCTTGGCATCTGCTGCTCTACCTTACATTGCATGCTTTGGGCCGTATCCTAATGTTAACAGCTTTGTTATCATCTCTTAGGGATGCTACCATTTCTGACAGGATTATCTCCTATAGATGAACCTAATGGGTCAATTTATGACCTTGGGTCCCTAGAAATCATTCTCTTTATGACACGTTTCATATTAACTATTTGGGACTGAAGTGCTGTGGTGTATTTTTCTTAATTTTAAAAAAGTGTCTTTTAAAATCAGTACCTTTCTAGGGCAAAAGGCATGTGCTCCTCTCAGCTCAAGCTGTTTCCTGTTGTTCCAGGGACACTTGCAGCTGGTGTTCACACTCTTGTATGTGTTGCTGTTTGGAACACTGGAAATGTGCTGTGACAGTGAAACCTGAGGTGGTTGACTGTGGCTTGTCATCTTATCAGGCAGGATAGTAAAGATCCAGGAACTGAATTTGCCTAATTTTTTGTATACAATTGTCACTAAATTTCTATTCACTCAACAAATTAACATATTGGTTATTATTTATAGCCTTCTTGCAGAAGACGTAGGGGCTTAAGTAGGTGGAGAGTTTTGATTTATTTTATTTTTTTTTTTGTCTTCATAGAATTAAAGTAAAAAACAACCCACTTCATTGTTTCTTTCTTTTTTTTTTTTTTTTTTTCACCAGAAGATTGGCAGGTTTGGTGCCTTTTGATTAAGAGACTATTTACGCAGTTTCACGTAAATTCAGAACATGTTTTTTATTACTGCTTTTAGGCAAGTAGGAAATTGCTCAAGATCTCTCTACAGTGAATGGTAGATAAGGATAAGCACCTAGAATAATGTCCTGGAATCTCAAGTTTTTTGAAGTACATCTATGTCATCTCCATCATTTTGAATAAAAGCCTATTATTCTACACTTCCTAACTTTGATGATGCACTTTAAAGTGTTGAGTAAATATTGTCCAGTTGTTTACCATATGGTCCAGAAGGCTGTAAGGCTTTAAGTCAGTCATTATCATCAATGAGTGGGTTAAAATCTTGTCAGCAAAGTATTTACTGAAGTTTAAAATCTTGTATCTTAACACAAAGTTAACATAAATCCTGGCTTGAGTCTTTTGGGCTGCAAATATCTTCATCTCAAATCCCAGTCATTGTTGCATAGTTGGCACTCTCCAGAAGACTTCAACTATCCAAATTAACCTCATGCTGCTAACCATTGTGCAAACCCACCACATAACAGTTGGGGTGAAGCAAAATGATTCTTTCCCTCTTAGAATGGTTCCATACTTACACTCTACACAATGGAAGTGTGTCTCTGTGCCTCAGTTCTTCTGCCCAATGACCCATTGTGAGTAGAGTTAATGAGCCACTGATGTCTCCAGCAAAGTAACTGAGGGAAACATTAATTTCTAATGAATCTTCCATGAAGTGTGGAAACCATCATGACCAAAAATTGAATGCTGACGAGGTCTTAAATATCAAGCAATTAATTCACTGAAGCTACTCTACTGCTGCCCACCACCCTTGTGGCTTCTTTTTTTATCTCAAAGTAAGGGCATAGGGTAACTTACCTTAAGCTTTATAAAGTGCTTTTAATTGGTCATAAATCAGCTGTCTGGAGGCATTGTTCACTTCATTGGATCATTATGAAATAACAATCCATTTTTGTATTTCAACAGATGAAACAGATTTATCCTATATCATACTTAATTTTTTGTTGCAATTATTTGTAGAAGGGTACAAATTAGTTTTATTAATCTTGGTGAGGCTGTGGTCGGGGGGGAGAAGTTCATATAGACTAAAATTTCAGCAGAAGAATGTTAACAGATCATTTGGGAAGGTGTGTATACATTGGGCATTATTTGGTGCTAATGAGAGAATTAATTTATGCCTTAGTGTCATTTAAAAAATGTTTCTGCTTGCCTATACAAGTTTTCTCTCTGTAGTGTTGTCCCACATTAGCCCTGGTTCCTCTTTTTTCCTCTTTCCTGTCTTGTGACTTTTTTGGGGTGAACAAGTACCTTTTCTTTACCTGACCTTTCATCTTAGAATCTAATCATGTTAGAATCTAAACTATAAAGTATCTTTCTCCTCCCCCTAGCATTCCATTTCTTGAGTTTCACTTCTGTCACACTAGTAATCCTGCTGTCTCCTTCTGATACTAGAAAAAGGTTCTTCACCCAGAGGGTGATTGGACACCGGAACAGGCTCCCCAGGGCAGTGGTCACAGCAGCAGCCTGACAGAGCTCAAGAAGTATTCAAACACTCAAGTACATGGTGTGACTCTTGCAGTGTCCTGTGCAGGGACAGAAGTTGGACTTTGAGGATCCTTATGGATACCTTCCAACCAAGGATATTCTATGGTTTTGTGATTTCCTCAGGATTCACATAATAAGGTGAAGGCATGAAACTTTCCTAGTAAAATGCAGTTAAGAACTGGACTGCTGCTTTTCCTGAGTGATGCTGACCAGGAAGTTGATCCCTGATTTGTACCTGTTGGAAAGGCTTGGGCTTCCCATTGGAATGAGAATCACTACTGCATGTGCTTGTAGAAATTCTATTAATAATATCATGCTGATTGATGTAGAAGTTTTTTGGTTGCAGTCAAATGATTAGGAAGGAGCATCTCCTTTCTGCTTAATTTTGACTATCCTAATAAAAAGTCCCTCTCCAGTTTTGCTAACGATCAGAGACAGAAATCTGTCCTTCAAAGCTGCAGAATGCTGGGAAAGCTATTCCTTGCTACAGTTTTGCATCCCTACATTTGGAATTTTTTGTTTTTCTTAAATATAGTTGTTAGCTATGATTGGTGGCATGTGGAAAACTGAAAATGTCAGAACTCTGACTGCTAATCTGAAAAGTCTGAAGCTATTCATTCTCTTTTATCTTGCAACAGAAGTTCTAGGGATCCCTATGTCTTCAATGACGGGATTTCTCATTATTTTCTTGTATTTGGCAGTGAAGGAAAAATGGTGCCCAGGCACTATCACATCATCTAATTTTCCTGTCTTATAATAGACTACTTTATTTTTTCATCTTTCCATGTGACAGTACAGGGTTTGGTTAGGATGGGCTCATTTTTTCACATCATTCTAGGACCAAAGCAGAGGAAATATGTTTGGTGAGAAATTACAGTTGAAATTGACTTTTGCAGATGGAGAAAACTTGAAAAATATCAGTATCAAAGGGCTGATAAGAGAATGGTCAGCCAGAAAGTAAATTACAGCTTTGAATAATTGCTGTTTTAAAATACTGAATAGTAATCATTCATTACAATTACCAGTAATTTTCAGCTATGAGTCACAATTACTTGAATAAATTAATGTAGTACTACTGATAAATTGTTTCTAAAAGCAGCTTTAAAGTTTTGAATCCCCATTGTAATCTTCTAGTATACAAGCAGAGTGAAATTAACCAGATTTTTTAATATTCCTATGTTACATATAGTTCTGTCTTTTGGTTCATATAAGACTGAAGATTATTACTTCTGAAATGCAGTTGTAAAGATCAAAATTATGTATAAGGGTACTTAACCAATTTCAAAATTCAGGACCTACAATAGCCAGAGAAGAAAGGGATTTGAAGATTATAAAGCAGATAGTATAACAGTACTTTCCCTCAAACTTCCTTTGCTCTCCCATGCACTGTTTTTTTCCTGCCTGCCTCCCACCTTCCAAAACTTCTTTATCCCTTGTATATTGGCCAAACTTCTTAGGGTATCTTGTTGAGTCCTGAAGTTGAAGATCTTTTTTCACTCCACTAAAACATGTATCTGAGTCTACTCTGTGGCTTATTTCTTTCAGAACTTCCATCAACTCTAAGGCACAAGAGGAGCACTTGGACTAAGTATTATACAATTTAAAAATGCTTTAGTTGAAATAATTCCTTGAAAAATATTTGTGACCTGGGTTCTTCATACAAAGACAAAATGAAATCTAATATACATAGGCTGGAATTTAACCAGTGACAAATCTAAACCTATTCCTATCAAATTAATTCTTTGCATGAATGAATACACATTCTTCTTGAGAACTAGTCTGTAAAAACATTTTACGGTCTCATTTTCATTCGTCACTTATGAAAAAGAGCTAATGACATGCTTAACGAAGCAAAGTTTGAGTTCACCTTCTTGAAGAGCAGGTTGTACAAAACAGGACTTCTTTCTTGTCCTTCAGCTCCATGAAACACCAGCTCAAATTTAGAAGAGAGAAATAATACATTTTGAGTTTGGATACCTCTTTTGTGGAGTAGGTCCGTTAATATATAGGAAGTATCACTTTTAAGTACTGGGGATATTTACAAATACTCTTTACTTCTAGCTACTGTAATGAATGTTCTGTATTTCAGATGACTTAGAAAGCAGACACTAAAGAAGTACTTAATGCAACTGTACTTCTAAGAAATATATAAAAGAAAGCTGAAGCTGTCATTTATAACAAAGTCTGTATTCCAAACCTCAAAAATAATTCAGAAAGGAGCGTGTGCTCTGGTTCAGAGTATGGATATGCAACTCTTCAGGATGCAGAGATTAATGGTAAATAAAAGGACCAGTTAACTTAATCCCACCTTTTCCAGTGTTTTATTAATAATAATCCTGCTACAAACATGCATTAGAACTCATAATGATGCTCACCAGATGTCTTTTTGCTGGTCAGAAAAGTAAATGCTAACTCTTTTTTTCAATAAAAGCAACATGTAAAATAAAACAGACACAAAAAGCGCAGAAGAAAAATTGCATATTATGGGGTGGGGGAGAAAGCAATTAACTTGAAAAATGTAGAACTGAAAATTAGAACACAGTTTGGCTAAGTTTTCCACTTGGTAACTGTAATTAAAGAGAACTGCTTGTCTTATTGAAGCAATAAAACAAAATATTGTCTGCTTAGCAAATGACCTTTAACTCACAAAAGTATGCAGTTCTGAATGCAAATGAAATAGTAGCTTGGAAGAAATTAAATTTATTTTTAATTTCTACATTGTCTGTGCACCCTTTTGCATTCTTTAGTCTTTGAACCACTTCTAAGTGTGCTGACAAGACATTTGTTCAGAATACTCACTGCATCATCTTGTACACAACGTGTTGTAACATAAAAGCTACAATTCAAAAGCTTGCAGGGCAAGGTCAGGACAGGCTATAGATTTCCTGATTTGTGTGGATCCAGTATTTTTACTTACCTATAGACAAGGTATTAAGGAACTGCTGCTAACAAATATTTCTACTCTGAAGCTGAAGAAGCAGCTGTAGGATCTCAAGCTGCACTGGCCTTGGTTTATAGTATTTCTTCTTTTTAGCCCAAGTTTGGCAAAAATAGTGGTATGATTAGTAATACTTTCATAACATTTATAAAAAATTGCAAGGAAGGATATTTTTCTGCACATTCTAAACTGACACACTAGGATCTACTTTAGAGCTAATACTAGACAAACACTCTCAAGAACCTAGTGCAATTGCTCTGTGTGGATTTAAGTCCAGGCTTTTAGACAAGGAGCTTGATTGTGATGGCAATGAGCCTTGGTTTCAGGTGGTGTAGGAGAATGTCATGACCATGCTGAAACATAGACATTTGATGTAGATGAGTTTTTCCACCCAGAAAGACTAGACAGAGCAAAGCCAAACCTTTGTTTTAAGCCTTTTTATTTGCCTTCCCAGGCTGTTACATGCCAGCATCCTTTAATGCTCATGATTTTATGGAGATCCTACAATGTGTATTAAGACACTGTGAGGCATAGTCTCATTATAATGTGGCCTCACATCTCATTGTAATCATCTGACCTAACCTGTGCAGTAATGTGTGGTACTTTTGCCACAAGAACCCTTACTCCATGTGTTACTAGATATCTTCTTTGAGCGTTTATTCCCAAATTTTGAGTGTATGTAGCTTAATATTAATATATTCATGTTATGATGGATATATTTGATGTATATTGTTGCATTGTCATTATTTTTGCTCAAATTCTTTACATATAAGACTCCAGTGTAGAATTGAGTTGGAACTTCCAAGAGCAATTATATGTGACTGCTTGTTTGGAGTTGGAAGTAATGCAATAGAAATTCTTTTGGCTAAGAATAGAACCAATTTTGATCAAGATAAGTGCATATTATCTTTTCAGCTGTCAGACTAGCACTGGAGTAGGACATCATCAGTAAGTATCGCTGGCAACAAGTTAGAATTTGGAAACTTCTATTTCCAAAAATACTGCATACAATTTCTTTCAAATATTTCAATGCGAAATTTTTGTCCTTTTATCCTTTGAAGTTTAATTCCGTTTTATTGTTATTTGGGTTTATATTTTCACATTGTATACACAGTCTGAAGTACTTTAGAGCTTCCATAGTATGGCCTGAGTACATGTTTCTGTTGAATTTTTAAAATTATTTAATATGCTGCATTATATTACTTATAAAGACTTAAATAGTGTCTGGATTTTGTGTTTTCTAGATGTCAACGACCACAAAATGAAATTACCATGTGCTTGTTGAAATGACTACTACTTGTGTTATCTTTAATCTAACTTGTCAATGGTATCTAAATTGTGTTCTATTTATGCAAAGAGTGTTCATATAATGAACACTTATGGTGCAAATTCTTAGTCTACATTCTGTTAGTCTAATAGTCTACAAAGGTAATTCCAACCCTTTTCTTAAATGTGGCAGATTATTTGGTTGAATAGAAAACCGTTCTGTACTGATAACAGAGGTCAGATGGAATTGTATCAGATTTCTCTCTTCTGTTCTTTGATTCATTACTGGGTAAAATGAGTTGCCCTGAAATATATTTTTTTTTGCCTGTGCTCCCAATTCAAAGTATTTTTGTACTCTTTGCTCAGTACATTACTCAAACTGTATTTTAGCAGAGACTTTGGGAGCTTACCACTTGTTGTTATGGTAATATACTGGGGAGCAGAAGTGGGTGCTAGTATTTCAAATGAAGCAGTAACTATAGTAGAAATAATTTAAATTTGTATACTGATTTTGAAAATCTGAAGGATTTTGTCATTGTATAAAATTCAGTGTCCTTTTTCTACAAAATTAAAATGTACGTATATAGATATATATTTTTATGTGTTTATATAGTACTAGTAATTCTTAGCTAAGATGATCAAAACCTCTTCTTACATATGTTTTTTGATGACCGTGTTCTGTGTAGTTATGTGTTTCTCTGATACTGCTAAAATTAATGTTCTGTCCTGCCTTTGTGCATACTGGAGGCTCTCATGGTCAGTGGTAGTGAACTTCCTCCTCTTCTACCTCTGTAATAATAATTCTTCCCAAGCTTATTTAAGGTCCATATAGGGTAAACATTCCTGCTTCTCACATAATCTATGGGATGTATTGCAGGAGAAGGAAGGCGTGCTTTTTAAGGTGTCTCAGAACTGCTGATTTAAAGATTGCTGTATTCTTTGAGTATACCCTGTGTGTGATATTACTTGGACAACTTTTATTCACTAGAAAATACGGAAGAGTGAAAGAATGTTTACTTAACCTTGACATAAAATGCTGATGTTGTGCCAAAACACCCAAAAATACACTGGCAAAGTAAAAACAAAATAATTAAAATTATATTTCTTGTTTCTGAAGCATCCCAGCCAGTTTCTACCTTTCTTTTGGAAGAAACTGGTATTTTAAATTACAGGTTTTCTTTGCTGTGGGTAAGCTGCCTTTTCCTTTCCATCTGATGAAAAGTCAGTAGACCAATACTGTCCTTATTTCTGTGGTATGTCAGGGTGGAAATCATTTGCATTTTGCTTTTACTAAAAAAAAGCTTACATTCCTGTTTTCTGCTATATCATATGCTTTGACATAAAATATGATTGAAGGATTTTCCTTCCTTCCATGTCCTCAAAGTTTAGTATTTTTAGTATATGTGTTAATTAGTACAGACTCTTCACCAGGTGATATTTTAGTTATGAAGTAGTTTGCACCTTTTAACATAACTTTTCCTAATTTAAGGGGTTTTTTCAAAGTTTGGGGTTTTTTTCAGATTTTTGATTTTTTTCTTGTTTCTTTCATGTCTAGCCAACAAGGACACTAGTTATGACAAGTATGTCTTCTGAGTAAGTATTAACCATTTTTACTCTTTATTCAGCCCACCATTTAAATTTGAATGTAGATAATTTTTTTGCGCCTATAGAAAATTAAATTTGTGTTTGGGCTATGTACTTTATTTCATTCTGTATTCTAGCTAGAAACTTGTTCATACATGTATATTTCGTTGGTATTTGCACTGTATATGTGTTTTTGTTGCTGTGGTGGAGACTGAAATATTTCCATAGGTGAATTCAACAGGGCTTCAGAGCAATAAAACTAAAATCTTAAGCAAGTTTTGGATTTTTCAGAAGGAAATGTAAATAGTAGTTGTACATATTAAATGGTTTAGCCCCATACAGCCTTTTTGCCATGCATTTTATTAATTTCTATTTAAAAAATCATAATCTGAAACCTCAGTTCAAAATGTTTTATTTCATATGAATAGTTACAGAATAAATATCGGTTGTAGGCTTTTTAGTGACTTAGTTTCAAAACATTAGAAGCAGCTGCCACTGCATATTTTGGGGGAGAGTTAATAATTTTTTGGCATGCTCTTATCATTCTCTTAAAGTCTTAAAGCATAAGGAACATCCAACAAAAACATAATTCCATATTTTATACTACACTTGCTTACAGTTCTTGAATTCTTTTTCAAAATTCAAGATATTTATACTACCCAAAAATCTGTTTCAGGTTTGATGTAATTAAATGTTGACAGTTACATAGAAATAAATACTCAGAAACAGCACTTAGTGGCTATGCTTTCAGAAGTTTTTTGTAAAAGGTTATCAATAGCTATTAACAAGTGTACTTATATGTCAGAAACATGAAATGGAATTAATATTTTTCTTCTATTTAATATGACTGGATACCAGTAACTAGGACTATAAAATGAACCTCACAAGTCATGAAATGCAGAATCACTGTGGAGGAGGTAAAGATCATCAATACAGTGCTGATAGTAGGGGAAAACACAGGCTTTGGTCTGCCTGAAAGAGGAGAGCAAATCCCCAGCTGAGATGGGGAAATTTTTTTTTTTTAAGGAGGCTATTAATATATTATTTTTTTCATGTTCTTATATGTTGACTTTTCCCACTACCCAATTAGTATTTAATTAAATTAAATTGTCTGGGGATAACAATTGCTTTTCTTCAGAACCTTTTTAATCAAGACTGCTTTTGGCTGACTACAATTGTAGGCATTCATCAGCTTGTAAATAAACGAGTGAAGGGAGCAGGACTGCTTCTCAATCAACTGAAGAACACAAAACAGTCCTGCAAAACACAACCCAGTAGTCAAAAGCTAATTCTACTACCCAGTAGCTACAGCTTCAAAAGTGGTTCATTACAATTTACTTTTTAAGATGCATAAGTTCAATGGTTTCATGGCATTAGATTTGAGATTATATTAAATGCTGCTCACTGATTCACAGCCACACAGCTAATTTTCTGATGTAAAAATTCAGTGAAATTCTGCTGTAAATTTTCATCCACCGATTTTGGTAGCTGTCTCAAGTATAAACTGGTGAGTTTTCTCTGCAGTTTGTAAGATGTCTTTGATTCAGGACTTGTAAAACTGAATTTTTCTTCTCCTTGTGAAGAATTTTGTGTAGACACAGGAAGAGCTTAGAAAAGGTTCAGGTAAAGCATGGAACATGCAGTCTGGGCAGGGCCAGCCCCTGTGGGTTGCAATGCTGCAAAAATATTCACTTGTAGGCTATATCAAGCTAAAGCTCACAAAATGAAAAGGGAATACTAAGAATTCTAGTAACAATCAAAGCTATGTAGCCAAGGCCAGAATTTATACCGGAGAGAAGGTTAGTCATATGATTTTTTTAAAGTATCTGAACATACAATATCACCTTTTGATTTTATTGTGAGATTAATTTGCTGCACTATTTTTTCTTTTCATTTTTTTTTGTTTTAAACTTCTTGAAAAATAGATTGTTCCAGTTTTTGTGAAGAATTTCTTTGCAGTTTTGTTGGGATTCTGCTAAGTAGCATTTGTTTTAGCTGAGATAATTTGGGAGTTTTAACAGACTTCCTTTCTGTGGAGTTTAATGTAGTGAGATGAAGCAACCCCAGAGGCTTTTAGAGATGCTCTGAGTGCACTTGCATTCTGTCTGTGATTAACTCACAAGCTTTGCTTTAAAGGATCACCTCTGTGGTAGGTGTGACTGTCTTCAAGGTTGTGCCTAATTGTTTTCTCTTGTGTTGCGTGGACATATCCAAGTCTGTGTGGGGAGTAGAGAGGCCACCAGAATTTTGCTTTCGTTCACAGATCTTTAAAGATCATTTATAATTGTAAAAATAATCATTAATAAAAGCAGTAAATTGTTATCATGCAACAGCTTTTCTCTAGTGATACTAAGGTCTTCCTGTTTTTCATAATTATATATTTATGTGTTCTTGCATAGCTATGTAGAGGGCTCAAATTAGAATTCCAGTTATAAATGGCCATTCTGGAATTTAGATCTAATTTTATATATTTCATTATAATTGTATGTAAGGATAAGTAAATTTTTAATTGAAACATTTGCATAGATGTGTAGGTAGCAAGCCAGATAGAACTTTAGGACTTCTTTCTAAATTTAGACACAGCATTATTCAGATGCTCTAATGAAAAACTGTTAAATGTGTTGTGTCTAAATGTTTACATTTCTTGTTAACATTTTTTATAGTACTACAAAAGAAACCAAGAATTAAGCTCTGTTGTGTTGGCCATTGTACACAAACAACATAATAGATAATTCTGCACTCAAAAGCTTTTATTTAAACAGGCAAGATAGATGTGAGTGGCTAAAGAGCTTTGATGTGCAAGTAGATATGATTGTGTGATAATGGAAAAGGGTCTGTTAGGGCTCTGTGGAGAGGCTAATGAATTTGGGTCTAGCAAGTGGGTAGAGGATTAGTGAGAAAAG
Organism: Certhia americana; assembly: GCA_018697195.1. Taxonomy (NCBI): domain Eukaryota; kingdom Metazoa; phylum Chordata; class Aves; order Passeriformes; family Certhiidae; genus Certhia; species Certhia americana. Next base: position 21,440,885 of record CM031859.1, read on the forward strand.
GATAAAAAATACTTAGTGGGAAAAGAAATCAGGTGAATTTGAATTAATTTGTGTGTATATGCTTTTATAATTCTGCCTTCCTCCATTCAATGTTGCATGGCCTTTTTTACCTTTTCTTCTTTTTAGGAAGCAAAATACAGTAATTCAGGTTGTGAATAAACTTGGAGACTTTTTGTTCTCAAATGAAGTGTGTGAAACAACAAGTCATGTAGTTACTGGGAGTCCTCGTCGCACCTTGAATGTTATGCTGGGAATTGCTCGTGGGTGTTGGATTGTTTCTTATGAATGGGTAAGAAATGCTTTTTAATTTTACTACACAATAAATTAAATATAGTTTGTACAGCTGAAATATCAATCGTGTTTGTGTCCGTTACATTCAATGGTGACGTTAAGTTACTCAGGCTTACTTAGAATTAGTTCAATTAGATGAAATTTGTCCGTGTCTGTTAGTTACAGCTTTTCAGTGCTTAATTTAATCAAATTTATTCCTGTATTGCTCCTTATTATCTATTTTAGAAAGGTCCAAGAGCTTATCTCATGGATGAGAAACTCATGTCCCATGCGTTATTTTTGGACAGATCAATTTCTGCTCAACATTAGCCAACTCACTTTTGGCTTCAAAATTATTCAGATGGAACTTTTTATGTCCTGATATATTTCTGTTATGTTCTGAAACATGTATTGTGTTTAGTATTGGTAAAAATGAAGGGAAATTCTTAGATATTTCACTGCAAATGGGAAAAAAATGTAAAATAGAAATAGTAGTGACTGAGTGGGGAATTCATCTGTCAGCCCAGGCTTAAACCATCTCAACTTCTCACTGTAATAATTGAAATTAACCAATCTGACATTGCAGATGACAGTTCCCCAGTTCTCCTCATGTTTCCAGGGCTATAAAGCATAGATGTTGAATTTTATATGGAAATAGTTCTTCATCTTATACAGAAAAGGATTGTTGAATAAATAAATTTTTTGGTTTCCTCTTTCTTATAAATACTTTGAAATTTACTTTTGGGGCAGAAAATAAACTGCTGCCTTTTTGTTTTCAAGATGTCTGGCACTTACCAGTACGAAACTTGTTCTATATGACAAATATGCAGTTATCTCAAGTTTTTGTGGTATACTTCAGGTTTTTCAGAAGTTCTTGGTGATTAATTTTCCTTGGAATAGAGGGTTTGCATCTTTGGTCACCTTAAGGATCCAGTAATGTGCCTTTATGGCAAAAGATTAATAGCATCTTTGGCTGCATTAAGAGCAACATATTTGAGCAGGGTGTTTGGAGAAGAACACCTCCACAGACTCATTCCAGCCTGCTATATGATTCCTTGCATCTATTAATTAAATACACTGGATTATCTGTCCCACACTTAGCTTTGTATGAAGCACTAAACAAGTCACAACATAACTGTCAGTCACAAGTTACTTTTTCATGAGTGCTTAAACACGAAAGCTGCATTCTTCCTTGAGAAAAGGGTTCAAATAACTACTAAGATAGCTAGAGATAGAGATAAGGACTACAAAATAGTTTCCTAGTTATGTACATAAGGCAATATTGGATAATCAGTATTCCAACAAGTGCTGTCCTAGATTTTCATTGCCCATTTTATGCCCTGAACTTCTGTGAAGAAATGCATGGTGAAAATATCTACCTATGCTCTTCATAGGCCGGTATTGATTGCAAATGTTGTCCTCTTGTCTTATAGTCTACCTTGTAAGAGTCTACCACAGGATCATCTATGTCCCTCATATAATACCAATAAGTTGAATGAAATTGTTCCAAGGATTAGTTTGTCCCTGCAGATGTTATTGGATCAAATGCTAATGCTGTTTTCCCTCATTTGATTGAGCTGTTATTTAGACAAAGTTCTGAAGTTACTAGGAGAGACACATGAGAAAGAACTAGTGACAAACTTCAGATCTCCAGATCAAAAGTTTGTTTTATCTTATAGTATCTGCTTATCTGGAAGATTGCTGTTTTTAGTATTTTTAGAACTGTGCTTACCTCTTTCACAGAGACTGGGTCCAACTTTGCCCATAAATGTGTATTCCATTTAATTATTTATTTATCATTTGTTTATTTATTTAACTGAAATAAAAAAAGACAGCGCTTTGAACTTAGAAAAAAAAATGTTTCTTCACCTGGTTAAATCATTGAATCATATCAAGTAAGAGCAATATTGTCTTATTGTCATATTGTATCAATGGCATACGTTTCCCATTTTTTAATCCAAATTGGTTAACTAGAGAAGAAAAACTGAAGATTTACCTAGCCAGAATGAGGAATTCAGTAGAAAATTAATAAGGAAAATTTTGTCTGAGAAAATAATCTTCTCCTCTTATTGATGCTACATTACTGAATCCTTTAAATCCTACCACATAAAATAGTTCAAACTAGATAATTAAAATAATCAATCAATCTGGAGAAATTAGTAGTACTTTATAAACATGGTATTACTTTTGAGCAATGGTGATTGTCTTTTGGAAGATGTTTATCAGTGTTTCAAGAAGCTATTTACCTCTGCCTTTTGACATGTAATGTGGACATAATTTAGGCTGAAGTGCTTTTTTTCTTCTGAGAAAAACTTAAAATGTTATTTCTTTAAAGATGGATGTTGGAGAAACACCAAATTTGCCATCAGACGTTTAATCTTCATAGCACTTCATTTACATTTTCAAGATGAATTATTCAAGTACAAATACCTTATGATCTTTCAGTGTGCTAACTGGATAGGTGAGGGACCTTAAATAACTAATCAAAGAGTGTGTTTTCAGAACCTTTGAGCTAACTTGTAACTGCACACTTGTAAACTTCTAGGTAGCTCTTTTTTCTCAACAGAAACACACATTCTTAAGTACTTCAGCTAAGAATAATATAGCAAATCATAACTTCTTTTTGAATTTCTTGAATCTGAAGCGTTTTTTGATGTTGCTATGAAAATATAACTGGTTGAAAATTTGCCAAAGTCAGAAGCAAACTAAGTGACTTGGAATGGAAAGCTCTTGTCTTTGTTTTCATGAAAACTGAATGTTTTAGTGAGTGGTGACCTAATTATTTACTGCAGGACCTGTTCATGAACTCAGTATTCAATTTTCTTTTTATCTAGGAAAGTAGATACGATGCCTTTGTACTCAATTCCAGAACCATGATAGACAAGCATTAATCCATCTTTTGTTAAGACAAACAAATTTCATTTCTAAACAAAATTCTGTAAATACTACAAGAGTTGTTAAAGGTCATTGCTGTAGAATTGGCCTGGAAAATGAAATAGGATTACTTAATCATAACTAATCTTTTGGGTTTATATTTTAATCTATTTCAGTTGTTTTCCAGCTACTTTTGATACAAGCATAATTTTGGTACTATAAGGACGTGATGTATATGTAATACAGCATGGTACATCTGTTCCTGCTCAACTTTATTTCTGAAGAATTTCTTTTAATGTAGTATGTCTCTATTTTATTCTAAGTTAAAATCTTCTAGATTCAGTTAAAGTTGATTTATATTGTGATTAAAAGAAAATTACTCACATTTAACAAGTTTCTTTTATGTTCAATAAATATGTGCAGCTATAAGTATAAAGCTATGAGGCTTGGATATTCTTATTGTAAATTGTTAAAAGTAATTGTAAAAAATATACACAGGTACCACCATAAAATTTATAACTTACAATCCTAAATTGTAGTCTTAACTGTATTTTTTAAGAAGTTACAATACTTTTCTTAGCTGAAAACTGCAATGCATTATTAGGTTTTGAAAATATTTTTTAAAGGTCATTGATTTATTAATGCTCTTAGCTCTCATTTTTATGTTTGGTAAGTTATGATGACAGTAGAAATTATTTTCTCTTTTTGCACAGCTGTTGCTTTTTCAAATATTTGATTTTTTTTTTTTTCCTAAAAGTAAACATAATATTTTTGGATGTTTTGTAATCAAGTTAAATTATAAGTCTAAGGATACACTGCTTCTTATTGTCAGCAAAAAATCACTTTTCATTTTGAATAACCTGCAAAATTGAACACCTCTCTTCACAAGTCAAACATCATTTTTCACATCACACAAATCAACAGCTTTTGTAGAAGTTCACATTTGAGGTTGTCCTGGAAGTCATCAGGCATAAGATACTTTGGACTGAAAACTACAGAACTTATTTAGAAAATAATTTTGTTGTGAAAACTGAATTTGCAATTTACTACTTGTAGCAACTTGCAATGGGGCAAAAGAGCCCTTTACAGAAACTTATTTTCTTACATGCAATTAGGCCATTTTATAAGGTTTACATTGCTAGTTTATGCTCAATTTGTTCAGCTTAGAAGTTTCCATTAGTAAGCTGTAACATTGTAAAGGATAATTTTACCATGCTCAGTATATATAATGCTCAGTATATGTAATGCCAGTTTTTATCTACGGGTAATATTTCATAGACTTGTTCATAAATTTTAAAAGGGAACATTTTATAATTTAAATTGAAACTAATAATATATGCATTTGTATGGCAGGGTATTTCAGTTATTGTGAGTCAAGCATGAAATCAACCATGGGAATAATTTCAGACACTACTGAAATTCAGCTTGTTCTAAGATGAATAATGACAACTGCTTAATAGTGCATGGCTGTGCTAACAACTTCATCTATTTAAAATGGTTTGAGAGCTATTTAGGGAAAATATGAGAGAGGTAGAATTATCCTAAAACAGGAATTTGCTTTCTGATAAATTCCACATATTCCATTTTAGGGTAATATGTCTGCTTCTTGTTCAGTTAGCTTCACTTGCTCTAGGAGCAGCAGTGATGTCTCACTGGTTGGTGACACAGGGGCTTTTTTTTTAACTTAAAGGGTGCCAGATGGCAACTACAAAAGTGATGTTGTGAAGCTCGAATACCTGTAAAATGGAAAGTTGTTGAATTGAGTGACAGTGGGCCTACTTTGCAAAGAAGATACCAGAGTTTTACCTCTGTAAGAAGCTTCATGGCTCACTACTTATAAAACCAATAAGGAAAAGAATCTCATCTTCCATCAGAATGGGCTTCAGAATTTAGATTGTCTACAAATTAGGAATAGAATGTCCTTTATATGACTCAAGGGCAGAGCCAACGTAGGAATGTCTTTTTCCATTTTCCCATTAAGACAATGCTTTACCAGTTGAGGGATAGTATTTGAATACTCTCCCATGGAGCTTTTAATATTATAGTCAACCAACAGCAAGTTATGTTAAATTGTTCTGAAGAATGTTTAGAAAATCAATCTGTAAAAAATGCTGTATGGAGTCATTTGGGGGAAGTTTAAAAAAATTAATTAAAAATACTGTATTTCAGAAATTTGAAATGCAATCATTTTCAGTAGGTTTTTTTTTCTGTTAACCATTTGGAGCTGGTCCTGATGGGAATGGAAGTCTGCAAGTGGTCCAGTTTTAGGATTACTAGTCTCTAAAGATTGTATTGATCCTGTGTTTCAGAGCTCAATTGAACACAAATGATTATGTATTTTCTAGAGAGTCAGTGTTCTGCAGTCTTTTTTTGTGCTCTAGAGTGCTGACACTGACACAAAGGAGGATACCACAGAGAAAGAAATTGAGTTATTCTTCTCTGCAGGATTATTTATATATATAATGTGGATTCTATGCAATAGTTGCAAAATCCTTGTGGTAGTAGGGGTCCAGCATTGTTTGACATCTTCATTTATGATCTAGATGATGGGGAAGAATGCACCCTCAGCAAGTTTGCAGATGTTAGAAAACTGTGAGGAGTGTTTGATACACCAGATGGGTGTTCCTGTTCAGATGGAAAACTGGAGAAATGAGCCAACAGGAGCCTCATGAAATTCAATGATTACTGAACTGAGAGAACAGAACTGATATATTATGACTTTGTTTCAAATTTTGCTCTATGCATTGTGATTGAAAAATAGTTGACTTTTCTCATATCCTTGTAATTTTTTAAAATTTAATATAGCTATGCATAGAAGTAGGACTGATATTTCATTGGTTTGTTTTAATTGTAAAATTTGTATTACTGATTGACTGATTTTTCAGCAAATCATTTGGGTTGGGTAAATGAAATAGCAAACCAGCTATTGTAACAGCACTATCATGTCTAATTACTCATTCAAAAAGTTTATTTTAGAAATTTTAAGTTTCTACTCACCACTTATTTTATTTTAGGTTCTGTGGTCTTTGGAATTAGGCCACTGGATCTCAGAGGAACCATATGAGCTTTCATCCAGCTTCCCTGCAGCTCCTGTAAGTTTAATGGTTTTTTAAGCTTGTGAACCTTCTTTTGTTTATCTGGGAAATTATTTGCCCTCTAAATAGGTTTTGTGAATAAGAAAGCCTACTAAAAATTATTTTTTTAAAGCAGATACTGTAAGGAGTTACTTTCTTCTTCATCCACTGCTTTTTGAAGTGTGTGCAAAAACTTTGGTACATATGGAAAATGCAAAATATTAATTCACCAATTAACACCTGAATAAACCAGCATCTTACTGAAGTATAAATGTACTTTAATTTTATTTCTATCTGTACCTGTATAAAAACTGGAGAGGCATGTTGTTGCCAAATGGAAAGATTTGCTATTTTTTTGGCCCAGAAATTACTTGGACAATGCAAAATAACTGTGGTCTTCTAGAACTGCTAAGTAGGAAAAAAATGAAGCACTTTTCCTGTCTCTAATAATCATTCTTAAGTACTGAATTGGGAATGAGTGCAAAAGTGGGTATGTAGGGGCATGATGTACCTGTGTAGACCTCAGTGCACTTCATATATTGTAATTGATTAAACAGGAATTTTATTTTGCTTTTAAAACAAGTAGAATTCTAGCTGTTCACAAGTCAATTATTCCAATAAATTCCCTCCACTTAATTAGTATCTGCAATTTATTTCTCAAAGTTTCATACAGAATTTGAAGAAAATACAGTTAATGGGGTAGGAAATGTATTTTTACTGTAATTTTATTAACTGTTAAGAACTTCTGTTTAGTATTCTTTCTAAATCTATAACTTATGTGAATTTACACATTCAACATGAAGCTTTATTTTATGATTGTAAGTTGTATGTTCCCAAAGCTTAGGGAAACTGTAACAGTTATTCTCAAATAACCCTAAGGAAATTAATTATCCATTATAATTTCATATTTTTTATAAAACAAGAAAGTAGATTGTTTTATATAGAAAATACAATAAGAATGGTAAAAGGTAATGTGTAAAATAAATAAGAAGCATGTTCTTTTTTTTCCCCTTTTCTGTATTTCTGTGAAAAAATTTACACTGAATTTCATGTTAAGGTGCTTTGAGTTTTCTGTTTCTTTTCAGACTACCTTGATTAACAACAAAGTATGCTATCAATAACAATGTACACAGCATTCTTTGGAAGTGATTCCTCTTGGGGTTGTTCTTGAGATACCATTTAGAGGTTGTATTCCAGAAGCAGCAGTAAGGAGAATTTGAGAGATGGTGAAAATGTAAAATTGAGTGAGGTTAGGGTTGTGCTAAGAACCTGAATCACTTCTTTTTGCAGTGTGCTGTTCTTGCAAAGGAACGAAGTTGGAGTCCAAGGCAATATTTCCATTACCGTTCCAGTCATTCCTTCTTTAGTCACTCTCATTTCTTACTGTAACAGATACCTTATTTTTTTTGAAGATGCAATTATTATTTGAGCATGAATGTTGTTTTGATTTGCTTTTTTTATTCTTGTTTCTTTTTTGCTTCCTAAAAAGTACTTAGAGAAAATGGAAGTAAATTCTACTTTCACATACTGTTTATTTGATTACATGAAGGAATTAAAAGTAGGGGTTACCTTGCTATTATGTTTTACTTGTTTTACTTGGAGGATTTTTGTTTGTTTGTTTGTTTTGTTGGCTTTTTTTTCTCTTTCCTTTTGTTATTGGTGTGGATATGCTTGCTGTCTCAAATATTGCGAGTATTTTCTTTAGTTGTCTGATTAAATGTAGCAACACAGGAAATGTAGTAATGTAGACTCAGCATTTCTATTAAATTTCATAGAATCGAAAATGTTTTAGATTAGCAGGGACCTCTGAAGATTGTCTAGTTCAACACTGTGCTCCAAGGGACTTGTCCAATCCACCCTTCAGGTATTGGTGAATAAATATATACATATATATTATAAATGAATAAATTAAAAGGAAAATTCACTTTCCCCAATTCTAAATTGTATTTACTGCCTGTTGTCCCTGTCTCTAGTGTCATAGCAGGGCACCTCCAAGAAGGTTCTAGCTTTGTCCTCCCTATGTCCTCAGTCAGGCAGTTGTAGGCACCATTAGGTCTCCCCTGCCATTTCTCTGCTCTAGGCAGAAAAATGACAGTTCTTTAGGCTTCTCTTGGTATGCTGTGTGCTTTTTGGTATGTGTGGCCCCTCTACTAGTGTAATGACTCTTCTAGACTTGTTTTCTAAGACATTTCTTGGAAATTCATGAAAGCAATTTTGGGATTTTTTTTTTTTTTTTTTTTTTTTTGGTTTTTTTTTTTTTTTATTTTTTTTTTTTATTCTTTTTTTCTTTTTTTGGTTTGGGATATGTATGGCCTTACAAGTTTGCTATGAAAAACAATAAAATACTAAGCAGTAATTTCAAATACATTGAGATTATTTTATGGAACTCTTCAGACAGTGACTATTCACATTCTTTAGATCATGAAGTAATATTAGAAATATTTTTTGTCTCTGCCAAACATAGTAATGATGACACATTTTCAGTGAAGAAGAATGATTGTCGTGTGAGTGGCGGGGCATTCTGACAGCAGTTTTAATGATTGTCAGCATAAAATGGAGAGATTTATATCATCTTTCTCAAAACCATTTACTGTTTTCAAGATAGAAACATAGAATCATCAAGGCTGGGAGAGACGTACAGGATCATCCAGTCCAATTGTCCACCCAGCACTTCCACTGTAACCCCTAAGCAACATTAGCCACCAGATCCAGATGCCTCTTGAACACCTCCAGGGGTAGTGACTCCACGACCTCTCTGAGCAACCTGTTCCAATGCCTGACTACTGTAACACTGAATTCCTTTTTTCTAATATTGAATCTGAATCCCTCCTGTCTCAGCTTGAGGCCAAGCTTTCTTCTGGGCCTGTCACTGCCAGCACATTAGAAGAGAGACCAGACCCCACCTCACTACAACCTCCTTTCAGGAGTGATGACGTCCCCCCTGAGCCTCCTCTTCTCACCCCTCGCCCCCTCCTCATACGATATTTTTTCTAGACCCTTCACAAGCCTTGTTGCCCTTACAATACCTTCTGTTTAGTTAGCTTACGGAAATATGTCTGGGGTTTTTGTTTTGGTTTAAGTTCTTTCATTGTAACTAATTCAGTCATCTGAAATCAAAAATATTAGGCAAAGAATAAGCATGAGAATTAAAAGCTAAACTTAATTTGGAGAAAAGCCTCTACTAAATTATTGTGATGTATGAAGAAATATCTTCTCCAACTGTTTTGCAGTTTTTTAGTACACAATTTTAAAGCATACAGTAATAAAATGAAGCGGCAAAAAAAAAGCAAAGATCACCCAGTAGAGTAATTTATTCACATTGTGGTGTACATTGAGCGCCTTCCTACAGAGAGTTTTTAGGGAGAAGTCCTAACCTTACTGAAAAAAAACCCATAGTGTGACCTCAGATAATTTTCAGATTATTTTTCTTCCTGTTCTTAAAGTGTAGTAATTTGTATCTTAAGTCATAAGCATAAATTTAATTGTATCAAAGAACATGCATATTTTTTTCAGTTAGGTTTTTTTTTACAAAACATATAGATATATTACAGCACCAGGTGATAAATGATTGTCATAGACAACCGGACATCTGGTGTTGATGCCGTTGTCTCAGTTTATAAAATACTGGTCAGTTATCTTACAGGTAAATGACAAGGGAAGTAAAAAAGTGCAATCTTCATAAAAATTTATAGGAATACATGCTATATAATAATTCACAGGGATTTTCTGTAATTTAAAGACAGTGATTGAAATAGCCTGAAAAAAAATGATGATTTTTGTAAATGGTATGTCCCAAGAATAAATGCAAACTATTTAAATGCTATTTGTCTTCTGTTGACTGTTCACAGTCATACAGGCTACTGGAAAAAATCCTCAAATAAGTGTAAGTTGTTTAGAAGACTGTGGGGGTAAAGAATGTATTCCTTAACTATAGGATTGAGCTAATTACAGATCGGTATTTTTTTATATACATAAAGGGCACACATGACACAGAAAGATAAATAGTTCTAGATCTAGCTAAGTGTTTTATATTAATGTTTAAAGTTCAGGGGTGAGGCGAAAGGCATATTCCTTAAACTATTTTAGGGTTTTTTTCACAGTTCCAGTTATTTACTAGCACATACATAACATAAAGGATCAGAAAACAGAGTCCTTAAGTTGTCTGATGGTTTCTTGGATGTTCTTTTTATTCAGTCATTTGGCCAAACCACTGTTATATCAGGTTGATGCTTTGGACTTTGTGTCTGGTTGAATAATATGAGCTTTAGCTGATCAAGGCAATTGCAATTCAGGAACTGTACTGAACTGACCCCTTCAGAACACTAGTTCATGTTTTGGGCTTGAAAAAATGAGACCACTTGCTTGGTAAAATGAGTCTTTGAAGACTATACAATATGTAATTCACATAATGACGAAGCATTTAGAAATCTGCTGGTCTAATCATCATAGTCGTAGCTTTGAGAGAGTATCCCGAGCCCTTCCAATAGTACCACTTGATCCCATTGAACTTGTTGTTGTTCTGTCGTAATGGATAATACATTCCATTGAGGTTAGAAGGACCACATGCGTCAAACCACCATCCTGCAAGACAGAAGACAAACATCAGCTTTTGAGAAGTAATTCTCAAAATAGTACTTGAGGTCAATTTGTAGTCTGGAAATGAGAAAGAAATCTAAACTCAGTTTTTTGTTTTTATGATTTGGAATTGTCAGCATAAAATACTTGCCCCAAACTCAGGAAAGAAATGTGTTTTTGTATCGACTGCATATTCTTGAATGTTACGCAATACATTGTATTTGAAAATTGAGAAGGGAAAGTGTTCAGTCAATTTATTATGCACATCAAACATTTCTGACAGTCTGAGGGCAGAACACAACTTGAACTATAATGATATTGAGTTGCCTTTGGTTTTATCTGCTCTTTGGTAAAGTCCAGTTCTTCACAGATTTAAATTCCTTTCTTAATTCTTTCTAGAGGAATTATTAATTTCTCTGGGCAGGTCAGTTCAAAACCTGCAACTTCATAAGAAGGAAAAGGAGAATAAACATCTCAAATGTACTTTGTATCCATATAAGTCCTGACTTGTTAGTGGGTCATAAGAAAAAATTATTTTTATTAATAAAATAATATTTTTATATTTCTGTTATGGTGGCGATAGTGTGTGTGTCCTGTTTTGCAGGGCAGTATTCCAAATATCCTTTTGGATAAACTGAAGCTGTCTTTTTTTTCTTGCAGCTTGTGCTATAAGAAAATGAACAATTGCTTAAGAGATAACAGGAAGAGAAGCCAAATTTACAAAGCACTTGTTTGCATTTCAGAATATGGAATTCTAGATTAACTAATTATATAGAATTACTTATGTAGCTGAAGGTAAAAATACCACCTAGAACTGAAGTATAATTAGTGAGCAATAATTTAAAAAATGTACATATATCTGTGTGTATGTATATATGCATGTATCTTTACCACTTCATAACTATATTGAAATAAGGAATTAAATTCTTGTACCCTACTGTGGCACTTGCAGCACACTGCAACTTTTGGGGGTTTTGCTTCTTGGATAGTTAGGGAAAGGGCTTATGCCTAAAGGATCAGGAGCCATTTCACTGACAAACTGAATCTCTGAAAGTGTTTTTTTGCAGGGAGTTGTGTTTTGATATCTGAATGTACCTCATTCCTTGGAAGAGGAATCTGCTGTGTCTCTGATTATTTCCACAATTACAGCCTTCCTTGTACCCCAACTTCAGGGACTTATTTTCCCTCCAGTTTTAACTTCTCCTGTTTTATTTTAACTAACTTTTGTCATTACTTCATCTGGAGTCACCATACTAGTATTTCTATCTGTGAGTTGTGAACTTTTTTAATAATCAAAATTTACTAAGTCAAAATTTCTGTGCCAATAAAAATAGGAAGACTGAGAAACATAAAAACATTCGTACCTCCTGTTAGCATTTGTGAACATTTGCAAATACATTTGTCATTGTCTGCATCCTTTGTGCTAAAATCATTTCCTGGTTGGCTTATACTACTTATTTTGCCCGCTGTCCCAGTAAGTCCTTTAAGGTAAATCCTGTAGAAGTGAAAAATGGAAAAACAATTATTATGTGGAAGTTGATGGTACTTGTCTGCAAAATAATGATGGAATAATTTGCAATAAATATCCTGTTCAAATAGTTTAATTCTCTTCTGGCCAATGTACTGCTGTAAGATGTTTTTCAGCACAATGTTTTCATATGAACAGAAACAGTCAGCACAATATTCTAATGAACATGTGTTCATGTCATATTAGAAGAAAATGAGAGCAAGTAAATAGTGACTTCAAGGATTTTTCATACAGATCATGTATTTATTAATACTGAAAGTGCATTGTTGTACTTCAATGCAACAGAACATGCAATTATTTTTATCATGTTCAAAAGTTTTAACCAAAACTTTTTTTAATTCCTACTTTGCTGTTACTGCAATGCAGCAATTTAGCATTACCCCACGTATATGAGATAACAGCCTTAACTGGGAGTATTAATTATGAGCTAGTAAATGATACTTAGGAGGTTCTCAATATTTCCCTTTCCATTGTCCTAATTAATCACCCTTTTCACATCATTCATAAATTTTAGTGTTAGCTCATCACAAGTATTTCAGTTTGCTTCAATTCCCTGGCAAGGTGAGCTTTCAGTGAGGCTGATGCTGTTGGGATTTGTTTGCTCAGGTAACAATGCAGTCTCACTGGGGAAAGACATAGGGCACTGAACTGGGCAGGACAATCACACAGCTATTCCTGTGTTACCTCGAACTGGAAGGACTTGAACTCTCTGCTCCCACAGTATCTTTTTGGTGATTGCATTTCTGTATCAAATAACTCATGCTTCTCCTATTAGTTTAAAAAGAAGATCTGACACTCTGAGGAGAATTAACTTGTTCCCCCAGTCAGTCTTCATCTTGCTATAATTCTCTGCTTATGATAGAAATTGTATTTGGTAGTTTAACAGATTATTTTAACCTATTTTATATTCCCTATTTTAAAATATAATTAATTAATTTTTATTCATTTAGGCTTCAAAGGATCAGTTCATTACAGATTTTCTTTAAAATAATTACACTGGTTTTGAAAAAAAAATTAAATGATCACTGTGTTTTCTTAAGATGAGTTCAAAATTATGTAAGCCCATTTCTAACATAAATTATATTAAAGGTTCCACATATAATGTATGAGCCTAGGCTGGGTCTTCAAATATCATCTGAAGTCTAATATAAGCATAGTATTATTTACTTATGATTAATAATAAATCTTTAAAGGTGAAGTTTAGTATAACAGAAGATGAGAGACAGTAGATGGAAATTGAAATGAGATGTTCTGACTGGATATCAGAAAAACTTTACCATGAGGAAAGACAAGTAGGTTGTCCTACCATCTTTCCTACCATCTCCACCTTTGGAAGTTACCAAGACCCAAATGAAAAGCCCTGAACAATCTGGTTTGACTTCATAGCTTTGAGATCAGGAAGTTAGATTCAAACAAAGTTCATTCTGATCTCAATTTAATATGAAGAAGTTTCAGTTTTTATGGCTCAACTCATAATCTTTCCAGCATTCAGAATTTATTCACCTTTTAAATGTAATGGATCACAGAATCATAGGATTGTTTGAGTTGGAAGTGACTTGAAAGATCATCTGGGTCCAATGCCTTTGCCATGGGCAGTGACAACTTCCTCCAGATCACGTTACTCAAAGCCTCATTTAGCCTGGCCTTGATCACTGCCACAGATGGGGCATGGAAGATGTTCTTAACTGAATACTTTTCTTTGTATTTTTTTCTTTTTCATAAAGGTAAATATATTCTTTAAATCACTCCATTTTATGATTAATTCCTTGTTTGGTTGCATATTGTAATAAAATTGCTTTTATCATCTTAGTTTTCAGTAATTATCTTTTAATATTGTAAATGGACAAGGATAATCACCCATTTTGACGAAATTGCCTTTCTAAGTATTTTATAGCATTACTTTAAAAAAATCTCTGCTGTAGATTCTGACTGTTTCCAGATGAAAAAATATTTACTTTGGAGTTGAGACAACTAAATACTACCAAGGCATTAAGATCTAACATTTTGTGGGGGGCAGATGCTGATAGTTTTGAATTACTTTGTTTGCATATAAAGCCTGAGTTGAAATAACATCAGTTCTCTCAGGTGCCAGGTTGACTTCAAATTAGTTGCTAGAAATAGACAACAAATAGTTGCTAGAGATCTTGGAGAATTCATTTAAATGTAGATGATTTTTCTGTCCAGTCACCCAAAGCTCCATGAATATGTAAGACTTTTATAATGAAACATTTCATGGACCATGTATTAGGAAAGCATCTGTGAAGTCTTTAGTTTCTTCTATAATAAATCAAACTATTTATTGCATTTACAGAGAGCCTGGTGAATGAACTATGAACTGCCTGTATATTTCAGCTGTGGCTGATACTATTTCAAAACATGTAATACTATGATACTATTTAAAGTGTATAATACTATGATAATATTTATATAAAATACTTATTTAAAATTTGTATTATTTCTAATTTCAACCAAGAATTAAGAAGAAATTGTGAACCTTAACATTTTACAGGATTAGAGCATAAATAATAGGTCCATTAAAATTTGGTGTTTAAATTGACAAGTTGGTGGTGGGTGAAATGCACATTTGCTCCATTTTCACAGGTAGGAGAGTTATTGAGAATCTAAGCCAGTGGCTCATGGAAGAATCAGGCCACATCACCTCCATGTGTTCTTTATGATAACAGAACAGTTCCTAGAAGCCACTGACAAGGAAAATCCTTGCAGTGTACTTCATCTTAGTCATCCACCTTCCAGAAATGTATTTCTTGCAAGGATTCAGGATTTCATAGCAACTGCAGACAGGTTCCTATTGTCCTAATGACTGCACTGTCACCCGCTGTACTGGCACATGTATCCTGTCTTGTTCCGTACTATCTCATCATCTTTGTATTTTGTGTGTTATACTCACCCAGGATGCACTAGTAAAATACACATTTTCTCCTCTGGAAAAAGAATTTGGGGGTTTTTTTAGGCAAGAGATGAAAAAATAGAGAAGACATTATTTTCTGAGTGAACTGGAAAATAGTCATGATTCATATGAAATAAGGCCATGCATCTACACAATTCAGAAAGATTACTGTAAGAACTTTTTTTAATTAGATTTTATTTTTCTACTTACCTGTATTTTTGTTCTTCACTTGCTAGAGAGAAGTGGTCATACAATGAATATGCCTCATTTCCTTCCCAGTCTTTGAGTTGTATTTTAAGAACATAACGCTTCTGATTAGTCAGTTGAGAAACAAACTCATTTCCCAGCCAGTACTCCCCAGCAGGATCACCAAATCCCTGTAATTCAAGTTGTACATTTAAATAGTTTTGTTTGGGTGGGTTTTTTTCCTTTGAGTTTGAAATGATCATTATCAGTTTTTAAGTATAATAGTTTTCAGCTTGTCAACTAAGAATTTTACTGTGTTCATGGGGGTTATTGATCTATAATGTTTCAAAAAGTTGATTTCAGCAAGGACAAGCTCAGGAATCTGAAACAGTAAATCAGTATTACTTAGTAGATTTGGAGCAGTTCCTACTGTTGCCACTAGAAACACAAATACAAACAACTCAAAAAATGCAGACAAACTATGAGAGTTGATTAAAAAAAAGTAAGGTTTCTCTTTAAAAACAAACATCACACTTGCAAGTCTGCTTAGGCAAACAACTTACACTACTCTGACATTTTCAAAATGAGCATCTGAGGACAAAGACAACTTTTTAAAGTTGCAGACTTTCTAAGGATGCTATTAATATAAATTTAGCATATTAGATTTCAAATAATAATAACAGCTGATATTAAGGTTTCAGAGAACATTGTTTACCATCTTGTACTCCTTCCATGTCCGGTGGAAGTCCACACTGCCATCTTCTCGTTTCTGAATAACTGTCCAACCTCCTCCACCAGTTTCCATGTCACAGTAGGCCTACCAGAGTAAGCATGTAACAGCCTAAGTGCATGCAGTCACAGCAAAACAAAACCAGAAATCATGTAATTTGCATCATTCTATGTAGCAGCAAGTCATGAATTCACCTAAAAATGCAAGTTTTCAAAGCTTTCATACAAATCAGTTGTGGTTGTCCACAAATAAATGAGATTCCTCAGTGTATATCACATACCGTAACAAATGACACCTTTCACTTCTCCATCTTTTTTGTGAGAGATCCATTCAAATTTCCCATGACTTGTCATGAGTATAGATACTGTTAAATTCAGGCAAACTGAAATATATTTTTATTATCACAGTCATTACTCAGTGCCTTTGCAAATGGTTTGACCCCAAAGTTAAATCTAAGTGTAATTACCTCAAAGTTGTGTCTTAAAGCCACATCATTATACAGACTGCAATGAAATCTATGCTTGAACAAAAAGTGACAACTATAAGATGTTTCCAAATATTCAAAGATCACCTTTGAATTTACCAAGTTATTGCTAAAAATTTGAAAAGACTAATGTAATAAGCAGTTCACTGAACTTATTGAATAACCAATAAGTGCATCCCTGGCACAGTAAAATTGAAGGTTATAGGTGACTTGTTTAGTCTCCCAGATAGAATCACTTCAGTGTCAGAGGTGAAAGATATTACGCTAATTTACTGGGGAGATGCTGATGGGAAAAGAGTCCTTTGAAAATTAATTGGAATTTTGGAGTGATGTTTGGGAGAAGTAGGACATAAATTAACAATAAAATTTTGTGAATATGAGAATATCTAGTACAATTTTTTCCTGAGAAAGGATCATGAAACTAACAGAACTTAAAACTAAATGGGTGAAGTTAGTGGAGCTAAACTGGTGTAAGATAGCACAATGAGAGTCAAACTGAAATCTCTTTAAATTGCCTGTTAGTACCAATACTATCTTTAAGAAAGATACTGAATTTCTTCTACAAGTATTCCTGTTTGGAGAATTCTCAGTTAATGTTTTCTCATTTGGAAGTTTAATTTTTTTTTGACCACTTTCTGCCAAGATACTGAAGTACAGAGCCTTCTTCGGAATCACTTCACATCTTTGAAAATTTCTGAATTCTAATTTGAGTATTTAGCTACATTAACTTCTAATCTGTATTCTAGAACTTTCATCCAATAAGTGAAGTTGTGTCTTCCCATTTATAGTAGTATAGGCAAGATGTGCCTTCTTACACTGTGATAGGGTATTTCCTCTGTAGAGTAGTTAAACAAATAATATAAAAAGAAACTAGGCAAGTATTTATTTATGAATTTGGATGTTTCCTTCTTTGTTTAACAGTTCTCTCAATAGTCTTACTTCTTGCCTAACTGCTGCTTGTCACAATATGCCTATAAATGCCCCAAATCATGACTGGGTGACACTGAATGTCTTTTTCATCTTCTTCTATGGGAGACTGTCTTATCAGTGTTAGCAGTTAGCAGATTTGAGCTCTTTGAACTGTTAGACATCCTGTAAGTTCATTGAAAAAGTATGACTTCAGAGAAGCCAGTTTCCTTCTGTGCTGTGGTAGTATTACGTGTGTCATTTTGGGAAGTAAAGAGTGCTCCTTACTAAGTTTTCAATATAGTTGGCTCTTCTAAGGTATGTGTATTGTATGCATGTTATACATTCACATCTATATATTTATATAAATCACAATATTTACAGTTCAAGCAGTGTCATATATACTGTTGAAAGGTGTCAGACCTTTGAAAGGAAAAAAATCCTTACAGCTGCAAATATCAAATATATTAGTGTTTCAACAGGCTGTTGCACGTTGTAAATCCAATGCAGATACTGTACTTTAAGCTTGTAATACACTTTGTTCAACATCAGAGAATCACAAGACATTCAGTTGAAGATTTTTAGGGAAGATAAATAAGGAAAAGAGTTGGATAAGGGATTACTTTTTAAAGTATGTATTGTGAATGGAATTTAATTAGAAGCAGCAACCTCAATTTATACTGACGTATGCAATTCCTTACACCTCAAAGTCTGTTTCTTGTTTGGCTTTACTAACATCTGTATTTAATGAGTGGTAAAAATTTGATAATAGTATATAAATTAATTTAGTTAAAAATTCCCTTCAAAGGAAAGGCTGAAGATAAGGTATTGTTAGAGAAGATCAACCAGTTTTAGAAGGCTGATTCATGATGTGTAATGTATATGTGAAAACTATTTCCACAGAGGTCTATGAAGAGGGATACTAGGGGGCTTAAGCAGACGCAAAGTTTTTTAAGCATCAAAACAAGTTAAAAAGCTGATTTAACAATCTTCACATATCGCTGGTTGTAGATAAAGTTGTTGACTCTGAAGCTTTACCCCACTTAACAGTATAAGCAGTCAGATGGAAAATAGAACTGTTTCACCCTTCTCTGACATATGTAGTTTTTATCTATGTACAATGGGAGGCCATGAATTAATTTATTTGAGCCGAGGGTTCATTCTGATATTGCCATTGTAGATGTTAATTGATTGGTTAGTTAATTGGTTTTGAATGTAATGCGCAATTTCCTTTATGCCTATCATCTAAATTTCAGTTTAGTTGGAATTAATACTTTGAAAACATCAATGCCTTTAAATAGCGCTTTGGGGTTTTTTTCTAATGAGTTTAAAATATAAATAGTGAATGACTGTGAATGTCTATCTCAAAATATTCCTGTTACAGGCAGTATTCATTTTTTAAGTGAATGGTAAGACAACTAGCTTTAATAGACTCTAGAGATTCTTTGAGATAAATGCTGTGGTAATGCAAATCAGTTCCCAAATGAAAAATTATCTCACTAGGGGCTGAAAACCATAATGAGAAATTGAAGAAGAGATAACCATAAAAACCTCATGCAGATTTTTCTTACCAGTAACAGTTTTTAAGCATTTACATAGATTTGGGAGTATAATTTTTCCACACCAAAAAATTTCATGTCAATCAATTCTAAGTCTTTCTCTTAACACCCATTACTAGAACAGAACTTTTCTGACCTCTCAACCAATTCTAGGTTTTATATTCAAAAGAAAGATATGTAACATTTCATAAAACTAGGGAAAATAGATACCAAGATTAGGCAGGCAGCAGGAGTCTTCAAACAGATGCCAAAAAGAATAAAGAGATTAGCCTCTCAAGTTACAACAAATTGGAACGGGGAGTATTTGATGTGAATTGCTTGAGTACTTACAGTTCTAGCAGCTGTAGCACTGTAAGAGGGTATTTGGGGTATAAGTGTTTTCAGACCTCCTTTGTGAATGGTAAGGCTCAGGCTGAGTTATCAGGATGAAGAACCACTGCAGTTATTATTGCAAAGCAAGTGCAGTCGCTGCATCTTTGCAATGACCCTTTGGGCTGTTGCCTGAACGAACACTTTTGAGTCATTATGTCCAATGATTTTTGTATTCTGCTGTCTCATCTCCTAGAGACATGACTAGATAAAAACTATAGTCTAATTGGTTCATGAGGTTACTGTAAGCTTAAAACCAATTGACTTTTCGTAGTTTTGCCTTTGCCATTTTTCCTTGTGTCAACAGTCTTACTTTTCTCCTCAGTGTTTTTAAAAGGACTTAGCTTTTGTCCTGGTGCAGAACAGGAAAGTTTGAAAATATTAATGGAATTAAATAATTGTTTTCCTCTCAGTTGTCATATGCAATTCCTTAGTTTTGGATTATGATGGGAGACAAATTAGTAACGTGGGATCAGTTGCAGATTACACAGAAGTTGTTTATAAGCCCGTTGGGAGGTCAGAAGGTGTTACAAGAGGAAAAGACGAAAACATAAACAGCAGTGCAGCACTTTTGGCAAATAAAAAAGGTCACTCTGTTTCCTGGTCTGAGTAGCTATCCACATCATAAACAGTTGAAAATGGTGTAACATTTTGATTATCCCGAACCTTCACTTCCCTTGACAACTCCTCTTATGCATTTATATTTGTATTAAAAAATCAGCATCAGGTTAAAACATTTTAGTCTCTTATTTTCAATGTCACAGGGTAAGTAAAAACTTCCCTGTCTTTTTCTATCTGAAATGGACAGAACAAGATTTTAATTCTTTTATATTATTAAATGACTGATTTAATACTAAGTGAAATCATTACATTATAACTGGGGTTTTTTTAACCTAGAAAATCACCAGAATTGGTATTTGCATTAAGATTTTAAGACTCCATGTTCAAATGTAAAGCATTTAATATTTTATAGTCTAGGAAATTCGTACTTTTGTACTTTTGAAAATGCAGTGTTAAAGTTTGACAAATTTTTATTCTGTAATATGTCATGCACTCATGTCTGCTTTTAGAAAATTGCATGCTCTGTATACTATATTTGACAGTAAAATTAAAACCAAAGATAAAAGCTTGAGACAAGTCATAGTAAGAGATCCAGGGAATGTAAACCTTCCTGAGTTGTCTAACAAAGACTGCTGCATTCTATTACTTTAGAGATGCAGTAGCTTTCATCTCCCTTAGCTTTTAAAATTAGGATTGTAGATATCTATGCTATTTAAAGGCCATTCAGCTTCATGTATAATAAAACATTTTGTTGCATCTTATGTAACTCATTTTCTTGTGAAATGGATGTATTTAGACTAGATTATTCGAAAGGAAAACCAGCTTCTTTTTTTTTTTTCCTCTAAGAGAAGCAGACTGCAAATAATTTCTCTAGGTTATATCCACAAAAATTACAGGTTTTATCCACTGTATTTTATTAATCTTACCCAAACAAATTGCTTATTTCCTTTAGCTGAGAGCTTTGTAAGTGTAAAGATCACAGTCTGGCTTGAGCTAAATGAAGTTCTGGCACTTCAAAGGTTAGTCACTGGTGAACTTCATTTCTAAACCTTTGCTAAGGAAATAAAATGTTTTCTCTGTCAGAGTTTTGCCCATTCCTTTTCCACATTGTACCTCTTTTTCCACTGCTATTTTACATTTTCTGTTAATTTTTCTGATGCAATTAAGTAGAGCCTTAGAGCCTTTCATATTTTGTATAAAGGAAATATCTACAGTAGAATTTAGAAAATACAAACATCATAAAATTATTTAGTGTTTGCCTAAGAAATACATTAAACATTTTTTTATATTCATATGTCCCTTAGCCTCCTCAGCCTGCTGTGCCTTCATCAGGTGAACCCCACTTCTCTGAATGCTTGCTCCAGGTTTATGGTTCTTTATCCTCACAATCTACCTGGGACTTTTCTCCCTTTCAGATTCTATTGATTGTTTCAGCTAAATTATACAGTCTGAAGCTTTATCATTTTATTTACTTCAGTAGATGCAGCATCTCTGTCAGGTATCCAGTGTATCATCCACTGAGTGCCATTTTTAGCTCAAGGTCTCTTTTTACAGAGGTATGGCATACTGCTTTAACTTAAATTGATAATGAAGTTCATTTATGTTACACACATAGGGGAAAAATTATCTATAGACTAATTTAAACTGATCTAGTGACACCCCTGCAAACTCACCTTTAATATGAATCAGCAGCAGTATTTTCCAGAGCAATATCTTCCAGAAAAACCCTCTCTGTTAGACAGTGTCTAATTGTTAATCTAGTTGGTACACAAATGTCTTTAGAACTTTGTGATACAAAGAACTGAAACCCATACATGAGTCCAGTATTACTAGATTGCTTTCATGAGTATAAATCCATGAGTAATCTTCCATGCCCCTGACTTTACCTCCTTTTGCCACCTGAAGGGCCTTGGGCATATGACAGAACTAAGAACTTGAAGGAGACAGGAGTCTGCTGATCATGCAGAGTAACTCTGTTGGAGCTACAGATTTTACAAAGAAATTAAAGTACCTTATTGATTTAATTACATTAATTATGTGGAAAAAAGAATGCAATTCTGGCATGATGAAGCAAACAAGAAAATATTATTCACTTCAACTGAGCCAAGATTTCACCTGAAGGACTTCTTTCTTCCTGTGAGATACACAGGATTTAGGAGTGATAAAAAGCTTATAAAAACATTTGGTAAGTAGTAAACTTCACTGTTAACTAGGCTTTAAAATAGCATATTTGCCAGATCAAATAACCTTTAACATGCAGTTTGCCTAGGTTGCTCTTTATAGACACCCTACCTTCTTCTCTTGTGCAGTGTTTGAAACTGTTAAAGTGTAGATTCCACTTGTTGTCAGTCCAGATTTGAAAGCTTCAGCACAGTCTTTGAAGCTGATTTGCTCCTCTTTGGCTATGAAGTTGTTCTTAGCTGTTAAAAATACAAAAGAAATTGAAGGCGTTAAGAGGAGATGAATGATGTTGCTAAGAATCAATTTATGGTGTAACTGGCTTAAAGCAGTTCCAAAAAATATGTCCGGTCCTGAAAGAAATGACAGATCAAGGTACTTATTATGTGTGTTGTTACTTTGTATCATTTAGAGATGTTATTCTGATAGGACTGTTGTTGTTTGATAGATTGAAAAGTGCCAATACTTATTAATATGTTGAATGAGAAAACTCAGGATATTGCATCTCATTCAGCTGAACAGTTTCTGCTTCCACTCATTGCCCTGGCTGGACTCCTTACATGGATTACAACCTATGCATGCATTAACTACTATTATATACACATACCTAAGTAGCAAAAGGTTATTATGTTACTAATGACTTTTGGCCAGTACTCTTATATTGTGGATTGAGTTAGGAAACCTTTTATAATGCAGCAGACTGGTGGAACTACTCTTAAGAAGTTTTAAGCTTTTTTTTTGGTTTGGGTTTTTTTTACCCCTGTACTGAGCAGGAACAATTTCATATGTACCAAGCTGAAGCTTGGTAGCTCAGCCCAACTCAATAAAGAGATATACCTTCTGGAATTCATTTGTGTAAAAAAGACATTTTCATATGTCTAAGCCTTCTTATTCAACAGAACAATCTAAGGCTCATCTTTTTGTTCAGTTCTTTATTAACTATGGAGGTTGGAATTTCCTGGCATTTTGCCTGCTGACTAATATTTCATATTTGACCCTTTTGGGGTTGGTTCTGTGTATTTTCTCTTTTAATTTAATCTAACAATCACAGTTAGTTCCTACAAAGGTTTAGGTGCCATAGAAATACGTGCTTATATTACAGTTGCTTATTATGTTCTTTTTAGCTTGCTTATTCATTATTTACCTGTTTAAGTGCTTTGCCTTAAATAGAAAAATAACACATTCAGTGTTTTAATTGCTTTTCCACACTCTATTGTTTGCATACTGTCTTAGAAGCTTTCCCTGCTAATTTTGTCTTTTTGGCAAACACTCATTATTTTTTCCACTCTGGGTTTAATGGTGCTTTAGCCAACATGACTTTGACTTGTTTACTTATTTGTGCACTAGCATAGCAGATAACATCAGCAGGAACATGTACAGCCTTGGTATTTAAGGGGATAGCGTCAGTTATTAAGACAAAAAAACTTGGAATTTACTTTGTTTAGAAAAACCTACAACCTATGTTATGATAATAACATATAGGACAATACTGAAAGTGACGACTTCCAAACACCCTTTTCCTTTTCTGTGATCCACCTTAGAGTAATGTATCATAGACCACCTATACTGTTTTTTTAAGTTCTAATGACAACTTTTAAAACTTTTTCCCAGTATTTAATTTTAAATCCTGTCTTTAGGAGTTCTGTATGCTTGTGTATTTTCAGCCCTGAGAACATTACAGGTAGTTGTGCCAGATTCTACAGTATTTTAGCTTCTTAATCTGTCCAAGTTCCATATCAGACATGAAATTCAAGGCAGGGAATGTTTAAACCCTGCATTGCCATAATGTTCAGTTTATGGTTTGTTTGGGTTTTTTATAGAGCACATGAATCTGCAAAAATCTGGAAGCTATGCTTGGTAGCTATGATTTGTTGCAGGCTTGTCAGGCAGGTAGGGGTGAGATTATTGCCTATAAAGTTTTTCTAGACTGAGGGATTTTTAGTATGAACAAGTATACCTTGGTGAAGAACTTGTGGAAGTACCTGCTGCCCTGGCCTTGTGCTTTCTGGGTTTGGGGGCTAAAAACTATGCCTGTGCTGATTCCTTTGCCTTTGGTAGCCGCTAAAAGTTGTCCTTTCTTTGATAAACTCCGTGTTCATAAAGCAATGAGAGGTGGCAGAAACAATCTCTGTGAGCCAGGAAGAAAAGTTGTAGGCCTACAATATGCAGTCTCACCTAGATATATGGTCAAGGGAGTGTATACTGCCACATGTCTGAATGCCATGTGAGATGAATGACACTTGGCATCTCTGTATTTTGTTGAGCCATTGGTTAAGAAGATAAACCAAAGATGAACAAAATGTTGAAAAGAAATCACATAAATGTGGTTGTTTCTCCCACCCCCTAAAAAGTAGGTTAATAAACTCAGATGCAGAATTTAAGGCAAAAAACACAGACTTTTTGACAAGCAGAAATGTGTCAGAACTAGTTGTAAGACTATAGGTACCAATGTATACAAATGAAGAAATAGCACTGAAATTGTATAATCATGTGTGCTTTAACTTACAGTTTGGTGTCGATATCATAGTAAGCAAGCTATGAACCGTCTCCATCAGATCATGTTGCTGTTTTTGCAGAACTGAGTTGTTTACTGTAGCTGTAACTAACTGTTTTTCTAGTTCTTCGATAATAGAGTTCTGTCTGGCTACTAGGACTTGAAGCTGATCTTTTTCATCTTTTATTGACTTCAGCTGAAGCATGTGCTTGTCTTCCATCTCAAGAACTCTTTTTTCTAAAAAGCTAAATAAAAGTTTACAATTAGACTCTCCAGAAACAATTTTGAGCTGATGTCAAGAGAATCAAGCATGTTGTATAAGTTTCTTTCTTCATAAACACTCAACTCCATTCTGTGATGCTATGCGAGCAGTAGACAACTAAATGAAAGTTTAGTTTGATACGTATGCTTTAATTTATTATATAAGTGCACTAAGAAACAACATTTTCTACTACAGTGTGTATGCAGGCTTTAAAAGTGTAATAATTGGGCGTTTGATAATTCAGCATTATTAAAGAAAAGATAAGGTGACTAAGTTTTCATGTGTTTACTCTATGAAAATATGAAACTTATTTGAAGATGCAATTATGAACATTTCAAATATCCTGTAATAAAATACATACTTTACATAACATTATGGCATTAAGACAGGGAAACATGCAAATAGTTACTTGAAGATGGGTTACCCTTCTCCAGTTTTGAAGCTGGTATTAGGGAACTGGCTGGGAACATTATTTCACTGCTAATTGTTCTGATATAGAGTCTGAGAAAGCTGATATTAAAAGATCCATAACCAGAAGAGAGAAGTTCATCTAAAATCCATTGCTGTTACTGAAAAAAAAAATCCTGAACCTTATATATAATTGTGTTTTAAGCAGATTAGTTCAATGCAGATTGTATTTTGTTAGGTGAGAAACAATGCTTTTGTGTTTTATGTGGATGTTACAAGGGTAGTCTAAAGTCTGCTGAGTTCAACACCAAAAAACATGACCTTTTAAAACTCAGTATTTCCTTTGCTTTTCATTTGATAAGGATGCTTGTTTTTCTTAAGTTGGTTGATAAAACCTTTAGGGAACATATATAAATGTAGTAGAGTAGTGAACAAAAATGTCAAAACATGTCTCCTGGGTTTCTTAAGCTAATTCTTTCAAAGAAAAAGCACTTTGCACATATGGTTCTCATTGAAAAACATTGCTTTGAAGGAGAAAACTTACTGTTATTGCTGCTTTTAGATTCCTCTGTAAACTATTTACTGCCAGAAGTAAAATAAGACTGTGGCGATATGGAAACGAAACTAGCTGAAAAAAGGTATGAGCCTTTGGACCACAGCCGAGTATAGAAAAGGATAGGAGTAAGAGTTGGATATCAGTCAATTTCAAAACATTGACTTTTAGGGAATGTTGAATATGATTAGTGCTTTATTTTTCTCACTACATTAGATAAAAATTGTAGCAATGACTTGGTTATTCATTAGGATAGCTGCGTACTACATGGAAATAAAATTTTGGAGATGTGGTTACACTCAATTAGTTTGAATCAGGTTACATCAAATTCATCTGAATAAGTCTAAAGAAGAATATAAATTGGGTACAACTGAAGTACTGTTTCAGTTTTAGCCTCAAGTTCCTCATATAAAGAAGAACTTTTGATAGTTTAGAACAATATATAAAAAGAATACAAGAATAAACCTGCATGAATCTCCTAGGCTTTAAGTAATATATGACCTTTGTAATGAGTGTGGGTAACAGTTTGTAATCAGTCTGGAGAGCTTGTGTACAAACCCTTCTTTTCCTACTTGAGTATATTTGTTTCTAAAACTGTTAGAAGGGCACTTCATGGAATAGCATTTTATTGGGCTGTGCAAACTTACCTGTTTTTTTCTTGTAATTTAGTTATCTCATTGGTCTGATCTGAAATCTGTCTTTCTAGTTTGTTTGTTGAAAGGGAGTGTTCCAAAAGCTGAAGTTCAAGTCGTGTTGTCTGGTTTAATACCTAAAAAAGATTACAAAAAATACTTCTTTTAAAAGATATTTCTTTTAAATAAATTTTAATCTTCTTATGTTGTGAAATCTTGCAAATCTCTATGTACACCTATGATTGAAAAAAGTTTTCAACACTTAATTTAGGCACAAGTGTTCATAGAATCAGAATGAAGAATAATATACAGAGTTGCACTAATTTTGTTATTACACTACTGTATATCATTGGGAATATTTCAAGCAGGAGGCTATGTTTCTGATAAGAGTTACTGTGTACTTTAGCTTTTTCGATATATCTTCCTCTCTGTTATGATAATTCTTATTTCATTACTGGAACTATTATGGTTGTGGCTCAACAAATGAGTTGAGTTGTTTTCCCCATCTGGTGTTGAAAGTATGTCTCACGCTCATTGAAATCTTGACACAGTCCTGAAATCACTTGGTAGTTATCTCCTAGCTATTTTACTCAATCCCAAATTATATTCTGAAGTGTCTGTCATGTGAACCACACTTCAGTCAATTCATTCTTTGCATATTAATATTACCTTTTCTCTATGCATTGTTTACAATTTATTTGAATTCAGATACTAGGAAACATGTAGGATACTCTAAGGTTTGTGTTGCTTTACTTTGAGGCAAGTTTTCTAGAAATATTTTCTCATTGTTTTAGAATAGCTTTTTTTAATTCAACAGATTTTGGCTTTCCTTGACAGGAAGAATTGATTACTCATGTCCTTCATGTTAAACAGTCATTCAGGACATGATTTCACACTTAAGTGTAATTGAGAACTATTGCCAAAAGTAAGTGTCCTTGAGAGAGCAATTGTTTGGTTAATTTCCTTACGTTGCTAATTAAGCCCTTAACCCAGTCACCAGTAATTTCAAGCAGAGAAGGAAAATTACAGCAATGATTTTCTTCCTCTAAGCAGAAAATTGAGTTATTTCCATAAAGACATTACCGTGAATTAATAAATACATTCTCTCAACATGTGCAAAATATTAGGCTCCTGAATAATACAAAGAAAGTTGAATTCAGTATGCCTATGAATTATCAGTTTATCAAAGAGTTCACAAAGTCTTGATTTAGGTTAAAAAATTTAATTTAATTCATTGGATGAATTCTACAGATAGCAAAATGTCTAACAAGGACATTGTTAGGAAAATTAGGCTTTGCGTACTTTTCATATTATACAAAATGTTTTGTGCTGCATGATATATTGTTTTGGCAATGATAGATCCGCATCTTCCTACCACCTTCCTGCCTGCAAATATAAGTACGTACCACTTTACATGGATTGGACTTGTCCTTCTACTAATATCTGCATTCTGATTAACAGAATGTCTTATTATACTTGATGCTTTCAATTAAAACCCATTTGGGTTTTTTTTTTTGAAGTTAACAAATGTATAATAGACAAGTTTACTTCTGTGTGAATATACTTTTCTAGCAGCCTCCTAATTTCTTTTTACTTGATTAATCTCAGATTTATGTATCCCTTTCTTAACCATAATGCAGTGCATTGTGCTGGAAATGAATGGGTATCCCACTTAGAGTTATCTGTGAAAACATTAATTAAAAAGACATAGTTTTCTTGAAAAGTTAAAAAGAATAAAAAAGGAAAGATTTGTTTTTAAAAAGCAGTTAAGCTGGTATATGGAACAAAGACAGTTTGAAGAGACTCATTTAGCTAAGATTAGTAATGAGACGGCTGTATAAGGCACACTAGGACCCATCTGATGCCTGAATATAGCACAGTAGTTTTAAATACATTCTCTTTAAAGATTAATTTTAAAATTGTCTTTCTAGACTTACTTAAAATACTACTGTAATGAAAATCACTCAAGTGACAACACTGGGCTTGAGATGGAACTATTTATTACCAAATACTAATGTTTCCTTAAGCTGGGTAAAACTGTGGGTCATAACAATTGACTTCTAATTGTTGAACAGAAGCATGTAACTGTTAAATGTAGTATTTAGGAAGCAGAAGCATTTTGAGGTTGAAATTCATTACTTACTTGTGCTTCAACATCTGTTAATTTGCGGGTCTGTTCAGCTGTTTGATTTAGCAAGTTTGTGCCTATTTCAATCATTACTGCAGTCTGGTTCTGCACTGCAGTTTGCTGGATCTCTACCATTTCTTTCTTCATACTGTCTTGGATGTAATTCTCAAGCTACATGGGAAAGGAAAGAGAGAATAGTTGCATTCTTTAAATGTTGGAAAGGGGGTAGTACAGTACTGCTGGCAGGCTTGCTAAACAAATTTGGTCCTTGTCCTTGTCTGTTAGGTATTTATATTATGTTTCCCAACATTAAGCTCTGTGAGAGGAAGACCAAATGTGACAAGGAATGTGTGACCATTTGTTTTCTAAAGGCAGGAACAAAGATTTGCAAGAGTTAGGTAGTAGGTACAGTGATGAAAGTGCTTGAGGGCACTTGGAAGCCTTTCTGTCCTTGTACTCCCACCATTGTAACCATCAGAGGAGCTTCACCATCTTTGGCAGCGATGGGAATATTTTAGAAGATAAAAGTTTAGGAGTTTAGTCATCTTCCTGTATTTACACTTAACTATTTTAAAAGCATTTTTCATCACATGACTAGAAGTCAGAGGTCAGATGTCATTTAACACTAATGTGTGCATTTTTATCAGAGAGAATTTCAAATAAAGACACAAAACAGTAGAAAAACCTATAAATACTTGAAACACTTAATATTAAAGAATGCAAAAATTGTTTAAAATACTTGACTCTGAAGTAATTTCTGTCTCAACTAATAAGGCTTTTTTAGTAGTTGTTTTATAACAGAGTACCCTGCTTTCAAGGAAAGTGAGGTGAAAATAAGTAGCAAGGAGAAAATTAAAGTAGCCTTTTGCATAAATTTTTCTTTCTACCTTCTGGATTATGAAAAAGCAGTTTGATTTTTCTTCACATTTCTTTATTTCTTGTCAGTAATTGTAAATATTTCATATTTCTTTGTATCATTGCTTATGTTTGAATTCATAAAAGTCTGGGCCACAAGACTTCATTTTTTTTTCCATTGACTGAGAAAATTTCTAGAATCAAACTTCTACTTCACTCCAACACTGTTCTATCAAGAGAACCATAATGAATTTTGAGCTTCATGTTCTACCTACAAAGAGGATACTAGCTAATAAAAAAAAGCTAGTGTCATTGAGCACAAATGGTAATACATTACCAATTCCTAATCTAAGTGAAATGGTAAAATGGTGAAATGGTGGATATCTTGATTTTTTAAAAAATAATATTTTGACAGTCTTATCTTAATATGAATGATGGCTTATAGTAAGGAGACACTGTGAACTTTATTTTATGGCTACTTTCTATATCAGTGAGGAAAAAGCATCTTATGATTTAATATTCTATAAACCACTGTTCAGCTATAACCATTCCACTTCCAACCAGCTCAAGATCAATGGACAGATCTATCAGCTTTGAATATTGAAGGTTTCCCCCTTAAATATTACTTGAGCAAGGACTGGGTTAATTTTTCTTACTTCACATCTGTTTTTTAAAAGTGGCAAATGAAGAAAACTGAGTATATTAAGAAATCAAAACCTCTAAAACTGCTAGTATATTCCTACATTTGAAGTGACCATTATTTCTTGATGCCCAGTGTGACCAAACTGTCAAAGAAGTATTGTTTGTTCACTCCAGTCTCCCCATGCAGCTGGTGAACTGCAATGCACAACAGGGAGATGTCTGACCTGGCATAAGCTTTGACCCACATCTACTGTTCTGGTCCATAAACATACTTACTTCTCAAGTGTACCATAAAGTTTTAAAACCAGCCTTTAGGCAGCCTTTACATGCTCTTTGCATAATGATCTTTTTGAATACTAGAAGTAAGCATTCAGTCAACTGGGTTTTGGCATAATAATTTAGCATGGGTATCTTCAATTGCCGTCATACTATGATAATTAGAGTTGTTCACTATTCACAGGGTTGATTCTTAAGTGTTACCTTTTGCTCCAGGCTATTCCTCATTGTCAAAAGCTTCTCCACGCAGAGGATAATCTAATTTGACCAAACTTGTTGGAATTTTTTTAATTCTATGGTGACATCTTTTAGGTCAGCTTCTTCTTTTATGTTGGACAAGGATCCAACTTTTTAATTGAGTAGTAATAGTAAGGTATCTTTGGTCCTTTATAATTAGACTATGATATGTCAGAGTATAGTGATAATTTATTTTTAAAAGCAAGTCAAATTGGTATTCGGTGCACCACAGTCAAAGGACATTTGCAAAATTCTGAAGTCTTTTATGTAGATAAAAATAAGTAATTTTTCACTAAAGTGAGATGAAGACCAAGAACAACAACTAATACATGTCCCTCTGAAAAAGCTAGACATCTGGGAATTAAATGATTTGTGAGTCCAAATTAACTTTAGCTACTGAATCTGAAAGATTGGACATCATTATAGATAACACTGAAAACAACTTTGCTCTAATGCAGCTCTGTAAAAAGACTATGAAGTGAGATCTCTAGAATGCATTTTAATTGCCTCAGTACAGAAATACCTTTATCAAGATCAAGGATATGGCTTCACCTGACGGACACAATGCATAGAAAATATTGCATAATCTTTAATTTAGAAAAAAGGCTCAAAATAAAAAGGAAGACACTAATAAATAGATCAACAAAGAAAGGGGCTTGTTCATGAGCTATGATTCTTTCATAAAATAATTGTTGATATTTAACCTCATTCTTCAAAGTTCTTTGCTCACCAAAGAGAGAGCAGAATGAGAATCTGAGCAGTCATCTCTGCATATAGGATTACAGAACTGCATGGCTTCTTTGAAATTGTTATCACTGAGTTATCCCAAAAATACACTGCTAGAAAATGAGTTAATTCTGGGCTTAAAGGTAACGTAAACATTTTATGGTAGGCTTAGGCTATTGCCCAGTTCAAACACACAGATGTAAGGTTGCTCTGAGTACAGCATGCAAAACCCGTGATTACAATTTAAGGCATCTGGTGGTTCTGGTTGCCAGATTTTTATACCCCTTGTCACTGTACTTATAACCTTGGAAAGCCGTTTTGTTTGGACACACAGATCTGCATTTTCATAATTTATCTTATTTTAATATCTCTAAGTGTAAGCATATCTCCAAGTATCTGATCTCTTTCAAATAATTTCTCATTTATATGGGGGATTTCCAAATCACTGAAGTATTCTCTTGACTCCAGTTTTGTCTTCACATCTGTTTTTCAACTTAAAAATATTAAATATGTCATTTAGGGAATATGGTATCTGTGCTTACTTGAAAGCATGAAATGTGAACAGCAAAAGGGATTTAAGACCTAAAGCCAGTTTCTTTATCTGACTCATTTATTCTAATTTGGAGCAACATGAAGCATCAAAATTATAATGATCTATTAAGTGGCTTTGGAGCTTCTTATGGTTTTTTCCTTAAAAATCTTACAAAGCATGATTACATAAAACCCTTCTGATTTTTCCTTCATATTCCCTAATCCTCTCCCACTTTTGTACATTCTCTGCATGTACACATGTAAAATCGTTTTTACCTGAACCAAGACATGCACTGATCTCTCTCTGCTTATTTCCCCTCTCATTTCATCATACAATGCAAAACTGTAGAAAATAGCACTTTTTATAACTACAACATCCTTTTTTTCAGTGGCAGGTGCTTATTTCCATCTTTCTTCAAAGAGGAATAAAAGAATGTTTTTCATCCAAAATGCTGCACCATCTCCCACTGACCTTAATGACAGCAGAACATGTTCCCACTGCATACCCCTGGCAAGCAAGGCCCATGGGTTTCACTGAGAGGGTGGTGGAAGAACTTTTTTAACAGGGGCTACAGTTCCCACAGCCAGGGCTGAGCTACCCTGACAACACTGAGGATTAGCAGCCATTTTGCAGGACTACAGTTCTTTGTGGCACATTTCTTTGTAGAGTACTATTCATCAGCTCCTGCCAAGGAGCCTCCTTTCTTTGTAAGCAATAGCACACTCAGATTTTCTGAAGGGGGAAGAATAGCTTGGGTAAAAAAGAGTTTTGAAAGAGGGAAGGACACAGGAATGAATGCCTCAGTCCCCATCCATCAGTTGGGAGGCTTGGTAGTTTGAACAGCATGTCTGTCTTCAATATTTTGTTCAAATCTGGAAGGTGAAACAGGGATTATTTGCCAGATTTCTCCCTTGCCACAGTGGTTTGATGGTTTGGTCTCCTTTTAATTCAAATAATATTTGAATATTATAAGAATTGTGTTTACCATGATTACATTATTGTTATTTTGATCAAAATAAATGTTAAAACCTAATAGCTGACTATTAGTGATGCATCTTCTTTGAGAAATTTTTCTTTTGAGGGAGTAAGTCAGTCAATGAATCCTATCTTAGTACAAGGGAGAAGGAATATTTGAAAGACGGACTAGTTAGTTGATAGAATTTCAGTGATGGTTCATGGGATTTTTTTTTATGAAACATTCTGTCTTTTGTGTAAGAATTTGGCTGGCATGTATTCTTGAACAAAGTAAATATTAAAATGAAAGCACAGATGGGAAAAGCTTCTCAAAATATGCTTAAATTGAAAAAACAGCTGGGAAAATTGAAATACTTTCACAGTTAAGATTCGTTTTGGAGTTATAGTGATTCATTTTTAGAGAAAAAGAAATTCTCTAAGGTCATCACTTTGGGGCTGCATCATGCTTTATTGCTTCAAATCATATAAAATCATAAAATTTGTTGAAAATACTTCAGCTAATTTGCCAAAAAAACAAGGACAGGTCAATAATATTGGAGCACATTCCAACACATTGCTTTTTTAGCCAAGGCTCTTTTTTTAAACAAGCTTTAAATTGGCAAGAAAGAAAAGACAACATGTAGAGTATGCACTGAAAGAAGAATGTTTTCTAACCATTGGCAGAGATAGTATTAATCCATTATGAAGGGTAATCAATACTCAGTCAAATGAAAGGCCTTCCTGCTCATATGGTTTGTGTCGATATTATAGAATTTTTCAAAGAATCAGCAACTTATTGTGCATTTTATAGACATTTTACTTATCATTTTTTTCCGTTTTAAGTTATGAATGATGTCTTGCATTTGTTCTTTGCTGCCAAATGTTTAATCTATACTAATTAAACAGTCATGTTCCTGGCAGCATTTATGCTCCATGAATACATACATCCCTCCTTTGCCAAATGCTACCCCATATAAATAGTACAAATAGTACTGGATGTTTGTTCTTTTTTATAGAATTTGTCAGTTATTGGAGCAGGCTTTCCAAATAAAGATTGGTGATTTTTTTTAATGTTTATAATCTGATTCTGTCAACTCTAACATTTATTTTCAGCAAGAGGTAATGTTAATCATGAGTTTCTATACAGTGCTGTGTCCTGTGCGAACACGTTGTGTTAAACGCCTGTTGCAGGCTTAGTCATCTAATACAGAGAAAACGTCAGGGCTAATGACACATATGTAGTGATTTTCCTCTAACTTTAGATCCAGTAGAAAGCCTAGCAACAATAAATACTTTTATGAGCTAGGCTTTTTTTAAATATGCATTGAAGCTACAGAGTTTGGCACATTGTAGAAGCCTGGTCAGTAAGGACTTAATGTGTTGTTATGACTCAAACACTGATGGCTATTCAAGTGGGCAAGTAAGAACAGGATGTGGCTAGAAAGAAGGGCTGTTGGAAAGTAGGGCAGCACCTTTCTGGAACCCACTTCCTTGTTCTGGTCTATGGTGACATAAAGGACAGTAGATGCACAGAAGTGGGGTCAAGGATAGGCATGAACTGTGAGCTGAGGGTTAATCCAGTAGAGGGGGATCAAGACCACCAAAAGACCCTCAAAGACCCTCAACCCATTTCCAGAAAGGCCCAGAAGAATGGACTGTCCCTGCTTGCTTATTTACATGAAGAGTGAGAAACCTAATCCCAGAGGAGGGAAATTTACCTGTAAATCGGTACCGCTACAAAGCTCAGGTGGCACCACCAGGACCTTGGACACCCTATTGCCTGGATCAGTGCTAGACCCAGAACTGGTGATCCCTTTTTCTCTCCTATCTCATTTCTCTTTATAGGGGCAAACATATTTCTATGCCAAGTGCATCATCTGTAAATAAAACTTTGTGAGAGTTTTAATTTTGGACCATTTTGGCTTTTGCCACTCTTCTTTGACCAAAGGCAGTGAAGAATTTTGGGTGCTCTCTTCCATGAAGGAGTGACATGTGACACATATATTAAGCTGTCAACAGCTTTGAGTTATGGTTCTCATATCCCTAATAAAAATGTCATGTGCTTTATTCAAAACTTATCTTTGAAAATTTAAACCACTTGAGTTTAATCAGCTCTTCCAATACCTGGAAGATACCAGGTCATCATCCTGGTGCTTTATTCACCATGATGTTCATTATACACACAAAAGCAAGCAAGACGGAAAATGTACTCAAGCATCCATCATCAGGTTTGCTTAGTTTTAGTAACAGGGCAAAAGTGCTGAATCTCATCAGTTCCTTTGGGAATACTTTTTCAGAGTATAGATGAGACCTTCCTGATTCTCATACACCAGATGTCTTGGGGTGTCTTTAACCTAGTAATGCTTGGTCTTAGTTGCCCTGCCCTTTTTTCAGAGTGGCAGTGTTCTTTGGATTGTGGCCACATCTGATTTCTTCATGACTCATCTGAAGTAGAATTTAGCCCATAATTTGGATTTTTTTTTTCAAATGCTGTGCCAATGTGCAGTTTTCTGATTGTAAAAGGTTCTCCTTATACGTCACAAAACCCTTAAATTTCTCATTCACAGATACATTTTTTTTATATAAAGACAAAAATATAGGTTTTTTTCAAAGACTATTTTAACAGACTTAATTTTCAATTCAAATATTAAATATTTAAATTGTTGATTTGTAGTATAATTGAAGTCTGTACATTAGGAGCATTTTCTTGGTATGAGCCACCTTGGATCCTACTGGATATAGATAACAGTGAAATGTAATGTACTCCTCAAAAAAGAAGAAAACACTGCCTCAATTTCATTGCAGCAGTTCATGTAGGCAATATGTAGAATTTTACTGAGAGAAAATTATGCTGCTTAATGTGCATGTATGTAACCATATTGACAGGCATTCCATGTGTATTTGTGTTTCCATATCACATTAATGCTTTGGTGTTGTGAAGGCAAAATATTGTCAAAATTTCAATTTTGCAGACAGTTTTGTTCTTTTAAAAATAGCTTTTCATACTTTTTTTCAGCCTGTCCATGTTGCTCTGCTTAAAGTCAGCATGGAAACAGAAGAATCACTACCCTTTCCAAGAGTCATTTATCTTGCCAGACCAAAGGGAACACATTTTTAAGGGCATTGCATCAATCCACATCAATCAGACCTTAAGCTATTTTAAATCAGTTTTTAATAAAATAATTTATTTCTCCATGTTTTCTGGAAGTAAGTTAGCGATTTTAGGAGCTTGTGACTTTTGGAAAAAATTAGTACACTGCAGAAATAAAATGCAACCATATCTGAAAAAAGAGGCTTTTTTTTTTTTTTTTTTCCTCTTCTCTAGAGCAGGAAGTCCCAATGGTCTATGAGTTGTTTCTCAAGGGAGGGAAAAAAATCTTTTGGGAATGTATAGGGGAATGCTTGAGATGTCTCTACACTATTAGATTCTTACATGCCCCATCAAACATGTCTGCCTGTCCAGACCTCCAGCTAAGATTTTTCTCTTATCTCATTTTCCTGTCAGCAAACAAAAGGTGAAAGTAACATCATAAATGAATACTATCTGGAAGTGAGCTGTGATTTACTGGAAAATATTCAAGCTTAAAATTGTGTAATAAAATACAAAAGGCTTAAATGCTATCTCTTAAAATAGTAAACACAGACTTTAAAGTAAATGATATGCAGTTGGTTCTGGTAGGGACACTTGTGCACTAAATGCAAGCTTAACCAGCCTATTCTCCTGTCTGATGGCATTACATTTAGAGGAAACTGTCACACTTTTATAATTTACACTTGCTAACAGAAGAAAATTATTCCCCCCCTCCTTTATGGTAAAATTCTACTTTAATAAAAACTAAATTTTAATCAATATAACATGAAACAAAACATATGAAATGTCTTTATTTTCTATGCAAATTTTTATAAAGGATGACTTTCTGATCTTGAATGGAAGTATTTTATACCTTATTGTAAAAGTTATTACAGCATGATTGTACTTTCTGCTGTATGTTTTGAACTAACTGTGAATGTTACAACCCAAGTGATGATGTAGAAAAGGCAAAGGGGCACATAGGAAAAGGGAAGAAAGCTTTGACAGCTGAAACACTCCCAAAGGCTGTCGTAGAGTTGAGCTTCCACCATTCCAGACACCGAGTTTATTCTGTACATGTAATACTACACTACTGCTTTCCTACCTGCTCATGTGTTCTGTCATTTGGAGGATGACATGGGTTCTTTGTACTATGTATGATGCACGTGCTTTCTATGGTGCATTTCTGTGGAGTTGTACATTAAATTGCAAATGGAAAACATTATTTTCAAAAATATGCTGTTAATGGAAACTATATAGTCAACTTGACAAACCACTTAACAGTGTGAATTTCTATATAAATAAGCAAGTAATTTTTTTAAAAACCCAAATTTAACAAGAGTATCTTCAAAATTAAAGTCAATTATTTGGTGACTACCCATACTCGTTAAGAGTTAAGGCTATTCATTAAGGCAATAATTCAAGATTCTGAATCACCATTTTGCTGGATCATAGCTAAGTGGCATTTCTTTTAAAAATCAGGGAAGGAATTCATAAAGTTCCCATTAGTCTAAAAATAAGGAATAAATAAATAAATAGCATGAGTCATGAATGGCATTTTGCCGAATTTCAGTAGCACTGAAGCCAGGAAGACAAGAAGCCAGTGATGCTTCTGCCATTCATTGAAATGCATATAAATATTTTTTGTTATATGCAACAAGCCACCGATACTCAAAACTAGAACTCCATATTTATAAACAGTGTAGGAAATTCTGTTAATCAATATTTAAATTTTAAATACTAGGTTATGGCATTGGGCTATAATTTCACAAATTGAATAATCAATTTTTTTAAAAAAAATCCCACATGTTTTCAATGAGATTTTGGACTTGCATGCTACTGTCAGAGAATCAGAACTTTACCAGACCAGTGTAAGGATGAGGTTCTGCTCTCCAAAGATGACATCTGAATAAAGACTTGGTATCCCAGATCTCAATAATCCTTTCTCATTTGTGTATTTTTTCCATTCCACTGAGTAATAGGCAACTGAAATAAACTTACTATCAGATATGCTGGTGACATTTTTCATGAAAAATATCTTCTATGTAGCCATGTAAACTTTACAAAATATTTAGCAAATGTATCAGTCACAGTTAAAGCCATTTATCTTTTTTATCTTAACTTACAATATCAAGTATCTTTTTATGAACTCCTCTTTCAACAGGACAGTCTATTTTAGAGAATAGCTCATGATGTGGGGAAGCAAATCAGAGTTCAAGTTTTTGACAAATATGAAGCAAATTCCACTTTTCAAAACATGTTATTAGGGAAGTGAAAAAGAGCTAGGCATTTATAGTTCATTCTCAGCATTGCTTTCTAGGGAAGCAGTCATCTTGCATTCCATTTCCAACCAGAAGGAAGAATGATTTGGAGTTCAAGGATCAAACTAGTTAGGAAGCTATGGTACACAATTAGTCCCTTTTGTAAGCTATAAAACTGGGTGTCTCCGAGTTCAAAGCTGTGCTCACAGAGCATCTTTCAGCATGACAAAAATTAGATTATTTTTAAAGCTCACAGGTTAAGGAAACTGAAAGTGTTTTTAGTAGTTCTTAAGCTTTGCAACACACTGGCATCTAATTATAGTTTATTGAGCTTTTATGAGATCTTTTTTCTTGTAGAAGAAGCCTCAATGATGCTACCAAAGCAACAACCAGTCATTTCCACTGAAGGCCTAACAAATTTTGAATGCTCAAGACTTTGGGGAAGCATGTCAGCTGCTGATTTCAGTTTTGAGGGACTGAATTTCTTTACTAAGAACACATTCACTGATTTTGGAGGGCGGAAGAGAACATAATTTGTGCTCAAGTACTGCAGCTCTTTTTTTAAGATTCGCTGCATCTTTCTCACTACTGTTTCGACTGATAATATGCTAGATGGACTGGGGAGGTGGGGTGTCTGGAGAACTGCTACATTGACATCACCAGCTTGGTAATTCCTCACTTGCTGGACCAAACCTGTCAGAGAACTTCCTGAAGTTTTTCAAAACACTGGGCAGGGGAAGCAGGACCTGAAAACCAAACTAGCCTTAAAGATGACTACAGAAAGCACTAAAGG
This sequence comes from Certhia americana, assembly GCA_018697195.1. Classification (NCBI taxonomy): domain Eukaryota; kingdom Metazoa; phylum Chordata; class Aves; order Passeriformes; family Certhiidae; genus Certhia; species Certhia americana. The sequence goes on from CM031859.1 coordinate 21,479,910, forward strand.
CTACCTTAAAAGAGAGAAGCTCAGGTGGTCACCTCTGCTTAGTTTAAAAAATTAGCATTCCTTATTTATATATTCTTGTCAAATGCCACTTATTTATTTCTCTGTACTGTTCCATTTGCCCAGGTAAGAGTCTTAAGTGCAAAAGCTTCTGAGAAATTCCATGCTTGAAAGATAAAACAGAAAGCTCCTGTGTTAAAAGTGGATAAATACAAATATTTGGAAGCAAGATCAGAACATATAGGCAGCATATTGCAGAAACAAAATGCAGTGTGCGATGCAGGAAAAAAAAATTAAATTATGTAATCTTGATTAAAAATACTTTTTTTTAGTATCCATCCAAAACCATGTAGTTTAGGGTTTTTGGAACAGAAACAGGAAGACAGGTCTTTCCCTCCGTTGCTTCCAAAATTTTCTCTTTGTCTCTGGTACCCCCTGAGCACTCAGGTGGTGATGGAAACTCACCTCTTTAGCTGAGCTCCAGTCAGTGCTCCTGAAAGCTTGACACCAGGCCGCTGCCAGTTGGTGCCCTTCTAGAAAAACCAAGAGCCAGATCCTTTCAAAACAAATTATGCTATTGGCATTAACCATAAGAGAAGAAGAGAAACTTACAGGAAAAATGTCTGAGAACCAAAGCTATACATATTGGATGGGTATTTTATGAGGACACTGTTCGCTGTCTATCAAGATCTGACAAGTGGAGCCACTGAAAAGGGAGACTTTTAAATACGCTTTCCAGGGACTCTCTTGGATGTAAAACTCTGCTGCCAAGATGAGTGAGCACATTAGCAGTGGAGAAAGTACAATGACATCAATACTACATGCATCTAGCCAGAAAAGAAAGCTATTTGTCTTAGATTTGAGAGTTGGGCCTGTGCAAACATCATAAATTTCAATAAGTGCAAGGTCCTGAACCTGGGTCTGGGAAATCCCAAGCATAACTACAGGCTGGGCAGTGAAGGGTTTGATGGCAGCCCTGCCAAGAAGGACCTGGGGGTGCTGGTGGATGAGAGAGGCTGAACATGCCCTGGCAGTGTGTTCTCACAGCCCAGAAAGCCAATGGTACCTTGGGTTACAGGGCAGGGGAGGGGATTCTGCCCCTCCTGCTCTACTCTGCTCTGCTCTGGTGAGACCCTGGCTGCACTAGTGCTGCATTCAGCTCTGGGTCCCACAGCATTACAAGGGATTTGAATGGATCCAGAGGAAGGCCACAAAAATGATCCCATGGCTGAAGCACCTCTCTATGAAGACAGGTTGAGAGAGTTGGGATATTATAGTCTAGAGAAGAGAAGGTTTTCGGAGACCATAGAGCAGATTTCCAATACCTAAAGGGAGCTTACAAGAAAGCTGCAGAGGGACTTTTTCACACAGGCATGTAGTGACAGGACCAGAGGGAATGGCCGTAAATTAAAGGAGGGTAGGTTTAAGTTAGATATTAGGAAGAAAATCTTTACAGTGAGGGTGGTGAGGCATTCACACAGGTTGCCCAGAGAAGTTGTGGACATTCCATCCCTGGAAGTGTTCAACCCCAGGCTGCATGGAGCTCTAAGTAACCTGGTCTAGTGGAAGGTGTCTGCCTACAGCAGAGTAGTTGAAACTAGGTAACCTTATAAGTCCCTTCCAACCCAAAGCATTCCATAGTTCCATGAATACTCAGGAAAGTATGCACAGAAGGTTAAAAACAAATTTAGCTATAAGGACAAAAGAATCCAGAACTGAATGAGAAAGAATGTTGAGGAAATGGACAGCCAGGAAGCTGCATAACTTTAATAGAATGAAAGAAATAAAGAAAATGAATCTGTGTGAGCAGAATTTTTAAAGTGGATGTGGATAGGAATAGGGATAGGAATTCTTAATGACAGTAAGCTGCAAAAGGGAACTGGAAGGCTGATCTTAAAGCCAGCTGAGGGAATGAATTCTCTAGTTTGCTTGACATTTAAAAAACATTGTGAAGTTGGAAGAAAATTCACAGAGGAAAATGGTGAGTGCAAAGGACTTGACTGGATGAGACTCTTGGGAGATGTAACTCTCATGGACTAGAGAGGGACAAGAAGAGGAAAATGTTTATTTTCTTGTGAGGAAAATTATTACTATTTTTTCTGTTCCAGTTGCATCCTTAGTTAGAGGTAGTCCGCATGAATTAAGCCTTAAAGCACATGTCTGATTTACTGGTCTACTCTATTATCAACTTCAAATACTTTTTCAGTATTGTTTTATTAATACTTAATGAAACTAAGTATTTTTAGTTTCACTAAGAATTCAGTGGGAATTTTTCTACTTATTTGGAGCAGAGTTAGGATTTTGTATGCTATCCTCAGTTCCTTTTTAAAATAATAAAGTTTACCATAACAAAGAAGATGAACTCAAAGACATGGCTAAGTTTTTCCTAGATTCAACTCAAATAAACTTGCATGTCAGGGGGAAAAAAATAGGGTATTTTTAACTATATATTTAAACTTTCTTGCCTAGCTGGTAAACTGTAGTTGTCAGAATCCTTGCTTCTATGTGCTAAGATTTCAACAGGGTCAGATTGTTTATATTTGTTGCAGTTTATACTCTTTCTAAGGGCTAGGTTATTAGTAGGGGCTTACTTTCTAGTTATTTGAACTTTGTTTCATCATGTCAGAGTAGCTTTTAGAAAACATTCCTAGTAAGGCTCCAGTAGCAGTTACAATAGGGGTTTTTAATTTACTATTACTTTATAGATAAACATTATATCTGACAGAAAATCTGGCATCAGGATGACAGTTTAACATAAGTGAAAACACAGGGATAGTTAATATGGTCAAAGTTCAGACCTCATGCAAGGAAGCTTATGGTTTTTTTAAGTCAGTTCCTTAGAAGCAGTAAAACACAAGATTTTTGTCTTTTTTACTTAGTCGTTCAAGCAGTCTTTTGCCTACTTTATCCATTTTTTTTTAAGTTTTACTAAAAGAATGGAAACTGGTGTTTAATTTGGATCGTTGAATTATCCTGTTTGTAAAAAATTTGTATTGTTCTGAGAAGAAAAGCAAAAATATGGAAATTTTTTCATTAGGTCTTCATCAGGGAATTTTCTTGAGTAAGAAAACTGTCTGACTGGACAGGGTATCTGTTAATGCAAACTAAAGTATGGCAAGTGTGTTTTATATTACTAAGTTTATTTTAGTCTTGATATGCAGCTTTTTCATGTTTGAATGTTAAGAGTTTTCACAGCTGATTGTCAGTTGAGAGCTGATACCCCGGAAAAATGAGGGTATTGATTCATGACTGAATGGCATATTCTCCTTAAGGTGCTGGTTTATATTTCATTCTGAAACCGTGGGGTTGACTAGTATCTTGCAGGTAGTTTCACCTTGTAAATGGAAAATGAGGAAAATTGTTGCTTAAGGCATAATGTAGTACGTAGGAAAAGACTTAAAGCAAGTATATAAAGTGTCAGAACATGATGCCTGAAAGTTTTGTCAAGGAAGACAAAACTGAAATGATTTTTAGGTGCCAGGGATCAAAATTAAACCTCTCAGCTTACTCAGGTACCTCCGTGTATGTCTGTACATCAGGTCACATGATGAGCAGCAGCCCTGCAGCACACGGATGTCACATCACGTGTGGGGGACCTGCCTTGGGGGCTATGGCTATTGCCCAGGAAATGTCCTTTCCACTTAGCTGGGTGTCTCCCCATTCCCACACCCTGACAGAATGGAACAAAGAGGCTTTTTCCTTCCAGGATCACGCACATCAGGTGCAGGCCTGAACCAAAAAGCAAGCATAGCGATGAAGCTGATAGCATGAGTGCAGGAGGTGAATGACTCTTAGTGCCCGCAGCGTGAGAATGAACAGGTCTGCAGAGCTGTCGTTTGGACAGGGCTTAAGACACTGCTCAGTCATTTTTATACTAGAGATTTTCAGAAGTTCTTACTGTTTTTAAATGGATATAATTATTTTCTCCAAAGATGAGAACTTTTAGGTTTTCTCCCTGTCAAAAAGTTCTTGTAAGTGGAGTGATAAAGATCAAACGTTTGCTCAGTGGATTTTCCTGTGGTTTTGACAAACAGTTTAATCAAAAAAACTAAAATTTTGTTTCTCAAGGTCAGAAATTATGGCAGTTGTGTGAGTGATTATGCTGTACCACACTGGAATGCTCGAATACAATAGTTTTGATTTTATACTGAATTACTCTGGTCCTCATCAATGCTTTAGTACAGATTTTGAAATGCACATAGCTAGTTTCAATCTCATTATAATTATATTACTAATTACTAATCAGTCTAAAACTTGAATGCCAATTAGAAGAGTTTCAGTTGCCAATATTGAGAGAGCAGTAATGAATCAAGCAAGGCCTCCCCCCACCCCCTAGTGTTAATACAACACACTGATTTTAATACCTAAGCAAAATCAATGATACAAACTTGATATGTTGCTCCCTATAGGGAAAAGGAACTCTATATAGTTATGGTTTTTATTTTAAAATGCTATCATGATGCTTGAGACCTGCATAAAAGTACAAAACTAAAACAATTTTTTTCCCCTTACATTACTAAAAGTAGTTTGAGCAAATCTATGACACATGCTGCTTGGTTTTAACAAGAAATCTCCAGAGATAGCTGAATTGGAAAGAAAGTTGCTGTCGTCTAAGAATTCTGAAGTATTTGCTCATCTACAGAGAAAAATGTTTCCTTACAGCTTCTGTGAATAGTGAATTCTGTGAAGAACACTAGATTCCCATCCATACTTTTATTAACAGAGAGAGAAGGTAACAGAAAGAGGGTTGCATATTCTATCAGTCATCTCTTTTTAATAGTAAGAATTTTTTATAACCTTAGTAGACTCCTGGAAGATTGTTAGCTAAACTGATAAAGCTTCATATGGACAGTATAAAGACAGCAAAAAGGTTCCTGTAGCTTCCTGCTTCTCTTCAGACTAAGCCACAATGTGCTGGATATTGGAAAGAGAATAGATGGATATCATTTAATCATACAAATTGCAGGATACCTTCTCTGAGCTTTGTAAATAACATCTTAATTTTAGGGTTAACCTGTTCCACAAAGAGATAAAAACTAACAGGATTTTCAGTAATTACTTGGAACACAGTAAGATTTTTTTTTAAAAAGAGCTTTTAAGGAGTAATAATTTTTTTTTTAGGCAGCTTAAAAACTGACACAGTGAGTGTTTGCAGAACAGTCAGTCATCTTTTTTTATACAAAACATAGGTCTGGATTTTGTAACCTGAAGAATTCTTTAACATCTCCTCTGAGCCTGGTTTACCTGGAATAGACATCAGGTTCACCAAAAAGTATTTGTCTTATTCTCACTAGAGAATAAATAAATTTTTTTTTTTGTCTGCTCCATTTCCTAGAAATATGTCTGGTCAAGGAAATTAAATGATCACAGTACTTTCAGTTGTAAAGCACTTTTTAACTTACTGTGTGCATTAATGATGTGTAATGTGCCGTATCTTTAAAGCAATTCCAGTTATTAAATTACTGTGCTATGCTTTTTTCTCCTGAAATGCTTTGCCTCTTTAAATTATCTGAAGTTCCTATTATTTTCCCACTTCTAGTTTATATCTGGCTAGTCGGAGAAATTCAAATAATAAAATGGCAGATAAAATTGGCAATGTGGATTTCTGAAACCTTGTATCAGTGCCATAGAAACTCTCCTTTTCTTGAAGGATCTAGTGCCACTTACGGTCCACTGATACATTGTTTTCACTGTTACTGCCAGTGAGATATTTCCTATGGTGCATTGGGAGTACCAAATTTTTTTCTGTGCATGACATCCTTGTTTCAGGTATGTGAATTTTCTTTTTCAAGAGCCATCTTCTCCCATTTTCCATTATCCTTAAATATCCTTAAGGCTCCCCTTAGTATCTTAAGGTGTTAAGTAGATGCAAGAACCATTTTTCTCTGAAGTGCAACTTGCAGCTCCAGTTCCAGGAAGTTTGGGGGGTTTTGATGGGATTTTTTTGCTTTGTTTTTTGGTTTGGGTTTTTTGGTTTATTGGTTTTGTTGTGTTTTTTCTGTTTGGTTTTGGTTTGGGTTTTTGAGGGGGTTTTTATGGTAAGAGTGGTGACACACTGACAGGCTGCCTTGAGAAGTTGTAGACGCCTTATCCATGGAAGTGCTCAAGGTTTGGCTGGATTGGGCTTTGAGCAACTTCCCCCTGAAGATGGCCTTGCCCACAGCAGAAGGGTTGGAATTAGATGATCTCTGAAGATCCTTCCAAACCAAACCAGTCTGCGATTCCGTGATTCTGTCAGGATATGTACATAGGAAGACAGCAAAGTCTTATGTAAAAGCCATCAGTCCTGATTTGACTCTTGTACTCAAGCTGGTTTTTAACAAGTGGGAAGCATAATGTTTATGTATATATTCATACATGTGCAGTCTAGTCCAGAATTGTACCTTCTACCTACTGTCTCTGGATTCTCAGGCCTACAAACTTCAGGGCTAAAGTAGTATATAAGGATGAGAGCCATGCAGCTGCTAGCTTTTGTAAGTTTTTCAGCAATGCTGACAAATCTGCCTCTTCAAAGGGGATTTCTGTTAAATTTTCCATTCCTCTATTTGTCTCCTTCAGGCTGAAGAGGCTGATTGAACTTAATCTAAGAGGCTAATTAATACAGACTGAGGCACCTGATGAAACTTTGGATTTGCAGAGTTCTAAAGATCGAGAGTGGCCCCTCTCTGTTGTAGACACTAATGTAAGGTGTAAGACTGTGTCTTCTAAATCAGTTGGCAACATTTTGCCTGTCTAGGCCTATAACAATAGTAACAGTGAGGGAAGACCATCTTACTTTGCCCCCACCCTGGCTTTCAGCCAAAGCTGTGTAGAAGCCCATGAAACGCCAGATGCAGCAGGAGGTCCTTGCATTAAAGTATGTTAAAAGTTATTAAAGGAATAACGGTGAACTAAGTTGTTTAGTATTGTAAATCAAAGAATATGGTACATTTTTGAAAGCAAATACTGTAGTATGCAAAGGACAGCAATAAACAGTCACTAAAGGTACTACTAGTTGTTATATTTTGAAGGTTAGGAATGGGTCTAATCCATTTCTGTGGGCTCTAGGGTAACTTCCATTCTAAGCAATACATACAGGATAGCTTAGGAATCAAGGAAATTGTATTGTTTTACTTGGCAAATTTGAGGTGAGGTGCAAATTGTTGAATTTTTTCATAATTAACAAGAAAAAAAGAGCAGTAACAATAATTGTTTGTAAAAGAAACACCACCCTCAACTTCACTCTCTCCAACAAAGTATCAATGATATTCTAAAGGTTATGCTGTTAAATTTTATGTATTAAGTGGGGACGCAAATAAAAAGAACTGGAAACTGTCAATTCAAGAATCTTCATGCTCATTTCCTATATGTACACTTGAAGAAAGAAAAGAAAACTAAAAAGAAAAGAAAGAGAAAAAAGGAAATTAAGCACTTTCTGTCGATAATTGACAGAGATAATCTTCCATTTTGCTGTTTGGACCAAAGATCACAAGTTTATGGTCATGTTAATAACAAAGCACAGGAAAATATATCGTGAATGCTAGCAAGGGACTGGTTCTGTAAAACAAGCCTCTGTTTATCCCATTTTTTACTGATAACATCTTGGAGAAGATGAATTCTCTACTTCAATTTTGTCTTGTAGATGTGTACAAGATCATCTTCTTTGTTGATTTTGTACAATTTCATACCTGTATCACCAATTTGGTATTTGCAGAATGATGCAGAAATGGTTTCTACGACAAAGTTTTAAAGACATGCGACAGCATCATTTCAAATCCTTTCACTGAAATTTACCTACAGGAAATACAATAAATTGCATAATTATATCATCCAGAGTAGTGTGGAAACTTTATCTGGTAACATACTAATCTGAAAGTAAGAAAGTTATTTTCTTTTGAGTCCTGCCAGTTTTCTTTTGCTTAGCAAATACTCGTTGATAGACAGAAACAAGCACTGTTCACAATAAGTAAAAACAGATGCATTACTTAAGAAAGGAATGCAGGATTCAGAGTCAAAATCATCTCTTGTGTACTTCAAAATCCAGTACTGTTCAATATATTTGTCCTTATTCATTGTGTGCAGATGGCTTTGGGTGGCAGCATGTTGAAGTATGTTTTTGTATTTGACAAATGACATTCAGTACAGCAATAATTATAACCTTTCAAGGTATCAAGACAAGGAAAAATGAATCTCAGTTAAGCGTATCCAAAGATACTGCATTTCTATCATCACTGCATCCCCCTCCTAATCTGTTGGGATGGTTCAAGATGAAGGCCTGGTCTTGGGTTTAAATGTTGACTCCTGACAAAGACTTCTATTTGCTAGTCTTTTGATCTGATAAACTACAAATAAATCACCTGTATTCCAGGTGCTATCATCAATTTGATAATAGATTGTTTTCAGCTCTTTGTAACAGGAAAGACTAAGAAAATGCGACTTGTTTCTTTTACACTCTTGCTGTGGACAACCATATCTCCTGAGTCATGGGATCCAGTCAATATATTAAGAAGCAAATTCAAGTCATCATTCAGTTATTTCTATACCTTAATATCTGAAAAAAATGCTGTTCCTTGAGTACAAGTGCTGTGATCCAAATGTTAAAGCTGCCATTTATTGAGATAGAAATAAACTGCTGAACCTAAGGGATTGCCTGTCTTTTAGGAATATATTAAAACCTGGTGTTTTATATTAAAAGTTCTAAAGAATAATAACCAACATAAATGTCTACATTTAACATTTCCAGACTTGTATCTCAGCTGCATACCAACCTGCTGTCATCTCAAGTTAATTGAAAATTTTATTATTGAGAGCCTTATTCTCCCTGCTCACACGCACATTAGAAAAAAAATCTTACACTTCAGTATACAAATTGATCCCAAGATAGGAAAAGTCAAAGAGGAAAGTTCATTTCAGGTATATTGCAGCAAGCTGATCTAGGGTTTTGGCCTTTGCTTCGAAGTATCACTTACCGGCTTACTGCTAAACCATGGATTAGGTGGAATTGTGGTTTGTTCTAACTTGTCATCTGAATGCTTACACATAATCTGCTTTTCAAAAGACATTCTCCAGTTTTATGTATGGCACATAAAGTAGTGGCATAATGCACTATTTAAGTTCAGTTTAGAAAAAAATGTGTTTTCATGAAGAATTTGTAGCTGTAGAAAAGTAGCTGTAGAAAAAACCTTTTGCTTCCTACGCAGCAGCAGATCAGAAAAGAACCTGGACATATCTAACTCATTTTCTTCCCATTGTGTTTGTCCATTAAGTAGATGAAGCACACACTTCCCATGCTGTTCCATTCATACAGCCCAGTGTTCATTCAGAAATGGAACGTTTCCTTTAGTTGATGGATTAAAGGCAGGAGAGGGGGAGGTGTGTAAAAATGTTTGGGGATGTGCAATATTTCAGGAACAATGTTAAAAGGTTAGTTCACACTGGAAGTTTGTAATGCATATTTTATGCAACTTCAAAACAAAACAGGTTCTGCCTCTTAAATGAACAAAAATAACTTAAAAGAAAGACCCAATAAAGTTTTTTGTGCAATTGTTGAGAAGCTAAATGTCAGGTTATTTTTAAAAGCAATCTTGTATTACACTTTTGATGCACTAAAAAAAATTCAGTAAACACAATTTTTTCACCCCACCTTGACTGACCTTGCACTATATTTTGGAAGGTTGAAATACGAACCTAAGAATGTGTATTAGTGCCCTTAAAGAAACAGCAAGTAAACTCCATAAGCAACTTTAAAGGTTATTGTTTGCCTTTTATCTCCACTTGCAGACCAGGTGTCTCTAGAAAAGTAAATCTGAGGAAAAGCTACTTTTTGTTGGAGGCTCTTTGTGAACAAAACAGATGACATAGGGACCAGGTGTTAAAATAGTGAAAAAGACAAACAGCAGTATTTTACAGGATGTTTAGCTGTGGAAGAGCTAGGAAAAGAAAACAAAAACACCAGGTTTTTCTACAGCATCTTATTTAGAAGCCTTAGCTCAAATACAAGAAACATTTCTCTGTCTTGTAAATCAGAATCTATCTTTTGATCCTCCAATGAGTTGGTTAGAGATACATATCCTATTCCTCTTGACACTGAGTTCCCAGAGACAGGGACAGACAGGAAAAAGCATAGTTTTGACTAAATAAGGATGCTTACTGGTTTCTATTTACCTGATGCCACTTATGATGCTGTGTTTGTCTACTTAAGTGGCATTTAGGACTGAAGTCTTGTGTGATTTACTATTTATGTCAGGAAATTGCTTAGCAGTTGGATAGATAAGACTATTCTACTTAGTGTGTTTTTCATCCTGCATTGCACATCTGTTTATTTTGGTCTTAGCATTACAATAGTGAGCATTGTAAATTAATAAGCAGAAAGGTAAGTAAGTGGAGGAAAGTAAGTTTGCCTGTTTAAAAAAAACTACTCAACTGACATTATTTGTGTCTCTAAACTAAACATCCTAAACCTCTAAAGAGAGATTTAGAATTCCACCCTGGAGCCTTCAAGTGTGTGCATTTTGGATTTAAGCTTCAAGGCTCATTTTCAGGTTGACAAAAACTCTGTGCTGTTTGTTCTGGAATGTGAATTTTAACACTCACAAGTTTGCCAGCAGGTTTCATTGGTTGTATCACAGGATTTCTGTAACTGATGAGAGTCGTGAGCCCTAAGGCAAAATTATTTTGTAATTATGTATGAAATGGCTATTCTTCGTAAAAAACTGAATTCTCTCAATTCACAACACAGATTTCTTTCTCTATGAAGAAACCATTATGGCATCACTGGAACACTTATTTGGAAATACAGTGCCAAGTCCTTAAAATATTTATTGCTTAGAAGAAAGGCATCTTGGTACAAAACATAAGCACTCAGTTTTACTATGCAATTAGACTATACTATCACACTTTTCTGCATAGTAGTGAAATAAAGGTTTTTAAAGTCAAAATCTGTTGAACTGCATAGCATTTTGAATCAAATTAACTTCTATAAAAATGTGAAATAGTGATCATGTTTATTCTCCAGTAATAGTAAGATTATATGATGCAAAGTTTTTTTTCCTGCTCTTTTAGGTACAAATTGCCACTTTGACAATAAACATGTCATTTTCCCTTAGTTCCAATGGAATTGCATTAAAGGAAGCTCAGTGGTATATGTAACACCTTTTCCAGACTATTTTTCCCTTGAATCTTGTACATTTCACTGAAAATGTTACAGGATTCAAAGGACATCCACTAAAGAGTTTTCTTGAATATCTATCACTTCACAAGGCTAATTTGTCTTTGTTGGAACTACAGTTCTTTATCAGTAGAGTTTAATAGGTTAATTTCTGCATTCAAGTTTTGAAATCACATTTCAGATAACATTTTTCAAGCATGCCTCAGGTAAAGGTACATTTTGTATTCTTTAAACAGATCTAAAATAGCCCTTGCCAGTTAATTATAAATTAGTAGCTGTTTCTCGCATGTCAGAAACTTCAGATATGCCCACAGTCCATCTGGTATGTAATTTGGTCAAAGCAACGCAAATGTAATTACAAACTTTAAAGCACAATCTCTGCAGAACTGTGCAGTTCACTGTTCCTTTTTAGTTAATATTATGTTCCCAGACTTCAAAACAACTTTTTTGATTGAAAGGTAATTCAGAAATTTAGTTTAGACAATGCACTCTGAATTTAGGCACTGTTCAAGAAAAAAGAAATCACACTGAACGAGATGACAGGATGTTAAGTTTTTGGGATAGAAATTATATTACCCTACCTTCATTAGCCACTGAGTGTTGTTTTCCATGATGTTCTCAAGTAGCTGCAGTCTTTGAACCGAATCGTCATAGTCCAGAGGTGCATCCCTTTGCACCGCGTTGGACGCGTACGGAGTCGAGGAGCGGCAGTTGTCCGCCTCGGGCAGAAGGAAGGTGTAGCTGCACGACCCGTGCTGAACCTGATACTGCTTCTTGCCTATCGTCTCCATGCTCTTACTGAAGGAGTTGTATCCTGAAGCTAACAATATGCCGCAGCCCAAAAAGAAGCAGGCGGCCAGCTGCATTTTAATCCCTGCGGTAACTCGGCGGACCTAGAGAGCCTGGATGCGCTGGCCGGAGCCCGGCCCTAGCTAACCTGCGGCGCAGCCGAGCGCTCCGTTGCCATGTGCCGTCAGGCGAGGGCTGGGCTTGCCTGGCTGCCCCGGGCGGGTCGGGGAGGTGCGGCCGCTCCCGCCGTGCCCGCAGCTGTCAGGCGCGGGAAGCAGCTGCGGCCGCCCCGCCTGGCCCGCTGCCTTCCTGCGCCTCGCCGCGCCCCGCCGAGCCCCCGCCGCTCGCCACCCGAGTCACTCGTTCCCCTGCCCTTATAGCCGGAGTCGGTAAGAGCGGGCACACGTGTGGAGCGGAGCTGCTCCTCCCTCCCGGGCTCGCCAGGGCCGGGGGGCAGCGCACAGCGGCTGGCGGGAGCGGGGCGGCGAGAGGAAACCCCAGGGAGGAGCCGGCAGCGGCAGGACCCCTGCGAATTCCTGCAGCACGGCTCTAATTAAGAGTTTCCTAGACAGAGCAAGCAGTTCCGATAGCCTCCAACTATGCTAGTAAATTATTTGCGATGGTAATCATTTTTAAACTACTTACCCTCGACTACCCCCGCTAAAACACACACGTACACACGTGTACACATACATACACTTACACACAGAAGTCCCTGGGCTTGTTTGTTCATAATTTATTTTCTTTAAAATGTGCTGATCCAAGATATAATTTAGTTGGTGTTTAATACATTGTGGAATTGCAGAGAAAGACGCTGTCCCATGCATACAAAAGCAGGCTTGGGTACATCCTTGCAAAGACAACACGAAGGGCAGTAATTAGAGGTTTTCAGCTGAACACAGAATTTGTATTTTATTGAAGCTCTGAGATGAGCACTCGGTTTTAGGCATGTCTTTCAAGGGTTAAACGTTTACAAGCTTTTTATTTATTATTTTAAAGGCTTTTTTTTTTTTTTCTGTATGACATGGCTAACTTGAAAGTGCTAATGTTAATAAAAGAGTTAGAAATCACGAGTCTACTGGGACTAGAAGAGCAAAAACCATCCAGAGACACCGGCAGTAAGGCATGGCTGAGGAAGTGGCATGGCTGAATAGGAATTACCATGTTAGCTCTCCCTAGCTCAATTCTGTGCCCTTGGGAGTGGGAAATACCCATTAAAGGGGAGGGAAATTCTAGTAAAGTATTTGACATTTATATGGAAGTGTAAAAAGGACTACTTCCCAACTCCCATGGTCTCTGTAAATGATCAGTCATCTTGAAAAAGTGGAAAATTACTAGCCAACTTACCAGACGCTGGGAAAGTGTCCATTACACTGAAATTTTGGAAAATCTTACCTCTCTGTTAGGAGAAATTGTCTTCTTGAAACCAGCATGATAGGATACTGACTCCTGAAGACAAACTGCCTGAGATTTTGGCTAGGTCTGGATCTGGAAACTATAGATTTTTCTTAATTAGAATAAACAAAGGGAATGCCATGCTAGTCAAACTAACATGAGTTATGGACCAAAGTTTCTCATATTCAAAGAAAATCCCAGCATGTCTCAGGATCTCTTAAGACAGACTCTTACATAACTCGCTTTATCTCATATAGTGTATTATTGTGGCTTTATTTTTTTTATGTCATGGAAGTTGTGTTCAGGGGTTGTCAAAAATAGTTGTAGCCACTAAAATTCATGTCTTAGATTGTTGGAAGCTGCTGATATTTCTTTACATAGTTACCTTTGGAAAGGACAGTCTCTAGAATTAATTTCTGGCAAATTCCAGAAAAATTCTGATTGTATTTGGACTGTGATGAGTGAATCCAGTTTGTTTCCTGTGAAGTATTCATATGCCACTATTCATCCTTCTAACCAGAGGAAAAAGTGGAAAATGTTTGGAATGGTCAAGATCATTTGCAACAAAATGTATGTACTTGGAAGGTTTGGTATATGATATATGCATTCTCCATCCCTTCAATTTTGTATTGCAATAGCCAAGCAGACAAATGTGGCAGCTACTTGCATTGATAACAAAGTTTCAGACTTGTTTTGTTCTTATTTCTAGTCCTCAGTGAATTACAGTCTTTGAAAGAATGTTTAATTCCATGTGAATAATAGTCTTTGCAAGATACTTGACCAATCTACTGTTATCCAATGAAGACAGAATATAGCATTAGATTAATGCAGTAGACTCTGTGAAGCGTTTCTATCTAACCAGACATTCCAGTTCAGTATTTTCTGTTATTTGGATATTTTAATTAATTTGCTAAGTAAAATGAGAATTTCCCATTGCAACTTGTACTTAAATTGGTATGTTCCCCGTTTTCCTTGCACAAAAAAGTCCTAGTCCAAAAAAATAAAGGGCTGTATCTTACTAATCACCCTTCCTTTCATCACCATGTGTGTATACTCAATAGACTAGTGCTGAAAATTATATTGCTCCAGCCCTGGAAGTATCTGCCTCTCAAGGAGGAAGAACTGGAGGATAATCTTTATTTTTTCTGATTATATTTTTGTGAATTTTTTTTTTTATTCTTTAGTTAGATATTAAAGGAAAATATGAGACTGAACTGTGTAGTCTTTTAGAAGTTTTCTCTTTAATTATTAAAGCTCTACTCAAAGCACTGAACACATATAAAAGACAAGATTTAAGGGAGAATCTTCTGAGAATTAATTAGACAGGATCTCCATGAGAAGCTTGATTAAATCAGTAGTTTTTGAATGGCTATAAAGCTTGCCATCTGTATGCCACCCTAAGTGAATCACATCACCGTTGTAATCTGGCATTTCAGTTTTGCTGGGTTTTGGAGGAGAGATGAGTGTCTGTAAAGGTTTGAACTGGAGTCTGTTTTCCTTTATGAAAGGCTGAAGCATGACCCCAGGAGGCCCTTGTGCTGTAATGAGGCCACGAGCAAAACTGAATTTGGAGACTGCCTAGGAAGCCTTGCTGTATTCTGGGCCTCCACTAGGGAGAACTGTGGTTGTAGGAATACTGGAAAGAGAAACCAAGTTCACCTTTTACTGTGTTTTAAGCTGGGCTTGGTTTTAAGCTGTGTTTTGGTTCCTTTGGTGTTGTAGTGAATGAATGAATGAGTAAATGGCCAGTTGCTATGACAGCTGTCTGCAGTTCGGGGAAAAGGTACTGAAAGCACAGGTATTATTCTGAGAAGTGACAACAAATTCCTAACAGAAGACTTACCAGCACAGCAGGCACCACCAGTTAGCTTCTACTCACTGCGCTTCTCATCTAGGTTTTGGACTAACACCATGAGATGCACCATAATAATGTATCCCACAACCTTTCATTGATAATCCCAGGCTGTAGGGACAGTAACTGAAATACAAACCCCCAGACACATATAACCAAGAGAGGGTTTATGCTGTTCCCCATCTGGGCCCAATGGACTCATATTGCTTTAATGAGGTGCTCTTTCCCACTGTCCAGGAAAGTTAGTGATTGTTCACCTTGCCAACAAAATAAATATACATCCCTTTAACCCTTCACTGCATCTTAGTACCGTATTTGGTGCATCTTTTGGAGCAGTTGACTGTGATCCTTCACCCTTTCTATCCCTTTGGGAGCAGCTTTCCCAGCTGTGGAGGAGGAAGTAGTCTTCTCTGACTCTCCAGAGAGTCAAAACCAGTCAGAGTTCAGGGGGAAAGAAAGTAGTAACAGCTAAATTTAGAAAACTGGTGTGAAAAGTAAGGCAAGTTAAATCCATTTTTGTCCTTGAAATCTGAGGAAGAGGAAGAAAGATGCCTGAATACAGCCTTAGAGGCATTTTTACAAGTCTGCTTGATAGGGAGGGCTTTTTCTGAAAACTGAATGACTGAGATCTGTCCCCTGCCAGTTATGAGAACGACCATTTACTTGTTAGACATGTTGAAGTAGGGAGGAATTTAAGTAATTTGGCATGGAGTCTTATAAATGTCAGAAACTGAGTAAAAAGTTATAATTTAGACTAGTCACTAATCTTCTCAGTATTTCTTTCATGTTCGTTGTTCTCTTCATCTTTCATTTCTGCTGTTGATATGGAGTGTTGTATTTACATTCATGATGCATTTTTCCTGTAAACTAAAATACAGCTTTTAGCCTGTGAGTTCCTGCTTGCTTTAGGGTCGAGTGTATACACTATATGCCATAAAATACCAAATAGTGGATTGGTATATTTAAAGTACAAATTAGATCTTTCCCTTTTTAGAAAGAAGATACCCACTCTACAGAACTCACCTTATAAGCAGAGCTGAAATGTGTATTTTGTCAAAACTAAACATTTAGAACATTTTGCCAGATGTGTGCAGGCAATTTCCTTTCCTGGGAAACAGTAAATTCCCTTACTCAGCTAGTCGTGGGTTTCTTCCATACAGCATATGACTACGCTGCATTGAGAGAGATGCCTGAGTCCTACTAACATTATCTTTCCAAATATCATTTTACTTACAGCTGCACAGCTTCTGTTTGACAGGCAGATACAGAGATCTCGTGAGATCTCTAATAGAAAAGGAAGCATATAAACTTAAGAAGTGTAAGAAAATGTTGACTTAGCTTTAGTCTGCTATCTGCAAATTTTGCCACCTAAAACTTTCAAGATGTTGACTTAGTAGGTAAGTTCTCATTTGGGCAATTTTCTCATTTAAGGAAGGGAAAACTACATCATAAAACATGTGCAAACTAAAGGCAAAACCATGTAAACAAGTAGGTTTTGGTGCTGCATTCTTACAAGGATATTTGATCTATGTATATAAATGAAAATGCTGTAGTGTAACTTCAAAATCAAATCTGAGATGAAAAATTATCTGAAACATGGAATAAATTAATGAAGTTTTTTTATATATTACTGGTATTTACATTCCTCACATTTTGACACTCAAAACTGAGTTACCACCTTTAGTTCCTGGTACTTTAATATTAGTTTTTGATAGTTCCATTTGCTGTCTTCAAAATTTTTCCTTCACTGTTAGTAGTTTAGCATTTTTCTCAGGAACAAATGTCAAGAAGGACAAGACTCATGAACTTGTAACTTAAAAAAGGGGGAACAGGATCTAGGACCCTATTGGATATTTAGGCTGCTGAAAATCTTGTCTGTTTTTCAATCTTACACTCTTTTCAAAGAGAGCAGTGATAGGTTATTATGTTTTCCTATAAACCAAACAATTTCTTTTCATCCAGACACATAGTTCAGATTTTTAGCACTTTAAAATTAATGATAAAATCTTACCAATCATTCCTACTTTCCCCACCATTTGCTCATTATCTTTTTTATTCTGTCTGAGCTTCTGCACCAGTCTCTCACGACTTCTTTAACAAAGTCTCAGGATTCCACTCACTTTCTCAGCTGCAGTGTATTTCTAATCACTCAGAACATCTGGTGTAACATCTTGTGAATTCATAATCATTGTTATGTTCCATCTCTGATGTTCCATCACGTCTCCTTTGAGTGCCCTTCCTTACAAGGGAGGGCATTTGCCCAATAGTTCTCATTTGTACTTCTGCTGAAGGGACAAGAGGTCAATAATCTGATCCACTGAAAATTTCAGTTACCACTCTGTCTTGGTGACTCAGTCTGTTTTTTCCCATCTTGCCTTGTAACATCCAATCCATCATTTTAGTACACAGTATTTTTCCTAGATGTCACAGCACTATTGGAAGCATAAAGCAGCTAAAACCAGATTTTGTGTATTCCCTTGGAAATTCTTCCATGCTCCTTTTTCTCTTTAGCAATTGACACTGCCACCATCCTTCAATGCATTTAAATCTATAATCTGCAAGTTATGTTTCTTTTATTTCTTTCATGCTTTGTTCTCTCCCTTTTTTGATGCTATGCTTTCATTAATGTGTCTGAAATCCCTATCTTGGTCCTTATCATCAACATACTGAATTTTGTAGCATAATCTGTCTGGCTCCTCCATCACATTTGAAATGTAACTTGTTTGTGAAGCTGATTATATTTGTTCTGCCTCAGTAAATTGCATTCAACTTTGCTATCATAAGGATGGTTAGACAACCATCAGAGCTTCACACAAGTAGATTATATACTTTTTTGCTTTGAATTTGGAAGGTCTAAATTCAACCCATCTTCTACCAATATGTCAACTTCATTGCTTTCTTTGTAGCCACTGGCTGGCTTGGCTTTCCTGGACTATCTTGGGTTAAACTTGGGATATCTTTTCTCAGATAATCAGATATTTAATGTGACCATATTTTCAAATTACAGACTTATTTTGCTGTCCCACTTTTTTTTAATGTAACATTGTATTAGTTTTTGAAGACATTATATATTTTATATACACATAATTATATCTACATATATGTGCATGCTTAGGATGTTGTTGATGCCACTGTACCTAAAATAAAATTGGTCATGCTAACTTAGACTGGGACTTTATGATATCACTTCCTGAGTAAAAACAACAGCATGAATTAATGGCATTTTTTTAATTCCTGTCATTATCACTTCCACATTCCAAAACCTTGTTAAATACAAAATGCTTCTTAATTTCTGATGCTTCATTACTTTGTAGTGATTTCCTTTTTCAGTCCAAATTTTCAAGTGATATCTTAAGTAGAATTCACTACTATCTATTGAACTCTAGTCTATACCAATAAATGTAGGCACATATCTAAGAAGACTCTCACTGTGCATTAATGAAGTTCCTGTTTGTAGGACAGATGGTAGTGTCTTTCACTGTGAGCATTTTCTAATAATGAATGTTATTTTAATCTTTGAAAGATGAGTCATCCACATACAGAAGTAGGAAGTGAGTCCCAGGATTATGAAGAATAGTTGCTACATGTCCTTCCTCCTTAACATTTTTATATAGTTTGGCTATCGTTCCCAAATGCTGTGCTTATTCTCTTCAGAGTTATGTGATGACAGCAAACTTTAGCTGGTAACAAGTGTAATTACATCTTAAACTCAAATAGCATGAGTTCAAAACTGACATGGAAATTACAGCTAATGTTAAGGATCTTACAATTGCACTGCTGAATGTCTGACAGCGTTAAGTGCTGTGCCCTGTCTATCTCCCACACTGGGGAAAGCATAACAAAGCACTTGTTTAAACAGGTTATTGTTGGTTGAAACTGAACTAAATAACTTGTGTACTAATGTGTAATAAAACCTTTAAAACCTGTTTCAAAAAATTGTTCCCATAGCACTTGTGTATTTCATCTTTACTGTTGAATTATAAGTTTAAAAACTTAACAGATGTTTTTACTCTGTATGCTTATATACTGTTTCTATGCTTTGAAAAATGTCTTTTAAATTACAGTTTTGTGCATTTGGACAATTTAAACCTAAAATCTTTATGTAAGGTTTTGACTTTTGTTGCATTATGTGAATGCTGTATTATTTTGATATGAAAAGGCAGCAGACTCTGAAAGAATCCAGAAGGCTTTTGGAAAATGAGAAATCAGCTTACTGACATCCTAAAGAAAAATGCATACGCCGTTTGTTTAAAGGAATGTATTTTTAAAACGTCTAAGCAGTTGACAGTAAGATAGCCTTACAAATCACCCCGGTCCCTGTGATTTAAATCCTTCCTCTTGTAAGCAGTCAGTCAGGTTAGCGGAAGGTTCTCTCATCTGGTAATAGCACACTTATTTGATAATAACAGCATGTCACACTTCTGAAGAGCATGTTCAAGTTAAGATCTGAATTCAAAGATAAACTGGTGTCAAAGAGGGAATGAAAAGGAAGTGAAAAATTGTGTAAGAGGAATAAACAACACTTTCAGAGAGGGAGAGGACTTTTATGGCAACAGTAAGGTACCTAGTTCCTGACATCTGTTTCCCTCAAGAAAAAAATACGGTACATGCACTAACCTTTTTATGGAGAGTGCAAGAAAAATATTTGCAGCATATTTTCATATATTCATATTTGTTGAACTGTATTATGGATGTGTAATTTGAAGCGGACAGACTAACTGCAAACTATTTTTGCACTCCATAAAGATAAATATTTTCTTTTTTTCAGTACTAATAAACATTGTTCGGTAATAGCTCTCAAAAACATTGCCCACCCTCTTGCTGATTCTGCCACAAAAACTGGTCATTCTTTTTGTTGATGGTCTTACTGCTGTACAAAGGAAGGAATTCAAGTGAGGGCTTTTCTACCTGGTTAGAGGCATCAGAACCCATGATGGGACAGCACAATGATTAGCTGCATACAGATACCAAGATTAGGGCTTCTTTGAGTTTGGACTCCTTGCCTCTATACAGCTTATTGCTTTGTAAATATTAATGTAAGTACCTCACTGGCTGAGTAACATTCTGTTCTTTATCTCTCCAAATAAATCCTTTGCTGGAAAGATAATCCTCCATCTCCAGTGGAATATGTAGACAAGACCAAATCTCTTATTAGTATCCTATCATTAAAGTGGTATATTTTCTTCCCAAAACAAACCAATTAGAAGTCCTTTTACTGGAGTTTTATCTAGATCTGAATTATTACTTGAGTAATTCCCCTACATAGAAAATTCAAATCTTTAAAAATCTTTATTCTGTCTCAGTAGAAATACATGTACAGGAAATTTGGTGATGACATTGGTGATGTCTATATTGTTTAAATGTGTATCCACATTCAGGCTAGCCAAAGCCAAAGTGACTTTTATTTAAATTAATCAAATAGTATGATCTTAGCTTATTAGTGGTTAAGCTTGATTATAAAACATCATGCTTGTATTTTTATATTCTTACTTGATTTTTATGTTAATATTTTCAGTCAAATCTGTGATCAAATTCTATTATAAATAACTAATAAAGTTTCACCTTTTTTAATTATACATTCTGATTTGTTACTGCTTCAGCATTGTGGCCTGAGCCCTAATAGCAATGTTCAATGAATTTTCTTAAACATAAATAATTTTATTTCTAGTTCATCAAATTAGTGATCAGCTGATGTTCTTCTACTAATTTCTGCTTTCCTTTGCCTGTTCACCCACTTGAGTATCATTTTTAGAAAGCAAAATTCATACATTCAAATATTTGCTAGATAATGTCATGAAATGACAATGTATGCTAACTGAGCCAGCTTAGAATATTTTCTTTTTGCATTAATGAAGATTGTATCCTTGTGTAGGGTGTTATGGTGCCCTTCTTTGTTTAAATGCATATATCGTGTTAAACAAGATTTCCTTGTGGAGTCAGAGAAATTTCTCTCTGTTGATCAGAAGGAGACTCTTGGGTAACAAATTCAGATGACAGCACTAGAAGTTAGGTAAAAACAGTGTCATGAAACTTACGGAAATAAATGATGGTCATTTGAGATTTCATATGTGTTTCATTGTCTCATCTTAAAGTGCTGTTGTTAATATATTATCATTACTTTTTATTTTATTACAGTTTTCAGACTATTGTATCCAAACTATTATTTTGCCGCTCTTCTCTTTTGGTGATGGATTCACTTGGATTCAATGTGAATTGATTAAAAAAACCCAACAAACCAGGCCAAATAGATATGGGCCTAAGTAGATTGTTCACCCTGGAAATATAATTCTTTTACACTGTAGGCTAAGAGCACTATACCTTTAGTAAATGTCAGTTGAAATGTTTAAGCAGGTACTGTTCTGGAACCCCAGTGCAGCCCATGGTGAGGAAGGATGGACTAGCAATGGGCTGAGTTTTTAGCCAGCTGGGAAGTATTCCAAGCAGGACTACAGCAGGCAAGGAAACTATAGGGAGTCATGGCCTAAAATTTGTTTTAATTTCATACAGAATATAAAGATATATCTTCCGAAGCTAAGATCTATGAGACTGTAGAAAAGCCTCTCATGAGAAGCAGGGGTATCCCTATTGTATGAATAATACAGATGGCAAAACACTGAAAAATGTAAAAGAAAATCCCATGCTGGCAGCAGTATGAATTAAGTGATTTAATAAGCTTTTTCATCTCTTAATTTCTTTCATCAAACCTCATCACTCTGATGAAAGAAAGAAAAATGTTTATGTTGGACCTCCATGTGAAAAATGTTTATAGGAAAACATATTCCTCTTTAGATGATAAAAATATAATTAATACAGTTGAAATAATTCTTGCATTTTCTCACAGACATTAAACCTATCAGGCACAAGCTAATATTAATGCCTGTAAACTGTTAAGCACAATTATTACAATATAATGCAGCAGTGAATACTAGAAATTGTTATGGTTTCAGATTTCTTTGCACTATGGGGACAGCTCAATTTTATATTATTAATTCCATCAATGACATGCAAAAGAATACAGTTATTCCAATTGCTAAAAGCATCAGAGTGAGACTGTGCTTCATAGACTATTACTGCCCCCAAGAAAACTTTCTTGGCTGAGAAGTTTCCAACCAGACAAATTATTCTCAATTATCAATGGCTTAATTGCTACTTTTATTTTCAGAACTTTTTTTAAAAAAGAAAACTTATTTAAACATATTTACAGTGCACAATTTTTTAAAAATTCATTACATAGACATCATGAACTTAAAAAGCCATACCATCAAAATCAAAATCAGATTGCTATTCATTAACTTGGGATAGATTAATTTCTCTACTTTCAAAACCTCTATTTTTAAACCTTTATTTGGTGTGAAGTGGGCTCCTTTGTATTCATATGTATTTTACCTTGCTGGTTCTGCAATGGGGGCAGAAAATCTGCACTCACTTACCTCTGACCTAACTCTGCTGGCCCACAATTTTAGACTACAGTACACCAAATAAAGAAGAACAACGCATGCTTTTAAGATAGCTATTTCAATAAACTGATAGCCTCGAGGACTAACAAAAAAAGTGATGCTTTAAAGGTGAACTGGGGGCTTCTCGTTTAGAACATTTTTCTAGTATCAGTCAGAATGTTTTTGTGATACATCTATCACGGGAAATGATCAGAAGCTGCTGAAGTAAACAAAATGTGGGTCTGTTCTGCATTATTGCAAATAGCAGATGCCCTATGCCTGCTTACAGAGGATGGCCTGAGGCTTTTAAAACTGTTAATGACATGAACAGTAGCCAAGAAGAGTCTTTATTTGAAATACAAGTGTATTTTTAAAATAATCCAGAATGTGTGAATCCTCACACAGTTGCCATTTGCATTAGCCTTACACAGTGAGATTTTTTTTTTTTTAATATACAGATTTCTCACCAAATATTCTGTGGACTAGTTAAACAACTGGAAGCATTTTCAAGAGGTGTTACCACTAGTTAAAATATTGCCTTTCGTGGCTGGTTCAAATCAGGCTTTACCATAAGTGGAACTTGGTTCCCTTTCAATGATTTCGCAATGTTCATAAATTCATTGGAAGTTCATTCATCAAATTCCATCTCTGCTCTGGCTCTTCCATGTCAGAAGGAGGCACTTGTTTCCAAAAAATGAACTGGCAGATGACTTAGTAAGTATTGCACCATATCACAGCTGGCAGAATGAAGTAATTTTAATGAACAGAAGACAAACAGAAATTTAAGTGTTCAGAGTTAGAAATAAGGGTGAGAAGATGTCTTGTCTTTTTCTTTTTCTTCTTCCTTTTTTTCTAGATACTATTCTTCTATAAAGGCAGAGTTGTGAATCCTAAATACTAATTGTTGAAATTCAGGACAGTTTGGGACTGTGTAATAACTCTGCACATGGACATCAAATACACTGTACTTGGTAGTGCATCTGCTGTACGTGAAGATTTTATCCGTTGTTTCATTTTTCCATACCACATATGCTTTTCATATGAGACATAAGACTTGACTGTGTAATACTGGACATCCCCCATTCTGTGGGACATCTGCCAGCCTCAGCAGAAATAAAAGTTACAGGCAGGAATAAAACCAGAGGAATAAGTGATTACTAAATCCTTATTCTGTTTTTAATTTTTATATTCTGCTCTGGTCTCAGCTGTTAGAGTCAACTTTTAACAATGTCTCTGAACTGGAATAGCCATGTATTCTGTACTTTAAAATGCTTTGTGGTTAAAACTTTAAAATGTTTAATGTTCATAAATGAATGACAGATTTTCAGAGGTTCTCAGTGTAGGCTTAGAGACTTACAAATATCCTACTATGTTTCCCTTTGAATCTTTAAGTAAGAATGTATCTCTGATCTATGAGCTTGGGAAAGCCTAAGAGCCTTTTAATATTTTATGTGCATGAGTAGTTTAGGTTGTATTTGAAATGTAAACTGCAGCTGTTACAAATTTTCTCAAGAGTTTTGGAGTAAAAGATAAATCTTGGCTTGTTTTTGGGTGTTGCCAGTGGTTATGTTACTCTGTCCTTTTGGTCTGTTATGTCCTAGATTAGGAACTAATTAGATTAAGAAAGAAATG
Source organism: Certhia americana (assembly GCA_018697195.1). NCBI lineage: Eukaryota > Metazoa > Chordata > Aves > Passeriformes > Certhiidae > Certhia > Certhia americana. The sequence goes on from CM031859.1 coordinate 21,504,157, forward strand.
ATAGCTTAAATTTGGGGAAATAATTCTATTCCTCATGGTTACAGAAGCATGAAAATGTTCCTCTGCAAAATGGCAATAGAAGGCAGCAAGTAAATAAAAACCATAATTTTTTAGCATGATTTTGAAAGCCAGAATCCTGGTTTCTGAATAGTTCAGTTAGCAGTCCCAGAAATGTAAATTCTAAAGTCCCATTGTAAGACCTTCCTTTCACATTTCCAGAATGTGAAAGTAAATAATGATAACATCTGCATATTTGGCATTGCTTTCAAGATGTTGTTTTCTTGTATCTATTTATAAATCTAATACTGTTCAACTCCATCTTATTGACATGCATGTGTTTATCATGCCTAATAAGAAGCAAGTCCTCTCAATACCTTGGATGCTGTAGAAAACTTCAAATTAAATTGGAATTGGGTTCCTGTCTACAATACAATCCACAGTCACATACAGGTTTCACTTGGTAAAACTTTAATAATGTTCGGTTATGCACGTGGAGGATTTTTAAACACTTCAACTTCCAGTCCAACAGAAAGAACCCTGAGAATATTTATCTTCATTTATCACGCTTTCAGTTTTAGTATTAGCTATATTGCAAGAGCGAGCATAAATCATCTGCTTGGAATCTCACTACATCCTAGGTTAAAAAAGGTACCAGGCCAATACTTTCTATGTTATATAGAAGTTATATGCTGCTTTTCTAATATTCTAGTACTCCACTGCTGTTTCTTTGTCAGTGTTACATCTGTGAAACTCAGAATAATCCCAGTATTCAATACACTGTTAACAGACAAGAAAGAAAGGAAATTTTACATATTCAGGATGCATATGTAAATTTCTATTTTTATTTAATAAAGATAGATTATTGAGCCTGGCACTAATTTTATCCTTTATTACCAGTGAAGACATGAGAACTTGCAGTACATCCTGCTTCCATACCAGAGAAATTGGCTCAAATTGGAAGGAGGAAGACATAGCATCATTTTTTGTAGAATACGTCCTTTAAATGTTAGTTTACAAAGACCTGCTGAGTCAAAAGGCCAATTTTATCCAAAAGTTGTTTTTTAAAAATGTAGTATACTCAGATATACATAGCATACTTGATAAAATAGCCAAGACAAAGCAGTTCTAGAAACCTGTTGGACTTTATGGATGCATCTGATTTTTGCTCAGGAGCCCATCCTGGGAAGGACATCCTCCTGCTTCTGTGGCTTCTCTGGCTGATGTTCTTAATCCATACACGTAATCTAAGAGCACATGATTATGTTCTGCAAATACTTACAAATAACTTTAACACCCCAATTAGCTCCTAAAAAGAGCTCTATTTTATCTACATAGCTAATTTGCCAGGATAAATTCTGTAATTCCTTTTTACTACTCTGTGGTCCTTGCTTAAAGTACAATGGCCTCATATATCTGACTAATAGAATCTTGCTGCCTTGGTACACTTTGGTCACAAAACTTTTCACTGGTTATTTTGCTTGTAATTTTCTAATTGTGATGTATGTTACCAGTTTCCTCTCTGCATTTGACTAGTTTGGACTAACATGGAAATGAAAAATGAGTGAATGTAAATTTTTTGCTAAAAGAAGGTTTCAAGTGTTGACAGGACAGCTTGTTCCAGCCAGTTCAGAATTTTCTCTGCACATAAACATAGACTAAATTTCATAAAGCAAAACTGCAGTTTTTGTTTGTTTGCTTTGGGTTTGTTTTCTGAGTTTCTTGAAAGGACATGATTTTTAAATGAAAAGAAACTCTGGGACGTGTTTAAAAGGGAAATACTGTGATAACAGAGCATGAGAAGAGCAAGCAAAGACTGCAGTTGAGAAGCTGAAAGTAGTATACAGGTAATAAGAACACAGACCCAGGCCCAGTCGTCTTTGCAACCAATATTAATTGCGAGGAAGAACAGAGGTTTATATTGTTCTATTGATGTAGATTTGGTAAATTTCTACTTTGCTGCAATTGTAGCACATTATGTATGCATTACACAAGCTTTTACATTATCATCCGAACTGAAATCTTGCAATTCCAGAAAATCAGCACTTCGGGAAACTGTGTTATCATTTAAAAACACAATCAAAGTTTTACTTTGATCTTTTTTCTACAGTAGAAAAAAACATAGTTAAGTTTATGTGCCTTTGTCTTTTCTCTTCTGGTGATGTTGCACTGTGATTGTGTTTGTCCGTATGATTCATTACAAGCTCACTGGCAGATGGTCACGTACACTTTGTAAAAGTGCTTCATGCTAATAATCAGCTTTTAGCTTTAATATTCTTTTCCTACAGTAAGTAATGTATATTATCATAATGCCTAGAAATGGTTGTTTTAGTCACTGCCATCTAAATACCTTTATGCTTCAGTAAAAAAGGTTTCTCTGTATATGTTCAGTATTTTATGAGTGAAACCTATTGCATATGTGGATGGTAGTGACAGAAAAATTAGAGTTCTGTCTTCTATATATGAACAAAATGGAAGAATGAGAGTTTCATGAGACCAGGATGTGCTAGAAAACCTTCTGGCTCCCGCATATAATGATTTTGTGTTGGTTAAGCCGTTGGAGCCCTACAGGGGTTATGCAGCTAAAGCTTCAGAAATCCTGCTTTGTCTCACTTGATCCTCACACTTGTTATGGTAGAAGGAAAGTGTTTATGTGTATTTTATTTGTTTATGTGTATTTTATTGCATAACAGTAAGTCAGGCTTATATGCCGTGTTTATCTGTAATATTCCATTTATTTAAAAGTGAAATTGTAAAGAACTACTTCTATGTAGTGCAGAAGAATGTGTATATCAAGAAACATTGCTTTAGAATAGGAAAAATGTGTTGAACTATGGGCTCTTATCATTATATTTAGCAGTAGTTCTATATGGAATAGCTGAAGAAGCCAAAATATGGTGGAACTTTGTGGAGATTCTTTATAGCTGTGTTGGGAAGGGAAAATTTCTGGTCTGGCAGTTTTAGTGGAGCTGTTGAGATGCTCTTGTTGGCTTTTGTTTATTATAGTTGTAGTGCACTATATCCAGGCAATAAAATTAGTTGCAAATCTGACTCCCTCAAAACACAGTGTCATGCAATGGTTCCAGCAAAAGCGAATCTTATTTATTTAATTAAAATTCCATTCTTTTTTAATAAATCCCATGCTGTTTCTTGATTTAGTCATAAGCAAAAGGTTGTACTGCAACTCTGTTCATGTTCTTGGAAGAGAGTATGACACTTAAATCCATGACAATGTCTCTACAGGGTAGGATCATGGCCTACAGACCTGATATTTTTCTGAATGTATTTCTCAGTTAAATCTCCTGAGAGCTTTAGAATGTGCATTTTAGCTGATATAGCTCATCTTCTCAGGCATCTTTGTAAGTGTGTCTAAGGTACAGTCTTAACTGCAGAATTCTGTCCTCCAAAATTGAGGCTGAAGCAATTCACAGCTAATTTGAAGAAAATACTCCATGAATATGTGCCAGATTTTGTCCTGTTAGCCTTAGTTTCCCTGATATAAGCATTTTAATAGGCTCCTTTGATTCCTAACTCACATGCGTTTGCTCCAACCACACAGACATCAAAAAAATTCAATTTTAAAATGTATTCATGAGATAGTTGTCAAACTAAATTCTATCTTCAGTTGATTTACTTTGCAATGATTTTGACTTACTGTGCTTGTGAGTATGTTTTTATATATTAATATACTTCTGTACTTGTTCTTACTGTTTTGTGATTTATTATGTATTGATGAAGTTCTGTTGTAGACCTTAGAGGTTTTTGCAAAGACAAGAAATTCCATTGTCATGTTTTTCTTACAATGATTTACATCTTGTATATTGAAGTTATTTATCAGAAATATTTAAAAGATGGTCTAAATTCATAATTTTTAAAAAGTATTATTTAATATTTGCCTGAAGTTGGTCCCAGAGGCTGCAATCAAAAAAGAGCCTCACTTTGCTAGTCAGCATATTACTATTACAAATGTAGTATTTCTTCATTATTTTCCACTGAACATAAAAGCAGATTTTGCGTCCAAATGCATTGTACAAATCCAAAACTATGGATAATGTCTGCACCAGGGACCTTTTGACCTTCAGAAGAATATTTCTGTAATTTATTTTTTCCCAATTTGAGTGAAAGGTCACACTTTACCAATATTTCATTCTACCAGATTTATTTGTGGCCTGGAGGCTTTATCAAATGCATTTCAAGTAGAAAATTCTGGCAATGATTCACATGAGACTTTTACCTGTGGAGATAAGGCAGCCTTATTCTGCTCACCTTCAATAGTCTTTGTTGCATGTCATGCCTACTTTTAAATCTGTTATAGAGAGAGAAGTCTAACACCAGTATGTTCAACATGGGACAGGAATTTTATGCGTAGTCTGAATGGGGTGGAATTTTGTTGGCTGTTTTTAACAGTAATTGTTAATTAGTATCTATTACTAATTAGGGCAATCCAGGGAAAAAGTATAAAAATTCTGTTTAGTACTAACTTCCTGAAATCAAAGGAAATACACATTAAATAATTCATTTAATACACATTTAAGAATTAGTTTAAAGGGGTCCTCACTATCATGTTAAAACTGGAAAAACTTGTCCTGAAACTTTAATGATCTACCAAAAGTTTTGTCTAGCCTCAGAAATTCCTGCCTGAATCAAGGTACATTGTAAGTGATTTGAAATAGCTGCAGTTTCAACATAAAGCAAGACCAAACTCTGGATTTTATTGTTATTTATTATTTCATTTGTTATTGATATTCTGGGTTTACTTTAACATGGGGGAACATAGATAGCTATAACATTAATTATGAAGGTTTGCACAAAACTTTACTATGCGGAACTATGTAGTTGAGTTGATTGTGGCCTAGAAGAAAAAATATAATATAGGAATGGCATAATCTGTTTGAACCATCCCGTTGGGGTTTTGGCTAAGCTCATACTTATGAAACTAAAGACGTGCTTCTTGAAGCAATACCATAGTGTGATGCCATTATTATTATTCTCTGTGTGATGTGGATTAGGCTGGTTGCTGCTTCTCATGTAGGAGATGCTGAAGGACATGTAGTGATTCATCTGATATCAAAAGTAGACAATATTTTTTCTTGGGGTTTTTGCTTCAGGTTTGTTCGCTGGTTTTGTTTTTTTGCTTGGGACTTTTTTTGTTGTATTTTTTCTGGAGATTCATAGAATCATAAAATTATTTGAGTTGGAAGAGGCCTTAAAGATCATCTAGCTTCGACTGTCTCCACCATGGACAGGGACACCTTCCACTAGACCAGGATGCTTGAAGTCCAATCTGGCCTGGGACACTTCCAGGGATACTTCCACAGCTTTGGCCTCACCACCGTCACAGTAAAGAATTTCTTCCTAATATCTAATCTAAACCTACCCTCCATCTTAAGGCCATTCTGCTTGTCCTGTCACTACATATCCTTGTAAAAAGTCACTCTTCAGCTGTCTCATAGTCCACTTGAAGTACTGGAAGGCTGTTCTAAGGTCTCCCAGCAGCCTTCTCTTTTTCCAGGCTGAACAGTCCCAACTCTCTCAGCCTGTCTTCGAGGAGAGGTACTCCAGCCCTCTGATGACGTTTGTGGCTTCCTTTGGACTTGCTTCAAGAGTTCCATGCCCTTCTTATTCTGAGAACCCCAGAGCTGGATGCAGCTCTCCAGGTGGGGTCTCAAGAGGTAAGGGCAGAGAGGCAGAATCCCTTCCCTTGCCCTGCTGGTCACATTGATTCTCATGCAGCCCAGGATATGTTTGACTCTCTGGGCTGTGAGCACACACTGCCATCCAATCTCCTGTTGTGTGCTTTCCCCAAGAGCATCTCACCACTGTTCTAGGGCTGCTGGCTTCTTCTCAACAGTACTGCCAAATCATTCTCCTTTTTGATGAGATCATTCCTCAAAGGTAGGGTTTTTCCAGGATTAACTGCATTATTTCTGTTTCCATGCTGCCTTCAGAGGGTGTTGCAGGCATCGTAGTGGTTATTTCTTTTATCAGAAGTTTTCAGCATCCTCTACTGGCTTTAACCATTTACAGTGAATGTTTTTCCTACTGCATTCCAGATTTGTCTAGAACACAACCCCGAGCAGCTGACTGGGGTTTTAAACTTCATTTGCTGGAAGGCTTTGGTTTATAAGAAAAAGAAGTAGTGCTCTCCACAAAGATACCATGTGCACATGGATTTATGCAAAATGACATTTGTTTGTTTAATTATAATTCCTATTTGAGTGTCATTTTAAGTTTGAGCTTCTGCCTGGGTGAATCAGCACTTCCAATTCTGCGGCTAAATACATTTAGGAAAGAAACTACACATATGTTGTAATATATAGGCTGTATTGTACTTAAGCAGACAATTACATTATTCTGTGTTTGCAGGTCTGGTATTTACCTTTTCATGGGAATTTGTCTTTCTCGTGGTTAATTGTAAATGAAGGAGACAGAGGTCTTTCATCTGGAATCTAACATTAGCAAAAAATGTGAAAATTAAGGAAAGAGGGCATTTGAAAGGATTCTTACTGCTCTTATAGATCATGCTGAGGAAAACACAGGAACATTTCCACTTAAAAAAAGTTCAAATGATATGTTAAAGGTTAGTGTATTTAAAGTATTATGGTGTTCTAAAAGTATTTTTAATTACTTTACACGGGTGGTATTACGTTTGCATGGCATTAGAGGAATTATTACCTTTAATAGCTTTCACAAGACACTATTAGTAGAAACCCTGCAACCCATGTTTTATCTCAGAGACCGGCATGCCATAATTAAGTGCACTTAAAAAGCCAAATTAAACTGAATGAACACGTAACCAGTAAGGATGTTCTCTTGAGCATTCATTCTTACCATGATGAATGATGCTTGTTTTTCTCTTCTCTTTAATTAGAATGTTTCTACATTTGCCAAAGAAAATGTTGGAATGAGGACAAAACCTGAAATTATAGGAACAGGGTTTGATGTAATAGCTTATTTGTAAAGGAAACACAACTTGTTTGGTATTTTATTGAAACAGGAAGTTCAGAACCTCAGTACACACAAGCACAACAAATTCTCAGGTGCTAGTTGAGTCATCTGTTGTTGGAAGTAGCCTCATAGAAGGCTTCCCCTTGATTTAGTTTTAATCTTCATTTAACAAAGGGAAGGAAATTACATACAGATTTAGTTTTAGATTATGAGCAAAGCTCTCTGTTGGTTTTTAGCTGTCACCCTGATGTGTATGCTTTGTGACTGTATCAGGCTGGCACTACCAAAGTGTGTCTCAGTGAATATATTCAGCTTTTAATGAACATTGAAAACTTGATGTATTCCTATTTTTATTAAATAATATAAAACTTGCCTAGTCAAAGTATTTTGGTTTTTTCCTTCTATAGTCATCCAATACCTGATTTCAGTTTTGCTTCAAACTGGAGAAGTAATCAGTTGTAATAAGGTTGTAATTGATAAAACTACTGTTTTGAGTCTAGTATGGGATTATTTAATTTTTAACTGTCATATTTGTTTGTAATAAGAGGTCTGTTATATAGCAGACAAGAGCATGACGATGCCATGTAGTTTTGTTTAGATGTGAAATCATTAAAAACCACTTGGCATTTTATGTGTGTATCTTCTCAGGAGAAGACTTAGCTTTCCCCTCCCTTCAAAGTATATATGACACTGGCCTCTCTTTAATAAGGATTTATTGAATTCCCTCCAAATCACATAATTAGTGTTTTTCTGTTTAACCCCATGAGTGTTCCAGTGTTGTGCAGTTCTTGCCTCCAGTAACAGTCTGAGCAACAATGGCTTTATAGCTCTCCCAGTATCAGTCCACAGCATAAGGACAAACACATTACACTTCAATCAGTAATGTTTTGAGAAAATATTCCATGGGTAGCATTAGAACTATCATGTTATTTCCTCAATTTTAAACCTAATAGAATTTTAAAATGAAAATACACACATGATCCACTGAGTGTGCAGGACATTTTTTAACTTTTTTCCTTTATTCAGGACTAGCTAGATTATGTTCTTCTTCCTCATTCTCTTAATAGTATATATACTTTAATATAGTATGTGTGCAAACAAACAGTACCTCCTCTTACTTCATGAGAGTTTGCATTACTACAGGAGTAAAGCTGTATTCCTGATACACCCAGCTTATTCCCATGGATTTTAGTGGGAATTCTGGATTGGGGCAGAGACAGATATGTTAAATATTTATTTACATACATTTACTAGAAAACTAGTTTGCAGGAGAGAAGTCATTGGGCATTTATATTTTATCTAAGATATCCAGATGTGTGATTAGAAAATAACTCGTAGTTTTGCTTGAAGACTGTGACTGTTTCTGTGCTTCAGAGTATTTATCTTGGATTTAAGCTCAGATCCCAGTTGCTCATATTTTATGTACAGTACTTGCTGAGTATCCTTTGGTTTTCAAATTGGAACTGCTTGTATATGCAATGGAAGCCGCTTGAAAACTCTTTCTGCTTTCACTAAAGCTAAAGCACTTTGGGTAAAATCCAGATAGGCTAGAAAGTAGTAGTCACTCGATCCTGCACCATTCTTGGATGAAGACGAGCTGGAATATAGGAAAGGAACTCAGAAAGAAGGATAGGGTCAGGAGTTTGACCCTACAAACTTTGCCCAGCTAGCATGAGAAGTCACTGAAAGTCCACTACCATAATAAGTCTGCCTATTCTCCATATTTAACTGTGTCATAACCAGCAAGCTCAAATTTAAAACAACCCCAAATTCCATATGGAATTTACAAGAATAAAATAAAAAAAAAGGTTTTTACAAGATCACCATTAGATTTTCAGTAAACAGAAGTGGACTTTCTTGTGAATTGATTTTAGATTGCCAATTCAGATTAGCACTTAAATAGCTTCACCTTTAGAGTCATACTTTTATCTTCATTGAGACAGTTCCTGCAAGACCAAATGCAAATATCAAATAAGTCAAATTAATATTGTTCCATTATCTTTGTCAGTAAAAAAAATGCTAAATCAGAAATAAATCATAAAGAAGAACAAAAGTGGAAATATTGTTACATGCTGAAATCCCAAATGCATCTGAAATCCTTATCAGGAATAAGATTATATTCTAAATAAGGCTTGTGGTTCGAACTTCTTACTCGCAGCAACAACATGTTAGACTTCTGTTTTCCTCCAGCATTTGATCAGGTAATTTACACAGTGTCTGCTCTGCCTCCTGTAGACTCTTGGGAAGAAAACAGTGGGGTAATCTGCTGTGAATGTGTTTGGTGTATAAGCTCACAAGTTCCTAAGTGTCAATTCCCCAAACAGGTACTTGGAATCAGTTATTTTTAGAAGAGCATCATTTGTGCCATGCACAACTTACAACTGTGGTTTGTGAATTCATTTTTTCATTTTATTAAAACAAATCCTTTACAAATGCTTATCCTTAACTTGAGAAATAAGAAGAGCAAAGACAATAAATTTAGTGTCATGTACTCAGCTGTTACTCCACCAACTATCATAGCTTTTAACTTACTCTATATTCACTACATAAATACTTCTCCCTCAATTATACAGAAGACGGTCCCATCTCGCTGTCACAATATTGTCAAAGTTCTTATATTGTTGTCATTCTCAAAAGTGCAATAGCTTGTTAAAATAAAATAATCTTCAAATAGAAATCATTAGTCATGTCTTTTGTTTAGCACCTATGAAAAAAGTGGTCCTCTTCAAAAAACTTTTCTTGAGTAATGGTAATTTTGAAACATAATTGATAAAAAGTGCCTGAACAAATATTTGAACACCTAGGGAGTTTTTTGCTCTGTGTATGCTGATACTCCACTTGCTGCTTTTAGTGCTGGAGGATTAAATGTCTCTGCTTTCCATTCTTCCTATGGGATCTTCCAATTTGTGACATAGATTAAGTGAAGAGGAGATGTTATTACACCGAAAAAAGTATTCCTGCCAAGGAGTACTACTCAGGGAAGTTAATGACCAGAGGTAATCACAATAGCAGTTCTTTGGGGAGTTTCTGAAAGCAACCCAAATCAGGTCTAGTTTTTCAGTAGGCAGCATTCCACAGCAGTGGCACCATGTGTGATGCTAGGTAATCTTTCTCAGTGGGCTCATTTTTGTGATTCTCATACAATTTTTTAAGATTTTTTGTTATTGAACTGTGATGTAATTTCAACTGACCCAGTAGTTCATATTTTAAAAAACCAAGCATTCTCTGGTAATTATCATTTTAGTGCATGTGTTTCCCTGTAAGTAGAGAATTTGCATGGGACTTCTGAATGCAGCTCTCCAGGTTTCTGTTGCAATGTCATTACGATGCATCATTTTTAAACAATTTAAGAAAAAAAATATTTTAATTATACATCACATTTTTGTTAATATTTGTTTTGGTATGTTGTAATAGATTGTGTGCTAAGCAGAAACATTTTGTGGTTGTTTTGATGAGGGAATACTTTAGGCTGCCCTACTTAGTTTTTTCCTCTGTTGATACCAAAAAATAATTAAAATAAGAAAGCAACTTTTAAAAAAAACTAATTCGCTGATGCCTGATTTTTTAAAGCCAAGTCCTTTTTATTTGTTTCTCTGCAGCATATCAAAAAAGATTGAGAAAAGTCAATCCTCAGAAATTTGAAGGAAAACTAACTCATTGTGTTCAAGCTTTGACATTTTTCATGAAGCTGTTGAAAACCAAAACATGAAAGCCAGATTTATGAGCTTTTTTAAAGTTATTTGTAGATTCCCAAGACGATTGTGTTCCCATCACTTACTTTAGCCTCTAAAACTCAAATGACGCTTAAAAATATTCATGTTTGGCACACACTGAGTTACTGCTGGGCGTTGCAATGGCATTCAGCTAAAACTGAGAGAGAAGAATGTATTCTGCCTTCATGTGAAACAATTCAGTCTGCTGAGACATAGCAGAAGGACTTACATTTTCATATTTTAAAGATTAAAACTAGCAATTATTTTTAATGTTAAAATTGCATTTATTATGGGTTAATACAACTGTTTGGGGAATGAGCCATTTGGGAGCATCTGTGTAACCCTTCACATTTGCCAGGCTTTTCCTTTCAACAAGATCACTCACTTTGTTATTACTGGAATAGAAATCTCTTTTATTTTTCAAAGTATTATTCATCTGCACATTGCCAGGTATAGCAAATCTGTTGACAGCACTGGATTTATCATTTACTGTTAAAGGCAAATGGAAGGATTCCCCACTCCCCTAAGCCAGCAAAACAAATGTCGTTCTTGAAACTCACTGCACAATATCCTGTGTGGATTAAAAAAAAAAAAAAAAAAAAAAAAAAGTTGGACTGTCCAAAATTATTCAATATCTGAAAAGCCTAAGGTAGTTGAAAGGAGCTTATAATTTTAAATTTTCTTCTTTAATGCAATACTAGGCTTCTATGCCTTGTGTCTTTTTTATTTGTAGTATTTAACCATGGGGAGTATCAAGTTGTTTTCCATTAAGTGCAGCATGTTATTAGCTCATGGAATTTCTATTTCAGTGTGGTCTTTCATCACTGATATATAGTTATCTGGAAATGTGTTCTTTCAGTCTGAAAATGCAGATGTGTTTATTCCCATATGATTAAACATTGCTATTTACTTCATTAATACTTCATTCCTTAAGCTCCTCTGCTGAAATTAATAACGTACTGGTCTCATGGACTGTTCTGCTTAAAACAAAAACCCAACAAAGAATTTTGCCTTATGTGGGCTGGGAGAGTTCAGTAAGCCTAGAGGCTAGAGGATACCTTATATGAAATATGGGTAAATGGCTGCAATGTGAGTGAATAAATGCCAAAATGCAACTGATCTTCCTCTGTCTTGTTGCTGTATGAGAATTAGCTATGAGATATCAATACAGGCGAGTTGCATCTGTTAAAAGATAGCCTGCATTTAGCTGAGGTCATTATTTTTGTGCGGTTAATAATTCCATTTGAAAGAAGCATCCCATATCACTACCCCATTGCATCTGCCAGAAGTGACTCCATCCTCCCTAGCGCCTGTGTCTAGGAGTCAGTAATCCAGGCAACTGGAAAGGGATCTGCAGAGTGCCTGAGTGAGTGCTGAGAGCACCATGCACACCACACTCACTTCAGACTCTGGGCTCATTCCAGCCTGCTCCCCTGAACTGAGCCCATCTTCTGGGTGTATTCCATCCAAACAGAGTACAGTCTGTGCCCCAATGGCTGCTCCACAGTGAGAACTAAAAGTACACTCAATGGGAATGACTAACATATTATTTTTAAAACTGCATTAAACTAGACCAGTAAAAATGTAGGTATCATTTTGCCTAAGATCCTGTGAGGATTGATCCATCATGGATAAATCTTTGTCAGCTGTGAGGAAAAACAGGTCCATGTATATATTATGTACATTTTAAAGTGATGGCTGGTTGTCTAAATCAAATCATTTGGAGGCTGAGATTTTCTTGGTTTGTTTGTGGTCTCAACTGCTTTTGTTCAACTGTCAGTTGAATTAAGGGAAGAAGCTTTCTGTTCTTATTTTGCTTGCTTTGTGTTTTTGAGACATATGAACTTGCATGAATTTACAAACTGTGTTAGTTGGAGAGTCTACCAATAATGCCAGATGTAAAATGGTAGATTCAACATTGCTCACTTAGATCTGCACAGAAGATCCATATATGCTCACTTGAGCTCTTTGTCATAAACATAATGAGGCCACCACACCAGCACATGTAGGAACCATTGGCATAAATGTAAAGCTTTCCATCCATTTACTGTATTTGTTATCTAGGCTTTTGCTAAGCTACCAGTCTATAAAATCTGATTAATCATGACCTAAAGTTAGTAGAACTGGAGATTCACTCTGTCAGTTCTTTAATTACTAAACTGTCTTCATCTCACCTCATGAGATGTCACTTTGACCCTTGCGAATTTCCTCCCTCTCAACATCCTCCAGAGTGGGGAAGCAAGTGGCTCTGTGGTGCTTAGCTGCCACCAGGGCTAAGCTTCAACAGATTGGACTTAAAATAACCTTGAGAGATAGAAACAATGGTCATAAATAAGTATGATGGAGTTCAATAAAGACAAGTGCAAAGGCAGAGAAATAATTATCTTCATAGTGACAATGCAATATTTCTGTCTGAAGAGCAACTCAATATTTTAGAGGATCTGAACCAATATATGTAACCTCTGTCACACTCCAATAAAAGAAGCAGGCATACAAGGATGTATTAACAGGAATGCTAAGCATAAGACACATGAATTGTTTGCAGTGTGCAGAGAGAGTGGTGGGGCCTGAGCTGGAATACCATGTCTAGTTTTGGGCACTGCACTTCAAGAAAGATATGGGATCCATTGGCAAAAATCCAGGGGAGAGTAACGAAATGATCAGGGGTCTACAAAATATGACCCCAGTACAAAAACTGAAAGAACTGTGTTTGTTTAGTCTAGAGACAACTGAGTGGAGACATGATAACTGTCTTCAAATATTTAAAGGTTGCTGCAAAGAGGAAAAGAAGAAATTGTTCTCCATGTCCCTTGGCACTAGAACAAGAAATAATGGGCTGGAAATGCATCAGAGGCAATTTAGGTTATATCATTAAGGAAAACGTTCTAACTGTGAGAGAAGATAAGCATTGGACTAGATTTTGTATGGAGGAAGATTTCTATTGAATTTTACTGGGATTCTTGGAGACTTGTCACATAACCTCATGGTATGCCAGACGTGCAGGGCTCAGAGGTGTATGTGCCACACTCATGCATCACTTTGGCATGAGGCATGGAATGGGGCTGCTTTTTTTTGATATTCTGATGAGGAAAAACCTTCCCAATTATAATTTACAGAATTTTGATATAAATTTGCAATTGCAGTTTGCATTCTTATCACTACCTAGTAGTCACTTGAGTTCTCTTCAAATAAGACAAATGGAAGAAGGACAAGTTTTGAGGTATTTCAGAAGAAATGTTTAAAATTCTAGTCCTTTCTTAGTTAGCTAATTTGTAATTAAAGTACTTTTTAATTTCAAAAATACTTAGTTTGTGTTGAAACCAAATGGTAATATATTTATTTCAGAATATTTTTGAAGTTCTAAACAAATAGTTATAGTAAAGTGACCATATCTTACAATATAATCAGAGTGTTTTTAAATTATCTATACATTGCAAATACAGATCCTTGATTTGCAAGTCATAGTTATTCTCAAAAGGGAAAAGACATTGCTTTAGCCTGATTTGTTTTTTTATTAATCTATAGTTGATTACATTGAATTACATTGTTTTTAAAAATAGTTCTATCTCTGGAAAACAAGGAAATTAAACTAAAAATAAGTGAATTTGGTTTTTTTTTTTCTGCTAAAATTTGCTATGCCGGAAAAAAATGGTTAAGACATCTTCCAGTATAATTTTGAATATCTGCCAAACAGTAGATTTATTTGCCAAACATTTTCATACAGTATTCCCACTGGGACTCAGTCTTTCAGAGAATAAATTGGTGAAATTAACTTTTCTTATCAGTCTGTGGGATTTGAGAGAAGCACGATTGCCTGCCAAAACGCAGTAGAAAGAAACAATATGAGCTAAATTGTCTGGATTCAAGTGTTCTTGCTTTTGCCCTCGCCTTGGCCAGGAAACTCTTACATGAAGGAATATCCGAGGAGGGGAAGAAACTGTTTTGAAGAACTTTTCAGATAATACAGTCTTGTCTGTATGCCATTTCTCCTTTTGCTTTCCTTTTTAGTTTTCAAGACCATACATTGAAGGTTTCTTTTTCTGGACCAAATTTTCTACTCTGTCATCTTCCACTTCTGGCTCCTGGCTCAGAGCACCAGGTTTTCTACTGCAGAAACCTACAGCCTGTTTGCCTGTACACAATCTCCACGTGTCTGCGTGTGCTGGGGTGCTGATGTAGCCTTATCAAGCATTCAAAATGTTTTCACTTTTGGCTGTCTGAAGTCTTAAAAGACAGAGAGCTTCTATTTCAGCCAAAGGATATCAATAACCAATGAGAAAGCATTGTTTCAATAAACAGTAAGACATAAACATGCAATATTCATATTTAAATTACGTTGCGTGAATGTTGCCCGTTGAGTTTTGCTCTGAGAATGAAAAACATCACCAGCAATAACAAATGCATGTTGTGCCAAAGAGTGGAATGAGGTTCTGGGTGCTGTTGAGATAATAGGATGGCAGTACATCCAGAATCAGTTGAAGTACATCTGCATCAGTGTGGTGTTCCATTAACTGAGACAACATTCTTAAAAGCTGAGGATCTCTTTTTCTGTGGAACTGCTTGCTAAAGAAAGACATTTCTAGTTCTTAACACGCTCTTTTCATGACAGAAAGCACCAATTTATTTATCTAGTGCATCATTTCAATGTAATTTTTAAAGCTTTTAGTGAATGCTATTTCAATTTTAGTATTCCCAACATGTTAAAAAAAGCTCAGCCAAGTGCTAAAATAAAGAAAAAACAAAACCAACAAACTAAAATGATGAGCTTTACACTTAAGCTTAAAATGTATGGCACATGTTTTTCCTACAAAAATAGAGTTGCTACTTGATTAGTTACTTCTATCCTATTAAACCTCAATTAGTTGCTTCTATCTTATTAAATCTCGATTATTTGTTTCTGTCCTATTAAACCTGATATTTAGAAAGATGAAAAATAAAGCATTTCTTTGTCTTGCAGCAGTACTGCATTGTTAACACAAACCTCCTTGATCCCTGTAGGGTCCTGCAGATTCTGCAAATTCCTCACTGCAGGATAACTGTATTTTCAGAAGTCTGCACACTGCAATACTCTCCTTTTTATCACAAGCAGGCTGATGGCTCACTTGAGTGGATGTAAGCCCTTGATCTCTACATATACATGGGGCTCCACATGTGTTTTTCTTTTAAATTTTACTAAATGACAGATTGTCCACCATGCAAGTCTAATGATTCCTAACAGAGATATAATTTTGATGTCATTCATCACTCACAATAGCTTCATAAAGAATTGTAGCAACTGAAAATGTAAACATTACTCAGACAGTATATTGATCCATACTGAAATAATATGAATATTAAAATCTTAGATCTTAATATTTCCCCAGCAACACCCCTAAACTATCTTAAATTAGTACACTATTTTATATGTCTTTTATTGTTAACTTTGTGCATTTTCAAAGCATAAAGCCTGTGGGGTTTGGTGTTCATCATTTTTGTGGGGGTTTTGTCATTTAATATTTGCAGACTAGTGAACTACTTAACACTTCAGCATTTTCAGTAAAATTTCTTTTTACTGAAAATGAGAAATTTCTCATCAATTTGAAATGGGATAATACTCAGTCTTTGGATAGATACAAACCATAAAATATACAATCTTCTCTCTTAAAAGTTGTGTCTGCAATTTAATTTTCTGCTGTTTGCATTTAATAGAATACATTCATTATTTTTGCAAGCAACAATAACCAAGACATTACAGTTTCCCATGTTTTCATAAATGCTATATTAAATGCTCAAATATTAATTATAAAATAAATCATAAAGGGGGATTCGAACTGAAACCATGACATTAGATTTATTAATCTCCAGTCAATATGAAATTGAAAATGACAATTAATTATGCATACATTGATTACGCAGTGCATGCACTAATTTTCAGACACATGTAATGATTAAAGATGGCTACATTACATATATTATCGAAGCTAGGAATTCACATTATCAATTCTAGGCTACAAATACAATTTCTATTAATTGTAATAAATCATAACCATACTCTTCATTTAATTTTTGTGAAGTATTAGTATTCCAATAGCAATTTAGACTGGGAATTTCTTCATGTACTATTTTCTGGAAGTTGGACACTGAAAATTGAGTATTATATGTAGGAAATTAACAGTTTCAGCACTTAAAAATTTCTAAGTACATCCAAAATACTTATTTTCTTACATATTACATGAATTCAAGTATTATTCAGAGATAATACCTTTGTGGCACTCGATAGCTGTCTCCTATGGAGTTTATGGAGTTTAGTGTTTGCTCTGGCACCTTGCCCAGCAGGAGTTATTTTCATAGAGTCCTAGACAAAACTACAAGGTTTAGAAGTTTTTACACTATATACTTTTTGGCTTGGGGGGATTGAAAATGAGTTACAGGAAGGACAATAATTGGTGAAGTTTTTTAGTGATTTTTTTTTTTTTTTTTTTTTTTTGTATCAAAGAATGGTTTATTTATTTGCAATACATTCTCCTTAAGTTTTACTTCTGTAAGCAGTAGTTATTTTTTCCATTTAAAACTTAGGTTCAAACAAACAATACCTTAATATGGTACATTTATGAGAAATGTATGCATGTAAAATGTGTCTTCCTGCTATTCATCCAGCTAATGAAAGGACGAGGTTTATGGTTAGAGTCTTACCAAAAAGATTAAATAGGTGGGTCAATAACACTTTGATTTAGTGTTCATCTGCTAAAGAATACCATTGGAAATGAAAATCTGTTCTGTCTAATAGACACTAACACAATTGTAACCACAACTACTGACTTATAGATCCACAATTTGTGAAAACAGTTGCTTTTGGGATCTGATATTTTCCCAGGCTTGGTCTCTGCTAAGGATTTATTTATTTATTTGTGAAAGTTTGCGTGAAATGGGTATGGTTTCAAAGGACTGGGAGTACCCCTGGAGTGCCGCAAAGGCTTTGATGTTGCAAAGGCAGCTGAGTCAATTCAGGGGTAAGAGCTTGATTGTGCCCTCTCATCCCCCCGCCAAAGCCTGTGTGGTCAGCTGGCTGCCCTTCAGCAGCTGGCCAGCAGTGTAGCTGTCAGGTCAGTGGGCCAGAAAGCAAAGTTAACCTTCCAGACTCCTCTCTGAGCTCTGAATGTAGTCACTGTGATTTTTGCCTCTCTCTGGCCTGTGAGTAGATCCGGTGTGCTTGAGCAAATGCAGGAACAGCTGATTGGGAAAATGGTGGTGGTGGTGGTGATCCAGACAGAGGAAATGCAGAGATGACAGTCCATGTTGAACCCTTCCTTTGATGCTACCACCGGGATGTGTACTTACCCCTCTGTGTTCTTATGTGTTCTTACCCCTCTCAAATGCGCATGGAATGAACCCAGATGGAATTCTAAACACAGTTTAAGAAAACTCACTCTATAGCACAGCAGAATTTCCCTTCTCTGGGTGCTCCTGCTGTATATTGAATGCATAAATAAAGGAAGATAAATGTGAACATGAGATGAGTGCTGTTAGGTCCTTACAATTTGTGTTTCCTGATTTTATAGTTAGCCATGTACACACTTGCTTTAATATTGATTTCATCCATCAGCTGTTTCTAAAGGATGATGTATCTTAGAAATGAGTTTTCATTACAATGACAGCAAATAAATCCTTTCAAGAGAATTTTTTTAGGAAGCAGAAATACAATTAGCCCTTTCAAACAATATTCCCTAAAATATGTGAAATAGCACATTGCAACAATTTATATTTGATGTCTTCTAATACAAGTCCTACTGTCTTCTTAAGATAAAAACTTACCAATTGTAATAATTTTACCTTTAAAATCTTAGAGTTTCAGGCTGACAAAACCAGTGTGACTTTTTTCTTTTTTAAAGTTTATTTATTTATTTATTGTAGATAAACTAGCACTATAGCACTAGAACTCTTTGGAATTGTCATTTTTCTATCAGTTGCATCTGATTTGTGCCAATAAACAACTCCAAAGAGCTCTGTTTCAAATGAACTAAGATGACATTGCATTTGTCATGAGGCTGTTAACGAGATTGATACAGAGAGTTTGTTATTTTTCACTATAGTGCATACTTTAATTTGTTGAAAGTGCTTGCAACAAGCACTTTCATAGTTTCACAATTGCACAGTTTAAATTAAGATTTAAATTAAGCGGTCCTAGTAAAATCAAAATCACACTGCTCTGTACATCACAGATTGCAAAGTGATTTTTGTTCCTGATCTAGTCTCCTTTTAAGACAACGACTGTGGCCTCTAAGCCTCAGAAGACCCATTACAAATGGTACTCATAGAGAATTCCAAATCTGATGCCATGTATTAAAGCATAACAATTATTAATTTTCTGGTTTTGTTGACACCAAGATTTTCATTGTTGACACAAGGAGCAGACAGGTGCTCCTAGAAGAGCATTCTGCTCAGATGGAGGTAGACAGTACTCCACTGAGTCCAAATCCAGATCTGCACGTGCAAGGAATTGGATGCAGGAAGGGCCATCGGATATTTTCAATAAGTTTGGGTTCTCCTAAGTCTGCAATATAATTCTGCAATGATGCTGTGATCAACAAAATTTTTTAGCAAATATGAGACAGGATTAGGTGTGCTGTGCCGTTCCTAAACCCAAGTTTACAAAGGAACAGAAAATACAGGGCATTTCTTGGGTTGTGATTGAGTCTTTTCGGTCTGCTTCATTCATAGCTGTCACTGTCTTTATAATTTAGTGAATTCAGAAAGCGAAGAATTAACCTAATTTTATTCTCACAAAGCAACCAAGGAATTAACAATCTGAGAAAGCTGAATTATTTATTGATGGAGTAGATCTCAAAATTCAGATTGACATGGATTGACATGTCCCAGAACAGCAGAGGACAGTGACAAGGAGCCACTGAGCTAAAGCCTCATGTTACCGTGGGTTTCAGGCTTTGGTGGATCTTCCTCTAGCTCATTGATCAGAAGTGCTAAGGCAATTCACTTGGACTTTTATCTGTGAACATGCCATGGAATCATTTGGCTTTATAAACCCCTGCAAATCAGATAGAAATTCTTACTTTGGCTGCACATTTGCCAAGCACATACATCATCTATCACATTAGATTCTTAACTGCCTATAGTTTTACAGCATGTTTGTGTGTTGAGTGGAAGGAATCCACTCAACAGTTAATTTTTTCCACTGTTCCAGTTACACCTTCTCAGTTTCATATTCAGATGTCTCAAAAACCAGATAAGTGCGAAATGACCTTTCCTCCAGGCTCATGTTGTCATCCGTATAAAACATTCCAAGCATCACATAATATGAAGCATTCCTTTTTGTTCTCATATTGCAATTAACTCCAGTCTCATTATAAATTTTCTGAACTTTGACAAGCTATACAGAATCAGAGCTGTTACCTACATTGCTCTGGCAGGTCAATGGCAGCCTCACGCTACAAAATACAACCTTTTTTTAAATTTTGGTATGAAAACTATTTTGCAGACCATGGTGTGTACACTTGCTGTATCCACTGCTTTTATGCATATTATAGCTAAAGGAGATGGCTTTATTGCTGGAACACTGTTCTGCCAGGTATATACTGAGAAGGAAATTTTCTTTTTATAGATCAGGCAGGGTTTTGCTGTGATGATCAAATGTTACTGCAAGCTGCACAGCATTCACAGAGAACTTCTTTTGGGTTTCTGGACACAAATGGGTTTCCAGTAAATGTTTCACTCTGAGTGCTGGTACATTTGTGTTACTTCATCCATCTGAAAATATAGCTTGTGTCTGTGGAGTACAGGAGGGAAAAAGAGGTCCTAAAGTAGTTTAAACTCTGCTTTAGATATGTTTGTAAACTTCCCAATACAAACCAACAAGCATTATATATTATAAAGGTTATCATAGTTTGTATTTGTGCTGCAAGATTATAATTATTTATAATATCCTTTATTGATGGCCAGTGTTATTAATGTAAGAATGTAAGACTATGGTGAAAAATAATATTGTCAAGTGCTTTAACAAGTTTTATAGGTAAAATATCTGACCTATAATAAAATAATCTCAAACTCTGGTTTGGGAATTGTATTGATCAAGTAGAGCAAATTCTTTATATATTTTTACCCAGGAATTTCTGATACACCTGAAAAAGTAAAGTTCATACTAATATATATATTAATTTTTTTTTCTGAATTATGAAAAACAAGAATTCTTTGAGTGGAAATGTAACATATTGGTTAATTAATTTTCTTGTTTACTAAAATACAGATCTGCAGGCTTCAGCGTCATCTATCAACAGGAAAATACCAGCAGAATCTCTTCTCAAACCTGCCTGTCATGTTTGTATCTCCTACCAGTCAGCCACCCTGCAAAAAGCTAATTGAACTTATTCAGCTGGCAGGAGGAAGAATATGTAAAGCCTTACGTCAGGCAGAAATCTGTATAGGAAAAAAAACAGGGAAGAAGTACCAAGAAATAATATCTTTATCAGAAAAATGGGTATTAGGTAAGACACCAAATTTCAACTTATATAAAGTATTTCAAAATATGTATTAAAAAATTATGAAAAGTAGTTCACTAAACGGAGGTTATGAAGGGAAGACAATGGAACAACTGCTACAGCAAGATTTTCAGGAAAGCTGTCTCTATGGTGAGATCTTTCTCTTACAGCTAAGAGGCCTTTATGATAGTCCTGGTACTCAACCATTTTAATTTATCTTGGAACAAAAATCATTCATATATTTTCAAATTTATCTTTTGTATGATTGTTTCATTTAGAGCAAACTAAATTATGGGAAAATGCCTATATGAGAATTGCTTTCTAAAACAGTATGTATTTCAATTTTAGATGTAGTTTTAACTGGTATAAATTGGCATAGTAATACTAAAATATGGTGACTGGTACCCTCTGATAAATTTCCCTGAATGCTGTATTGTATATCTTAAAGATAATTTTTGCAGTCTCCATTTCATTTGCAAAAAGTTTCTTTTTAACACCTGGTATTATGTTTCTGAGTTCTTAGTCTATCATTTTTCCACATTGCACTCTGACAGACTCTTCTTTTCAGCAAGGATATTTTCCAAAAAGGGACCTAATTTAATAAAAATAAGATTTTATTTATGTCATAGGCTCTGTCAAACTTCTCCAGAAAGTGCCTCCGTCATACTCTAGCAATAAATGTACTACAGGAGTTGATGTTATATGAGAGTCGCCAAACAAGTCCTAATCTCTTGACCTCTAATGCTGTCAGATCATAATGACTTAAAATCTGAATGAAAATACCATTAAAGAAGAAAGGAAAAGTGAGCCATAAGGGAAAAAAAAATGTATTTTCCCCATAAGGGAAAAATAATCTAAATGCACATTTTATGTCTTACTTAAAGTAGAAGATAAAGTAAAAGATAAAATTGTGAAGATTGATGAGAGAAGCAAAGAAGGTGGCATTGTTTGTTGTATCCTTCTCCAGCTTATAGAGTAAGTGTGCAAAAAAAAGTGAGACAATGATGATACCAGAGGTTTGTGCAGGACTAAAGATAAGAG
This sequence comes from Certhia americana, assembly GCA_018697195.1. Classification (NCBI taxonomy): domain Eukaryota; kingdom Metazoa; phylum Chordata; class Aves; order Passeriformes; family Certhiidae; genus Certhia; species Certhia americana. Next base: position 21,526,325 of record CM031859.1, read on the forward strand.
TAAGTTAAACACTAAAGTTTCCAGAAGTAGTGTGCCAGATGGACAAATGTAATGATCTAAAGCAGTGTGTGATCCCTGTGTCCCACTCTTCTACTGGTCTCATGGAGGTCTGCCTTATCCTGTGTCAAGGATCTCATGAGCTCCCTGCAGCTGCACAGGCCACCTTCAGCCCATTAGTGGACTGAAGGATTTGCATATCCAGCTGCTAACAAAAAAGAATTTTTTGTGCCATTTGCAGATTTCTTAGTTCATTTTTGCAGTCGGATTTCTAATCACTACGTCCTGCTCATGAAGCATGGTCACACTCCAGGTCATGGGTTTTAACTCATTTTGATGACTCATCAGATCTCTGGAAAAAGTACTTCTATATTATGCTTTAAAGGAATGACACAGAGCTTTGAAGCTCTGCCTCTTTCTCAGCAACTGTGTGCATAGTGGTATGAGCAGTGTCACCTATAAATTGCTGTCTTAATCAAATAAATCAGATCTGAAGGTTTTTCTAATCTTTCACACTTCACTGTTGCAATCCAGTTGGTTTGTGGCTTTCTGCTATTAATACCAGCTGCCAATTAATTCACTCAAGGTTGACCAGAACAAAAAGCACATAGGTCAGTAATGCAGCATGTTTTTAAAACTTAAGTAAATGGTAAGTGCTTGCTCTATTATCATTTGACTGTTAGCATTTATTTTCTCTCTCTGGGTTCTCCCAGACTCCACCAAACTGCTTTATACTAGAAAATGCTCTGAAGTACATTGTTGCTTTATCATCTGTTTCTTTTGCATTTGATTTTAAATAATCTTGGTTTTTTAAATTTATTTTAGATTCAATCACTCAGTATACAATATGTCCTATGGAAAACTACATTTTTCAGATGTGAGCTAACTCAAGAGTTTCCATATGGTTGTAAGGAACCACGTCTAGCTTGGAGTCAACAAAAATATAAGCTGTGAAGGAAATTCCCAAGAAAATGCAAGTTACATGCTTATAAATACAAAGGAATGATTTCTATATTTTTAATACTTGTGCAAGTGTTCATCTTGTGAAATTTTTAGGTTTTGAAATAAAGTATTTCTTTAATATACTTCTAATGGAAAAGTTCCACATTATGATTCTTTTATGGAAAATTAAACTGATTTTATTTTCTGGAATGCTATGCACCTGTTACTCAAAATGTTAAGACCTCATTTTCAAGTTACATAGCTGGATTTGGTATAAAAACTATAAAACCTAATTTACTGAGGTCTTTCCCTTGCTTAGTTTTCTGATATGCAAATTTTTAACAGTGTCTTATGTAGTAAAAGTATGTTTGTTATTAAAACTGGTATGCTTAATACAAAACTTGGTAATCATGTCTGTCTGCAAATTGTACAGTTTATCATCTAAACTATTTACCTATTTGGTGACCAGCACTGGTAACATGTTATCTCTCTTCAGCCTTGACCTTATGAGCCCCCTTATTAAGAAGGTAGTTGCCAAGTATTATATAGTAAAACAAAAATACTTATATAGGTTACAGCATGTGAACATATGGTTGCCAGTAAATACAAATCATTTGTTTGAATTGTACTGGTTAGCTTTGACTAGAACAACCTCCTGGTTTTATTTTGTAGTAATTTCCCAAGTGTACTACCCATAAAAATCTGTGACTATTAATTTATAGAATATAGCACTCCAAATCAGCTTTCTCATAAATCTTCTTAAGATTAGTCTCAGCTATTTAAGTTGTAAATCCTTGGATCATCTTGTTGGTCCTTGTTAGTCACACATGTAACAGATTTGACAGTGAAAAGTCTAATATCCTTTTTTTCTAAACTAAAAGGTTTCCAATAAAACAATCTGCCAATTTAGATAATTCCACCTTAAATTATATGGTTGATAGAAATCCCTATCTATTGGCTCTTCTTGCAGAATTTGTAGTAGACAGGCAGAAATAGCCAGCAGGAAACTGAATTTCAAATTCTGGTCTCACGTTCTGGGCAATAGGACTGCTGTCCACCCTGACTGACTTGCTTTCTAAGAGTACACCCAGCACCAAGAAGCATCAGTGATTCATGAGTAGTTTTGAGTTCTGAGATCTTTGCAACGTGCAGTGGTCAGTGAACATTCTGCCACAGTACAGCTCTGTGCTGTCTCCTCTGCAAACAGGTACTGGGCTCTCTTTATTAGGAACATCTACCTTTTTTTTTTTGTGCAGAAGTTGTCTTAACCTTGGCTTTTTCAGCCTTCAAGAATATTTTTGCCATTAATTTGTGAAAATGACTCAGCATAGCTGCTGTGTCTTCTTTTCAGAGAGCTTCTGCTCCCCTGCTAAAGGCTCTCTAGCTCAATCCCATTAGTACAATTAAAGGTCTTTCTAAGATAGCTTAATTTGATTAGGAATTTGTTTAAACTCAAATATATTGGAAAGTCAAAATAAGTATTATTCCTCTGTGAGATTCACATTAGCTGAGTGAATTTGTAAATACAGTTTAACTCCCAGCACATTTTAACTCATAGTGCTATAGGTTGTACCAGTTGGGTGCACAGACCACCAATATCCCTCACATTCTTCATCTTCCAGAGATAAGAAGAACTTTTACCACCCTTTGCATAATTTAGTGGGGACTCACATTGGCAAATACACAAATACTAAGGACAAACACAGGTATGGCCTTGAAGAAGGTGTTGCTTAAGCTGTGTCAGAATGGCAGCAAAATTGGTTCCCCTTCAAACCGTATATCCATAAAAAGTAGCTTAGGATGTAAAAAACTTTCTTAGTTTCAGTGACTAATAATGTGAAATTGGCTAAGGATGTGTTTGAAAGAAAGATTGCCAGTGAGGTAGGTGGATCTTATGTCTCTTTCTCCCCTGTCTGTTTTTGCAATCACTTTTAGATAGTAACTGCATTTGTGGTAAGGATATCAATTGAGTAAAAAGCATCTAAATATTCAATGATCACAGTATATAAACCATCTGGCATTGGCTTACTAAACTACTAAAGGTTTGTTGAGCTGGCTTTGTTTCTGGATCTTTTCCTGACTCAACTATAGTCAACTTTTTGGAGATTGTTCCTTTTTAAATAAAATAGCTAATAAAAACTATTGCATCACTTGATCATCTGTTAATAGTTCCACTAAAATAAACTTGTGTTATATTAATTGATCTGTACAGAATGTAATTGAGGCACAACTGCATTATGTGCTGAAGTGTTATCAGCACATTCAGTGCTAGGAAGCTACCAGCACACACACACATTTTTTTGGTGAAACCTTAGGGACTGTGAGACAAAGGTGCTCTAAATTAGTCTTTCTAAGCAGGAACTGTGGCTGTGTGGAGCAGTGTTTCTAACACTTACTAAGCTTAAAGTTGAGGTATACCAGTAACAATATCTAGAAAACTGATTAAACTAATTATTTTTTCTTCCACACAACCACAAAAACTAATATTTGCTCACACTGAAAACTGAAAAGTATTAACAATTCTGTGTCTGTGCCAGCAGTCATCTTTAATGACAGCTCTAATAAAATAAAACCAAATGGCTGTGGTCCTATTGCAATAATCAGGGTCTTATATCTGATCTCCTTTTATTGCTTTATTTCAGAATTAGCTCTTTGCATGACAGGACCAAACAGCACGTTCTGGAAGAGTATCACCTGTACTGCAGCATCATGCAGCAGCTGATAACAGGGTGGTTAAAAACTGCCAGTGTCAAAAAAAGTAACCACTGTTATCAGCACTGGTGTCTGCTGAGAGCTTTTGCTGGGACCTTGCAAAGCAGGGTTTCCTTCTGTTGATACAGATTTGAAACAATCTCCAGTGACCCAGGAGTGGCTCAGGCTCCTGGGCAGGACCAAGGTGGTAAGTAGCAGACAGGTGTGATGCAGGACTGAACTGCTGGACTTGAACTGCTGGAGCCAGCATCCTTCAGAGAGTGATTTGTGTCAGAGTGCTGGAGGCACAGCCCTCCCAGCCTGCCAACAAGTCCTCACCTTCCTCACTCCTGGGGATCTCAAGCTCACAGTGGCTGAACTTTCCTGCGACCTCTTCCATGCCAGCTTGTGTTGTTTGCCCTGTAGCTTCTGTTGTCTAGAAGGCACCTGAGATATCACTAGAGACAAAACTGCCACAGGGTGTTTATTTTCTAAATAAATAATCAATGCCCACAATGTCATTCACATTGTTTTAGAGATATATTTAAAGGGGGGAAAAAAAGGTACAGCTACATGTGAGTTGGTGAAAGGATTGATAATACCAGTCCAGGCAGGTTTAGGGTTTGCTTGGGGTTTGTTTATTCCTTCTTCATCACAGATTTTATGAAGCAATACACTCAGGGCTTTTAAGAGAGAAAAATGGGTCCTTAGGAAAGCGTGTGCAAAGGGAGGCGGCTTCACAATATTATTGAAGTGACACATGCATGTGACAACCGTGGCAGCTGAAGCTGAAACTTGGAAACTCTTCTGCAAGTGGTTACTTTTTGCAGGACATAGATCTCTATTAAGACCTTGCTATTTCAAAACTTTTAATAATTAAATAAATATACTTTAAAAATCACAGGGGGAGATAGCTTCATGATTGAGAACTTTTAGGGAGATTATCTCATCTCTAAATTACATTTTTATTTGTTGACTTGGACGCAAGTATGGGGAGAGGTAAAGAAGAAACATTTTCCAGATTTTCTGTGCTGGAGTGAAACATTCTGGCTCATTCACTCAAACTGAAATTTGTTCAGGGGAAGTTTTGCTAAGTAAGTAGTCCCATTGATCTAGAAATAAGCCTAAATTCGAGATGATTTTTATGCATGCAGTGTGGAAATTGTCATGACTTCAAATGCTCTGTGCAACACAGTGTGGATAAAACTAAACCAACATCCAAAATTCTGCCTTATACTTTTTAAATATTAAGTTCAGCAAACCCAGGATTTTTGATCTTAACATTCGTGGGGAGGCCAAAGATTTTAGTTCAAGAAATGAGCATTTATGGACCTGCTCTGATTACAGCCTAATGTGTCAATTCATATGAAAATCAAGACACTTGGGAATCCTGCTATAAGCTTGCAGATACTTGACCTCTGTGAAGAGCCTGGCTGGTCCTTTTGCCACTTCTAATGTACACTTAAAGAAATCTGGTGCTCCTCCTCCCCTTCACCAATGACTGAATATTTCTGAATAACTTGAAATTCACACCCACTTGAAATGCTGACTTGGGAATACACTTTTTTGGACACATGCTTCATCATATTTCAGCTGTACACAAAGATAAGCATTTTAGAAGTTGGAGGAAGAGCATTTCCTCCTACAGAAGAAAATTTATATTTTCCCTGACATTGCCCAGGCAACACAGGCTTGAATAAAAAATTGACGCTAAAAGCAGAGTTCTTTAGTCTGGGAATCAACACTGTTATTTTATTCCCAGCTACTCTCAGTATCCTACTTGAAGAAGAGAAGAATGTCCTTAAGTGCAGGGATGTTGAACATATTTTGGTGACCCATATAGAAGCTATTAAAAGGCATAGTTGCAAATAAAAGAATTTGAAGTTATAAAACTTGAGATTCACTTTGCCCTGATTTTATCCAGCCTCTTCTCCTTCTGTGCTTTCTTGTCTTCTCTTTCTCCTTGATGTTAGTAGTGATATTTCATACATATTACATTTTAAAAGTGTTGTATGGGAGACAGAGAGCCACAGTGTCTTAGCAGTACTCTCTTGCACAGTGTCACAGCCCCTCTGTTACAGGATCAGACCTCCTTTTCTGCCTTCCCACTTGGAATCTTTTGAATACCTAGACCACCAGCAGTGAGCTACACACAAACTACAAAGCTACAGCTGTCCTGGGAGATCTGAGCCTGGATCTGCCCAGGCTAACAAGGGCCTTGTACCCAGGTCTTCAATTCTCTGTATACCTTTATGAGGGTTACTTGCACCACTAAATTTGCTATCTGTGCAATTTAGAGCATCTGAGTTAAAAGTGTAGGTAGGCACAAAGACAGCAGAAGCATAAAGACTCCTAATAAAGATCATCTGAATATCCAACTGAAGTTTTCCAGGAAACTGTATCATTAATGACGAGAGGTTTGCATCTCTGGAAGCTTTGTCTCATGCTTAAGTTAGAGAGCTAAAGGCCTAAGTAATCCAAAAGGTGGCAGCCCATTGAATTCAAGAAATGTTCTTTACTTCCTGCCACCTAGCAGCATCTTCCTTTGCATTTCCAAGCACACAGGTATTCAGTTCTGTTCTCCCTTGTGTTTAAACAGATATAGGACATTTGAGAAGGTTAAGAGAGGTGCAGCAAAGTCAAACCTACAAAGTATCCTCTGTATGAGAAATGATTGCATAAACTGGGAAATCCCCTGCCTTCAAAAGACGTGGATGAGCGTTACTCTTCACTCCACATAGAATCAAGCTGTGGAATTTAGCAGATGTTAAAAGTTTATATGGATTTAAAAACAGCTGAGGCAGGAATTGTTGGAGGCTGGAAAATCTTGCTGAATGGTATGGTGACTCCCTCAATATTGATGGTGCCAATTCCAAGCACCTTCCAAAACTAGCTGGAAGTGATGGATATGATGATCTACAGTGGTTTGCAACCCTGCAGAGAGACAACATATTAACGATGACCCACGACATCCCATCAGGGCAGCAGAGATGTGTGTTGCATCTGTGGCTGTGACAGTTCAAGGACACTAATGACCCCTAAGCCTGCTATAGCTTCAGTTGTGACTGTCATAGTCATAACCTGAAATAGGATAGGTTGAATCTGAAGAATACTCATCCTAATTAACCATCATTTTTCCAACCCTGGAGACAGAAGTCTGCATCCAAACAATCTTAGTAATCCAACTTTGTGGCCCCACCACTACTGCACCAAATAAGGGGTGTCTTCCTTTTTTTTATGTTCTTCCTACACTGCTGAAAGACTATGCTTCCAGTGTCAATAGCACAAACCTGTCTCTTTTCATGGACCAGACTATGAAATGAGTACATAACCATAGGAAATGAGTAGCAAAGTGGTCAGCTCTGCCTACTTTCCTAGCATAGATGCCATTTCTTTGTGGCATGCAGTGTGTGGGAGGACTTACAAGGACTCCCAGTACAGTTGCCAACCCTCTCTGTGTCTTGTATTCTACCACTGTTTACATCTAAAATATTATCAGAATTCCTTCCAATGAATTAAAGAATAGTTTTAGACTGTGAACTTGAACTTAATAAATAACCAAAGCCATACTTGAGCTCAACTTGGTAACTTTTTCTGCTTTGTGTTTTTCACAGAACTAACTTCAGTTACTGAGGTAAGAAAATCTTCACTTTTTTCAAAGTAGGAACAAGTGCTCTGTTGTGATGTAGCTAATACCATTTACTCATATCAGTGGTCTTACCTTTTTTTTCATTTCTATCTTATCAGCTGGACTCAGTATATCCAGCAATTCATTAAGAAAATTGCTAGTTTACTCCCTAGTAAGAGTAAATATTCTTAAACTAGACTTCCAGCTCCCAACATAGACAAAAAAAATGGTGTACAAATGTCCATTCCCAAGTTATACAAGGAAAGTACAAATATCAGGGGTCTCTCAGGAAAACTGGATGTTGCAAATCGAGTGTGGGAAAATGCTGAGAGCTTCAGGTCATGGCTGACATTTAAACTCAACACCTCTGCTTCTGCATTGCTATTACTGGTAGTCAGTGACGTAAAATACTGCTTTGCTGTGGGTTTGATATCAAGATAATCTGTATGATGAGACACTGAATCCAGCTCTATTTACAGACTTAATAAACTTTCTGCAGAATATCAATATGGGTACCTAGAAGCAATGCTTGTTTTTAACTTGCAGAGCTGTGCTCTTATGCATGACCTGCACAAGGAAAGTATTAGTATCTATCTCTTCACAAGTGATTCCTGTTCCATTATTATTGACCATGATTCAGCTAACTGAATACCTGAAATATGATGGCTAGATTTTGCAAGTTAGAAAATTCAGAGAGAAGCTTTATTCCCATTACTTTATTTCTGCTGCACCACAGAGGTTCAGAGGTTCTTCATCACTGGCCTGTGGTCTCCTTAATAAGTGAAAAGGGCTACATTAGAACTGAATCAGCACAGGCCCTGTCTATCCATTGCTCAGTTTATGGACATATTATGCTATTTATTTTACATCCTGTTTTGGTTTGGGTGTTTTAAAATATTTGGCTGTAAAACATTTTTCTGTCTCTTAGGGAAAGAAAATTACCTCAGCTCTTGATGAATTTGTGATTTCGAAGAAGGGAGGCACAAAGAAATAAGATAAGTAAGTTTGAAAATACCCTTTAGAAACACTCAGGATTGTCATAGGGAACTCTTAAATAATGCACGTGTGGATGCTAACAAGGCTGTAAATGGCTGCAATGCTGCCAATAAAAGATGCCATCTGGTCATCCTGTCTATTAAAACAGAATTTATCTGCAACATTTTAAGTCTGGAGGTTTGGGTTTTTTTGCTGTGGGATGTTTCTGAATCATTGAAAGAATCGTGGCAGTGCTAATAAAATGATCTATGGAGTTATCTTAATACCAGTTGTGACAAATTAGATCCTAAACTCACTCCTAAATTGGAGTTTGGCTTTCTCAAACCAACTTTATCTCAGGTTTGGTCATCGGCCCTTCATACCATGAAGGGCAGTAAAGGCATGAGCACACAAAGTTGAGCTCTAGTGCTTTCTTCTTTCAACATTGAAGGCTGTGGTGTCACCTGGGGGAGTTTCTCTATCTGCTCATCAGCATGTAATTCAAGTGTCATCTACAAAACTTGTTATACCTGAAGCGGGGGGGGGGGGGGGGGGGGAAAAAAAAAATATTTTCTTTTTAGTTTTTTTTTTTACAAAAAAAAATTT
>CM031859.1:21535263-21643194 GCA_018697195.1 Certhia americana
AGAGGGGGGGGTGGGGGTGGGGGGGGGGGGGGGGGGGGGGGGGGGGGCGAAAAAGTGATACCTTACTTCCAAGGTTATTTTTACTCCAAGAAACCTTTTTGTATGATTGTGGGTCACTACAGAAATCCAGCCAAGCTGGGAAAAGCAGGGTAAGATAACAGAAGAACAAGCAGGTAGAGTTTGAACATTTTTGTTTGTACACCCCATGTTTCTGTTCACAGAGACTGCAGGCAGAATGTAGGGCAATCTAGACACCCACACATGCTTGTCCAAAAGGCTGGAAGGACCATCAAAAGTTCTAGCAAACAAAAATCCATTGTAACTAAGAAGTTACTGCCCACTTGATTTAGTGGCATCACCACACAGCAGCTCTTTGCTCACCCTAAAATCATGGCAAACAGCAAACAATACAAGCTGTAAAGACACTGGCACAAATTTCAGCATTAGGCAGGGCAAAAGAGAAGCACGGCTTAGAGTAAAAATAATAGAAGCCTAATATTTGAAATGAGACATTTAAATCCACTATTCAAAGAAAAGTGAGGTTCTCTGAAAATACTAAGATACTTCTTTCAAGACTTTAAATAATCCATTTATCGGTGATAGTAATTTAAAGATACTCTAGTCAGGCAGAGCAAAAGGTGTTGGAAAGAAGAATTTTTTTTAAATAATAAAATAGTAATAGTAATAGTAATAATAATAATGCTTTATGATGTTTGGTTTCAGGAGTTTTAAAACCAGACAGTGTTGGGTTTGCACACTTCATCAGAGAAGCACAGCAGTGGGAAGCAAATGTCATTGGGATTTCATGTCTGACATTATGCAGTTTACAGTAAAAAAAGCTTCACCTTAAATTAGTTACATTAACAGAGTTGATATAATACTTCTGTTCTAATGAGCTGCATTTCAGCATTTTTCTCATGTTATAGGGGACATTTTTGGTCAGTTTTCACCTGCTGGTTGTGTTCAACTGTCAGTAAAGAGCTATTCTTATGGAGTTCTTTAATTACTTATAGTAAATTCGGGCTTGGTCCAGACAATTCTGACAAAAGCAGGAAAAGTTTAGAGATGATTTATATTTGAAATTTAGTCAGTCACCAAGGTGCTGGGAAGACGGAGAGCCCCAGCAAGCCCAAGGAACCATCCCTGGTGCCCAGCCCACCACCTTCTGCATGGAGGAGCTCCCAGATGCTGGAGCTGCTGAGGCAGCAGGGCCAGAACGTTCGAAGTGATGCCTTGATGATACCTGCTGCCTCCCGCTGCCCGAGGGAGCTCACTGAAGAAAAGGCTCATGCACAGACCCCCAAGGATTTAAAACATTTGACACACCAAAGCAGGCAGAGACAGCAGCCCTAACACACTGGCAACTGGCATGGGATTCCCCTAACAGCCAGGATGGAGAAGCCTGTGGCAGTGGAAGGTTCTAACTTGCTGTCAGCAGCTAAAGAGTGAATGTGCCTGTCCCTACCACCCTTTGGCCCTGGGTTAAGTCTGTAGGTGTCACAGAGCCCTTCCCATTTCCAAAACATGGGGGATGCATTTCTCTGAATTGTGTTTCCACCTCATCTTTGATTCCTCCTAGTTTTCAATCTCGGCCAGCCCCATCCTGCGCTCAGAAGTCTCTTTTAATCTAACTGATGGATAAGAAACATATGCAACTTTTTCAATAAGATTTCTGACTTCACCCTTTTAACCCAGAGAATAACTATAAATAGTTTATAATGTCTGGGATTTCCACAGCCTAAGTGCAGCTATAAATAGTTCTAAACATTTTCCCACTTCATGCTTTTGAAAAGAACATTCTCCACTTCCTTTCTTGGAGAACCCCTGGGAATAATGCTAGATCACAGCTCAGAAAATATGTATATTAGGAGGGTATAGCAAGACGGAGCTACGGCAGCTCTCGGGCTAATTTCGCGTCAGGAAAGGGTCAGCCGTCCTTCGCCAGGAGTTCATGTCCGCGATGCCCCCGGGCGGCCCTCGCCAGCCGACTGCGGTCCGTCCGTGCCCGCTCAGCGCTCCGGGATGCGGGGGCTGCTGTTCCCGCCGGCAGCGCCGCTCCCGCTCCGCTCCCGCTCCCGCTCCGCGCTCGGCGGGGCTCGGCCGCGCTTATGTGCGGGACGTGCGTGCTCGGCGGGCGCCGCTTTGAGCGCCAGAGAGGGACACGGCCCTTCGGCTCGCATTTACACCGAGCCGCCAATGGCCCGGGGCTGGCGGGAAGGGGACGGGAATGGCAGGGCCGGGAACGGCCAGGCAGGGAATGGACCGGGAATGACCGGGCCGGGAATGGACCGGGAATGACCGGGCCGGGAATGGTGCCCCCTGCCGCCCGCCCGCGGGGCCGCAGCCGCAGGGCCCCGCGCACGGAGGCGGCGGCGGCAGCAAACGGGAATTCCCGCTTTGTCCCAGAGCGAGCGAGCTCTGAAACGAGTCCGGTACCGGAAAGCTGATGACAAGAAGGAGGGGGAAAGACTGACCTAAATTATGTCCTGCCATTCAGTCCTTCATTTCCTCCATCTTGCCTTTTTTATTTCACCTTAAGCCACCACAATTGTTTTCACTTTAAAAGTTCTAAAACGTCCGATATCTATTTTAACCATGACATTTGAAGCTGATGATCATAAAAGACTGGAATTTATCACTACAGAAGATGATATATTAATTGCTCAGGGACACCAAATCGTGAACCTCCGAATGAACAGGCATTTGCAAGATGCAGCTGCAGGGAATGGCTTCACACAAAAAAATAGGAAATGCGGGGGGTAGAGCAGCTCAGTTGACAGACCCAGACCATTTATTCTTGGTAGCCCAGAAAAATGAACATGTGAAAAATACAAAAACAGAAAATCACATTATGCCATTATATCTTTTAAAAGTGCACAGCAGTTTGATGAGATGATTTTATGCATGGCTTCATGTCTACAGAAAACTAGATGAGCAGTAATGAAAGACCAGTTTCAAAACAAACATTTTTAAATTCAGCCCAGGAACTGGCAGGGATGTTGAGTTCCTAATATTAGATGGCAATGACTTTCTGTAAACAAGGAGCCTGAGAAGAGAAAGTCCTAACCCCACAGGACTCCAGCAACTCAGAGAACCTCCATAGTATAAGGTATAAAGTGTACTAGTATTCCTAGTACTAAGAGCACGGTGAAATGGTTTAGAATCCATAAAAACAAGCTGAGATCCTTGCAGGAATTCATATTTTCTTTCTTTTGACACTTTAAACCAAAATACCTTTAAATTTGTGTCTATGCAGTAGCAAATTTATATACAAAATGAATGCAAATTGCCTGTGATATATGCAATACCAAAATGCTGATTCCTTAAAAAAAAACAGTGTTTCCACAAGTATTACTATCACAGCTTGTTCACAGATTTGTTACATGGTATGCAAACTCTGCACCCACTTAAATGCTTGTACACTGAATGAGGTGGCTCACTTCAAAAATACCTCCTTTTTACATAGACTCAATTTTAGTTGGTCCAGATAAAGAGGCTGTTGAGATAATGGAAAATTCCTCATCACAGAGAAGATATGACTGTGCACAGGAAAAGAGCTTTCTGCATAGCCACCTCTCACAACATCTTTGAAGACTTTGGTAGTTTCACATTGTGGAGGGGACTGGATATTTCTTTTTCTCAAAACCATTGCAGACAGAATGTGGGAATATAAGAAACTTTTGTATCACAGCTGATCAACCAAAAAAACCCAAGTCATATAATCAGTGAGTGTTCTATAGTCTATTTAGAAATGCTCTACACATCTCAGATTATTTCTATATGAAGACAAGCCTGATCTCTTGATGTAGTGGCCAGCATGTACTCTCATTCAGGGTATTTTTGAATGAGAATTGAGATGCCTATACCAGCAGACCAGTAAAATGATTCTGCTGTTATGCCAGTAGGAACGTAAGCCCAAACAAAGGTAAGGACATAACCACAACTTTGATATACAACACTCCTCCCCCCTTAGAAAGAGTACTAAGAATGCACCAAACAGTATAGTCTGCTTGAAGTTATACAGGATAATCCCAGGAGTTTATGTGAAGTCAAAAAAAAAAAAAAAGGATTTTTGCAGCTTCTTTCTTATTATCACAAAGTACTCTGTAAGCACTCGTGCTCCTTGGCCCAGTTTCTTCTCTTTCCAATCTTGTTTTTCAAGTGGAGCTCCTTTACTAGTAAGCATTCATTTGAATAGTCATAGTATGAGCCACAGCCTCTGAACTGGCAATTTCATTCCTCTCCCTTCTGTGCAGTGTTTTTCTTCTGCATGTCCCTATCTCGGTATGATATAATGCAATTCACTGTAATGGACTCAAAATGCTGTTTTCATTTGGCATAGAGCAAGTTCTTACAGACCCAAAAGCCAAATGCATGTTTTCCAAACAGAAGCAATATGCTACAAGGGCTTGGTTCGAGATTTGAGCCTTAACACTATTCTAGGTAAGATCTACTACATAGCCGAATGTGGAAGTAAGCTAAGATAGGAAAGAGTTAAATGATCAAGCTGAAATGTTATTTAAATATCATGAATTAAAAGCTCCAGCCTAGCTGCAAAGAATTAAAAAGGGCCCAAGCTTGGCAATGCTCCTAAGGCAGTAAAAGGGATGTTTAGAGAGAAAGAAATCTTTGTTTGAATGAAAAAAGGAAACTAAAATTGGCAAAATGGAGCAAAGAAAATGTATCTGGGTGATTGCAAACTGACAGAATACAAACTTCCCTCAGTACAAGGAGAATCTCTGTGAATTTCAGCAGGGCCACTGTCAAATATCTCATCATCTAATATAGTAAAGGTGAAATCCCAGCAATTTCATAGGCTACTTTTATAACTAAGTTTAATTTGTAGCTGCTTCTGTAACATCTCACTCTCCTCTGTTTCAGACTCCGAAGGACAAAGGTCAGTTGCTTCTTCCATACCTGTCTTTGTTATAAGAAATGCTTTCTGAGAACTCAAATCCTCTCCTGTTGGCAGCAATGGGGCTCTTGCTGATAATTTCAGTAAAATGGGAACATGGACACCAGCCTCCCTGGGAAACCCTCAGCAAGTGGGAAGGAACCTAAACTTCTTTCCTCTTCAAAGGAAACCATTAGCCAGAGGAGTGAGATCAAACAAGCCCATGTGAAGGCTGAGTGTTGCCAAAAAAGGGTGGGCCCACCACCCCCTCTGAAGGGGACCCAATCCAGTATGGGCACATGGAGATAGATCAGCTTGCTGATTTGGGAGAATGATTAGCCTTTGTTTCTTGTTTCAAGGGGTTAATCTTCTGTGGAATCATCTGTTTGATGGACTTGTGGTCACATCTCAGCTCAGGGAAGCAGTTTGTGAGCTTCCCCACAGGGCTGTGGGGAGCAGGTCTGCTCCATATCCAACTTATATTGTGAAATCGCCCCATAAGAAAAGCATGATCAGAATCCTCAGCATTAGACTGTGAAGGACAAAGATGAGAGTCTCTACATAGTGCAATTAATGAGCTGAATGAGCATCCATTTTCCTAAATGGCAAGCCTGCCACTGGAAATTCGGCAGGGAAAATCAATACAATTTCTTGGAGGTTTATATTGCTTCAGAGAGCATATATCCTCACCCTGGCAGTGAGAAAGTTTCCGTGAAAGATTGTAGAGGAGGTATGTGTGCTGCCCTGGAACTGCAAAGTGCCTTTGAACCTGCTAGACAGGGCAGAGAGTTGAGATAAGCCCTGAGGGGAGCAGGCAGCTGGCATGGTGATCTCTGACTCCACAAAGCCCCTGGAAGGGCTGCTGTGACCTCAGTTTTTCGGTGGGTTTACTCTAGCCACCATATCACTGCCAGCCAACTCACAGTGTCCCTGGCAGGGTAGCACTAATAATAACCAAACTACAGCAAATGTCATCACTTCCCACAGTCCCTTCCTTGCTGAGCCAGGCACTCAGAGCTTCAGCCCAACGGGGGGGAAAAGGGACATTCCTCACTCAGTGTGAATACAATCAAAACATGTCACAGTACTTCTAATTAAATCCTACTTAAAATTATTGCCTCTGTAGAATTGCCTGCAAGGAAAAAGCCCCAGAATAACTCCGTTACCATGTAGTTCAATTCACCATTGTTGTCTGTGACCAATGCCAAACACATCCGAGAAGAGGCCATCACTGACATAAATTCCTGCAATCCTATGAACAAGTAGAAGGGTCTTCCTGACTGCACCTGGGATTTGGCCAACAATACATTTAAAACCTTTGTAATTTTCTTGTAGGCAGTGTAACCACAGAGGCTTTCTGTATTGAAATAATTAGGACTTTGGAGATTCCCTGAACAAGTTCCCATAAGAAAAGAGTTTCTGGGTAAGGTTTCTGGTAAATTGCTCAGGCTGGAATATGATTGCAATATCTCTTGCAGTGTCAGAAAGTTAAAAATCACAACATAATATTGGAAATGGATCCCTTCAGCTGCAAATGGGATGTGATCTGCTAATATTTGTTTCTTTATATTTTCAAAGCCAAGTTAGATTAATGTTATTTAACTTCTGTGCTGGCACTGACTGATGAAACATATTGGAAATTATCTGTTCATACACCTATATGCTTATTATAACAGAAGGATGGAAATTTAACTGTATTCATGACTTTCATTGACTTTTTTTCTTATGAATATAACTTTAGTTTAGCAGGACTGGGTTTTGTGAAACTAAGGAGTACACTTGTGCTGCTGCATGGGAAATGTCTTGTTTTTAATGAGTTGCCAACTTAATGACCTGTGGGATTTCAAAGTTCCTTTTTGGTTTTAGAGGAAATGATTAATATACATTCTGTCTTTAATTATAGTGCTATAATTGTGTGAAAGGAATTCCATTAATTCTTTTCTTCATTTAAATGTCTTACATTTGTGAATGTTAGGCAACATATTCTCCTAAAAGTTCTGTCTGTAACATAGAAGTATAATATTATTTACTTTCAAATATGAAAGTAATGGGAGTACTGGTATTCCTCAGTTTGGGGCAGAATATTTTGATTCTTACTTTAAAAGGATAGGCAAGTTATGTTAAAAATTGCTTGACTAAAATAAAGTGAATTTTTATGGAAATAAATGCATGGCTTCAAGTATCTATTAATGTATTACTGCTCCTTATTTTTTTACCAAAAAAAACCTGTTACAAAACAGGAAATGTTAAGTGTATATTTTTGTTGATACTGTAAATGGCTACTATAGCCCACTAGCAAATGTCCTAAGATAAATTTGGATAATTGGTAGTTACACTTTGGAAAGAAAATCTTAATCTTACTGCTCTGTCTGTATAATCTAAGGATTTTCTACTAACTCTGAAAATTATTCATGACTTCTGTCTCCTGTTTTTGCATGTAATTGAGAGATCAAGTTTTAGGAGTTTTAAGAACTTATGTATGTGCTGCATACAAATCACATCCCTGTGACTCAAACATTTTCATCCTTTGGTTCATCCAGATATTTTTCAACAACCTGTAAATCTCTGGAAATAAACATTTTTGCCTGATTTTTCCTTAAACATAAGGAGAGTCTGATTTTGCAAAACTGTGATTTAGAAAAACCTTTTAGGGTGCGCACCACCCCCCCCACGCAGATGCAGGACACCCTTCTCTAAGCTTTCATGCTCCACACCAGATACCACACCAGATGCTCTTATCAGTTATCCATAATCTGGTTTGACACTCCTTAATATGGATCACAAGGACAAGACAGACTTGTTGTATTACACCAGAAACCTTTTCTTTCACATGTATCTGAAAATTTATTTCATTGGGGTTTTGAGTAGTCCCCAGATCTTTAAAAAAACGTATGAAACCTGATTCACAGCTTCTTATGTGGACCTCTCCATCCTACCAGAGACAACTGGCTCTTCCCCCAGCAGCACCACCACCAAAAAGGTAACACAGCCTAGGAAAGAAATATCTGGGTCATCAAATCCCACCCATCTGCTACCTCAGGACCATGTCACAATCCATTTATAAAGTTATCAAGCTCTATATTAAAACTACTTAGGCTTTGTTGACTCGCTGCACCTGTTAGGAAGATCTCATTGCCAAGTGATAAGCTTCTGCCGTCTACCTAGTATTAATCTTCTAGTGCATTGTGCACTTTGCACAATTACATTTAATCCCACTTCCATTTCTCCAGTTGTCATCTACCCTGCTAACTTTCAGTGTTTTGCCTTTACAGAGCTGTGTTGGGAAGGATATAATTTTAAGACATTTATTTAATACACAAGAACTGCATTATTATTCTGCTGATAAACAGAAAAGGCTCTACTTTCCTAGCAAGGTTAGAGTGACCTTGCTTGTTACCTCAGAAAGAAAAACATGCACATATTCCATAAAGGAACATGCTGGTGTCTTCTGCTAGAAGTGAAGTGCAACATTAAATCACAAGAATACATCACCGTGGGATTATGAAAGGAGTATTGAGATTAATTTTCACAAATGTTATCGTGTAGCCAAAAAGAATTCCACAATATTAACAAAAAATTATAACTTAGTGTATCAATATAAGAATCAGTATGGTTGTGAAATACTTAGAAAAAGAACTGGCAAAGCAGACAAGATAAAAACATAAGTAGGCTAATTTTCAGCAGCTTTCTCTCAACATGTTTCTGGAAACTCTGCCTACAGCTAAACTGTCAGCCATGTCAAAATGAGCAAGACAAGCAATTGAATGGGAATGATGACTTTATTTCTCTATAACTAAGCGTGGAGCTTTGATAATAATTTCACTGTGTCTACACATGAACCAGCACACCCCAGGGACAAGTCTGATGGGCCATTACTGTCAGGTGTTTCTACCTCTTCTGTCCTCACCAGCTACCCAGCTTTGTACCACTGAGAATAGCACACATCTATGATGTTTTGCAAAGTCATTAAAGAAACCATTTAAGATTATCAGGCTCAAGACCAGTCTTTGAGGAACTCTGACTTTACGCTAGTTCTCTTTTCTCTTTGGCCAGTTCCTCACCTTGCCTACAGTTCCAATGCTGATCTTCAGGTTCTTCACCTGAATTACTAATTTTCCATTTGGCACTGTATCAACTCTTTTAGAGAAGATGATAACTCTTATTGCAATTTTTCAGTTATATTACTACAGAACATGAAAATGCAACTTGCATTTTATCTTCCTTTACAGCAATTTTAGTCTCTTTGGTAATTTTTTTCCATCAATAATAGATTTTTAAGTCCTGTGAAGTCAGACTGAAAGACTATCTAGAGTACTCTTCCTATATATAGCATGTATTGATATAATGGAAACCTTGCAAGCTGCAGAATCAATGTTATCTGTTTTCTTCATGCACACAGCACACTCTGCCTATTCTCAATAGACCATGAAAGCACTCCTAGTAGATGAGTAGTAATTTAAAAAGTCAATAAATTCATCCATTCAGGCATTTCAAGGAGGTTAATGTAAAATTAATACATTTTATATTGCCCAAGGTAGAACTGAATAATTTGCATTTACTCTGGATTATATTACCAATCCCTCTTGTACCAGTGTGACATTTTCCTGCAGGCCCTTTGGAATAAAAACATAATTTCTGCAGTCTGTGATGTTGATTCCCAGCTCTGTTTCTAACTTCTCCTCTCCAGAACTCTGAACAGAATGATTATGTCTGTGGGGAGGAGCTGGATGTATCTCACAAAGAGTAAATCTAAAGCATATTATGTCCTCACTTTTACAGTCCACAGGGTATACGGGAGATTGTCCTTTGTTACAATACTGCAGCCACCTTTGAGACAGCAATATTGCTCTTTCCTTTCTTTTTTTTTCCACATACTATTCCTCAGGTGAAATACTAGTGGTGCTGGGTTTTGATCCAGTTTGATTGCTTTGATCCAGTGGGTTTTGGGTGTTCACTCCTGGTTTATCATTTTCATTCTGCCTTTATGGCTACTTGGCTCTTATCTCTCTAAGCAAAAACATTTGTAAAACAGAAATGACTGTTGTGTTGTGTTCTGTTCTGTTCTGTACTGTTCTGTTCTGCTTAGGGAAGGTTTTCAAGCTTGAGCTTTAACAAGAAGCTTACCGACCAGAGAGAGTCAAGAAAAAAAACAAGTAATATGAGAAGAGATTTAGAAATTTTGGCATAGAAATAAGAAATTGAAGACATTTTAGATTTACTTGCTCCTGGATAAAGAAGACTGAAAAGACTTCAGGTTAGAAGTTTCATAATAAACTTCATGAAGGAAGTAAAAGACTAACTAGGTATGAGTCATAGAATATCTTCAGTTATAAAGGCTCGTCCAAGTCCAACTCCTGGCCCTGCACAGGACCATCCCCAAGAGTCACACCATGTTTCTGAGGGCATTTTCCAAATGCTTTTTGAACTCTGTCAGGCTTGATGCTGTGACCACTGCCCTGGGGGCCCTGTTCCAGGGTGAAGAACCTTTTCCTAATATCCATCCTAAACCTCCCCTGGCACAGCTTCAGGCCATTCCCTCAGGTCCTGTCACTGTCACTACAGAGCAGAGATCAGTGCCTGCCCCTCCTCTTCCCCTCACAAGAAGCTGTAACTGCAGTGAGGTCTGCCCTCAGTCTCCTCCAGGCTGAACAGACCAAGTGACCTCAGCCATTCCTCATATGGCTTCCCCTCAAGGCCTTCACCATCTTTGTTGTCCCTCTTTTGGATGCTCTCAAATAGCTTAATACCCTTCTTATATTGTGATCCCCAAAAGTGCACACAGGACTTGGAGGCAGGGCCACACCAGTGCAGGGTGGTACAATCACCTCCCACACCCTGATTCCTGATGCACACAAGATATTTGTGCTATTCTTAATGGAAGGGTGTTGAAGTTGCTAATCTCTTGAAATGTGTCATTTTGCATTTCTATGCTTTTGTCTCAAGACAGAAAGTCATTGCCAAAGTCACCAACAGGTATTTTAGGCCTTGAAATTTCACCATCAGCATCTTTGGGCACTGAGATTGTTGTTTCATGAATATGTCTACATATTTTATTTTTATTTTTCCTAGTAGTTCTTTGCAGGATACAGGGATGAAAAAGGCCTATAGCCAAGGAGTGGGCAACCCTCTATCCTGTTACATCTATTCATTCACAAATAACAGGTGAACATACATAGAATTGTGACTTTGCATGTGTGTACCTTCTATGAAGTCATTGACTACTATATGTCTCAGATTAGTCCTTTAGAGGTGAACAGAGACTAATTTTGCTGATGTTGGATATATTATTCAAACATTATTATCCTTTTTCCTTGGTGTTACAATGTCAGGTAAGGACATCATCTTCCCTTTACAGGGTAAGGGTATAATGTACTCTTAACAGGAAAAAGGAGTAGGTAGAGTGAAGATCAGCCAAATACTTCTAGCTGTGATCTCACACCAGTGTCTCATCTGTAGGCAAAAGGCTTGAGCACTGTCTCCAGTGTTCTGAGACCGGAAACTGTGACAAAATTATTGTGGGAGGCAGCAAAAGGACTAACTAACTGCTGTGTCACTCTTCTTTCTAAATAGTTTATCACTTTTTAAGCAGAGGGCTGTACTTCTCTTTGTGTTTGTGCAATGTACCAGCACTAAAGCAAAACAGTCCTGCTCTGAAAAGTTCAATAGAGAAGGATAACTTTGTTTTGCAAAAAATTCTGTTACTTCATAATTTAATGTCCTTCCATCGAGAAAAATACCCTATTTAGAAAAAAAGGTGTGAAAGTGCAGCTCCAGGGAACTGGAGGTGGACTGCCCCAGAGCCGTGAGCATTGGGAGTCCCTGCACAGCAGGCTGTCCCACAGCTGTGGACACTGAGAGCTCAAGCTATCGAGGAAGAATGAGCCTGGAATCCCTGAGAGCCACAGCTCCCAGCACTTCCCAGATCTCTGCCAAGGATCCAGGTCAGCAAGTTGTCAGGAAGCTGAGTAGGGTTCTCATTGAAACACTAGATTTTGATGAGTCAGCAAATGCTCAATTAAAAACATGTCAGAATTTTTCCAACCAGCTCTACTAACAATCTAAACAAATAAAGGGTGTGGGGAAGAAATATTATCCTTATTTTACACCAAAGGGACTGAGGCACAGAGATATAATGTCAGGTCTGCAGTCCAGAGGCAAACTTAGATTTCATGTCATCCCTTGATCATAAGAGTCTCTACTCTAAACTTAATTTGCCATTACAATGACCTTCTGAGATAAGAATTACTTTAATTTTATAAATGGGAAACTAAAATAACTTCTACAACAGCAGATGGGATGCCTATATCTTGAAGCCAATGTTCCTAAAGCTTCAGAACTTCAGTAGCAAGCCTATCTGTTTCTTAAGTAGACTAAGTACACAGATAAGATACAGTCAGACTCAGAACAACCTTGCAGCAATGGTATAAATTCCTACAGCAAAATACTCCTGTGCCACAGTCTTCTTATACTAAGCTATACTGTCCATGCAAAAATGTTGGTTTACTATGACTAAAACCCTCGTAGGTGGTTGTGGGTAATACAGAACTAAAACTTTAGATAGAAGGAGGTAATTAATTCTTCCCTAAACACTCATATATACAGTTCAACTGGTTTTCCTAGTTCTGCTAAATACAAGCAGCTATATCTGTGTCTAGGCACATCACATTAATTCTCTTCAGGTCTTTCATGAGTCCAGGTTTCTCAGGCTTCTCTATATAAATATTAACTCATCCTTCAGCTGGGTTTCCACTGTGAACACAGCCCTAATTGTAGGAAAGAACTGTAGCATTACCTGGTATCAAAGTCCATTTTTATGAGTAGATTTTCATTTCAAATTTCAAAGAGCTTGTCTTTATTGTCTTGCCCCTGCTTATTTTAAAATTGAGGGTTGAAATTTCCTAAACTGCATTATTTTAGGGAATATAGCTACAGAAAATCTGCTATCCTGCTATGCTGCTCATAATCCTTTTCATTTTTACAACTTTTGGCCTTAGAGAGGGGATTTATTTGATAAGGCCGTGAGCAGCATTTGAGCTATGGACATGATTTCTCCTCCTACTGTGAAAAGTGGCTCAAATTTGGCAAAGCCACCAATCTCTAATAAATCTGTGTGTAACTCCATAATACAGAACCCAAGTTTACCAGTTAAAATGCACAAAATCCTGGCTCACTGAACAGCCATGCAGGTCCTATCCTTCCTGAGAGACAGCATGCTTTGACCCCTTCAGGCCATCCAAGGAGCAGATGGGGGGCCACAGTACCTTATTTCTGCCATTCTCTCAGTGCTGTCCCTGCCTGCACCCAAGTGCACAGAGGCAGAGGCCACCCGAGTAACATACAAAGGGACAGAGAGCTTGACCAAATGAGGAGGAAAAGACCAAACCAGAACTGCTGGTCTAGGGTGAAGCTGTGGCTGAGAATTGTTGAGAAAAGACTGGACTGTGACCAAGTAGGCAGGAAGTAAAACTTAGAATTGCTCTGGCAAAGAGAATTTGACATAAAGAAGAGTAGATAACAGGATTAGGAACTCCCAGGGGAAATTAACAGCAAACCAGGATTCACTAGGAAAAAAGAGAGATGGACATTGTGTGAAAAATGTGAATTCTACTCCCAGAGTCATGGGAGTAGAATTAGCTAGGCTTGCCTGGGAAGGAGATTGGAAAAAAATATGTAGAAACAGAGCTGAGAACCAAAGGTTGTATTTTGGAAGTGAGGCTGAAGTTTGAAGGGTGAGGACTGGAAATACAGGAAAGAGAAAACTTAGAGGAAGATGAAAGATGACAGTCATCCAGCTTGATGCAAAAGTGTCTGTGTTCCTTAAAACTCTGTTTCCTCCACAATCTGCAGTCTTGAAAATCACCATATCTCTGTGTCAGCAGATAATGTCTTAGAGCCATTGGAAAAAAATGTGCTTCTCCTCATTTACTAGTTTGGTTTATCAAATGATGGCATATTATACTAAATATGTATCAGATATTCTGAAAGTTATTTTTATGAATAAATCTTATGAGCGAACATAATTTCTCACATGCAGTTTTGAGATCCAAAATCTCAAAAGAAGAATGACTTCCAAAATGAAACTTTAAAAGTTAGCAAATGCCATGAGTAATCCTGCCTGTGCTTGCAAGAGACAAGCTTGAAACAGCAGCTTTCATATGGGGCAAAACTGAGTAAAATTCAGTATGAAACCAGATTGCCTAAAGGGACTGCTATGGAGATCTTTAAAAATAATGAGTGGAATTATCTATTTAAAAAAACAATGTCTTTCAATACAAGCTCCAAGGTACATAAAATGAAATTACAGTGAGGGAGGTTCAAAACAAAAGGAGATTCTAGTGCTTGTCACAGACTGCTGTGGGGCTAAAAACCAATACAGGTAAAGGGGAAAATGGGTAAACATAAGTAGAATAAATCTGTTGGTGAATTAGACCTGCGTCCAGACCCTGAACCACAAAGCGGGGTTTGGAGAAGGCTGGGAGAGATTGGGAGAAGTTTGCCCCATCCTTACTTCTGTATCTGCCATTCTTATTGACTTGTAGAGGCAAAAAGCATAACTAAATCCATAAGAAGGAATCTCCTGGGAGACAGAGAACTGAAATCTGCCTCAGTTAGTGTACATCTGAACTTGTTTCCCTAACACTGCAAGGGCATGATCAGAAGACTCTCTAAATCACACCACAAACATAACCATGCCCGCTGCCACCCAGAAAAAGTCCTCAAGAACTGGCTCAGAATACAAGCTGGCCCAATGTGATTCCTTCTTTTCTGGTGGTAAGAGACATCCTTTCTGGGAAGAACCTGAAGGTAAGGAATGGAGCGAGCAGAGCACAGGCATGTAGACATGTTGCTAAGGCACACTACTCAGATGTTGTGCAGCCTTATGTTCTGTGTAAGGGAAGCCAAGGAGTCCAAGGGGCAGAGGAACAAGAAGGAGTCCTGAAAGTCCTTGCTCTGCAAGGACAGAGTCAGGGATGGAGAGGAACTACTACACTTCTTACCTGAGGTTGGAGAGGATTGCAGGATTCAAGGAAGCCTTCATTTCCTTGACAGGTGCGGACAGATGCAGAAGGTCAAGGTCGTTGTTAGAAAAAAGGCTGACATCAAGAGGACATGTAATCTAAATAAATCTTCTTGTCTAAACTAATCTAACTTGTAAAAATTTTTTTTTTCTTGTTACATTAAACCATTACCACAAAAATGCACCTTCAACATGAGAGATATTCATTACTCTTACCCTACCTCAGTGATGGAAGGTATGAGTTTGATACCCTCAAAAAACTGAATCCACGTCTAATCCAGTCGTCTGAAGTCTCTTGCTATCTTCTCAAGCCACATTTTAAAAAGTGTGTTACCAAATTTTGAGAAAGATCTGTGGGTTGTGGGTCTAGTAGACACATATGCTTCTGAAATACAGAATGAGAACTTGTAAGACCATACTGAGGCCACTGTCTTCAGTGTTTTGACCCTACACAAATACATATTGAGTCTGCTAACTGTAAACAACTTTCTGCACAGATTGATGATTGGCCATGGATCCTGTTATGTGCTGCTTAGGTCTCCACATGACATGCACTTCATAGCATGCCTAAGCTCCCAGTCAAAGGCACTGACTCTAGGAATTCAAGTGCTTAAACCCTTATTTAGATCTTTGGCCTTAATATCATTTCTCAAAATTTAACAACAGAACTGATAACAAATAAATCATGTTCCAGGATATTGTTATAAGATAAGACTATCTGTAAAGGTTTAAATTTTAAAGCTCAAGGGAGATTGAATTGTATCTAATGTTATCTGGCTTTGCTCAGTCTATTGACAATTGCAGTGAGTAGGTGACAGCATTTGAAACACGATTTTGTGAGTAGCAGAATGGGAAATCCCTTAACATTCAGAGATGGTGCTTAGCGACAGTTTGTGGTTCCTTCTAGAGGCAGTTACAGGCATTTTTCACTATCAGATTAACATCTGATTTTTTTTCCAGAGCTTGGTGAGCTTGGCTACTTTAGGTGTGGCAACCAGCAGCAGAATAACCTAACACTAGAATAATCAGGTTCATACCAAATAATTATGTTCACACAAAACAGACTGAGCACCTTACACATGGCTCACCAACGCTTTCCCCCAAAATTTCAGGCTTTTTATTCTTTTAAATGTCATGGTTGTTCAACAGAAGAGAATGAAAACAGGTTTTAGTCTTAATATCTGAACTGGAGTACTAATTGCCCTAAATTGGGTGATTTTTCTTCTTCCAGATGAAAGTAAAATGCCAGGAAGCAATTTGGTTAAAGGATGTGTAATTGGGGCCTATGCTTTCGTAAGTCTAGAAATGACAAATTGTAGTGAGTATCAGAACATTCTTCTTATTTTGCCTCTGTCGTCTATAAAGTGAAAGACCAGTATTCAAATTCCTGTGGCACAATTCAGAGGCATCTACAATAAAAAGCATTTATGAATCAAGAAAAACGAGTTCTTGGTGGCAGTGTCCCAGATTTCATCACTGTGGTATACTCATTTCTTGAATGGAAAAGTTTGAGTTTCATTCAGTTGCAGACATTACAACCCCATATTACGACATCATACTGATATAATTACACTAGTAAATTAAGTCCTAAGCCCAAGTAAATGGACTCTGTACTTTATATGTAAGTAAAATGGTATCTATATGTTGGATAACATACACTTCATAAAGAGAGAAAATACATCAAAAGAACCTGTAGAAAATAGCTAGTTATGGAAAGGAGAAACAAAGTGTGTGAACATGGGCATGTGTGTGTGGTATGGGACGGTAAAAGATTAAGAATGCCAAAAAAGCATAAACTGGAAGGAAAAAATAAAATTCAAACAGTAAGAAAATATAATGTAAAATAATGTAATTTTACACGTAACGTAAAATACAGTAAAGAAAATGCAGGCAGTCTTTGTAATATGGGGAAAAACATTCAAAGGAATAAAAATGAAACATTCTAAAACTGGTAAAGACATGTCTTTTTGTACCTAAAACTAATGAACTGAAGGATGCCATTTTCAACACACTACAAACCAGCTAGCATGAGGTCAACAACAGCAAAGGACAAAGCTTGTCCCAGTTAAAACCTGGCAAAGGAAACAGATCTTAGCAGAAGGTATTGCACACCCACTTCTTTCAAAACAAGATCTCCACAAGCTTCAGAATAGAACTTATTTCTTAAAGTCAAGGAATAAATACTTCATTAAAGCCTGGAGATCAATAAGGAATTTCTTCTGTGAAGGTTATTAGACCGGTTTGTGCAAGACCTCTTGCGTTTTCTTCAAAAGCAGAAGGTGCCCCTGGCTCCTGCTGCCACCAGGTTATTGGGGGGCCGAGACTGAGGGTCAGAGAGAGGAGAGGAGGCGAGGCAGGCAGCTGCCTGCTTGTGCGAGAACGCGTCCAGGAGCAGGCTGGGCACGTGAAATGCCTCCTAAACCCTGAGCATCGCTGCGCCTGGAGCTGGCAAAGGCAGAACTGCAATTATTTTAGTGTTCCACTTTGGACTCATAGGCCGAAAGTGCGGGGGTGGAGAGGGGGAGGGGGCGGGGGACGGCCAGGAAAAAGGAGTACATTTTCTTCTAACCTATGCTAGGCTACAATAAATACAAACGAAGCTCATCAGGTATAAACGCGTGTGCCTGGTTTTGCACGGAGCCGAGCCGGCCGGGCCCCGCCGCAGCCGCTGCTGTCCGGGCAGTGATGGGGATGGTGCCGGGGATGGTGCCGGGGATGCGGACAGGGCCGATCGCACAGCCCGGCTGCCCGTGGGCCCGGCCCGGCGCCAGCGCCGCCCCTCCCGCCCGCCCGGAAGCGCCGCGGGCCCGGGGCCGCCTTCCTGCGGCGCGGCTCCGCCTCCGCCGGGCAAGATGGTGGCGGCGGCGGCGCTGGGGAAGCCGTGAGCCGGTGCCCTCTCCCGCCGCTCTCTCTCTCTCTCTCTCTCTCCCCCTCTCCCCCCGTCCCTTCAGACCGCGGTCGCCGCCGCCGCTGCTGCTTGGCGGCCGCCTGGCGGGTGTGCCCGGCGCGGCGGGCGATGCGGGCGGCGGGGCTGCGGGGCTGTGTGTGAGCGTGCCGCCCATGTGGGTGTCCCGGTGAGGCCGGGGGCAGCGGGAAGATGCTGCTGTCGCTGGTGCTGCATACCTACTCCATGCGCTACGTGCTGCCCGCCGCCGTCATGATGGGCACGGCGCCCACCTACATGCTGGCCTGGGGCGCCTGGCGCTTGCTCTCCGCCGTGCTGCCCGCCCGCTTCTACCGCGAGGTGGATGACCGGCTGTACACCATCTACCAGAGCATGGTGCTCTTCTTCTTCGAGAACTACACGGGCGTGCAGGTGAGCCGGCTGGGCCGGGCAGGGCAGGGGGGCTCCGGCCGTGGTGCCGGCTCTGGGCTGGTCCCCCCGGCCCCCTCGGGCAGGTGCGGCCGTGGCCTGTGCCCGGGACCGCAGAACATCCTCCTCGTTCTGCAGCCGCCGCTGCTCCTCTGGTGATGCTTTTCACGGAGTGTTGGTGTTGTGTTCGTTTTGCAGGTCGGGGAAACGGAGGAGATGCGACACCGGTCGTGCTCTGTCAGCACTTGAATGGCAGCCACCTTTGCACAGTTTGAACCCCTGTGGCCTGTGCTGCACATCTATAGTATTAAATTGGCAGCAGATGAGAAAGCTGTCACCAGCTATAATTCTACATAATACACGTACAACTTTTTAATAAATAGTTTACTTAATCTCTCAGTTATTACAGATTTTCAGTTTTCGTGCAGTCGGCCTCATGTCGCTCTTTGGCCCTTAAATTTTGTATCAGCCA
The DNA here is from genome assembly GCA_018697195.1 of Certhia americana. Taxonomy (NCBI): domain Eukaryota; kingdom Metazoa; phylum Chordata; class Aves; order Passeriformes; family Certhiidae; genus Certhia; species Certhia americana. The sequence continues at coordinate 21,553,961 of CM031859.1, forward strand.
TGGATTGTGATTATTCAGGATCTTGGTTTCAGGTTAATAAGTTGGAATTGGAGGTCCCTCTTGTATGATCAGAGGGGTATTTGCATTCAGGTGATAATACCTCACAAAGTGCTCAGTGTTTGAGAGGTTGTGTATTTGTAATTTGGAATGTAGGCAAGGAGACTTTTAATTCTGCATGTAAAAATAATAAATGACAGGTGCTTCCTGTGCCTAAACATGACCTTCAAAATTTTTTGAAGGTGCAGAAGGTTGTTTGAAGTTAATGTCAGCTTTAGGTGCTTGAGAGCAAGGAATACCAATACATGTTGACAGAGCTCCTACAAATAAGATCTTCTCATATTTACAGCTAAGGCCTTTTTCCACTCTGATGAAACATTTATTTCAGAATCAGGCTGGATCGCCCCTAGTTTCCACTCCTGAGTGCAGCTGTAGGCCTTGCTTTCCTGCTGACCTACTGACTCTTGGGAAACCCACAAAACCAGCTACAGGTACAAAAGTTGCAGAGTTTGACAGCAGAGTAAATAGAATGGATACAAATTTGAAGCAAGATCTTCTTTTAGTGGTAGTTTTTGATTCAGTTTGTAATTTATGTAACTTCACCTTACCTCTTGTCCAAATAAGCTAACTTGTGTTGTGCTTGATATATTAAAAAAAAAAATAAAGGAAGAAGGAGCAGTTGTTCACAGGTACTTACAGTTTTAGCTGCCTTCTGTTTTATGTAGTGTCTCTAGTGCAGATACCTTGATGTGTAGGAACACACCTTGGTCATTAACTGCTGAAAGTAGCAGCATAGAAGTTTAACTTAACCTACTCTGAGAATGAGAGCCAAAAATGTGTATATAAATTATAGTGAAAAAGCTACTCAAGCTGCCTACACCTAGAATTTTTAAAAAGAACTTTTATCCAAAAAATGCCTGTGACATTGAAGAAAGGAAGATGCTAACCAAAAGAAATAACAAGGCAGCCGTCGTCTGTTGACCTCTGTTTCATTGCATTTATAAACTTCAAATACAAATATGGTGATGATCAATTATAGGCCACTAACAGATTGATTAGAATAATGCTGAAATAGAGGTGCTTTGTCACAGTAAGCAACAAATAATGATAAGAAATGGTGGAAGAGGAGGCATATGCCATAGGATAAATAAAATAGTAATAAAACAGGAAGGAAAATAAAAGCTTGCAAAATACACATGTAGAGAGATAAGAGCTATAACCCTTAAAATCCATGTGTCATTTAACTGGAAGATAGTCCCCATTTGTTTAAGAGAGAGAAATAGGGTGTCCTTTTAGACCTACTCTTGTGAATGCTGCACGTGTTTTAACTTGAAACTCACAGTGGAAAGTTAGCCATGTGCCTGAAGGTGTGAGATTGGGATGGTAACCTGAGAGCTACTGTGGATGGGCCATCTTGAGGCATGTAATTAGATGCAGAAGTGTAGCATCATTAAACTTAATTCCCATAAACCAGCAAAAATAGTAGCTTCATAAAGGCAACTGTAGGGCTCTACTAGCATTAAGGCACCCATAAGAGCCATGGGAGGGAGGAATTCTGCATATCTTTCAGGTCTATTAATTTATTCAATCAATTGAAGTGTGTTGAGATATTTATTTTTGTAGCTGGGTAAATAGGAAACAACAACCTCATCCATCAGAGTACTGGAATTTGTAGTCTCACTCAAGTAATTAGGATTCTGCAGATGCTTTTTGTTAGCACTGTTGCTGTCTTGCTGTATTTAGAATGTCTTTAATGTTGTGTGCTGTTTAGCATTCTCTGGTTTTACACTTATGTTATTTGTGGTTTTTTCAATGCAAGAACACTGAATCAATTGTGGATATTTGAGGTGTCTGATCTTAAAATAATTTGCCAAAATTCCCAGTAATGTGAATGGGTATTAATAAGGTAGAGTTGGTTACGATCATAAACATGGATGACTATCTTTTTTACTCAAATACTAGTATATTGTGATATTTGTTTTCTATTTATTTATCTGTCAAGAGGTGATGTTTCTCTCATTTCCTGTTAGTCCATTAAGTATCTAAATCTGTCTCCGTCTCACAACTTCATGCACAAGTGTATTTTTCTTCTTGTTTTTTGTTCTTCTTGACTTGGATGTTCTTAGCCAATTCTTTAAAACCAAAAACTGTAGCTCATGCTAGGAAGGCTTTTTTATCTTTGTAGCAAACTCTTCTGTTTTGAAATGTGATTAAGGTGATAACCTGATCTGCATGATAGGAAATCTTGAAATACTAGTCTTTCCCTTTCTCTTAAGTATTTAACTTGAGATATAAAATAATCACAGAGCTGTAATTTCTGTGAGCTCTGGAAATTTTAGGTCCTAGAGAGTAGCTCATGAAGTAAAAGTTTTTTACTTGGTAAGTAAAAAAGTATTTACTTTTAAATACCTTCTCTTTTTAAATTTGGGTCAGACTCGGGTTTTTTCCATTGAAATGATTTTGTTTTACAAAGTCTAAGAGAACTCAAGCTAACTTGGCATCAGTTTAGGTTTTCCAATAATATTAGAATTCATTAATGAATTGCCGAAAATAGTCCTTTTTGCTGACTGTCATGCAAGAGTTGGCAATAGAAGACTGAAGAACCAGTATTGAGAGTACAGAAAGCAACAACAGCACCCCAGTACTGTGAGGTAAACTTGACAAAGCCAGTATGGCTGTAAAATGAAACCTTATAGAGCTGTGTACATTTGTCAGTGCAATTACGGTTTAGCAGGCATCCATTAATTCTATTAAGGAGCTATAAATATATGAAATTAATTAATCTGTGACATTGTGACAGTGCTCCTCAATAATCTCTAGGATTATATACTCAGAGTAATGAAAATATGTAGATGTGGTATTGGAAAGTGGCACAGGGGGAACGTCCCTGCTTTGGCCCTGTGTTGCTTTGCACCTGTCCTGCCCTAAGATGCAGGTCCCTTACAGTACTGTTTTCTAGGAGGAATGTATACAAGGTGCTTGAACATTGTATAAAGTGAGAAGAATTCTATGTAGAGAGATTCTCAGAGAGCAAAGGATATTAATTTTATGAGTTATGAGCTAAAGCAGTCCCTGGTACAAACAGGTGCAATTCATGCACTTCGGAGGACTTGTGTCTGTGGGTGCGAACAGTTTATTTGAACCCGGGTTTCTGAATCATCAAGTAGGTGATGAACTGTGGTTGTGTCACTGCTTTTCACTTTACTGTGTCAGGGAAGTCTGGTCTCTTCCATTCTGAACAGCCTATAAACAGTTGAATCTTACTATAGAATGTGAAAACCAGGATGGCTGCAGATATGTGTGTGATTAGAATGGCTGAAGGGCTCAAAGGACTAGTAATTCAACATGATGAATGCTCTCATCTCTCTCTGACCCTGTGCATCTTATCCCTGTTGCCGTCAGGGTGATGAAATTAATGCCTATTGTGTTTGTGCACATGTTTCAGATCAGATGAGGACTAAATGTTCTTCAACTTTTTTTGTTGTAATTGTGTTTGATATTTCGGTGAAGAAATAATAAAGAAATCATCACTCAGACTGCTTCCTAAAGGATCATTTTCATCTGAAAGGTTTTGACAATTGAATGAAATCCATAATTGAATTAATGCACATGGATTTTGTTCAGTACTTGTTTCAGCTGTGTTCCCTACCCCCTACTTCTTAATGAATAGAATTTTTTGGAAGCAATGTTTTTACTGAAGACATTATGAAATTCTGGTTTTCGTTGTCTTTACAGGACTCTGGAAAGGCTGTAAGAATCAGATAATACCTCGGTGTTGTTTAGTAGAGCTAAACAATTATTTTACAGAATACAAGAGATGCTTGTTTAACAGTGCAGTATGCTTCCTGGATTGATATTGAAGCTTGGGCTTGCTGTCCAAGTTGTCAATAGGGTTGAAAGCTACTTAGGTTTAGAGCAAACAAGATCTTTGTGGAGCAAATATCCTGCTGAACTCTTGATAATAATTTTCAGTGGAGTAGAGCCTGGGATTTTTTCATATCTTGGCTTTCTAGGAAATGTATGAAGAGAGCTTGGTGTCTGAGATTGGGATGGATGCTTAGTCTTGGAGCTGTTGGCCAATTTGCAGTGGAAGTGAGTGTCTGTGCCCATCTCTGTTCCCAGCAACCTTCCCAGACAAGATTATCTTTACTTCATTCTTGCTTTTTCTTTTGAAGCTGTTCAGCTGTCCAGCAGGTAATTCTTGAGGGCCCAAGGTGGAAGTGGGAAGGCAAGAGGCAGGGCGAGTTTGGCAGCCAACTTGCAGCATACAAGGAGGTGCTTCTGGTTGTTGGTGAGGTTGTTTGTCATCTCTTCAGAACTTGGTTCTTCCCTCTCTTCACTGGGAGAGGTGTCATAACCAGGCTTCATCATTACAGGGTGAAGGTTTGGCTTCTGACTGCTTCCTGTCAGTATATGTGAGTGACAGGGTTTGGCTTCTCTTTAGATGAGGACCCATTTTCCAGGCAAATGACATAACCAGAAAGTGCAAAGGAAACATAACTTTTCACCCTGCTTTAGTTGTGTTTGGGAGGAACGTGCTGGCAGTTGCACTTTGGCATGAGCCTGGGTGCATGAATCTGTGCTTGAATTTCCTGAGCTCTCCTCCCTGTGTGGCAGCTCAGGGGTGGGAGGATACTGGAATGATGTGGGAGCTGAGCAAGAAGGTGTAGAGCTGCCATCAAGGCAAACCTCTAAGCTCAGGTTGGAGCTGAGGGGCTCTGAGGGCTTGAGCTTTCCTCATTCCTGTAGCTTATGGCAGTAACCCCAGTTAGTACCTCCTTACGTTGCTGCTTTGTGAAACAATGTTAGCTGTTGTGAGGCATGTTGAGAGGTTAAAATAATCATACTTGTAATTTAATTGTGATGGTAGAAATAATCAAGTAAAGGTCTTGGGGGAGTGATAGAAATCTGGGGACTGGTGCAATACAAAGACTGAAAAGAAACTAGGAGAAGGTAGTGAAATGCATCACGTTTGTGTGGTAAAGTTTTGAAAGAAGCCGAGTGAAATTCTTCTGCTGTGATGAAATTTTTCTGGCTCCATTAAGAGGGTTTACCTGCTTCATTTCATTAGAGATTTCAGTGTACAGCTGTCTCTAGGCATATGTGTCTTTTGTAGTGTACAGCTAAGTTCTTTGTGTTATTAGAACAGAAATTAAGTGATACCTGCTCAGTCTGAGGGATGCAGCTTTCAAATTGAGAAGTATAGCTAATTTTAAACTGTTATGTTCAACTGTGGTATGCGGCAGCAAAAATAGATAGATTAGGTATGTTAACTTTGTGCTCTTTCTGTTTTAAATATTGCAAACCAGATATTTGCATATATCTGAATTTTTATTCTGTGCCTTTGACTGTAGATCTGAAGGTGAAAGTTATGTCCTTCAGGACTCTTGTTCAACAATGTTCCATTTAGAGTTCCAGTCTACTGCACCTCTGGCTTTGGAGCAACCTGGAAAGAATTGAGTATGGACAGGTTCTGCATTCAGTGCTGGTCCTGATCCTTCTGCACTTACTGGCTGATAGATGAAAAATAAATAGATAAAAGCTAAGGTCTTGTTAGCATTTTTAGAAATCTAGTATCTGCTACCTGAACCAAAACTGCTGTTTGGGTTCATAAATTAGCAGCTTTCAGTGGAGATCTGCCTGTCATGATTTCTAAATGTCAAGTCACAGCTGAATCTGAATTTTATATCAGCCTTATCTCTCACAGTCCACAATTTTAAAAAATGTGTGTTACATTTTAACTTAGCTGCATGTACTTATGAAAATATTAGAAAGTGTGTGTCAGGTAGGAAAAGCTCAGGAGTCAAAGGGCAAGTTTGAATGCTCTTACAAATTCTGATTCCAAGTATTTGACCAGTAAGTTTTGCAATCTCATTGTTTGATTTTGAAATTTTCTATTTAAATATACTTTATTTTAATATCTTAAGATTTTTGGTATATGGATTTTTCAATACAATTTTTCCTGAATTAGCATAATTTGTTACATTTTAAATTAAAAGTTGTATTTATCCCTTTTTTTAAAAATCTATATGAGTTTTATACCCTTTACTCTTTTTGTGTTTAACTGTGTCCTGGTAGATGCTGAGCCATGGAGTTTTACAGTGCTCTTCCATGCCCTTTTTTTCTGCTTACATAATATGTCCAGATACTTTATGTAAGGATGACTGTTAACTTAGATGTTTTTTGTCCTGGTCCTCTACCATCAGACACTGTTCTTGCTAAGAGAAGATTCTGTTCATAGTTAAACATTTGTTTCAAACTTTTTGCCTTAGGCTTGCAGGCGGGATATCCTTTTTTTCTCAGTTTTAGTCATGTTAGATAAAGTAGGCTCAAATGTCAGGGATTTTGACATTACAATTACGAGGAAGCATATCTTAGGGGAAAAATACTCTTTAATCTATCTTCTGTCAGTTTGAATTTATACGATGAAGGGATTTGGTATAAAAAGCCAGGGAAATTATTTTCTTTTGTTCATTTCATTTCTGTCACATACTATCTGTTACAACTATATCCTTTGTGGGATTAGGAAATAGCATTTATGCTAGTTTGATTTTTAAATGTAAAATAAACTACACATGATTTGGTCAAATTTGTATTTCATAACTAGATATAAAAAAATATTAGTTAGGATTGCTTTGAACTGTATGGTGGTAGTTGAAATAAATTTACAATTGTACAGATTGACTTGAAGACTTTGCTCCATTTCCTAAGGCTACTTGGGAATCTGAGGGGCATACGTTTCCTTTTGAGGAAGCAAACATCGTACATAGTTCTGAGCAAGCTGCAGGTGAACTGGCTCATTTGCATACTGTGGTGGTGAACAGATGAGAGTGATTTTAATGTGGTGATTTTTGAAGCTGATCAGTTTATTGTGTTCAGTTCTGGAGCCAGAATTTTTGCAGATACCTCCCTTCATGATCTTATGCTGTGTAGTGATTCCTTTGCCTCACTGTGAAAGTCCAGAGTGCTGCAATTCTAAATACTTACTGATGATGTGTGGAGAAGCTTTCAAAAATCCTATTCCACAATCACAAGCAGAGAGTAGAGATGTTTCATAATCATCCTCATTCACGTCAATTTACTGATAGTTTCCCTTCAGCTTTAGGTCTGTACTTGATACAAACACTTGTAACAGTATTACAAATAAAAATGCAAACAGCTCCTCCATGGAGTGCAAGGCATTTAAAAGCAAAGTTCCTTTTACAAAGAGCTCTGGCTGAAGGAAACGCTGCAAACTGCTGCGAGGTTTCCTGCTCTTGTGTGGTGGGCAAAGGGTATTTCCAGAGTGAGCTTAAATGGACGTTATATATTTTCCACTACAGAACGCTTATAAAGTAAACAATGGCTACATTAAGTGTGGGTTGCTTTTGCCCTCCTTTTAAGGAAATGACAAAAATGTGCATGAAGAAGTCTCCAGACACGCAAAAGGCATATAAAGGAGACTTTCTCCTATTGAAACAGGTGGAATACTTACTCTTCCACTCTTGTACTAGAAGACATGTTCAGGTTTTATGTAATGCCAAATGTTAAAAAAACCCACTCCTGTTGAAATCTCAATCACCTTTCATATATGTCTGAAGTATGTGTCATTATTATTTTAAAAAATCCATTACTGGTGATTTATGATGAAAGTTAGATGCTCTAATTTTGATTTTTCCCAGATGGTGACTAATTGTAATGGTGGGTTTGTGCCATTGAACTGCACTGCAGTCAAAAGCAAGTAATTTGGAGAATGATCTGTGAACTGTTTGGGCACTGAAAATAGGATTTCTATCAAACTTTTGATGTCTGAATCTTTAAATTAAAATCACGATAAATCTTGTGGAGTTTTCCTGTTATCAAGACTGGAACATTTAAGATATACAGATGCCTTTTTTAAAATTTTGTTAAGGAGTCATCAGAGAGCTATGGAGTACAGGGGATAATTATCTTTAATTCAGCTTGGAAACTGTAAAGCTTTTACAGTCAGCACCAGAACAAAATTACTTCTATATGTGTATCTAGTAAATGGAATGAAGTAAAACCACTCATAAAAGTTTATCGATTTAGACCATAAGTCTAAAAGCTAGTATGAAAGTAAGAATGTACAGACTTCATATTAAACATCTCATGGTATGATTTAATATTTAATGTAAATAGGTTGCTACTATAGTTTTCTTACAAAAAGGAAATTACGTGCCAGTAAGTGTATTTTCTCAAGTTCTGTGCTCTCTGGTTGAATCAAGCATTAAAAAATGTATTTTAAATAAATGGATTTACATTACATATAGGAATCTTTTCAATATTCTCTGGAGCTTAATCTCTTAGCTTTTTTTTTTTTTCACTGAACCCCAGTAAAATACATAGCTACAGAATGTTTGAATGAACTCTGCTTCAATGAAATTGATTTGTTTTGTGATTTTATGGTTTGCTGCTGAGCTTGCTAGAGCTGTCTGAACAGCAGACTTCAGACTTGTGCAATTTTGTGTTGAGCAGATAGTCCCTAAAGAGGTTATGATGTGTAGCAATAGTATGATCTTTACCTTAACACTGTGTGTCCTAAAGGTATTTTTAGAAAATTTAGAATTTTTTTTTTTTTTTCAGATCTAGGGAAAATACAACTAAAACCATCAAAGTCCTTCTTCTTCTGTCCTATTAATATTTTTATGCTGTAGGCAAGTGAATCCTTTATCTGTTAAATGTGAACAGAAGTGCTTCTTTGTCTTCTGTGAAGAAAAATAAACATACAAAATTTTTACAGTAAGACATCTGAAAACCTGAGAAATTTTTCAGCCCCAAGTACAGATTCCCTATCTGTATCCTGTCTTGAGTCTGCTTCTAGTCAAACAGGGTAAAGAGATTCTGTGGTCTGAGGTGCTTTCTCTGGAAGCTCAAATATTGTGACATGAGGCAGGTTTTTAAGACAATTTAAAGAGCTTCCCTGAAGATGCCTGCAAGCAGTTCTGCAGAGGTCAGTTTGTATCAGGTACAGGTTGACTTCCGAAGCTGCTACATGGTAATTGTTTTGGTGGTTTGTTCATGCAAGCTCCACCCTTTCACCAGAAACTTGTATCCAGAGTTTGTAACAAACAGATGAGAAATACATCCTAGGATACTATTTATTTTGGTAGACTTGTAGTTCCCAGCTAACAAGAGATGCTCTTGTCCCAAAGAGCGCACAGTCTCAATTATTAATCGTGCAGAAATGGTGGAGAGAGGTGCATTCTATGAGGATAGTACAGCTAATTAGGAAGTCTGTGTAGTCATTTTAATGATGTCTTGACTGTTCTCCAGAAGAGGGAAGGAATATTTCTCTGTTATCCTGCTTTTATCCATCTTTCCAGTTGCTATTGTCTGTTCTTGAAGCTGATGCTCTTCTGAAAACAATGCTCTGCTTCACAAAGTTTTGTTGTAGTAACAGCAAAGATGGGAACATCATTCTTCAATTCACACCTGGTTTCTTTGAATACAGAGGGGAGGAGGGTTAAGAAGTCTGAGGAACCAAGACTTGAGTGTGCTGGTAGACTGATAGACATCAGATGAGATGGCCCAAGTTTTTACCAGCAATAATCAGTTGCATTGCCTTAATGCTGCTGAAGCAGAAGTCACACTATCAGAAAATCTGCCTGCTGATCAGCTTCTAACTGGTCCCATTATCAGCCACATCCAATTACAATATTAAGGTAATCTCTTTGCTAGGAGTTTGATTCAATCACCAGTTGACCTGCAAGCAGATCTTCTGATAGTACGATTACTTTTACATACAGCTGTTTTTGCTGTGACAGTGTTTACTGAACTGATATTGCTAGGATGTGATTAAAAGATAGATTTAATTTTCTTTGGTATGTAAAGATTTCATAAGCAAGAAATAAAATTCTTAACTCTAAGTTAGGAGTGTCCACCTTGTTTCAGTGAAAACCTGTGCAAATTATGGGTTATTTGAGTGTACCTGCCATGCAGGACTGTTCCACATTACTACGTGACCTGCCACAATTAGCACAGCCATAGCTGAATATGTTGCACTGGAAAAAGCAGTCTGGTAGGAAGGTTGAAACTGGTGTCACCAGATCACCCAGGAGCTCCATTTGCATGCCTAGATCTGCCTATCACTGAATTAGTACATTCTCCCAGCAGAACTACTTGTAACTTCCTGCTAATTCATCAAAGCTTCGCCTGGTCAGGACACCCTGAGGTATGTCTTGTGGCTGCTGAGCCTGTGAACAGTTTGGTGTATGGCATCCATGGAAGCTGGGTACCAGCCTTCCCACAGAAGGGATCTAATAGCATCCACTTTCCTTTATTTGAGACATCACTGTATTGAGTTGGACAGTGCTGCTGTGTAAACAGATGTGAAAGGCCCACATTACACTAACTGTATTACCCATTACTGTGAACTGGGCTGTGAAACAACCAAAACATGGCTAAAAGCACACATTTCAGTGTTGTGTACACAAGTAATGTTTGTAGTGTTTGACTGTAAATCTGCATTTTAAACATTTTGCCTCAAATCTCTGCTTACTTTGGCTTGCTGTGTTGCTCTTCCTTTTGACTTGTTTTCTTTGCTTGACTTCATTGTGCCTTTTTTTTTTTCTTTTTTTTTTTTGTTTTGTTTTTTTTTTGTTTAACAGCAGATTCTATTCTAAATGAACAGATTCCTCAGTTGCTTCATTGTGGCTGACAGGGCACTTATCAGTTTATTAAGGTAGATAGATAGAATATATGTGTACTGTAGTGTCTGGAGAGCCGTACATGAAATATGTGATACATTGTGCTGAAATTCAAATTGCCTCCCAAGCATGTCCTGCATATCCTGTGTTGCTTCCCTGGCACTGCAGGGGCAAGACCACCCCTACCTGTGCTCTGCACACCCCAGGAGCAACGCTGCTCCTGTGAGGAGAGCTGGGAGTCATTAAGCCACTCTGATGCCTTCAGGTTGCTTCCAAAGCACAGCCTCTGCAGCAAGGAGTTCTGCAAAGTTAGCTAAGAAAAACAGCAGGGAGTCAGAGGTTTTCTGGAGGCCAGAAGAAGGGTATTGTATTATTTCCTTCTGCAGATATAATATACATTAGGTGCTCTGGTTTACCTAAACACATCAAATGGCTAGAAATTGGAGTCTTGTCCTGAGCAGACTCTTCTGCTTATCCTCAAGCAGTTTAGTTCTTCAGACACCATCTCAAAGGGAAAAGGACATTTCTATAGGAGTCAAAGCTCTGAACTGTTGCCCCTATGTTGTGTATGGTGGATATTTTCAGAAGCCAAATAAAGCAGGAATGCTTTGGTCTCAGAAGGAGAGTGTCGTGGGTGCCCCGCAGAGTAGGTGTCTCCTGGGACTGCAGGCTGGAAGTTGCCATTCTTAGCTACTTGTAACAGTTGTAAGTTTGTAGCTCAGTTCTTTAACTGAAAGTGTCTGAGGTGAATAGCTGTTTGCTAGCATCTGAGGAGCTGTGTAAGCCTTTCCTCGAGATCAGTGAAATGGGCAGTGCTGAAGTGGATGATGCTGCAGATAAAGCTGGTGCATCCTCTTAGGCTGAGCCATCTGAGCAAACAAAGTAGTTTTCAGATTTTCTCCTTATCTTTGCTTTGAAATAAAACATCCAGTTTTTGTGTGTTTAATGTTTAATGAGAACTAATATAAATAATTCTTTTTCTTTTTTTTTTTTTTTAGTTCTGTACAATGGTTTGGCTATGTATTTTGTCATGAGTAAAAGATTTTGTCCATTGCATATAAACACATCTAACCCTTAGGGTAAGCCATAATGTTGTGCATAGAAGTTGTTTACAGGAACAGTGAGTGGGTGTTCCTCTGGGGTTAAAAAGTGCATCCAATCTTACTGAAATAAAAAATTACCTAGATTAACTGTTATATTTGGCAGACACCGACATACTTTTTTTTTTTTTTTTTTTTTTTTTTTTTTTTTTTCCTAATAGGAATGTTCCTTTATATTTTTTTTTTTACCCATGCAATAGTCCAAAGTGAGTGCTTTAAATTGTTGGTCTGATTGCACTGAGATTTGGACCTGGTACATTAAAGTGGAAATATTTACAAGTTGAAGTTATAAATTGTATATTTCAAACCCTGTTTCTTGTGTGGGGCAGCTCTTGGGGTCAAGGGAAGGTTTTGTTTACCTCTTGTTCTTATTTTTTTTCTACGTTTTAGAAAAGCTCAAATAACATTCAGGACCTTCTGGTTTAATGATTTGTTGTATTGGGCCTTCTCTCTTGCTATAAAATTCTCTTTGCCAGAAACTGCATAGTGGAGTCTTAACTTAAAATTAAAGAAAACAGTATTTATGGACATTGTGTGTAACAGTGCTGGAAAAGCATATACTTGCAGAATGAAGTTTTAACTGTGAGTAGGAGAATTTATTTCACAGGAATTTGTGCACCTGAACTGTAAGGTCAACCCTCAGACTGCTACCTTGCTCTGCGCTGTGTGTGGTACCTAGTGTCAGCAGTAAAGTTATAAATTCTGGTACTTCAGTGAGGAGACTACTCCTGTAGCAGAATCTTGTTCAAATTTCTCAGATACTGTTCAGAATATTCTTGTCAGCTGACTTGTTACAAATATTGTTCAGTTAGAATTTATTGTGCATGCCTTTTCTTTTTCATTTTTGGAAAAAACTGTATGCTGAATGATCTCTTGTTCACATATTGACTGAGTATCTCAGTTTGCCAATGTCTGATTTTGGCCTTGAAAACAAAACTTGATCAACAGCGTGGTTGTATTTTTAAAGAAGAAACATGAATGTAAAATATACAGTGTTTTTGTGTGGGTTTTGCCTAGAGTTAACAGTACGAGGCATTAGCCTTCTATAAGGATCAATAAGGATCAGCATACTAAATGATGCCAGTTAAGATATGAATGTTAGTTCTTCTTGATGAAATTCCAGTATTGCCCAGACTAGGGAAGTGATGATAATAAGTGGGTAAACCTTCCATATAGCACTTTGCTTTTTTGGTAAATGGAATGATTTCAAATTAGTGTGTATGTGTGATACAGCCATCTTCTTGTCAGAAACAAGGAGTATGTCCATTGGCAGAACAATGGTGAAAGTCTACCTAGAATGTACTGGTTAGAAAAACTAGGATTCATTAAGTAATTAAAATGTTTATTAAATGTAATTGAACAGCTGTATTGGTTCTTCAGTTCAGAATTTAAACTAATTAATTTCTCATTTTATATTTGAACATAATTACATGAATCTATTTTAAAAGGGTGACCAAGATTCTAGCATCAGCATCTTAGTTTGTACTCATGCTCTCAAAAGGTTATTTCACTAGTAAACCAGTACCTTTAGGGGGTGAGAAACTATAAGGTTAACATGTGTCTTTAATGTAACAGAGAAAAAAAATACAAAAAACCTGTTATTAGGAAGCCACAGACTAATTTAAAGGCACGTCTCAACCTCATGCTTTTTTTTGTTCATTCTTGATGGTTAAAATCATGGCAAATGGTTGAGATTTTGTTCTTGGTCTGATCCAGGAAGCTTTACCTTTTAGATTGAATGATAGCAAGTGTCTGACTAAAGCATTCATTAGATGTATAAATTAAATGGTGATTTTGTACATGGATGTAATTCCTCATTAACTTCAATTATATTCCTGAAGGTGGCTGAGGGTCACCTTCCATGGATCCTATGGCACAAGAACAGAATAAGTTTCTTAAACCCTCACTAATTAATATTTACAACTTTGTTGATAAATCAGTTGTGTAGTGGGTACTGATGTAGTGATAGGGTTTTTGTTAATGATGCTAACTTGCTGACAGTTTTCCTAGTAGAAAGCCAGTTACTACATTGGATCTCATCACTGCCTAATGCAATGGAAATAAATTATAAAGTAATACTGCATATTTTTTAATTTTTTTTTAGGTAATTATCTACGGGGATTTGCCAAAAAATAAAGAGAATGTAATATATTTATCAAATCATCAGTGTACAGGTTTGTATTTTTTTTGCTTGTCTTAACACTTTAATAGATTTTAAAAATCTGCTTGTCTGTTTACTGTGTCTCTTTCCAGGCTTGCCCTAACAAGCAAGAACTTCTAGTTCAAAAACCTTTAATGAGATTTATACGTACAACATGTGCTTTTTGTTTCATCAGTGGCAATTAAGAGGTAATTTAACTGATTACTTTGGGCTTTTGTCGTTGCAGTTGATTGGATTATTGCGGACATGCTGGCGATCAGGCAGAACGCGCTTGGGCACGTCCGGTATGTCTTGAAGGATGGCTTGAAATGGCTTCCACTGTACGGGTGGTACTTTTCACAGGTGAGCCACTTCACTCTTTCCGTGCTGTTTGTGAGTCAAATATGTAATACGTACTTCCCTCCTTTTTCCATGCATGCTGTGAAGATATAGTTCCGAGCTGGCATTCAATTATTTGAACATGAAAGCAACTGGTTTCACTCAGTGTAGTTAGGTGTGTATCTTAGTTGAGAGACAGTTCAGTTTACTTTTTTAAATGAATACTTAGTATGGATAGAATTAAAACTCTTGAGTCTGTTAGGAGTATTTCAGAATATTCTAAAACGTTTTTTTTACAATCCAGAACTCGAGTTTGTAGTCATGGTCTCTGAAGGTTAGCAGGTGTAAACAGACTTTTTTGCTGTGACTATTTGACTTTTTGCTGTAGGTATTAGTATAGTGTGGAGGAAAGGCAGATCCTGCCTCCGTGAAAATGTTGATGGTTATTTTGGACTTCAGTTAAACAAAAACCTGAGTTTTTGAGTCTAACAGGATTCCCACCTTTTTTTTTTTCTCCTCCTTCTGCATAATATTCCTTTTGTCCCTTCTAGTCTTAGAGCTCAACCTGATGTGATTTAAATTTATACAATCTTCTGAGATTTTGTCATGTCTGTTCTTTGCTTATTCTGTAAGCAGAACTATTTCTATGTGAAACAAAATTAAATGTAGAGGTGGATGGTTTTGGAAGTACTGGGCTTTCTCTCAGAAGGCCTGCAAAGCAGAAATGGCTTCATGGTACTTATCTCAGGGTTTAAGCAGGTGCTTAGTTATTAGAATAGAAATGGGTAGAGTTTTGGGTAGTAATTCCAAAGTGCTTATTCAGTAAGATTTCTCTCCTTTGTCTTCTCCATTTGATCTTAATGTGTTCTCTGAATATTAATCTGTCTGCTTTCTGTCGCTCACCCCATTGCCCAGGCAAAGAAACAAAAAACCTCCAAACAAAACAAACAAAAAAACCAACCCACCAAACCCACACATGCTTAGGAAAATACTTCTAATAGAACTAGACAGTTTGAATTGACTGTCAGCCCTGTCCAAGAGGGCAAGAAGGTGGAGAATATTGAGAGAAATATTATGCTGGAACTATATATTAATTTGTAAAGGAGTATATGAAGAGTAGGCTGCTACAGGTGTATGTCCAAATAGAAGGATTTACTCTTTCCCTCATCTTTGCAGCACATCTAATGTCTTCAGCTTGATGTTTGAAAATCTTTGTTGTCTTCTGAATGAGTGTCTTAGTGATAGGCTATAGATCTAGGCTGGAGCATGGATGGTTGCCATTATTAATGCTAAAATTGGTATGTTTAGAGAAGTATATGCTGCAGAGAAAATGAGAAAACTGTTCACAATTTCTTTTATTGGTAGGTCTGCTTTAAGTCCTTTAAATAACTACAAACTGTCAGACCCTGTCATACCTCACTAAGGGTATGCATTAGGAGAAAATGGAATTCTCAGTTGTCTAATATTTGCCCTTAAAGATTATATTTTTTGTCCACCAAAGTGGCTGATCTGCTGCACAGAAATATTTTGCTTTTTGTCCTTGCCTTTAGTCATCACAATTAAAATACAAACAGGATATATATTCCATCCACTATCACTAGGTGTCCAGAAATTTTTTTTTCAAGATTTTGGAAAATTACTTTTGCTATGTGGAATATCCGGTGCTAGTTTCCTGAGCGGTATATTGACTGTTAAAAGGAGGTTCCTGTGGAAATTAATCTGATTGTCACCTACATTTTTAATCAAAACATGTATATATTAAATAAAATCTATTCAGCTTTGGACTCCCCAGAAAATAAAATTTCTATGAGATTTAGTGGGGGGCAATTGTATGTATTTTTATATATATGCTTAATGACACAACTGACAAGCAGCAATGATGTATATATGCTTAAATGACTGAGACGGGATGCAGAAGGCCTGCAGTGCAAGCTAATAGGTATTTTTATTGTTTTTATCACACCAAACAGTGCAAAAACATAAAACACTTCCTGCCCTTCCTGTTGATGTTCTGTCAGTGATGTCACTTACACTCCACTAAAAGTTTCCAGAGCCACATAATTACGCCATGCTTACGGAATTCATATTCCTTTCCTCAGGTAAACATCCTGTTTGGAAATAAACGTGGTCTGGATGTCCAGGAGAGCAAAATTCAGGCACAAAGGAAGTATATTTGTAAACACAATCCATTGTTGACTGAGAGAGGGGCTTTTAAAGTACAGCGGAAAAAAATTACAACCTTAAAAACAGTACTTCCAGAAATCTGTTTTGAAGAGCGTTCATATATTTGATCTCTTACTGAAAAGGAAATGCAATACAAATTGGGGAATTCGAGCTATATACAATCACATAACTAGCATTCTTTTTTGAGGCAGCTATCTAATAGCAAGGAAAGAAAAGAAACACTTAAATTAACCTATTATGTTCCAAGTCTGATTTATTAGGTAGAACCAATTTCTTTTCATAAAACTGTCTATTTTTGGATTGATCTGAAATATTCTTTTTGTCCCCATCATTTGCTACCAATTCATCCCATCACTCCTATTTGCTTATACTGTCCCATTCATTCCTATTTATCTTATACCCCTGATGAGGCTGGGATGTAATTTTGAAAAGTATTTTTGATAGCCCACAACATTTTTAACATAGGAAGTATGTCTTTATTTTATCTGTTATCCACCATCAACTTGCACACCCTTTTGATTGTACCTGAGTTTTAGCCACATATCCTGCCTTTCTTTGGCTTTGTACCCCTGAGCCACAGGGACCTGCCATCGTGGTGGAGCTGGTGTGAATGCTGCGAATGCTGATCTTGTGATATTTTGTTCTTATGTTACATGACTCTGTGCTCATTTACTTGAGAAGTGCAAATCTATTTCTGAACATTAAAATGTGTGACGTGCTACACGAGATCTATCTTTGGTGTCATGGTGTGTGTCCCTGACCAGGCAGTCCAGTAGTAACTTCGTTTGTCCAATTTGGCAAATCAAACAAGGAAAAGCTGGCTCAGTATTTTTCCAGTTTACTGCAGCTGATTAATAATTTGATGATAAGGGAATACCTCAATTCCAACTTTCTCTCATTTATCAAAGCTTGACCTAGCTGAGCTCACAGAGAATGATGATTTACCTATTACATGCAAGTCTTACATGGTAGATGAATTTTTTCTCATACCAAACTGAGTTTGCCCTTCCTGGAAGGGGTGGTTGTGTGGAGTGTCAGAGTACAACTGTACTTCAGTCTCTGTAGGACTTCTGTTTCCCTTTAATAGTGTCAGGTCTTGAAAACAGTCTTGTGTGTGGAGATAACATGAAGCTCTCTGTTTACTGCACAGCTGAAGAAACGTTTTTTCTGTTCATTCTGCTTTCTGTCTAGAACTGTTAAACTGCTTGTGGGATGGTCCCAATACCATGCCACAGCCAAGCTCAGTGAGCTGGAGAATTCCGTTCATGGTTTTGGTCCCCTGCCAATCACAGCAGCAGAGCTGAGTGTTAAAGCTGGCTACTTCACCTTGGGAGGGAACAACAGACGATAAAGTTAAGAAAGAATTTTTAGTATGCAGTTACTGCACCATTGGCTTTTTGTTCCCTTTCACTGCAGTTTTTGAAAAACAACTCGAAATTCACATCAAACACCACTAGCTAAGCAGCCATCTCTCCACATCACAAAAAGCAAAGGCTGAAAGCACTTTGTATGACCACCTCTTCTGCCCGTCTCCTTCTAACCCCTCAAATTTCATTCCTGTCCATGCCATGGACACAGCTCTGCACACAGCCCCCACCCCTGTTTCTACGATGTACTTTATCTTTTCAAAAGATCAGGTATTTGAATGCAGCTCAGCCCTTAGTAGTTTTAATCTTACTGTCACCTTTCTGTTAAGAGCGTGTAAAACCATAAATGTACAGAAGTTGTCTGACAAATCCTAATGCTGATTGTCACGATGAACAGAAAAGATTATTACCAAGTTATGGAGTCAGTTAGAAAACCCGTGAAAACAATGTACCTTAAACCTGAAATGCTGTTATTTGGAAGCTAATTTTGTTTTTTCCAGACTTTATCAGTTGTTTATAGTTGGTGCTTACTTCTTTACATCTCTTTCTCTGCAGATAAAACAAGGTGGTAGAAGAGGGAAATGATAGGTCAAATTTCTCTTTGTGTGTACTTTTACTGAAGTTTTGTGATAAATTGTGTGCAATAAGTTATAAAATTAATCTCTTCCAGGACATTGTTTAACTTTAAATAATAATTTTCAGTAGAAATACTTCTGTAAAATTCTTTGTCTTGTGAAGATTTTGGTTTATTTATTCATTTTTTATCTTGGTATATAACTTCTTTATTAAAATTTTGGTTCTCTAGTGAAGTGCATGGAGGTTTTCAAGATCTATATTAGTTACTTCTGTGCTATTCATAAATTTTGTATGTAGAAGTATGATACTTGCATTCCCAGTATTTGCATTAGTTACTATTTAAAAGCAGGCACATAAAACTGAAAGCAAGTACTTGTATGTGAGTAACTTCAATTCTGTGATTTTCCCTTGATACACAAATGAAGCTGCATGTCAGCATTGTTGGGAATAAATACCCTGGGGTCACTACTAGTGCCATCTTCTAGTTAATTATTTAACACCTTTAAACAAGGCACTTCTAGTGTCTTATGCATTGGGGGTTTTTTATATCTGATTTTTATTTAAACAGATTTTGTGAACTAAAGTATATGCAAATGTAAAATTAGTTTCACATGTTTTTATGATAGGAGAAATGTAGGCAATTTGCAGCATGAGTCATAAAGCTGACTTGTCATTGTCTCTTGTTTGTTCTTCTATCAGCTATTCTACATTAAACTACTTAAATTTTTAATGCTTTCCCTCTTTTTTTTTTTCTCTCTGATAGCATGGAGGAGTCTATGTAAAAAGAAGTGCCAAATTCAATGAGAAAGAAATGAGAGAGAAGTTGCGGGCCCAGATGAAAGCTGAGACTCCAGTAAGCTTATACCTTCCTTCTCATTTCTTTGACTTTTTTAATGGCAAAGGCTTGTTGGAGAAAAGAGCCATGCCCGATATCCACAAACTACTAAGATGGTAATCATGGATTTGTTTTCTTTCTGTTTTTACAGTTACTTTCTGTGATTAGAGTGACCCCTCTAATTAAACTGAGGAAAATTTGACTGGTTCTTTATGATTGACAGGAACTTCATGATCCTCTCTGTAGAGGACAAGGGGGATCTGAACTTAGAACATGAACTATTGTACCTTCCTTGAGAAATCACTATTTTAAAAGAGAAACCCTCTGTTTCAAAAGACAACATTTTGACTACTGTGTGCTTGTCAGAGACTGATACGCTCGACTTCTAAAAGTCAAGAACCTTTCCTACCAAATGTTAATTAGTCATCACAATGATCAATCATTTTTAATGGCAGTGACATCTTAGAATTGAATAACTTTGTCTGCTGTGCCTGGAGAAGGGAAAAAACCCCAAAACAAACTCTTGATAATTTTCTATTTGAAGAATGACTGTTACTGCCAAGTGACTTTTCTCATGACTCCCTGTATGGTTTGTGGCTCAGTGGTTAGAATCGCTGGGCTTTGCTTCCATTACTTGCTGTGCATTAAATTTTTTTCTTCCTTTTTGGCAAAGCTAAAAAACCCCAACTAAGTAAGCCTTGATACAGAACAGTTAAACTTTCATTTTATTTTAAAATTGTGTTATTAAGGCTTAGAATCCCCATATTGTCAAAACTTTTATAAGCTGAGACTTGGGGAAAAAGAGTTCATGGGTTGTTTTAACATTCATAATAGTTCGGGCTTTTTTCTTATTTGGAGATAGTCAGTTTATGCTTGTGCATGTGTCTGTGTTGAAAAAGTAAACTGACCTTGTGCTTACTGAGAGGCTTAAATCAGTAAAATGTCCCTATTTCAGACAGTGCCCAAACTCATTTTGTCTTCAACTAAGATTTAACACGATTTTTTTTGTTTTAGTTAAGTAAAGAGAGTTCTAATTGTTAGCATGTAAGTTAGGCCAGAAGCACATTACAACAACTAAACACTATCTAGTCAATGATGTCCATGGAGAAGATGGTCGTGTTCAGTGGTGGCAACCTGCACCCTCATTACTGGGGAGGGTCCTGGGTTGTAAAGTGATTGTGTTGCCTCATTATTTGCCATATGTCAGTGATAAAGACTCTACTTGCTGTAAAACTTGTGGTGTCATGGAATACGTAAAGGCTGCTTGCAGGATGTATGAAACATACTTGCAGTCATCCCCCTAAGCAATTCTTCCCCCTGCAGAGTGCTGGTTAAGTTCATTTTAGTCTGGATGAAATAAGCCAGCAAGGTGTTCTCCTGCATAGACCCATGGATTTCTTGCTAGCTAAAGAGATAGGTTCTGCTTGAGTCTGGCTTTCTGGCTTCCCTCTGCACCCCCTAAAAAGCAGGGGTTTGTTGTTATTATAAGATTTTCATTGTGATAAGAGTTTTAATTCAAAGTCTGTGTTAAATTAATCTCCTTTAGAAAAATGTGTATTTTTCTTTTAACACAGTCTTGGGAAGATGTGCCTAGAAACTTGTCTGATTATGTCCTTGGAAACCTGCAAATGGTGTTCAGCCTTGCTGCAGTGTGTCATTTTAGCACAGTTGGAATATAAGAAGAGGTTTAGGCATAAAGCTTTTCTTTAAAGACACAGCTGATGTGGGTTCTGCTTTCCAAGTAGTTGCTAAGTGAAACAAATGCAGAAATCTTTGTGGAATCATTTTTCTTCTGCCTCCTGAGTTGTGTGTAGATTGAAAGCCTACACCTACCCTATCAAAGCTAATGCCTAATAAATATGGGACCACTTGGGTATGCTTGTTTTTAGCTGCAGTTTAGCTCTCTGTGAGTTTGGTTGGAAATGAGCACAGAACCTGGATCTGCATACCAACAGTTGTTGCCGTTTGCCTCATGTTAACAGGTGTTGCAGTACAGAAGAGAAATAAGTGTAACTGCTACAGAAATGAATTGTATAAAATCTCTCAGTCAAAACATATAGGGAGTGACACTTAAATTTATAAAACCAAAGTAGTTAAAAGCCTATTTACTGAGGCAAATGTTTGCATCTGCAGGGGTAAAAGACACAAACCATTGAACTGTCATTTGAGGAAAGACTAAACTTCTTATAGCCCATTTTATCTCAGAATTTAAATGTAGATGCTATTAAATGGCCTTTAACCTACAGTTACTGCTGTGAAAAGAACATGATAACCTGTGTCCTTATTGCATTATTCGTGGAGTTCTGCAACTTAGCACAACATTTACATTTTACAACCCTATTGCATTTAAAATAAAGACATTTTGATCAAGTATGCCCTGAACTCATCAGCTTCATGCAAAAGTAACAAATCTGTGACTCTGGAATTTTCATGCACTATATGCTACAGCTCAGGGTGGACTTTCCTCAGTTTAGTGCGCAGCTGGTGTAGCTTAGTCATTCTTTGTGTACGTGGTAGAGTTCTTTCTTTAATGTAGTGCTAGAGATGAGCTGGCCTTTCAACTGCTCAGGAAAGATTTATGTACCAATAAAGAAGAGATGGACGGGAATCTGTGTTAAGGGTCACGTTGTTATTTACAGTTTCTCTCCACATACAATTTAAACAAAAGAATCTAGATGATTAATGTTCAGTCTGTCTGGAGCCATCCCTTTTCCCATTAAGAAATTGAAGATGTGTAGGAAGACAGAACCAGTCTTCTGTTCTCTTTTTTTTTTTTTTTTTTTTTCAATTATGACAAGTAAATTGGAGTTTAAACTTGATAGGCAAAGGCTGCCTCTTGGCCTCTTACATGCACAGTACAACTTGATTACTGCTATAGTCTGTCTCCTTTTTGTAGACAATGGTGGACTGCGTTTTCCTTGCTCACCTTGTTTTACAACTTCCCCCCCACCTGTCTGCTATAAACAGCCCCTTTTCCTGCCCTCAGGTCTGCTGCTGGTCCATCCTTCTTCCCAGATGCAGCACAGCAGGTCAGACAGGCACAAAACTGATACCAGACTGAAACAGTGTTGCACCTGTGTTTTCTTAGTGGGGATCTTGAACTAGTACATTTTCTTTCTTACTTCTGGAAGTCAGTTTGCTTTTCAAACTCTCAATGAATTATATGCTTAAATGGTGCATTATTGGGACTTTTGTTGATAAAGTCACTCAAGATGATGTGATTTGGTTTAAAATTCCAGAAAATTTGACTGATTGCTAACAAATTGCAGTCTTATGTCTTCTTGTGAGAGCAGAGACTGTCACAGTGTTTAAAGAACACTTTTGTGTTAATGTTGTTTTAATGTAAGCCATAGATGAATGTAAACCAAATGAATGGGTATCCAGCTGCTACTTGATAGGCTTAATCTACTTGATTTATAAAGAAAGTTAACTCTTCTGAACAGCAAACTATTCAATTTGATAACTGAAAATGTCACTTCTATTTTTTTGTCATGCATAGAGTAGGAAAACTTTATTCTGAGATGTGGGACTTAACCTGTACAACCACTATTTAGCTGATGTGTTTTGGTTTTGTCATTTATTCAGTCATAGAATTAATCACTGTCATGTGAAGAACTGTCAATCAAACAATAAAAACATAGAGGGTTCAGATATATTAATACAATTGCTATGTGGTTTAATGAAATAATTTTGTGATATAGTTACTAATTTGCAAATGTAGATCACGGATGTCCTTGCCTGCTTTTCCCACATCACCTTTTGTCTTTTGTTCCAATTATACCAGATAGGCTTTCTCCTACCATATCCTTTTCAGTTACTGATCTGAGTGGTAATGTTTCTCATCCAGTTCACTAGAAGCATACTTTCTAGGCAGTGGTCTAAATGGATGCAGATATGAATCTGTCTAGCTGTCAGGATACAATGGTAGTAATAGTTAAATAGTTAAAATTAAGAAAGTGCATTGTTTAAGGCAGTTTTGAATTTCATAAATTAAAATATTCATTTTCCCTTTGTCACATGAGAACAGCACAGTAAATGCAAGATACCTTTAGTCAGTAGTTACCACTTCTTGATGCCCTATGTTCTTCTACAGAGTAGCATCTACTTGCTCCAGGACATTCTCCAAAGCCCTTGGCCACCTTTTCTTGCTATATGTTTATGGTTGTTCTGTGTTCCAGGTACTCCTGTGTCGCTTTATTGCCTTCCTCTGCTCCACTTATACCAGCTCAATTTGTGGCACTGATCAGAGACTTCCTCAGCTGCCCTATCCCCTCTCTGGAAGCATGCACCCCCTTAGTGCCATTGCTGTTTCTTTTTGCCTGAGACCTTGACAGTGCTGGGGAAATGAAGCATTGCTGTTTGGGAGACTGCAGTTATTGTCTTTCATTCATTTCATTTGTGGGTTGTAGCAAGTGCACTGACATTGCACTGGGGACTCTTTAGGTAGCCACTGATTGGCAAAATGAAAAAGAATTACATATTCTTTGATTTTCTGGCTCCAAGAAGAATCAGTAGGGTTCTACCAAATGCATCCTGATCCACTCCTTGAAGCTTTCAAATTGAAGAGAGATACCAAGTTTATTGACATCCACCCGTTCCACAGTAGGAATGAAAGTACCACGTACCTGAGCATAGGGATCTACTGCTTGGGTGAAAATTGGTGTCACAATGAATCAGAGACTGTGGTAATCCAAAACTGTCTCTGCTGTTTTGAACATGAGCACTGTATTTTGCAGCAATAAAGTGTGTAACTTTTATGTAGCTAATTGCCCTAACTGAAAAATCTGTATAAAAAGTGGTCTAAACTGCAGATAGTGTTTCTAGGCAATTAAAATGTTTCTACAAGTTCTTATTCCAAGTTCAAGGGAGCTTATTTAGTTATTAAAATCTTAGAGATTTGTAGTTCTTACAGTCTTTGGAAATAGTGCTTAAGGATTTAACTTCTGCTGCCCGTGGTGGGAGAAAAGCCAGTCATGCAAGTGGTTCTGGTAGGCTGAACTGTACTAGCAGGATTTCGTTGTCTTGTGCAGGACTGTGTGTGAGTATAAGTAGGTCATCTATTTACATTCATGAATTCTACTGTTAAAACAGTCCTAATGAGCTGTATGTAGGTTATTATACGCTGAATTTAAAGCAAAGGCCACTTCTCTGTCTTGTGGGTATGCTTTCAACTTAGAGATATTCAGATTCTGGTCAACAAACATGTTTAGCTGCTTATGTTTTAGGCGTTTGCTAGAATAAGTAAAACATAATTTTACAAACCAGTCCCTGGTTAGTATTACACACAGAGGACTGGAGTAAGTAGATACTGTTCCCTGTTGTGTAATCAGCTTTTGGGGGTGATTATCTGCTTTAAAGGCCAGTAACATTGTTGCCTGCTTGTAAGTGCTGAGCTATGTATCAAGAATGGTGTTCCTGTCCTGCCTGCTTCTCTTTTCCTTTGCTCTATGACCTGTTACAGTCACTGTATTACCCTTTAGAGAGGAGCAATCCACTCTTTAATGGGGTGAAGGGGTGGAACTGGAACACCTCATCTTGAAGGACCATTTTAAGCATCCAAATTACAAGATTTGCACATAAGCATCATTATGAAAAAAAAAAAAAATCTGGATTTGAATATTATGTCTTTTCTAGCTACCTCTGAAAAGTTTTACTTAGTCACTTAAAAATTTCAACATTATATTTCATAGATGAAATGTACAGATGACTGGGGTAAGTGTGGACTACATCTAGGTCTAAGGATTCCTGTACTTGTCCCTGTACTTATGATACTGTTATATATGAAAAAGTAAGCACCTTGACTCTTAAACCCATTTTCTTTTTTTCTCTCACCACTAAATCTATATGCATCTTGGATTTCTATTGGTCCTTGAACATTCCTGGACTTCACCTGCCTCTGCAGTCTGCCAGTTTCCCCCAAATATACTGTGACAAGTACAGTCTTTCTCCTAGCTCTCTTTACTGACACTGGTTTTGCTATTTTCAATGTTTATTTTCTCTCTTTTTTCCCCTGTCAGGTTCCAGGCTATGTACTCAGTTCTCCTTTTTCTTGATCTCCAGCTGGCTTCTCTGGTTGGCACATTTCCTAGATTTCTTCTCACCTCTGCATTTTAGTGCATCTTTCAACTTTCCTCACTGTGGGGTGATTACAGAGAGGTCATTTGCTGGGGTCTGTCTCTGGGCATTCAGCCCTTTCTGTAGCTGTTCCACAATCATTAAGTGCAAATACCAGTGCACTCTGATGTTTTGTGGGCCAGAAGCACAAAGTTACATTCCTGTGTGTCTCTTTCTGAGTTTTTATTTAACTTTGCAGCTCTATGTGATGTGCACTCCCAATTATCAATCTCTGTCTAATCACTGATAATATTCCTTGGACTGTTTTGTAAATCCATTACAAATGTAAATACATTTCAAATGTTTCTTGAGACTGCTTTCTGCAAAGTTAATAAATTATGTATTTACAGTAGGCATTTTACTATGAATGTGTTACGTTCAACTCCATATGAGTTTTCATTACTGGCCATAGTTGCTTCTGTAGGTGAGCCCCCCAATATGAAATTTTCACTGTTTGGCATCAACTTTGTTTGTAGGAGATTATGCAAGCCACACATACCCACAAAAAAACCTACACCCCCTCTGTTCTGTTTCAAAAAAAGGAAAATTGTCAAATTTGACTGCTCAAATTATGTATTTGGGTACATAATTTTACAGTTGTATATGCAGATACATAGGTGACTGTCCTGGGTTGATGCTGAATTGTATCCCCATTCATCTGTTCAGAAATAAGTTTTGCACCTTTAAAACTGGTTCTGGGAGTGAAGGGGGGAGAAGGAGAAGTGGTGGAATGTTTGAGGCGGTTTTCAAAATATAAAGATAAAGAGTTTTCAGCTTTCCTACGCACACAGCCTGTGTTGTCTGCAGAATGGACAGTGGGAGAGAGCTCTCCTTTGCTTTTTGTTAGTTTTTGGACATTGCTGAAAGAGAGAAGTGGCCAAAATTTTACCTCTTCACTGATTCGTGGATGGTAGCCAATGCTCTGTGGGGGTGGCTGGAACAGTGGAGAAAGGCCACCTGGCAGAGGGAAACCAGTCTGGGCTGCTGAGGAGTGGAAAGATATTGCCACTCGAGTAGAGAAGCTCCCTGTAAGAGTTCGTCATGTAGATGCCCATGTCCCCAAGAGTCAGGCTGATGAGGAGCACCGACATAATGAGCAGGTGGATCATGCTGCAAAGATAGAAGTGGCAAAAATAGACTTAGATTGGGAACACAAGAGAGAGTTGTTCCTAGCCCGATGGGCCCATGATGCCTCAGGGCATCAGGGTAGGGATGCCACCTATAAGTGGGCACGAGACCGAGGGGTGGATCTAACCATGGACAGTATTTCACAGGTTATCCACGACTGTGAGACGTGTGCTGCCAACAAACAGGCCAGATGGAAAATTGTCAGATTTGACTGCTCAAATTATGTTATTTGGGTACATAATTTTACAGTCAGATATGCAGATACTTATGCAACTTTTACCTGTGTAGTGATTTGAGAACCCATAGTTTGGTGCTGAACAGGCAAGCAAATGATTTTGGGAAATCTAACCTTACACACATGCATGCCTAAAGGAATGTGACTTTAAAGTTCAAATTACACTAAACTGTGAGTTTGAATTCCTAATATATTTAATATCCAATTCAATGAGAGACATATCATCTTATGATAGATCATAGTATCTATCATCATTTCAATGAATAGTATTTCTAATAATGAATGAATTATTGTATATTTCAGTATAAGAAAAGACTAGGGGCAAGATAACTATTAAGAAAAAAATTGGTCACTTTGTGATGTAATTGTCTATCTTTTCAAAAACTGATACTCTTGTTGGTATCAGCTGCTCCTGACTTGTTGACTTCTGTTGACACATGCTATTTCTCTTCCTAAATCACATGGAGTATTTTCTGTGGTGTATTTTCAAAGGGAATTATTTTGAATCTTAAACAGTAAATTTCTTAGAGCTAAGAAATTTAAGCTCAAGTATTCTGATTTTCTTTTGATCCTTACAGTAATCAGTGGTGTGATCTAAGTACAATATGGGCCTATAAAGTGTTGATAATTTCTGTAAAAGCAGTCAGTTTACATTCATTATAAGAACTTGTCTGTTTTGTTCCTTTTTTAATTCCACAGATGTATTTAGTAATTTTTCCAGAGGGGACTCGTTACAATCCAGAAATACCAAAAGTCATTGCGGATAGTCAATCATTTGCTGAAAAGGAAGGTAAGCAAAAAAAATTTTGAAAGAGTTCTTTTGTTACAATGCTATAATATTTTATATATTATATACAATTGTTACATAATATGAAGATCATCTCACCTTAACTGGACTTTTAAATCTGTATGATTGATATTTAAAGGTTTAGAATAGTGTAAACTCCTGTTTCTCTTACAGAGTAAGATTAAAGTTCATATACAGACATTTCATGCATTTCACAATGTACAATAGTAACAATTCTCCAGAAGGCTTGCTGTAGTTTCTACCTATAGCTGTGTATTTAGTGTATTTTCTTATTTTCTTGCTCCTTGAGGTAGTAAGAATTGCCTACCCTGAATCAAGGCACTGGTCCATCTAAGTTGATATTGTCGCTCCAATTGCAGTTGTTAGTCGATATAAAGAATATTTTGCATAGACCTTGTTGTCCCTTAAAAGCAAGTCTTCCATCATTTCACTTTTAATTAGTGTTAGTACTCCTGTGACATTTTGGTTTTGTTCCTCTCTCACCTTCCAGTCTCACTGTTCCTTGGTTGAACTCTATCC
Organism: Certhia americana; assembly: GCA_018697195.1. Classification (NCBI taxonomy): domain Eukaryota; kingdom Metazoa; phylum Chordata; class Aves; order Passeriformes; family Certhiidae; genus Certhia; species Certhia americana. The sequence continues at coordinate 21,581,949 of CM031859.1, forward strand.
TGGTGTTGCTTTGATTGTTGGCATTGTCTCTGTAGCCACAGATGGAATTACTGCATCTTTGGAAAGGCTTGCAAAAAATCCAAGAGTTCCAAGATCTTTCGTATTTTCTCATATCGTATGCACGTAAACTTCAAATCCAACAGCTCAGTGAACATGTTTCCTGATTTTGTTTTTTCCTGTTGACCAAAAGTGAAATAATTCACTCTAAAAGTAAACAAAGAATAACAAATAGGTCTGGTAAATTCATCTCTGTGACACACTGAAATGAATTCACAAGTCTGTGAATCAGCCTGTTGATACAATCAAGCTATTAAGTATTGTTAACTCTTGTCCAAAAGGATATATGCATTTCGTCTCCTTGGGAAGCATGGAATTTGTTTGCGTGTATAAACAGGAGAGCTGAAGTCATTATGCATTTGTTCATCGCTTCAGTTTCCTGTCGGAAATGAAAGTCAAATGTTTCATTTAGGTTGGTGGTTCTTTGAGAGTTCAGAGGGAGGAGGGTGTTTGATAGGGTTTTTTCCCTCACCTTCTTTTTCAGGGAAAAGGCTCTCATTGTTTTGCTGTTATTTTATTTCACCTTTTAATTATATCTCTGCAGTCTGAAAAACAGTAAAACACTGTTTTTGTGCTTTCAAAGCACCTGTTTGTTTCTTATACTGCTTTTCTCTCCAGTACTGGTCTGTTTTTATTTTGCAAGGATTACTCCTTTTAAAAACTCTCATGACAAATAATTATTAAACAGGAAGCATCTCCAATTCAGTTGCAGAATTCTCTTGATCTCCTTCTCCCCACCACTAAATTCTTTTGTTGTTAGCCTCTGCCCCACTTTTTATGTGGGGAGAACGGGAAGCAGTCTGTGCTCCCCTGGGGCCCTTCTCCCCTGCATGTCCACACAGAAACAGATACTCACAGGAACTGGAGCATCTCTCACACAAGTGAGGAGCAGGGGCTGACGCTGAGAGCAGAACCAGACTGTTCTGAAGGCTGAGCCTCAAGCACAGGATGCATCCCAGTATGCAGGGAGCTGTGGGGATGGGGAGCTCAGCGTGGCTGCTGGCAGGATGTGATTCCAGCTCCCCAGGGTCTCACCCTGCTGCAGTGCAGTGCTGCTGGCCCTGGCTTGTGGCTTGCCCTCAGCATCCCCACTGTCCCCGCAGTGCTGGCTGGGTGCTGGGGCTGCAGCGTGGGAGCCATGGCCACGGGCAGGCTGAGCGACAGCCGTGCTCCCTGGGAGCACTGTTCCTGCTGAGCTGGATCCAAAACACACCTCACCGTGCTTGTCCAAACCATCCGGGACACTTCCTTCTTTCTACAGTTTTAGGAAGGGTAGTAACACGCAGTAGTTCTGCCAGCCGTAGAAATGAGGAGGACATACTGTAACCTACGGTTTAAATAAAATTGCACTTCATTTTTTGTGGGGATATAATGAAGTCTAATAATTTGGTCTTGTCATCTTAGTATATTTGTTATAAAGCATGATGCTTCAGTGTGGGCCTTACCAACATGTAGCAGAATGCATTTGTTTTGTACCGTGAAATTATTTTTTCCACTACATTTTTGCTCAATTTTATTTTGAGAAAATACTGCAAGTGTAATACTGGGAAAAGTGGTTTAATTAATAAGAATTAAACTAGAAACCCATGTTAGAACCAGAGCTATTACCCCCAAAGATAACAAAGCTATTCCTAGAGCACAAGCATAACTCAATGTTTATGATGCTGTCTGAAATACTGGTTTTGACATTAGTGTGTCAAATGTTTTAGTAGTTTTGCAGAGAGGAAGTATAAAAAGAGTTTTGTGGGATTTTACTTTTACTCTCTGTGAGCTACATCCTGTTCTAGAGAAGATTCATTGGTTTAGGCAGAATTCTTGGGCTGAACTTAATTATCTGCTGTTAGTGGGACCAGTTGATGAGCTGCATCTCATATCTTGATGTTCTTTTTAGGTTTTGCAGTTTAAGTTGGTCCTAGGACCAGTTCAACAAAAAGAAATTTAAAATTAATTTTTAAAAAGCTCATATTGACCTACAATGAAGTATTGTGACATTGCTGACTTCAACTATAATGTCTTCACTCATTACTATGAATATTTAAATAAATCTGTTACTGTGTGAATAGGATGGATCAATATCAAGCAGCAAAAAACTTTAAGCTTGAGGTATCCCTTGAAAGAGAGGTTTAAAAATACTGATAATAATTCACATTACATTTTTTTTTTTGCCATTAGGCATGGGTTCTGCATGAAATCTTGATTTCTAGCAAGAACAGATGGTTTTCTTCTCTATGAAACAAGTAAATCAACACACAGGGTGGGTCCATTGTAAGTTCTGTCCACTGAATTGTATTCAGTGAGAATTAGCTGAAGAGTGTTGGTTACTACTAGGAATACTGATTTTGTGGTGATGAACTGAGAATGTTGTCATCAGAGGGCAATCCTAGTACCTCTGAAAACTGAAGGATTACTCAGACCTTTCACAAGGAGCAGGAGATTCCCCTCAGATCAGCTTCTTACCTGGGATAGAAGGTAAACTCAAAATATCTTCCTTTGATTGTATTGGGAAAGAAACTTGTTGACATTTAAAATTGAAAGCAAAAATTATGTCTCTAAAACTAAGCTATTTGGGTATTTGTTGTAGGATTAATGCAGGAGTTAATCATAGAAGAAGTTAAATTTTGTGGAGTTAAGAAAATTAATTCAGCTACAACAAGCTACATTAAGCCATGTGCTGTCAGAATATCAGATGTAGATGTGTGTTAGGTTTTCTCATTTCTGGTGGAGGCTTCCAAGCTAAGGGGTATGTGTGCCATGTAGCTGAATTTGAGCCTGATACACCTTGTTGTCCTCTCCTGGAACAAAGTCAATATCTGGATGAGATGACTCCAGGAATTGCTACCAGGATGGACTCTCCCTCCACGTTTCAGTATGGTTAGTGACTCCTGTGTTTCTCATGGTACATCTTGCATCATTCCCATAATCAAATATTTTATTCCTCTGCTCTCTCAAAGAGCTGAGAATATGGTGGCATGGGGTTTGCCCCTTGTCTTATGAGCTTTTGCATTCCAATTTCCAGTATTTAAGTATTTAGTCAGTAGTTGAGTTTGCTTTTGTTTTCCATTGTGTGGGAGTAGTCAGCCAACACGATTCCTGTCTTCAAAGTCTGATGCAGTCTTTCAGTCAGCTTACATATTGGTGATACCTTTGAGGCTCTGTTCCATGGGTTTAGGCATCTTCAATGTGCAGGACGTCTTTCTCACTAGTCAGTGAGCTTGAGTTGCTGAGTCCAGTCTTAATATGTAGGTGGCACTCATATTTTCATAGGGATTTACCTAAGCTTGTCATAGTAGTAGAAGTGGTAATTTTTATTGGATCTATTTAATTGGAACTGTAAATCTTTTAAGCCTGGGTCTTTTTAATGATACTGGACTACAGAGAAAAATGTCTATATAAACCCTGCAAAAGGCATGATAGTTATTTTTTATGCCAGCTTCTGGTGTAAAATTTATTTCATTTGTATGTAGCCAAAATGTCTATGTGTAGATTTCTTATCATTTTGTAGTAGTCAGTCATAGAATCATAGAATATGCTGTATTGGAAGGGACCCATCAGGATCATTGGGTCTGAATTGTGGCCCTGTGCAAGATACCCCAAACACCACAAATTTCTTTGGTTTAGTAGAATATGGATTTTATCAAAATGTTAGCAAATGGCATTTTAAAAATTTGAAAATAAATAGAAAGAATCCAAAGAACTCCTACTCCTAATATTACTAGCTCTGCAAAGTCAAAGCCAAAGCCAAAGGGATGAGAAACTTCTTAGATTTAACATGGCTTGTTTTTGCTGAATGAAGACAAAACAATCTTCCCTGGTGAAAGGCGTTTTTGGAATTTTGTATTAGTTTGATTTCTAACAAAGGTCATTTCATCAAGCAAACATTTAAGGTATGCATTTATTATCTTCTTTGGTTTTATGCAGAAAAGTTGCTAATGTAAATATTTTTTAATGCTAAGTTTATCATGACAAATACGCTTTCTGCTAAGATGTTTGTGTATGCAGGATATGCTTATCTCAAAATTGTTTACAGGTCGTGTAAAAAAGAGGTGTTTCAATGGAGCTAATTGAAAATGTTTCCCTTCTAGATCTTGGCATTAGTTTTCAATTGTGTTCTAAAGCAATTCAAAGTATTCAATATCCATGAAAGTTATTTGGGATTGTCTCTAAAGAAAATAGCTTTCGGTGGTATTTATTCTACACTTTCATGAAAGCAGGCTTGGTCTAAAAGTGCTCAGTGAGATGTGGAAAAGGAATATAATTTTTGTAAAAGTGGGTTATGGACCTTGGGTAGCGTTTGAGACCAATCATTAGAATGAAGTAAGGGTCTGTGTTATTAAAAGTTATCCTTAGGAAATTAAGTTAGGAAAACAAGAAGCTACATTGTATTTCTGTAGATACCCACCATGAAAGAAAGTGTACCAATGTGTGGTGTCTCACATGTCTTGCTGTGAGCTGGTCATACTCTTCCTGAGGAGATTAGTTGCATTTCCTGTATACTTTAGTTCATGGTACCAGAAAAACACTTTTTACTAGTGCATGCAGTTTTTTAATACTACTACCAGCTGAGTCCTGTTTCTGTGAGTTGATGGAATACTACCAGACAAATGGATGAGCTCTCCCACCATTTGTTATTTTGTAAGTCTAGCCATGGACTCTGGTTTCATTATATAAAACTTTGAATCACTGGAGGCATTCCAGAGTGCTGGTGGGAACTCAAGAGTTGGGTGAACACTTAGAACACTGCACATAACTGCAGAACTTTCTGTCTAATATATTCACTACACACACAGTCACGTGAAAAAGAAAAGATCTAATTGGTCTTGAAAGCAGTTTTCATCGGTTTTCACCTTGGTTTCAGCTTTTGTGTACTTGAAAGTTGAGTTTCAAGTACATAGTTTTCATGGGGAGAAGAGAAGTGTGGAGACCTCAAACTAATTCTGACTTTCAGTGAGTGATTAACTTTTGTTGATGAAATGTCTAACGCTAATGTAATACACATAGAGTATTCTTAAATTAGAGCTGAGAATTTTTACTGTTTTCTTTTTAAAATGTGGTGTGTGCACTTCAGGGGTAGAAAGAAATACAACTAGCCAAGTCCAACTCTGAAAATGTGGATGGCCTGCCTGTACTGAACAGCTCTGAATTTTTGGCCTGGATGAAAGGAAAAGAATGGCAATCTACACAGCTTTGTACTTAGCTATTATTATATGCTACTTCACCCTGATAAAGCTGGATAAATGATGTTTTGTTTAGTGTCTTTTTGTCATTTTGTGTTTAGGTGAAAAATTCAGTTCTATAGATGTTAGTGATTTGGGCCATTGTACTTCCCAATAAAGTAATTATTTTATTTCATTTGGTTTCCTTGCAGACTTTCTGAAGTAATTCTGCATCTTACAATAATGTAGTAAATGGATGATATTTGTAGTATCATTGCTCATCATATTTCTTCAGACTTTCTTTTTTTTTATGTCTATCATTCAAAAGTTAGAAGAGCAAAGCTATGGCTTTTTAAGGTAGAACATTACAATATTAGTAGTATCTAGTTCATTTTCTTTGGCATTTAAAATAAAATCTCATGACCTTAAATACTTTGACAGAGGGTCTTAACTGTATTGCACAACATTAAAAACAGTTTAAGCACAGTGTGTTTTGTGAATTGGATGCAGGCAGCTTGCCAAGGTAACTATACTGTAACTACTTGGATTTAAATTCAGTTATGTTGATTTTAACAAAGATTGTAAGTAATTGCAAGAATATGTGGTAATGTTTTTATAATAACAGATTCTTTAAAAAGATGTGCTGAACTGGTGTTGCTGTATGTTTATCATGCACTGTAGTGTTTCTGAATAATGGATTATGAACTTTATTGATTTAGATGTATACTCATATTGTACTTAAACTCTCAAGAGTTGACTGACAGCATATGGAATAGGAGTGGCTTATTCTACATTTGCACTTCACAAATTGTCACTGATCATCTTCATTGCCAGAACTGGCCATGGATTAAAAAAAATCAGCAGTTAATAGTCATAGATACCTACCTTAATAATTTGTCTAGATGATTCAATTCTCACTGAATTTTCCCTTTTTGTTTCTCACAGTTATAGTTTGGTGAAGGGGAAGATGAGTTGGGCATGAAAGGAATGACAGTGTTTTTAGAATGTTTGGGAATTTGGCTCAGCTAGAGTTGTGTTGAGTGTCATGTCCATACTAATATCATTGCTGACACAGCATGAGAATATTCAGTGCTTCATTTACAGAGTAAACATTTTGAAACATAACATAATTAGCTCTTTGATGTAACAGTTCACAAGCTAAGAAAACACTACCACTATGTTATGCTTCAAAATATTTACATGATCCATATAACATTTTGCATAGACAGTTGTCACTATTGCCGGTAAGGCACAGAACAATGGCTTCAGAAGGAGTGCTGATAAACTGCCTTCTGTCTTTGCATTCAGACAAGGAGATTCTTAGCAAATATTAAGAAATCAAGATAGTGATTTATATTGAAATTTTCAACTCTTAAGAATGTTAGAGTGTAGAAACTAGCATTATCTTACAATGTTCACTAGATATTTTCACAATTTTAGGTCAAAGTATGTTTTACCCAGCAAGGGAGTTAAATACAAAATCAGGACATAATATGTAATCTTTTGAATTGATTTTGCAAGCAGAAAGGTATCAAAAGCAATACCACAATACTTTGGTTTAGAAAAATTTCCTGTTCACCACCAGAAACCAGTGGATTCACCAATGGATGGTTCTTTTAAAATGGACTGAAGAGTAAGTAATGAAAAATTGGCTAGAATTTAAAAAAACAGTTTTGTTCGGATACTTCTCTCTGAAAAAGATACACATAGAAAAATAGTGAAAAATTTTACATAGCATACTTTTTTTTTCTAGAAACCCTTTCAAGTAAGTGTAGAAGATCTGTGTTCAGGTTAAGAAAAGATTTTGGGTTTGGACTTATTTGTTTGCTTGTTTTAATTTTGAAAGTCATTGTATATTAAAATTCTGGAAAGAGAATCAGGTTTATACTTTTGAGCCTAGTGTGTTTTTATGTTCTTAAGTGTGCTCTAAGTGGAAGTGGTCAACTGAAGTAAACATAGTTATGAAATACTGTTATTATGATGTGTGGAGTGATGTTAAACTTTATGTTCTTGTGTCCATGACATACCAGTCTCCGTGGCTTGGTCTGCAAAAGTTAAAAACAAAAGTTAATTTCTGTCACTGTGAGTTTGTGAGTAGCCAAGTGAATTGTAACAGGTTGCTTGCAGGGAAGCACAGAAGATTTACTCCTTGGTTTTGCTTCTCAGTGCTGTATTTTCTCCCCATTGCTGCTAAGTTTTCTGCTGGGATAGTGAGTAGGTTAGGATTCAGTATGTTCACTACATTGGTTTGTCTTTGAGAAGTAAAATGATGGATGAGCATTAGGTGTGCTTAAAATTCTCTGTGATTATCTGTCAAATCTGTTTCTGTTACAGAATTTCAGGGGGTGATGCTATGTGTGTTTAGTATTTCTCAGATAATTTGCTCTTTTTTTAACCTCAGTTGGACACACATGAACAGTAAAGAGAAGTGCTGTTTCATCACTCATGAGCCATATTAAAACCATCACTGCTTCTAGTGAGGAGTTGTAAAAAAGGCCCTTTTACTGACCAGCTTTCCTATTGTTAATGTCCCTTAGGATTTCTATTTCATCTTCTATATGTGTTCAGTAGAGCATAAGCAGAGTACACATGCACACTCTCTCAACTGAGAATTGAGGTTGAAAATAAACCTTTTATGATTTTGAATGGAGATGGACAGTCCTTGGTGTGATGTTCCTTTTGTGCAGTTTACTTTCAAACACTAATTATTTTTGATTTTTTTTCCCCTCTAGGACTTGCTATATTAAAGCATGTGCTGACTCCTCGGGTGAAGGCAACTCATGTAGCCATTGACACAATGAAAGACTATCTGGATGCAGTGTACGATGTAACTGTGGCTTATGAAGGCACTGTGGACCACAAAGGGCAAAGAAAGCTGGCACCATCTATGACAGGTGAGTTGAGGCCTATGAGGCATGCTGTAGCCATATGCTTGTTCACATACAGAACCAGCTTCAGGTGCTTTGAAATGCTCTGAAGATAATCTCCACAGCACTTCAGCCATCCAATGGCCCCCTGGTAGGGCATTGTTCTAGTCACTAGACTTTACAGGAGTTACCTGTGACATTCCTGCCCTCTGCTTCCCTATTCCAGTTCTAAATACAAGTGCCCTTTGCAGTTAAAGGGAACTTGCAGCCGTAGGCAGCAGATTCCATTTACCTTCATGTTTCTTCTAGCACTGGGATTTGGAATCATCTTAAATTCTCTCTCTCTTCCTCTGCTGTGTTACATATGGGTACATGTACACATGTACTTTTAACTGCTGAAGTGCATGTATTTTAAAGGGAAAATGCATAGCAGCAGTATTTTAATGACAATTTCTCAAATTGCTGCACACAGCCAATAATCTTACAAACACTCCACAACAAGTGAGCTGAAGTGGGCTTCACTTGCTTTAGTATTTTAAACCACCTACAGGACCTTAAGAAAGTCACATAGATTTGTTTTACATTCCTTGAATAATCTTAATCAGAAAACATGTTCTGGAGTTTCTCCTGGGGAAAACTCAGGGACAGAGAGCTTCAGGGTTTGCTGTTGTGTTTGGTGGTGGACTGATAATTTATTCTTAAGTAAATAATTTGCCTGCGCTGTTACTGGAGTGCCAAATACTATCTTTCTTTACATTTGTAGTTTCTGTGTTACTCAGCTGTGTCTGTCCCTAACTGTCTGTTGCTGGTTGGCTCAAAGCAGCACTTTTGAGTCTTTTGCAGTATCGATACCAAGTGGAAAAAAACAGCTACAGTAATTCCACAGAGCTCTCCAGAGTTTTGGGTGAGGGATCAGTGTTGACTGAGGGACCTGCAGGGAGCTTATCTAACTCTCTGCTCCTCAGCTCACCCAGTGTCACTTGGACTTGTTCCTTCTGTGCTAAAAATAGTTCGTACTGCAGCTGTTTCCATGTCACTTCATTAGCAGGTGTAACTCCTTGAGTCACATGCACTGCTTCCCAGGTGCTAGTTGATTAGAAGTTCTGCAATTATCTATTTTTACATTTTCACACTGTTGAAATTTCTCTTGGATAGGTGAAAAACAAAACTGTCAACACTGTATATTAACTCAACATTTGTACTATACTGTAATGTCTTAAAATAGTTTTATTTTATGCACATTTTGTTCCTAATGGGCATTCTTTATGTCAAAGTTCTTTTTATTATTTAAAGTTATTTTATCTTTTTAAATGCATTCTGACCCCTTTACAGTACGTTTGGAGACTAAGCAGCCTCCTTCTTGTCCCATCACCCCCTAAGACCCCCTTTAAAACAAATAGGATTGTTTCTCCTTCCCTGCAGCATATCTTGTTTCATGACTTAATTACTAGGCAGTTTCAGCCATTCTCATGCTGAACTTCTCACTACCTAATGGTTAATTAAACTATTAAAATGTCATTACCTAATGATAAGATGGCAAATGTTCAAATTCCTTACAAGACCTCTTCACCTATTGAACCTTATGGTTTGCATGAAGCATGATATAATTATGGAAGGGGAACCAACAAGCTGAATTTTCCTGTTGGCTGTTTTTTGCATTGGTGTCAAGCAGGAATCAGATGCTTTGGGGTGGCCACTCCACATACAGCCTTTTGGAGCCACCATGGCAGCAGTCCAGGCATATCTTTCAGCCAGGCTTACTGTTAGGGCTGGGGTAATTACTGGCTCAGCCTTGGGTTGAAAAAGAGGCATTAATACAGAATGAAGTGCAGCCAACCAGCTGTTAGCCCTTACAGAGCAGATAAGTGATATATCCATGATAGATCAACATCACGTTCCATGCTATTGTGGTAGTCACATGTATTCCATATAATATAAATTATCTAGATTAAGAACACTTTATGAATTACAGAGTGGAACATAGTTGTCATTCTTTTAGGCTCTCCAGACACAAAGTGACAGACAATTTCTGTTCTAAGATATCAAGATCATTTCACCATTTGTTATACAAAAGTCCAGCAACTGGCCCGTCAAGAATTGAATTAAGCATACTTATACATTTGACATTTTTTTTAGCATTATTTCTCTTCCACTGTGATAAAATGAGTTATGCACACATGAAAAGGACGTCTTATTTCATATGAACATTGCATATTTGTGTCAGTGCTGGTTGAGAATTTTGTTTTTCATTCTCATCAGAATAAAATAGCAGTGCAATCCTGGTAATTTTTAAAAGATAAGGTTGACATGTCTTTTTCAATCTAGCAGCAGTGATTGAAATTTATTGCATGGAAAACAAACTTCTGATAAACACAACTTTACTTGAGGACTTTATTTCCCATACTATGACATTTCCCATGTGAATGAAATCTGAATTCCTTACAGATACAGTGTTTCTTGAAATGCATTTTGCTTTCAGTTCTATAAATCTCAATTCCTCAGAAGAGCCTGTGCCATTTCAGGAAAAATCCTTACTTACCTGGGACATCATCAGCTCTTGGCTGTTGTCTTCAGTAGTAAACAAAGCAGGTTTTAAAAAAAATACATTAGTGACTGTGAGGAGCACTAGCACACTTTGTCTGAGAAGTTGAGTTAGCAAAATGTGAATGGGAAAAAAATTCTGAAGAAAAAGTGAATTGTTTTTTAAATTTTGTAGTATGCAACTTTTAGTCTAAATAGCCTTTCTTAGCAAAATTCAATTTTTATATTTTTTTTTCAAGTCCAGCAATCGTAAATATACTGTTGACTTGCTCAATAGAATTAAAACACAGCATAGTATACTAGCAGCTGCAAAATAGACATAAGAACATTTTGCCATAAGAACAGTGAATGCCAGACATGCCTGATATAATATGGTGCCATTTTACAGCAGGTAAATTATTATAGTATATACTTTCAAATGTGTTGAGCTTTTTGTTACTACTTATGCATTTTAATATTTTTTTGGCACTTTCCAGTGGCAAGTTTGTTTTAGAAGACATCAGATTTCATTAGTGTTCAACACTGGCTAAGATTAGATTAGCTTCACACAGGGATGTTGCTTTCTGCTGTTGCTTCACATCCAGTTGTAATCAATGGATGGAATTTTTTTCCTACCATTATTCATTCCCTTTGTTACAAGTTTGGATCTTAGTACATTTCCAGTGGAAGTCTGGCACATGAGAAATTGCCTTTTTAAGTAATGGCAATTTCCCACAGGTTTCTCCTCTCTCTCTCCTCCTGAAGATGGCTCGTCCAGATCAGTAATGACAGAACATCAAGGTCCTGCTTGAGGAGGACCACACTGCTAGGCAGTATTTATTTGAGGTCATTAGAATAAGATGAAAATAATCATATGGGCACTGCAGCACAGCTGAAGGACATCTCAGGTATTGAAGTTCTGGAAGAACTAATTGGAAGGGGAAAGGAGGACGAGAAACTTGTGTTGAATTTGTTGATACTGTTTTGCTACATTGTCATCAAGTGAAAATCAGAAATAAGTTTGGGAAGAAAGGATGAGAATGTAGTTTTCCCCCTTCTGAATAAATGTGCTATGTGTTCACATCCAGCTTTGTCTGGTGTTAAGGGGCAGGTCTTGTGGGATGTGGGAACTGTTATCATTCTTGCACCTGAAAGAGCATTATGTACACATCTACATTTTTATTATTCTGCCTGAAGGCTTTAGCGCAACCAGATGGTATTTATCTGGCCATTGTAGATGAAAGAGTGTGTGAAATAGCAGCATGTGACAATGATAAACACTGAATAAAAATAGCAAGTACATATAGACTCTTTCTTAAAGAAGTCAGAGGAATTCTTGAGAGTTATTGACTCTGCTGTATATCAGTTCCAGAACAAACACTTTGAAAGCCTGTGTATGTGTGCATTTCTGAAGATCTGTATATCACTTTGATCAGTATAATTTGAAGAGGTCAGACTGGCCTAACTTCCCTTAGGGAAAATACACTTTTCCAAAAGCTTGCACTTTTGTTAGGACCCAGTTAGACAGGGAAATACAAGACTATAGAAAAGAAACTGGAGCAATAGAAAACTGTCTTTGTCTGTGGCCTAAATTTGTTCACATACATTGTCTCTCAGGGTCCAAAGAATGATAACAAACACATGGTTACAGATATGTTGAAAGAATTAAAAGAAAAATTATTAGGCTGATAAATATTAACAGAAATATAAAACATTCCAAAGTAAGTTTTATACTTATGAAATTACTAATATCTCTTCAGCTCTCTGCTAGCTGTCATCTGTTGCATGAAAGAATATTGAAGAGTATATGTAATTTATTTTAGAGTAACCAAAGAAAGGATTGATTTGACCTCAGTCTGGACATTAGCACTGGTGAAATTTTTATCATGTGTAGGATGGCTTTTTAGTATGTACATTCAGCCTCATATAAAAAACTTGTCATTCTGCATCTGTTCAAGCAGAGTGTAAGTAATAATTACCTTTTGTACTTCAATATGTAAAATACACATTTAGATGTTTGGGGAAATTTTGATAACAACACTAGTTGGCAGCATAGTTCTGTGGGGGTTCCACTAACTGTTCTCCAGAGGTCCCTTCAAAACCTAAGAATTCGGTGATTCTGTGATATTCTATAAGACATTTTTCTTGTCAAGGAAAATCCTAGTTTTATTTTGTGCAAAATGTTAAAATAAAACTTTTTTAGTAGCATGATTTAACCAGGTAAACTATCATTCAGTTTTAAGTGAATGCATTTTCACTTGTCCTCCATAGGACTAGAGCTGTCATTTTAGACCCTCTGTAATTCCCTATTAGAAGTAGTTTGAGTAACATGAAAACCTGTTTGTTAATTTGGGGTGACTTATTTGTAGTGGCACTTTCAACACAGATGTGGGCATATGTATCAATATTCTGCAGATAAGGACAATCTGAGTAAATGCAAAGTGTTTTCATACTGTAAGAACTAAACATTGTACTTCTGATCAAAAACCACATGTCAGCAAAAAGCAGCATCAGTTTATGGAGTGTATGAATGCCTTGATATAATTCATCAGAGAAAATGAAGGTCAGTCTGAGCATGAGTAGCACCTCTGCTTCTTTATCATCAGAAAACAAGGGCACAAAGATATCAACTGTGTTTGGAATTCCTGTAGCTCAGTTTCTTGTCTCCACCATCAGCCAATCTTGCATGCCTAAGGAAGAATGCAAGATTCAAGCCACCTAAAACGTGTCTAACTTTTCCCAAATCACAGACACCTGTGGGCACTGTATCTGTGTGATCACACCCCCTTGGTGGGGTAATGACCCTCTGCAGCTCCTTTCGAGCCCCAGGTGTGTGTTCCTCTGATTGTAAACCAGATTACTGTGTATCTCAGTTATTCCCAAGCAGCTCTAACTGAAGGTAAGCATCTGTAGCTTCCTTTACGGAATTTGTGATCTAAAAACACATGGTGATCAGGAAACCTCTGCTACACAAGAGGCTCTTGAAAGTATTTACACTGGAGATTCATAAAATTACCCTGCACCCTGGACCTCATGCACATGTGAGAGGAAGCATTCCACTCCCCAAGCAGCCATTTATTTATAAAGGCTCAAGAAACTCCTGATCTTTATGCAAAAGTGTATCTAAACCCTGAGGATAACAAAAACAACTTTAACTTCTCCACACTGTCAGGTTTGGCCAAAAATATGTTGCTGCTTTGAGAGTTTGTGTTTAATTTTGGGGATTTTATGCATCACAGTCCTTTTCTTCTGTTCTGTGGTGCTGTTCTCTGTTTATCAAAACAGACTGTCTGAAAGAAAAGCAAAAATATCAATACTAGCTGTTCTGGCATAGCTCCAAACCGATCCTGATTTTTTGCTATGGAGAACATTGTTTTGAACTGGTCCACTCCTTGTATCTTTTGTTTCCTTCTTTTCTTAATTGCATAGTTTGAACTTTTTTTTTCACTTCTGAAACTTCAAAAATGTTTCAGGGAAGACACAGGTGTCTCCTGAATTTGCACATTTTCAGTTACCCATGGTGGGATACCCTTTAAATGTAATCCACAGACCTAACCTGATCCAGGTTCTCTTCCTGGCAGCCTATTGATCAAAACTGTTATGCTTTTGTAGGAAACCTCCTGCTGACTCGGCCAACATACAATATTCACATATTGCTACAGAGCAGTACAAAGGCCACTGTGCCTCTGTTAGATGCACTGTTTAACAGATTAAAGCCACTCAAAGACTGTTGCAGTGAGCAATAATGTGCAAGTACTGTGGGTCTTCATCAGAGACCATCTTGGAACAGCAAGACAACTTACATTGACACTATGCTGCTCTCCATTGCTAATGTCAGTGTAGCGAAATAGAGATGCCATTTTCCAATAATAATAATTTTTAAAGATTCTTTAGATCTCAGCATCTTCAGGAAGATACAGGCAAGTGAGTATTTACCCTTGAATTTGCAGGATTTGTGGAGCTATAGTTCTTATCTTTCATCTTCATGACTTTTTCATATTTTTATGTATATATTTTTTTTTTCATATCCTTCCTTCTGCTTCCCTTCTCTGAACTGAAAATTTGGCCTTTTTAATGTCTCCTTGTTCATAATGAGGTGCTTTTCTTCCTTAAATGTTTTAGTTGGTCTTTTCTGTGGCCCTCTCTGAGTCCACTACATCCTCTATCAGGTGCAGAGACCAGAAGTGCACACATTATTTAAAATGTGGATTCATAATCTTTATCTGTAGAGTGACTCTCTTTGCCTTGTTTTTGATGTCCTTCCTCAAGCTGACCAGTATTTCGGGGATTTGGGGCTGCTGCTGAGAGGATGGTTTTAGGGAAGGGTCAGCAACTCCTAGATTGTACCCACCAAGTCCAAGTTAAGTGTCATGTAGTCAGGGTTTCAGTTATTTTTTTTCCCCATGTTTGTTTACACTGAAGCTTGGCTGCCACATTTTCTCCCTGTTTGTTCAGCTTTGAGGGCTTTTTGAAGTTCAGCCAACATTTGACTACCCAAAAGAGCTCAGGATCTTCTGAAAGAGATGTGAAAAACTGGAGCATTCACAGTTTGCTCCCTTCTTCAACTCATCAGTCATGAGAGAGTCAATCCAGTCATGAGCCTGGAATCAATCCTCGGAGAACACCAGTCGCCAAGTCTTTTCTATCCCTAAGTCCTTCCATTTACTTCCTCTCCTTTAAGCAGCTTTCTGTCTATAAAACATCATTTCCTCTAATCCTGTGGCAGCTTAATTTCTCTAATAGCCTTCAGTGTGGAACCCTGTCAGAGGCTTTATGGAAATTCAAAAATATCATGTCCAGTGAATCCCCTTTATCCTCCTGGTCCTTGACACTGTTGTAGAAATCCAGCAAGCTGATGGGGCAGGATTTCCCTTTACAGAATCCACACCAAATCTTTTTCAACAGACTGTGACTATCTGTGCTTAGTGATTTTATTACAGACCTGTCTTACCCAGTGATGTAAGACTCTGGTCTGTATTTCCCAGCATCATCTCTAAAGCCCCTTTGTAGAAGGGAAACTCCCCATTTTTCTGGCACAATGGCTGTTTGTGATGATAGGTTACACGTCTTTGTTTTTAAATTCCACATTTGAGAGCTTCTGCATGAATGCTGTCTGGTCTTGGTGACTTCCTGACATCTGACTTGTTATTTATATTTAGTCTAATATTTTCTGTCTGTTTACTTATTGATCTAGTTCCTTTGAATGATCTGGTACAAAGAATGCAGTGGGTGTAGGAATCAAACATTTTCAACAAGAAAGAATGATGCAAGCAGATATATGAGCTTCTCTTGCAAGGGCTTTTATTTGACCTTGAGCACTGCTTTTCACACTTTTGTCATCCAGTGATCCTATCCGTGGTTTATCAAGTTTACTGCTTTTAACATACTGAAAAAAGTTAAAATAGAGCACTCTTTCCATTTTTCAAGTTCATTTTTAGTCCTCTTAAGTTTGTTTACATTCGGCACGAGCAGTTTTGTGGCTTTCTTTACTTGGATGAGCATTCCATTCCTCAAAGAGAAGAAGAAGGTAGGAATATCATGGTAGCTTCCTTGATTTTTACATTAAAATCACACATATGTTTTTCAGACCCACACAGACTTTTCCTTTTGCAGTGTTGCACATGTTGTATGCAAGCTTCTATTATGGGTTTTTCTGGGGTTTGGTATTTGGTGAGTTTTTCAACAGCCTCTAGGTTGCCTTCTTTCAGACTGTGTATTTTAGAGTGTTTTGACATTTTGCTTTCCCTCCCATTGTGTACTTCCTTTAATTCATAGAATCATTTAAGTTGGAAAATACTTTCAAGATCATGAGGTCCAACCTTCAACCAAACATCAACCACACCCGCTAAACCTTATCACAAAGTGCCACATCTGCTTATTTTCTGAACACTTCCAGGGATTACAACTGCACCACTTCCATGGGCAAGCCTATTCCAGTGCATGACTACTCTTTCAGTGAAGAAAGTTTTCCTAATATCCATCCAGCCTGAACTTCCTGTGGTACAACTTGAGGCCATTTCCCTTGTCCTGTCACTAGTTGACTGGGAGAAGATGCCAACCCCAAAGAATTCTGCATTTCTGCACTGGATTCTTTCTCTACAATACTGAAATCAATTGTATTCTGGTTGCAGAGCAAGACCACACCAGGAACAGTATCTTTTGTTGTTGGTTTTCTTACTAGTTCTTCCAGGAAATATTTTTTCCCCTCTGATATTTTTGATATTTTTGTCTGATTTGTTGGGTCATCTTGGTTTGGGTTTATTTGGGATTTTTTTCCCCTGCTCATCCTGCTGAAGTATCAAAGCAGTTCAATAAAGGTAGCTGGAATCTCACACTCCTGCTGTCAGTCCTGAAATTGCAGGTCTCAGTCTGGCTTCACAGTTCCTGCTTACTATTATTAAGCTCTCTTGGAAGTAATTTAATTATTTGTCTTATATATATATTCTAGTAGAGTCTGGATTTTCCATCTACAAGGACTTTTTTGTGCTTTTGTCTCCTTATTATATAAAGTTATTATACTTCATATAATCTTTCATGCACAGTATCCTACTCTCACTTGTCCATCCTCTTCTGTCATTCCTGGTAGTCTGGTAACATTGCCCACTCCTGCAAGCCCACCAGGATGTCTGTATTACAGGAAGGAGTGATCTCTTGGTGCCAGTAATTCTTGTAATGTCTTCATATTTAGGCTACTCATGTTGGTACAGAGGCACTTCTGAATCTTGTCCTCACAATGAATTTTAGCTACATCCACCTCATGTTACATCCATCTGAACAAGTTTCTTTTTCTGGCTTTCAGTCTTGCCCAACTGCCAGTTGAAACAGTCTCTAATTTTCAGTTTTTGTGGCCAGCACCATGGCCTAATAATGATCCAGGTGCATCCCATTTCTTACTTCAAAACATCCCTCATCTCCCGAGCTGTGTCCTCCTTACACTGTGCCCCTTGTGCATGTATGGGGGCACTGACCTCTGTGTGCATGTAAGTGCTTGCACAAGGGATTGGCAGCATTCCTGCGAGCTCTATTCCTCAAGTGCAGGCTTGTTTCCTGGCTGTGAGCTTCAGTCTGGGCTGCACAGCATCCCCTCCATGCCTCCCTACATCCGCAGTACTCGCAGGTAATGGTGCTGCTCCTCCACTGCTGCCCAGGGCAACTCCTGCCATCAACCATCCTGGCCCGGGATGTTTGCTTTCTTGTCTAGTGCTGCTTTGCTCTGCTGCTGCTTTATTTTGTTAAGAGCAAGTCGTGAAATAGTTTCCTGTCAGCTGAGCTTGGGATGATGGAAAGCATGAAGCTGAGAAACAACGCAGCACTTAAATTTATGTTTGTTTTGCTGTTTGATTGTTAATTTGGTGTACAAAGTAAATGGAAGTGGAGAGACAGGATTTCTTTCTTTTGAGAGGAGATAGTTTACAAACTGCTTCAGTAGCTGAATGCTGAAGTCCAGACTAATGCTTGTTTAAGAAGTGGAGAGAGAATCTACAGTTCAGAGGAATGTCTCTACTGTCCTGGTTTTGCCTGTAGAACTATACAAACCACAACACACAATGTTCTCTTACTGAAGAGACATATTTTTACACATTTGAAATGCTACTTAGAATAAATACACATTCAGATTTCATTTTCCTTGATATCAATATCAATTTATCAGAAACATTAGTGAAGTCTGTTAAAACAGGAGAGATTTGGGGGCTCTTTAAGTGGACATAACTAAGTCAGGCCTCAGTTTGTCTGTTTTCAATTTTGAAGGACTTTGGCAACAATTACATTGCAGTAGAAGAGCCAGTATAGGAGATTGAAATCTGAGCTACTTTATTGCTGTCATATTTAAAGTGCATATAAAAATAGACTACATTAGTAATTGAAAACTAGAATATCTGTTTAAGTGTAATACTGCTGTCACAACTTTCTTAAGGGACAAGGCAAATCATTTGGAGTGGTGGAATGAATTTACATGGTTTGGAAGGGGAAGGTGTCTGAGGCCAGTTGTTTGTCCCTTCTCAGTTACAGATTTGTCAGTTTTTTGGAGCTTCACTCGTCCCTCAGTTTCCCTGGTAATGCTGGTAATTCAGAAGATAATTAGTTGGCTTTTGAAGGTGAGGAGTTGAGAACTGGTAGGATTTTGCAGGAGCCCCAAATATTGGTTTGCAATAAATTAAAAATTCTGTGGATTCAATTCCTTTCCTGGAGGCTGTTGCGCCTCATTTGTTAATCCCAGTGCAGAGATTCTGCCTCTGAAGCCTTGTGTTAGTGTGAATCCTGTTCCACCGAAGGAGGGGTACAGTGTCACAGCTGAAGAACAAAAAAATTCTCAATCCACTTTATTATTTTCAGTTCCTTCCTTCTGCTGTGCTTGGTCACTAGAAGCATTATAAACATTCTGTGTTTGTATCTGTTATTTAGTCAGATAGAAGGTTTTATTAGGAAATTATCTCGCACATGAAAGTCAGTCCATTTGGCTCCCACACAAGTTGTTAGTGTTCATTTCACCCAAATTGTACAGGGTTCTTAACTAATGCTGTCCCCAACATAATGTTTGCTTGTAATGCATGATTTGCATTTCTGTTTTGTCTCTTGAAGGAAAGTTCAGGCTTGCTCGTTCCTGCTGTTAATTATAACAAATTCTGGCAAGTTTAGGAATCTGAAAGGCCTGTCAGATGTTGGCCTTAAGGGCTAGTGTCCCTGAAGTTGGATGTAATCTGTGCATAATAAATTGCTTCAATAAGATTTTGTTTCTTAGCTTAATTACATAAGTCTTTTGGGAGTTAAGCTAATGTGAAATTAAGGGTTATGGGACCACCACAAACCTTTGGAGGTTATGGTGATAAAATCCAGCTGTTTCTTCTCACAATCAACCTCCAATATGTCATCCTTATCCAGTGGTTCTTATGTGATTGCTGCAACACTGTAGATTGGGGGAAGAAAAGTTGGGTTAGTTGCATTGAACACTGACATGAATTGGATAATTAAATACTAGTCAGATTCCCTGACTTGGCTGACTGCATGCATTACACTGTCATCTGCAGATGTCCTGAATACCTAGGCTTTGTATAAAAGGACTTCGAATCAATGTGTGGGAATCATGACCTTCCCCAAGGTAGCACCTGAAGTAGCACTGGGATTCACAAAGGTGGAAAATAATGACAAAGTTTAGGACCCTCACATATGGGGATTCCATTTAGAGTGAAAAAGACAAGAGTGGGAAGTGGTAAAAATCAGCTTGCATTGGAACTTGGGCCTAAGGTGGAAAGCCAGCAACAACACGCAGATATTTGAGGAGGGGATTTTGTTGTCTAAATAGAATTGTAGAATTGCTACACTTCAGCTTTGGTGGGGGTAGGTGTTTCTTTTGAAATATTTATGTCTTGAGTTTTGATTGGTTTATTGTTTTCCGTAATAATTTATAGCTGAGTTATAAGTAACATCAGTAAAGCCATGTTTGTTCCTATGCAAAAAAGCCTATGTGCTATGAAGAAAAAGAAATATACATGATACAATGCACGGAATGTTTTAAGTATCTTTTAAAGCTGTATCTTCAGCTCTAACTGAATTTGCATACCATAGATGCTTTTTATAGGAGTCTAGTACAGAAAAAGATTACATCATCTGGCTTCCAGGCATTTGTTTTCTAGATACAGTTTTGCATATTGTTGCAGTTCCACTTAATAGGTAATGCCACTCAAAAGAGGATTTGCAAGTCATGAACATTATAAGCATTTAAGAGATGAATAATACATCTGTCATTTTAAGACATTAATAGTATGCTTATAGGTGCTCATATAGCCAATGACCTTCATGTAGTGGCCTGGATAGTATCCTTAGAGAAACAGCCCTGCAAAATCCTTTCTTCACATTAAAGCAAGAGAAAAAAACTTCTTTTAGATAACATGGACTTCTTTGTGGTTAGTAAAAGCATTGCACATAAACCTGAAGAAACTGTCTACGTGTACCATCATTCCAGACCCTGAGTCCTTAACTTGCCATCTTGTATACTTAACTGCCATCTAATAGCTGTAGCTAGGAGACAGTTCTACCAGAAATCTCTTGGCAACTGTGGCAGCTGTGTTTGCTGCTCCATGGCCAAGAGATGGACTCGTGCCTGGATGGAGCCCTCAACCAGCTCTCCAGCTGATGGTGTGGTCCAATGTTGCTCCCTTTACCCTGTGGTTCTGTGCATGACATCCTGACAGAACCACACACAGCACCTTATAGATTTCTGCATCCAAGTGGCTCAAAACCCTAGGGATCTCTTTATCTTTTCCTTCCCTCCCCCTCTGCAAGCAGACACACACATTTGCATGAACAGGCTTTTAAAATTCCTTAAGGCAATTTCTAGTATGTGATAAGGACTGTTTTTACAGCAAAGTCCTTACAAATCAATAATCCTGTAAAGATGAAAAACAAATAGGGGGATATCTGCTTTGGCAGACAACAATAAAGATGTACACACTGTAACAATTTATTTGCACATTCATTCCTCCAGATACCCCTTACAGTTACAGGTCAAAGTCTTCTGTGCATCTGCACTGCTGTCCGAAAAATGTCAACAACCTAAAGGACCACCCAGTCTGTGTTACATTTGTTGCCTGTATGTATTGTAGGAAGGCACTTCTGGTCCCTTTTCAAACAGGATGACTGTCCGAATTTCTGAGCACTTGTCCTCACATCATGCAAATCTCTGTCCAGGGGAACCGTGGACTTCGTGCTACAGATAAATGCAAATGGTTACCAATACCTGTGCAGGACTTTACATTTACAACATGCAGTATATTACAGTAATCATGCCCAGTTTTTTTGCCATTTGTTAGTTGTAAGAAATCCCACAAGGCCATTTGAGTAATGGAGTTTTGTTTGTCCTCAATGCTTGCTTGGTAAGTTTGTCTAGGGACAAATTGAGGAAATGGGGAGGGGAGGGTCAGGGGAGGCAGTTTGCAGTAGGGCTGCCTCGAGCTCTGTGAGACAGAACAAAAATGAAGGAAAAATAGCAGCATTTTGTTCTGAGTCTTCTGGCCTGTTACACTTTTACTGAAGCATACTTTCTCCTGGAGATGCTTTGGGAAGTCACTGTAATTCCAATTTTATCATCCAGTCACAAATAAAATTTAGATTTTAAAAAGGACAAGCAAAGACTTTAAGCAAAATTGCAGGATGGATCACTTTATGACATCAAAGTTACTTTATCTGACACTATTGAATGAGTAGACAGCTGCTGAGGTCGAGGGTAATGTTTTCAAGCACAGCCTTTTATAGTTAGCAAGGTGCATTTTAGACAGTTCTTCCATGTTGTACACAGTAGTGGTCCACCATTTCAAGTATTTAGGCCAGGTGGTTTCTAAGTTCATTCTAAGTTTCTAAGTGCTCAGGATCCAAATGTAAGGAGGGAAAGTTTTTGAGCACGGAAGTTTGGCTTCCAAGGCACTTAGTCAGATTTTTTGGTGTATTTGTAACTCAGTGTTTTTTAACTCAGTTTTGTTTTTGCTCTCTTCTTAGAGTTTCTTTGTAAGGAATGCCCAAGGGTTCATATTTTCATTGACCGAATTGAACTGAAGGACATTCCAGAAGAGCAGATGTATATGAGAAGGTGGCTTCATGAACGTTTTGAAATAAAGGATAAGTGAGTAGAAATATGTAGAACTTCCTGTTTCAAGAGTCTGTCTTACTTCTTTTATATTAACAAATATACCCATGATTTCTGTGTTATTAGCAGTGCCAGCTATGGGGCTCTCTGAAGAGGTGTGATGTTG
The DNA here is from genome assembly GCA_018697195.1 of Certhia americana. Lineage (NCBI taxonomy): Eukaryota > Metazoa > Chordata > Aves > Passeriformes > Certhiidae > Certhia > Certhia americana. The sequence goes on from CM031859.1 coordinate 21,604,290, forward strand.
GTACTCCTATTGATATAATATAACATAACAAAACATAATCTGATGTAATATAACATAATATAACCTTGTGGTTAAACCTTTTCCTCAGGGGGTTGGGATTCCTCAGGTTTTGACCTTCTTCAGATTAAAGAAGTGTGAGTCTATGTTCCAGACATGATTCTGAATACTCTCCATTCATCTTCTTGTAGTTAAGTCCTGTGCAGGAATGTAAGATGCAAGCAAGAAAAAGCAGTGTGATTCTGCTTTTGTAATCAGTGTTAAGTTGGAGTGATAGAGGGGCAGGTCTTGATCTCTTCTGCCAAAATTGTTTACAAATCTTTCATCCAGACAGCGACTGGATAAAAACACAGTTAACCCCAAAATTCCTGTCTTCGCTGGGGATACGAGGTGAAGTAGAAGTTTCATTTGTCCATTTTTGAGTTGTGGCAGAAGTATTGAATTTGAATTGCCTGGCTTTCTCCATCATCTCCAGATAAAGTCACTATGCAGCAGTTTCTGGAGGACCTGGTTCTCCAGTAGGACTTTGTGCCTAAAAGAAGGATTTAAGTATTGTTTGAGAGATAATGCTTTAATTTGCCAGATCTGAAGTCCTGCTTAAGGGAGCTGAATCTGTTTACTTTGTAAATCCTTTTGAGTAAGACAGAAATTCCTCTGTTTTTTCAGTTCTGATCTGCTTTAATATTGTTCTGCCAGTCTCATACTCCACGGAAGTAAAAAATGCACTCATTTCTCCTGAGAACTTTGAATTCATATAGAAGTTAATGTGACTATCCGTAATCATGGCACTGTTACTAAAGTGTCTTAGACATTCAGGATCACTGAAAAGTTTTTTTTTTCTTTACTATTGAAAGACAGAAAATCTGAATTTAATTTAAATAGCTAAGGCGTTGATACATAAAATAAAAAGCTGTCCAGTGCCTGTCCCTTTACTTATCTAGTGAAGATGAACAAAACTGAATCATCCATGTGACATTGTAAGCTCCTGTTCACTGGAACATCTTTCCCGGGACCAAAGCAGTCTGTCAGGCAAATTTATAGATAAAACAAAACCTCAGAATTTCAAGACCCATTTATTACTGTTTTCTAAAACTAGGAGGAAAAAAATTATTACTAAGCCAAAGATCTTACTCTTGCATGTTTAGCTTCCAATATATTCAGTGTCTTGTGAGCCCTTGTATTTATTAGTTTATTTTATGAAGATGCTACTTCTTCTTCCTCCTCCTTTGTTGCTCAGTGTACTGTTTTGTCCTATAATATTGTCCAGTGCTCTGGGCTTTTCTTCTAAATGCTGAATTAAAATAATTCTTGTCAACTTTTGTATCCGATGTTGCAGTTGGTCCACAAGGAAAATATGGCCTTAATGCCTATGAGGGTTTGGGTTGAGTGTTTTGACATGCATCATATTCGTAAGGTGTACTCATTATTTGGACTTGTTACAGAGAAGCTGCTACTTATTGTGAGATCATTTGTTAAAAATGTTTGGTTAGAAGCAGTTACTGGATGAAAGTAAGGTTGCTTAAGATGTCTGAAGCTACTGTCTGATTTTGACCATCTTCTTTTTCTCTGCTTATAGGTTACTAATAGAATTTTATGATGCAAAGGATTCTAAAAGAAGAAATAAGTTCCCTGGGAAAAGTGTTCATTCCAAACTAAGCCTCAAGAAAACTTTGCCATCTTTGCTGTTTTTAGGTGGCCTGACTGCTAGTATGCTTCTGACAGAATCTGGAAGGAAACTCTATGTAAAAACATGGATATATGGAACTTTAATTGGCTGCCTGTGGGTTAGCATTAAAGCATAAGCAGATGTTAGTCTCCAATCAGTGAAATGTGCAGTCTTTTCTTGCACATTGCACCAAATTTTTTCCTGACTTTATAGAAAAAAAGTGTAAATAAAGCCTTATTGATCGAATATTGGAAATAGTAGATTTTGTGACTTAAGCCTCTGTGTGGTTGGTCTGGGGAAAATAAATGTAGATTTTCAAATTTGCTACTGATTTTTGCTGGAATAATGACAGATAAGCTGAGTCATATGATAAATTGTTTTCCCCATGAACTAACATATATCTCTCTCTGCAGATTTGAAGAAGTATGAGTTATGCATAAGGGTGTCTTATGTGGACCTGTGAATGTATTTACAGAGATTAATTTAGGGTATATATTTATTCTTCTGATATTCATGTTGAATTTTTGTTACTCTTTGGTGCATTACAGCAGCTCAGTTGCATCTATCCCAGCTGTATCGCAACTAAAATCAAAACTTCTCATTTTGTTTTTTTTTTTTAATTTTGCTCTTCAGTTTTCACTAAAACTGTGTTCTTTAAAAGGGACTGTGTAAGCTGGCAAATCATGAGATGTTACCAGAAGCAGAATAAAATGTTCCTGGGAACTATTGTTCATGGGGAAGAAGCTCTGTTTATCTAGTGCATGATTTTTGATTCTATTGCAGTATTAGCTGATTATTTTACATGTGCAAAACATTAAATTGTACCAAGCAAACAGCTTATTTTGCGCACCTCGTATTTGTGCATAAAAGGAATGTGTGCAGTGTAAGGAAATGCGAAGTTTTTGTTTCTGGCCAGAACCCTTGTAGCCTCCCTTATGTCTGCATTACCCCTTGCACCACGAGTGTTCAGCTGAGCTCACACTTCCACGTGTATGTGCCATAAGCAGAAGTTTCCTGTTACCTCATAATTTTCTGGAAGCAAACCTTGTCATTTAGGAAGTGCACAGAATCACTGTGGTTTCAGGAGTAGTAACAAGGAACATTCAGGTGTTCCTGCTAAATCTGGAGTGTGTCTTTCCCACTGACCTGATTTAGCCTGGTGTTTCATAGGCTGGCTTCATCTCTGTGCTGTAGTATCCCACTAGATTCTAAGTCATTCTAGGCCATGCAGACTGCACTTAGGTTGAAGTTATGGGGTTGATGTATATGATTTGCAGAGTAGATAATAGTCAACGAAATGCATATCCTATCAGTATTTCATCTGCTTGAAAGTATACTTTAAAAAGCAAAATCAACAAACTCTATGAAAGTCTGTGATTCCCAAGGCTGATATATTTGCTGGGGAAAGCCATTTCCTGATTCAAGGGGACAGTCTATATGTACAGCAATGGGGTAGGAAAGAAGATTTATTTTATCTTCTTCCATTAGGGAATTGGACTCCCTGTAACAAAATTAAGAACTAGAGAATATTTTTATATTGCACTTGCAAGCTTTAAATGTGCATCTCTTTCTAGCTTCAGTATGATTTGTCTTGCTTTAGAGTCCATTGTGAGTTAAACATCTCTTAAAATTATATCTCAGTTTTTCAGATTCCACTATTGCCAGTTAATTAAAGGTTTTACCGTGTGGGGTTGTTTTTTGGTTTTTTTCTTAACAGTGTTACAGAGGAATTACAGTTCCACCTTAAAATCATTCAGTGCAACTTTCAGTTTGCAGTTCTGTGTCCTTCCATAATGGATTTTGTCACTGGAGTTATTTATATCGGTGATTGATTCAGGATATGTTGATGAACCATTTTAAAAACAATGACTGGGAACAATGTTGAAAAACAGTATTGTTATGAGGCTGTGAAACAAAAAAAAAAAAAAAAAAAAAAAAAAAAAAGCCATTTTATGTAACAGCCAAATGTGCTTACATGTAGTTCTTCCTATTCTCAGCTGACTGTTACCAGTGGGTATAACCAGAAGGCAACGTTACTATGTTAGTGTGAGTTTTTTCAGTCATGGAATGAAATTTTACTCTGACATGACTACATTTCTTTGTAACAGCTAAGAATAACATTTAATTATACATCAAAAATAAATCCAAACTGCTTAATTCATTTGTAGGAAAATAACTGCTATTTTGGAGAGCCTAATTACATGAAATATTGGAACTCTCTTGCTGTTTAAGTACCAGGAATATAATTGACACAGTGCAGCAAACAAACAGGATGTTTATTTTGAACCTTATTCTCTATGTTAATCTTTTTTTTTTTTTCCTTGCCATTAATTTATAAAGTTTTGAAACTGTAATTTGCTGATGTATTTGGCATTGGGAGTATCACATGCTATTTCTAAATATGCACTGATATTAACTTGAAATATTTCTTCATTAAAATAAGAAGAGCCAATGCTCATTCAACTTTTCTGTCCTGTCTGCTTGTTCAATTTTTTCTGCCCTTTCATGTTTGTAATTTGTTTAAACAAAGACTACAAGTGTGGTTTTTAAGTCCCTGATGGAAAGACGTGCATGAAGCAGTCAACTGAAAACAAACAACTTTGTCTTTTTTTTACCCATGCAGCCAGAAATGTGTTAGAATTGATCTATGCTTGTTCCAATGCAATACACCACCAGGTCAGTTGAATTGCAGTAGCTTTTCACCCTTGAGCACCTGCACCATTTGCTTCTCATTAATGATGTTTATTAGTGTGTAGGACCACACTTTTGTCCAGGAATTAGTCTCAGTGACAATAGGCCTTGGCCTGACAGCGCTGGCAGAGTGTGGACAGACCCAGGGGCAGGAAAGAGTGCTACAAACAAATACCTGAAGCATATCTTTGTAGGAGTGCCACCAAAGTTGTAGAGACGTCTTAAATCTCAGAAGGACTTTTATGTTAAAAAACTGCCTTTGCCAGCTGAATCAGTGCCTCTGATAAGAGCTGTTTCCCTCCCACAAATACCACTCTGTTCATAATGCACAAGCTGTGCGTAAAACTTGCAAGACCACCACTAAATGCTAGTTCTGCAATGACATCCTTGTTATTTCTTTCGAGGAAGGAATTTGGCTAAGCAAGCATTAACTTACTTGATAGAGAATGCAAAAAGTGAAGTGATAAAACATTGCATGATACTGGAGTGAAAGAAATGACTGAGGAGGACACTAGGGGCTCCAACCAGGTGCAGTCCTTTGCTAACTCCTCTGAAGCATTTTACTGTACTACTTGTTTTTTCTGCTTTCAGTCAAATGTAGCATACCCTTAAAACATCTTTTGGTACTTAAAAGTTGGCCCCTCATTGTTTTGGCATTTTAGCATGCAGAGAATATATATACTTACTTCAAGGGAGAGAGAGGTAGCTATTTTGTTTTGGATAATGAAGAGGACCACGAGAAGGTTTGGGACTTTTTGTTAAAAGTGAAAAGAGGTACTTTTCCTGTCACCACCTCCAAGTAAAAAAACACTTAAGGACAACAATTTCAACTATACAATAGAAAACCAGCTAACAGGTTCAAGATCTTGGCTCCTGCTTTATAATGCTTTTCCATTCTAAATATGGAAACCAGAGTTTGGTCCTAACCTGCAGTTCTAGGTCACTTTTTTAGCAGAGTGGCTCTGGTGGCAGGGCTTGGAACAAATGCAGTGGGGTTTTCTCTTGTCCTCATTTTCATGTTCTTGCCTGTCTCATCAGTTTGGAGCTCTGTAGTCCCAGTGAAGTGTGCTGTGCAATTTGTTGAGCATAAGGCAAAAGAAGAAATTGTTACTTTAGTTTGTATAATGGCAAAAGTCACACAAGTCAAATGCAGCATGTCCAGAGAAGGAAAAGCAACAGTAATCTGAAACAAAGATTAGAAACATCAGCTCCAGTCAGGCATGACCACATCTGACTGATTCCAGGGAAAATTTGTTTTCTGTGTGTGGACCAGTTTCCCTGTCAGCATGGTGAATATTTCTCTCACCTGTCCAGACTCAGTCACAGATCTGCAGCCTTACCCTAGGCTGACTGCAATCTCTCTTTTCTAATGAGTGCTTCAGCACTTCTCGGACTGATGTGAATCTTTGGTTTCCTTCATTCTTCTGGAACCAAAGAATTTCACTGTTTTCAGCCTGATAAACTGCTGACATACCACTGCCACCTGCCTCCTAATACGTTCTCCTTTAGAGGACTGGCATTTGGTGGGCAGACACCAGTGGAAAGGCAAGGATCTGTAGCTGGTGGGCTGGAAGGAGGTGTTGCTGTTGAAAGATGGGGTGCTCAACTCTGAGCCACTTGGTCTAGTGGAACATGTCCCTGCCCATGGCAGGTGGTTTGGAACTAGATGGTCTTTAAGGTCTCTTCCAACCAAACTACTCTGTGAAGCCTATGCTGGACATACAAGATGGATCTTGCTCCCTCCTGACTGTGCCAGAGCCTGCTCCTTCACTGACTGGCACTTGGCAAGGCTTTGAGTAAAGGCAAAGGCCAGACACTCCCCTGAAAAACAGTGACTTGTTCCTGGGTCATATTTGTGATGTGAAAGCTCCATTAGTTAGGCTTGTACAAACTATTCCACAGCCTTTTATCTTCTGTGGGAACTCAGTTTTCGAAGGACATTTTGATGCCTTTGTTTGTATTCCCTGTGTGACTAATTCAAACCAGAGCCATTTCAACCTGTTTGCCTGACAGGCCCAGAGAACCTAGAGAGGATGCAGATGTTCAGGGGCAGAAGTCGCTGCCAGTTTTCTGGCTGTGCAGTGACAGAGCTGCTGGTCAGAACTGCTGGGCTCCCCACAAAGCCTGTGCAGAAAACAGGCCCCTCAAATCCCAGTGCCGCCATCACAGCCTGTGAGAGCCATCACCACAGTACAAACGGTTTCAGAGTGGTAGATCCTGAAACACACTTGGCTTGTTTGCAAAGTATCCAGAATGTGGTGCTCTCTCCATAGGATGGGCTGGGCTTCATTGTTGCTTGGAAGCATGGATAAGTTGCAGTTTTGCCTACTTTGGGGCATCAGAGCCTGACACTGTTATGAGAAGTAGGAGATAGTCTCAATAACTCCTGGCCTGAAAAAGACCAGAGATATTTTACTTTTCCCACCATTCCATGCCCTCAGGGAGTCCCCAGTGCTGCTTTTAACCTGGCTAGGTTGGAAAAGATTTGAAGATTTATAGATTGCCTGATGCCAAAGGCATTGGCTGGGTACATGAATGTCTGCATTCAGCTTTGGTCCTGGGCATTTCTGAACTGCCCTGGGAATGAGGTGAAAGCAGATATGGCCCAAAGCTCACACCAGTCTGCAGACAGAGGTTACAGAGAGAGGAACAGGGGAAGGGTTCCACCCTAAAGTGCCATATTTCTGAAGTGCCTTTCCATGTTAGGAGTGAATCCAAATCTGTGGGCAGCAGCAAATCTTGTCACTACTATAGTTGTGTCCCACACCCCACACCAAGACCCCCCTTCCCTGTCTTCTTCAGGGACACTCACAAAAGCTGAAATTGCCAAAGCAGTTTTGAATTTCTGGATATAACCAGACCCTGGCCTTATTCAGCTCTGCAACTATTTCATCCAATTGGGACCACAAGGGAAACAGAATTTAATTTCCAGTTGGCCAAGATGGGAGAGTTGACACTGTAATGATCCCAGAAAGTATCAAATGCTCTACAACATCATTAAGCACAAATAGAAGATAATGCAGATTTCTCAAGGCTGAAACCTGACCTGGAGGTATTAAGTTAAATTACTTTTCATGCTGTATGCATTACAGTCACTGGTTAAGGCTGTCACGGTTTAGCAGGCATTTGCATCTCCTATAGTGTCCTGTTGCACTTTTAAACAGAAACACTATAGGTCCAGAAAATAGCATTGCCTTTATGCTAGTTAGCACCTAAGTCTTTTAAAGTCTTGCGTGATAAACAAGCTATAAAATTTTACCTCTAATCTGTATCACCTAGAAGTAGTTTTTGGCTTCTATAAACAACAAAGTCTTCACTTTTTGTCACATGAGGTACAAAAAAAGTTGATTTGACATCAGGATGCTTTAATACCTGTTTATCACAAAGCATTGCATTAGTATGGTCACATACTGAGAAATATTAAAAATACTTTAAAAACACACACTTTTTATAGCCAGAGGAGATAAATCAAAATGCAGAAATACTTTTTTCTGGCATCCCACACTTGTAGCTAGGACTTAGCTGTTGTCATAGGTGAATAACCTGGTTCACGCAGCTGTTTAAAGACAGAGAAATAGAAGTTGCTGGAGAAATGGTGTTTTTACTGTCCAGAAAAGAAAAGGTATTCCAAAGAGCTGACAAATAATTCTGCATAACCCATAGTAGTTCTGTTGGCACAGGATATGGTATTGTTTTCTAAGTTTAAACAGTAATGAGAGATTGTGCGTACATATCCTGATACTCTCAATTGTATTCCTGACAAAATCACAAGAGATTCAAGAAGTCTCAGTGCTTAGAACACATCCCCTTTTGCACCACAGGGTTGGAAATGCCAAGTGGTTGCTGTCGCTAGCTCATCCTGTGTATCCCATTGGAATGTTGGCTGCTGCTTTTAGGGCCAGTTTAAAACTCACAATTATTCTTGGCAGCGCAAACACATATGAAAGCAGAGGTGTGAACAGGGACATGTACCATCACCAAGGATGCTGGGCACTGTGAGAATGCCTGGGCAGCCCATCAATTAGCCCTGCAGAAGCCAGGAGTGGGAACTAAGGCAAACACAGAGCTGCAGTCACAGTGAGACAACCACGGGCCTGTTTGAAGAGTGAGTCTCAGCACAAGGGTGGGCACTGGCAGCGCCACAGGGGTTACTCCATGTGCATGGCAGAGGCAGTGTCTCCAGGAGCCACATCAAGCTCAGCTGAAGTAAACAGAGACTTCATATTCCTTTTTTAATAGAAGAACAAATTTGAAGTCTGAAAAAAAACCCATCCTCTCCAAGTTATGTGACATCCTAGAAAGGAAGAAGTACTTCTGAACCCTCCCAAGTTTGGAGTAATTTTGTGATCAAATGATGCTGTAGAACAATTCAATAAGGGTCTGCCAGACTACAGGTTCTCATCTGCCTCTTCTTTCTCAGCTCAGGTCAAATCTTCCCACATGCAGTTATATAAGCTCCCCTTATTCCTTAGATGCCTGACATAAATTAAGCCTAGCTTGCAGAATAATTTAGGATTTGCAGCTGCTGAAGAAGGCAACACATAAAGAATATGCACACATCACTATACCTGGTACAGTGTACTTCTTGGATTGAATAATCAGGAAATACTTCCAGGCTCTGGTTTTCTGTTTATAATATGATGGCAATGGTCTTCCTTGCATTTCAGAGGTGTTCAACAAACACTTTATTTTGTGAAGTTTTGGTGGTTTTTTATAGTATTCACCATTACAATATCAGAAAGAAATGTGTGATTCTGTCTTCATAGCCAGGTTTATTTACCAAGGAGACAGTAATGGATGGGAAGACCATCTGAGTGAGCTCAAGTGTTCTTAAGTGAGCTCAGAATAACATGCAGAGAGGCCAAAATGAGATCCTTCACATCCTTTTCCCACACACCACTTCCCAGTTGCCTCCATGCTTTTTTGTTCTTCAGTCTCCTCTCCATCCCCTGATTTCCACCTCAGTGTTCACACACTTCAGGTTCCCCCAGTTCTCTGCCAGGATTCCTTTTGTCTATTAAGTCTACTTTTCCAAATTATCCCCTTCTCTTGCGTGTCTCACTTCCCCTGAATGCAGTTCAACTGATGTCCTCTCATGCAGACTGGAAACAAACAGTTTTAAAAAAAAAACCAACCAAAAAAATCTCTACTTTCAAGTATCTGGATTTAAAGTTGCTTTGGCCTGAAGCAGTTATGAATTGCAAGTTCTAGGGAAGTCCCACTCCAGGCCCTGGAACATGTCCCATGCTCATGAACTCACCAGAGAACAAAGACTGCAATCTCTAGCTGGCCTCTGGCAAGCACATGTGAGCTGCAGCTGGCTTGGTTTTTATCCAAAGTTCTATGAATTGGCCAAATTTTCACTGAGAGTAAAGAAGTCCATCTCAACAGTAAGGTTAAATTTTGTCCAGTTCCAAGTCCCTCTTCCGATAAGAAAAAAAACACCACTGCTTTTCAAGGATTTCCAGAGTACTGTGAGGGGAAAGTGGGTTTTTGTTTGTCTTCAATCTGGTCATGATTAGGTTAAGGAAAAAAGGTGCTCTCAGAAACATAAACTGTTTTGGCTGAAACTTTTAAGAAAACCCAGCCTTCAACACACACCTGGCAAGCAAAGTGTGGCTTAAATATTTGCTAATTAAGCAAAAATAATAAATAATTATAAATTTATATAAATGATAAATAAACCCAGGACTGGGAAGACAAGATGCATTGCACAGTCCAAAACTTAAGTTGCACTATAAGCAATGTATGTAGCTTGCATCTTTCCCTCCCTCAGCCTCAAACTCTGAGAAAATTTGGACTCAAGGATCAATGTGGGATTGGTTGTGGTTTGGATCAGCCTTTGTTTTTAACAGGGTGTTTTCAGTAAATCCATTTTATGGCTGCACATATCTCAGATTTGCTTTCCATGTAATGAAGTTTGGCTACTTGAGCCAAACCCAGTAATACGCCTAGTAAGCTTGGCTACACAAATGAGGTTACAAAGGTTTAACTAAACCAAAGGGCTGAAGCAGAGAGTAGCTAAGTCATGTGCAGAATATCTGAGTGGTTTTTTATCTCGTGTAAGCAAATACTGTGTTTTGTTCACTGAGTATCAGTTTCTAACACTGTTCCTAAGTGTACCTTCATCATCCAGCACTGATGTGTCTCAAGTGCTTGGAATCAGTCCTGCCACCCAGGTGGGGTCACTGTTGCTATAACCAAACTGCCTGGCTGATATTACTAACTTCTGCCTGGAAGAATTTTGACAATTTGATCATAAAATGCATTAGAAACATGAGCCTTAAGGCTGAAGGAAAGAATGCAGGCTTTAATTGAGAAGAGAAGTGATTCCTGTCATGAAAAGGACCCTACAGCACACAGTTCTTCAGTCATACAGTATGCCAGTACTACATGCTAGCAATAGCCACATGCCTTCAATGTTCAGGCTCATGGTGTTCCTTTTTGGGAGTTGCAGCATCCTCTTTAGCCCCACAGACAAGCTGGCTTGCCAAGGCAGTTGGAGTTTGCATCTTCATGCTGTGTGAGTTGGTTGTTGAGAGGCAGAGCTATAAGACCCTAGCACTCTGCCAAGCCTCATATCCTTCTCTGTTCTGGATCCAAGAGTTCCTCTTACACCACCTGCCACCTCAGTGACTCTGTTGAGTTTGTACAGGAACAGAGCCAAGGAGCAGCTTCAGACAAACAGCAGAGATCTCAGTCAAGAGGCAAGTATGAGCCAAGAGGCTTGTCCAGTGTTTGCTAAGATGTAATTTGTTCACAACAGCAGCAGCTCAGCCAGCATCTTGGATTAAACCCCAGAATTTGGGCCCAGCTGACACATGCAGTGTGGATGCTGTCTTACACATTGCTGACACGAGCCTCCCCTTGCTCATATCCCGTCCCAAGGCACTCAGCTACCACAGTCGGTGAGGCTACATCCTCTGTGTATTTTGCCTTCTTTACTTCTGCTGTCATCACTGACCAAACTACAGCCCTGAGCACTGGGGTACCAGCTACTTTTTTCCCTGAAAATGAGCTAAATGTACTCAAACTCACCTGTCCTCTCAGGAAGCCAGTCACCAGCGGGTGACACTCCATCCCTGCAAGCTCAGTCTCCATTGGAGGCAGGAGCCTGGAGCTGAATGCCCCATCTTATCCTACTTTCCATCCCCAGTACCCCTGCAGTGATATGGGCTAGCTTTTTGAGACATTTCACACCTGATTCCCATCCTGGGAGAAGCTGTTACATTGAGCTACACAGGAGGACCAGAGAGCTCTGACAGTTTGTAAGCCAGAGGGCTGGAGCTGTAAGGGGGTAGTTGCTGTCCGGCAGCACCCACATGCTGATGCCAAGCACACTCCGGGGCTGTGGCCATGCCCCTCCTGGCATCTGACCAGTGCGTGGCTCAGGTGCCCACAGCAAGCACACCAGCACATAGGGAATGCATGGGTGTTTGGGCATAAGGACTGTTAGCTTTTCCTTTCCCTTATCTAGTGTTTTCCCTCATTAAGCCACAAATACAGGAGGGGCACACTGGTTTTCATCACAGTGAAGAAGTCAATCACGGATCCCAGATCCATATCTTTCTGTGTGGTTTATAAGGAAGCTTCAAACCTGAGCTGCCCTGCATGCACAGCTTTTGTGACACAGTGGCTACTCCAAGGTAGCCAAAGCATATTAATGCATATTTTCTGTAGGAGAGATGTTCCCTCACCAGTCCTGTGCCAGAGCGCTGAAGAGCCCGGGCTGTGACGGACTCTTTCCACCTGCCCTTTGCAGATAATCCCGCTTAGCCCGAACAAACCCCAGGAGCAGCCGCTGCTGAGAGCCGCCACCTCTTCTTCCCTGCGCCTGTGGGAAACTCGGCTGGAAGCGGCCGCTGGAGCGAGGCCCTGGCTCTCGCAGCAGGGACTTGGCAGCACTGGGAATAGGGGTCAATAGGGAGGGCATGTCCGAAGATGCAGGGCAGGCACTGTAACACCAAAAGGTAAAGAAGGCAGGGAGGGAGACAATTAAGCGCTAACGAGAACAGTGTGCTGCCGGTATTTGCGGGTGACCGTAGAGATGGGGTACGGCTCGGGCACGGCTGGCTCGGGAGGGAAGGGAAGGGAAGAGATGGAGACGGTTCGGGGACGGCTGGCTCGGGAGGGAAGGGCAGCGGGAGATCGAAGGAGCCTCAGCCCAGCGTTTGCCTCTGCCACCATCTCGTGGAGATCCAGCAGATCCCAGCGCCAGGCCGTTCTCACAGCAAAGGGAAAAGGAGCAGAGAGCTAATCCTCGCGTTTTACAGACAGTGCTGCCGCCGTGACCCCCGGGGCAGCGGAGAGGCCGGGAGCTCACTGAACGGGATGGACCAAGGGTCCATTCCCAGGCGATGTGCCCAGCCCAGGACAGATTATCCCCAGGTGATGTGCAATACGTGCCCCAACCAGGGCAAGCCCGAAAAGGTCTGTCTGACTGACCTGAGCTCATCTGCACTCAGCAGGCCCACAGAAACAGAGTTAGAGACCTGCCTTCCAAGGAGCCCTCAGTCCTGAGCAGTGCTGCAAGAGGATGGGACGCTTCTCCTCCAATGCTGGCATAAATACTGTTTGCAGGGAGGAAGAAAAGGTCCTGCCTGCTCCTTTTTCTATGGGATGGTCAGATAAACAAAACAGCGATGGTAGTAAGACAGGTTCACAGTAGAAACCAAGAAAATCAGCCTAGAAAACAGAATTTCATGGGAGGGCAGAAAAGGAAGAGGACTGCCAAAATAATGGAAAAGATTTATAGTTTCCTACTGAAAATATGTGAAGCAGTTTTGAGCTTCAGTTCAGCTGCTTTTAGAAACCAGTGACAGTAAAAGGCCTTAATGCGCAATGCTTTATGTAGGAAACTCAATGCACCACAGACTAATTTCCACATTTGAGATTCTCTGTGGCCTGATAATGAATAAGAAGTGTCTCTGGGGGTGTTGTGTGGGGGTCAGTGAGCTGCAACCTTAGCCAGATTGAAGGGGGCTGAGGATTAAGGCCAGGCAAACCCGGTGATGCTTACTGAGCACCCTCAGAAAACAGAGTAACCAAGCAAACACTGGGTGTTTCACATGTGCTTTACCCATGCAGAGCCTGGTTAGCTGGGCTTCAGGTTCCATGTTTTGACTAAGCAGAACATTCTGAGTTGGAAAGGATCCACTAAAGTCATTAAGCCCAAGTCCTAAGAGAATGGCCCACACAGGAACAGAACCCACAGCCTTGCCATTATTAGCACCATACCCTGACCAAATAAGCCAATCTCACAGAACAAAATACTTCCCCTACCCTCCTCCCCACTCCTACTTTGCTGCAAAAATCAGAGAGTAGAGATATCCCTGTGCTTTGACTTCCATCTCCTTCAGAAAGAAAAGGCTTTCTCATCTCAATTTTGAGGGATCCCAAGTGTGGACTGTTTTGCTTTTGGATCTCGTGCCAAGCCCTCTGCATTCCTCTGCTCAATTTTTGGCTGTCCCAGCTAGAAAAATGGTGTCTGATTAAATCTGTGGGTGGTGATCAGCAGGTCCCCAAGCTATAGCTGTGCAGACAAAGCATTTGGCATCACACTTGTCTCAGACAACCTGAGACATCCCTGATATACACAGCTAGAGGAGATCTGGGCTCCCTTATAGCAGCCAGAGGAGTCTAGACCCCTTCACTTCCCTATACTATGACATGGGAAACAAATGTCCAGTGTTTCCTTCATCTGAACAATTTTAGACATTGATTCCAGGAGAAGAAGAAACAGAGCCTAGCCTGATTCATTATTTTGACTGTATGTCTGTATGGAAGGCCCAGCCTGAGCAGCTCAGGCACAGACACCCATGGTGGAAGTTGACTGCCTTGAGCCAGGAGAATGCTGGGCCCTCTCCCTCTGCCTCCACTGGGCCACCAGAGATGCCTCAGCACCTGCAGCCCAGGGGGAAGGGCTGCAGGCAGTGTAGCCACCCTGAGCAGAGGGGTCATCTCCTGCCATCCTCTGCCCCTGGCCTGGGGCACAGAAGTTGATGTGGGTGCCAACCTCTCAGGGATTGTTAGAAACTGAGCTGCAAAAGCAATGTGTCTGTGGTTTGGCTTGTGTGTCTTGAGATCCTCTCACAGAGCATCCCACCCTCCTCCTTTTGGGGATGGGTCTCAGGAGAGGTCTGCCCTCTTGCCAAGTCTGCTTTCTCTGCCTCCTTTTTTTCTTGATATCCAGCTGATATAGAGCAACTTGTTTTGTCCTGTGGAGACCAACAGAAACCGAGTTATATTTAGCAATGTTCCCATACAAAAGATCAGTCTTGTTAGGCAATGTTGGATGTACTGCATCTAGTGAACTACATGGCTAAGTGCCATATTCTAATCCAGAAATTTCTATTGCTCAAGCAAACAGGAAGCCCAGAAAATGCAATTATGTGCCTACATTTAGAAGGAAAAATCTAAGCCATGGTTAGATCTATTTCTAACTTACTTCAGAAACTTCTAAAATGCATTTCAAGGTAGTCAGTGGTGCACTTAGAGGATGATCAAGAGACACACCTTAAAGCTTAACACCGTTATTCACACTGAAAACTTGGCACAGTGAGAAGGCTGGGGCTGTGGGCTCTGCACAGGGTCCAGCTGTGACACACTCCCATTGGGTTCAGAGTAAATTATTCCTATCTGGTTTTCAACAAACTTGCATTAAAGTCACTGGACTGTTACAAGTTTTATTTCTCCTCTCAGGCAAGATCATTTGCTCTGTAGTGCTAATGATCTCCAAAGCCTTCCTGCTGTTTAACTCTCCATGCAGAGTGATGCATGATGAAAGCAGGGCTGTATTTTATTACATTATAACAGTGTTTCTCAAACTCCTGTAATAAAATACCTGCAGCAGAGCCAGAATGTCCAAAGCATCCTGGTGTGTATTCAACAACATACCATATACAGCTATCTGTGCAGCCCACAGTCAATGAGAGCCAAAGAACAGAAGATGGAGGAATTGGTCTAGTCTCACATTAGATACAATGGAGAACTATATTAAATCATGTATTTTTTAATTGCACAGTATTACAAATTTCTCAAAATAGCTGCACTAAAAGTTGTCTTGACAATATTCTCAGCAAAAATGCAGTAATTTTGCTTCTTTTACCTCGAGCAGATTATAATGGGGATATGAATATACCATTTCTAAAATAGAATTGCCAACTTCTTTACTAAAATAAATTGCTCCTTTTCACTTTACAATGGATATGCTGTTCATAGCAGGCATGTTTAAGAGTTAATTTTCCTAATGAACACAGACTGATGAAAGCCTGACTTTCCCATGCTGCCCTGGAGATGTTGTATTGACTTATATTTTGTTGTCTAAAGCTGTCAGGATTGTATGTGCTGACCAAACTGGAATTTTGCTTCCAGCTTTTCACCTCTCCTCATCATTTCCCATTGTTCCATCAGTTTACATAATTCCTAATGCTGCAGCCCATAGACCCCTGCATCTTGCTCCTGCTGCCCATGTCAGGACAATCACTGGGGGCTGTCCATGGCCAAGTGCATATGGGAAGGTAATGTTTTCTCTTGTCTGCCTTTCCTCAAAGGAAAAATTGGCCAAGGTTTGCAGAGAGGCTTCATTTAGACACCAAATGTGCTCAAGTGGTTAAAAAATAAGCTTAGCACTTGGTGAAACCTTTCAAATTCTACCTCCATGACTCTCAACAAGGCAGTTAAGTTTCATAAATCCTCTTGCCTCTCATGAAGCTCAGTGATTACATAATCACAGTAAGGTTGAGGTGGGAAGGAACCTCAGAAAATCATCTGGCCCAAGTCCAGGATCACCTAGCAGGGTTTTCCAGGACCCTGTCCAGCGAGGTTTTAAAAATCACCAAGGCTTGTTCATGGGTTGTTAGGGTTTAGTAGTGTACCACTTTGGCGTGCTTGCTGAGCCCCTGCATGCAGGCCAGCAGCTGACAGACCTTTTTTCTCTACTCTGCTACTGTAGAGAGAGAGAAGATATGGAATTCCAGCTGCCGAAGCAAGGGAGGCAGGTTGGGGTATGTTAGCAATTCCAGAAGGGATTTCTAATAAGAGAGGGATATATGGCGTTTATGTACTAGTATAGTGGGATAAGATTATATTAAAGAAAAGGTGAGATTAAAAGTGTGTCTTCTTTAGTGCTTTTGTGCAGTCCATCCAAGGCACATTTGGAGAAAAGGCAATTTCTCTCCTCCCCTTGTTCTTCCTCTGAAGTCCATGTACGCCAGAATGACAGGGTCCCTGGGTCAGGACTCTTTTTGTGTTGCCTCACTTTTCCTTCCTGGAATCTGTTTTCTTCTAAGGTTTGTGCTTTCAGGTGTTTCAGCTGCAACAATTCTTATCAGGTTTGTATCACACAGGAAGCTTGACAGCACATCAGCCTTTCAGCTACCGCCTGTTTGATCAGGTGCAGAGAGGTAGCAGGGAGAATTCAAATGTCTCTCTTTCTATATAATAGCTATTGTTTCCTCTATCTCCAGAGCTAGAAAAGAAAGATGTTGTTTCCCATCTTTGCTTCTAAAAGCTATGGTTTTCAAACAGCGTTTTGATCTGACTTTCACTGACTGTCAAGGCAACCAGTTCCTGGCTTGCACACAAAGGGCACTCACTCTCCCTTGCCTACTTGGGTCATTAAACCTCAGAGCCTCATTCACTGCTCTTGTTCGTTTCAAGCTGGGAAACTATTGCTGCCAGCTAGGTTTGTAAGGCTACTGTGCCATCTTTGTAAAGTTCCATGTTGGTTTTCCAAAATAACATGTAAATCCATAGAGCACTGTGCCACTAACATTCAATTCTTAGTTAATGAATTGCACCAAGAAAAAACATCTCTCAATTATTTCAATGTGACATAAAGTATGTCTCAAGAAAACTAAAGCATTGATGGTGAGTGCAAAGGATAATAAGGAAGAGTGGACAGATAAATAGTGTGGTCTCGATGATTTTAAAACTGCATGAATGTGAGAAGCCTGCATCTGATTAATGAAATCCATTCCTCACATCTTCTCTCTCCTTTGCTCTGCTTATGGCAGGGGAGAAAATTCATCCCTGCTGTAAGCCAACTGAAGTCATTCTGATCTCTCTGTTTTTCATGCTTACTGCTGTGTTTTTTGTATTTATATGAAGAAATAGCATAAAGAAAAGAGAAAGAAAAATTAGGCAAAGTTACAATAACAAGTGAGATACCAAGAAAAGATTAAAGCTTGAAACAAAATGTTAGAACTCAGCATGGAGTCAAACACACAAAAATTCAGCCTTATATCTTTATATCTCCTCTCCCCTCTCTGTCTGTACAATGTCTTGATAGACTGTCATCAGCTTGCCATCTCACAAATGCCTGGTATATTTTATATCTTAAAAATTGAAAATACAGAAGGTCAAAATTGCACTTTTAAATAAGGATATATTTCATGTAGGAAACACAAATTCCAACTAACCTAAATGTGTTTGTGTCAAATATAGAAGGAGTTTCCCAAGGAAACTTCTCTTTAGTGTTGGTGCAGACTGCCCACTCCATGCCAAGGAAGGGCGTGAGAATCCACATTGGAGGAAAAGAGAAAGGGACCCTCAATTTCTGTTCTTGCTCTTTGTGTCAAATGTGATGCTGATCAAGTTTGTAAAGTCTGTACATGTATCTCTTTATATATGTGTGTGTTTCTAGGCACATATATCTATATATAGGTATATATCTGTATATAGGTAATGCCTTGAAATTAACACAGCTCAATCCTGTTGAATCTTCCAAATTTGGAGGCAGAAAAAGAGTAATTTTTAGCATTGCATCTTCACATAGACCCATCTAAATCTTATCTATGTCTTCTTTGTGTCTGGGCCCAAATCCCTATGCCTCAGTATAGAATGTATTTATTTTATTTGGTAACACAGGTGAAGTCCAATAAAAATGAATTGTCCCCTCATTGTCCTGATCCTTTCTGTTTAGGTAAGAATAAAATTAAAAGGTTAACTGGCAATGGAAAATCTCACACATTGGACAATGGAAAACTGCAGGAGTTTGGGGCTCATTCTGTTATTGAGTAGCAGTAAATAGTATCTTTTGTCTTCCTAGCTAGTCCTTTTGCATAAGTCACCATTGTCTTATAGTCTTTCAATTGCAAAGCAGACTCCCTGCAGAACACCAGCCCTGGCCAGCAGCAAGGGCATGCTGTATGCACACCTGGGGAAATCTGATGTATGGATTGCAGTGTAATAAAGAGGCATCCATATAAACCTGGGGTTTAGACAAAACCAGTTGTGGTAACTCCATGTACTGAGGTTGCAAAGCTCATGTAAAAAGAAAGCCAAATTAGAAATGCTACACTGATGGCTTGAGTACCATGGCAATGGCTCATTGAGGTGTTTGCAGTGCAGACCTGCTCCACACAAGCACAGAGCAGCAGTCAGGGAGAGGGGTAAACTGAACAGTCCACAGCTGTTACAGACACACCAAACACTTCTGTTGCCTCCTCAGGATAAAATTCATGATGTCTGGATACAGCTGTGTTTGTGAGCCCAGCTAAGAGTATCTGCCCAGATAAGTGAATCAAAGCTGAACTAGAAGATATGGTTGTATAAGCAAGGTAATTGTCTTTGGATATGAGGTAGGTGCCTAGTCATCTAACATGCTTGCTCTGGAGTATTCTGCCATACTGAGACATTTTTTAAGAAAATTTTGTTGGATGGCAACTAAGATTTCATCCATCTGTACCTCAAGAAGAGTCCAATTCCAGTGGAAGACAATCCCCATAAAATAAAAGTTTACATAGAGCACTGAAGTATTTGTCAGTCATGTCAAAAAACATGGCTGAAAACTCCCAGTGAACAGACAGCAGCCCTCCTTTCTCAGAAACATTGCAACTTCCTGGCAGGTTCAGTAATTTAACATGAATAGCCTTGTAATTTTAATGATATTTTATATTTACTAGTATTTCTTTTTCACAGATTCACAGAATTTTTGAGGTTCAAAGGGACCTCTGGAGATGGTATGATTCAACCTACTTGCTCAAGCAGGATGACCCAGAACTGGCTGCCCAGGAGCATGTCTAGTTGGCTTTTGAGTATGTCCAAGGACAAAGACTCCCCAGCCTCTCTGGGCAATCTTAGTGCCGGTGCTTAATCACCTTCACAGAAAAATTTCCTTGTATTCTGATGGCACTTCCTGTGTTTCATATTTACAGAATCACAGAATCACAGAATCACAGAATCACTAGGTTGGAAGAGACCTCCAAGATCATCGAGTCCAAACCATGCCCTAACACCTCAACTAAACCATGGCACCAAGTGCCACATCCAGTCTTTTTTTAAACACATGCAGGGATGGTGACTCCATCACCACCCCAGGCACCATTCCAGTACTTTATCACCCTTTCTGTAAAAAACTTTTTCCTAATATCCAACCTAAATTTCCCTTGGCACAGCTTGAGACTATGCCCTCTCGTTCTGTCTGTTGTTGCCTGGAGAAAGACACTGACCCCCACCCACCTCTCAGGCAGTTGTAGAGAGTGAAGAGGTCACTCCCAAGTCTCCTTTTCTCAGAGTGTTCAGACTGAACACTCCCTGCCCCCTCAGTCATTCTTCACAGGGTTTGTGTTCCCTGACCCTCACCAGCCTCGTTGCCTTCTCTGGACGCACTCCAGTGTATCAATGTCCTTCCCAAACTGAGAGGCCAGAACTGGACACAGCATTCAAGGTGTGGCCTCACCAGTGCCCAGTACAGAGGCAGAATGACCTCCCTGCTCCTGCTGGTGACACCATTCCTGATACAGGCCAGGATGCCCTTGGCTTTCTTGGCCACCAGGGCACAGAGCTGGCTCATGTTCAGCTGGCTGTCACCAGCACCCCCAGGTCCCTTTCTGCCTGTGCACTGTGCAGCCACACTAACCCCAGCCTGTAACACCGCAGAGGGTATTGTGGCTGAAAAAGCAGGATGGCCAGGGTATCAGACCCAGCCAGCATGGGTTTAGGAGAGGTAGGTCATCTTTGACCAACCTCATCTCCTTTTATGACCAGCTGACCCACCTGCTGGCTGCAGGAAAGGCTGTGGGTGTTGTGTATATGGACTTCAGCAAGGCCTTTGACATTGTTTCCCACAGCACGCTCCTGGAAAAGCTGGCAGCCCATGGCTTGGACAGGAGCACTCTGTGCTGGGTTAGGAACTGGCTGGATGGCCGGGCCCAGGGAGTGGTGGTGAGCAGTGCTGCATCCAGCTGGGGGCCAGGCACCAGTGGTGTCCCTCAGGGGTCTGTGCTGGGGCCAGTCCTGTTCAAGGTTTTTATTGACAACATGGATGATGGTATTGAGTCTTTCATCAGTAAATTTGCAGATGGCACTAGGCTGGGAGCGTTGGTTTATCTGTTGGAAGGAAGGAGGGCTCTGCAGAGAGACCTGGAATGGTTGGATGGATGGGCACAGTCCAACAGGATGAAGTTTAATAAATCCAAATGCTGAGTCCTGCATGAATTCCCTCCAGTTGCAATGGGAGGACTGGAGACAAAACCTTTCCCTTTTGGCTTCACTTATAGTCAGTGGAGAGATAGAGCAAGAGCCTTACCACAGAATCTATCCCATTCTATCCATTCTAATACAGATTTTTAAGAGAGATGGGATAAATCAGTGAGGGCTATCTCTCTCCACCAGGGAAGGAGCTTAAGCAGCTAGTTCAGTATAAAACATGTACCTTGCATGCAGTTCAGGTCAGTAAGATGAGCCATACCCTTGCCATCTTTTTAATTTATTTTAATTTCCTATCTGTAAAATGATGCTTCCTTTTTTCTCCCATCTATTTGAACTGTATGTAACTACTATGTTAGGTTATGTTTTGCCTGGTGTCTAGAAAAATGACAACTGACATACTTATGAGCTTTACTGGCTTCAGGCTACCACTATTAACAATGAGGGGAGAGAATACAGAGATTCTTGAGCTAGTAAGTTTTGAGCATCCATACATAACCTAAACAAACTGACATAGAAGAGGCATGAAGGGAAAAATAAGGCAGTGAATTTCCACAATTTGTCATTGTCTCAACCTTCTGAACTGCTGCCAACTTCAAATCTAAACTGGCATATTTCTTATTTTAACACGAGATAATTATAGCTCATTGTTCCACAGCTTACTGTATAAAATGCTGAGCAGTACTTCTGTCTATTCTTCTTAGGTCTGAGGAACTTCAACTACCTTTGATTGTTGTGTTACAGATAATCACTACTAAGCAGTTAAAATTTCATTAAAAATGAGGCCAAAGAGAGATAAAAATGCCAACAAAAACATGCCTGAAAAGACAGATGAATAAAATGGTAGTGCCATTAGAAAGAGATTTTTCTCAGACTTTATTTTTAAACATATCTAAAGAACACTTTGTATGCTGTAATTATATTTAATGAAATTAACTTTCTTCAACATAGTTGTCCTAAGAATGTGGATTTTTAAAATGGAAATGATACTCTGGGGCAGCAACCAGTGAGGACATTTTTTGCAAATATCCATATGTATATTTCAGGACCTAGAGTTCAAATTTATCCACTGTTTTCCACACTATGGAAATTAGTTTAAACTGTAATGCACAATTTAAGTGAAAATGGGAAAAGCATGTTTGAGGTGCAGGCCTGTACTTTTCCACAATTAGGAAGGCAACAGTTCCCTTGGGTTTTCTTTCTTTGGCTGTGAAGGAAAATGGCTGAGTTGTATTTCCAAAACATTTCTGTGCTGTTCCACAACATCAATAGCTCAACAACAGGAGGTTCCTTCTCCCATTCTTTTAATCCAAACTCTAGCTAAAACCCACATAATTAGAAAACATTCTTTTGGTCGATCCCTTTTTTTTTTTTTTTTTTTTTTTTTGGGTTTTTTTGTTTAATTTGAAGTTCTCCAAATTGAAATGCTGCTCAGATCATCCCTTCTCTCAGCCTGAACTCTGCTAATGACAAGCATTGGCATTTTTTCTTCTTTGTGGATGGGTAGGGAACAGCCAGTGCTTTTCTTGCTAGCAGATAAACAGGATGGATGAATAGGGCACCACAATCTTAGACTAGGCCAGAGATTCATCACTGACAGATAGTACAAAGGTCAAATAATATCTTACCTAAAAAATACCTAAAATAGTGAAGCACACTTGGAAGCACAAGTTGAAACCATAATTCCTGGGCAGGTCACAACAATCAAATCTGGTTTCCTACATTTTAAACTAACTAAACCACTAAACAATTACTAGTAAGCTTTGTGTTTTGCAGCACTGGTTGAAGAAGTGTAAGGAGCTGACAGAGCCAGAGCTGGCAAACAGGCAGCAAGGCAGGATGCTGACCTGAACAAGGCAATAAAAGCATGCCAGTGTCAGCCGGCACACTGCACCAGGCCAGCTGTTTGTGCAAATACACATTTGCTAGAGCCTGAAATAACTGTTCAGAGACCAAAGTAGGGCAGTTCTAGTAGAGATACAGGCTCAATAGCCACCCCCTCTGCTGGGCAGTGGCTGGCAGGAAAAGGATACAGATAACCAGCAATATGATCGAGGGGAACAATTTTTTTATTTGCCACAGGCAGCAAATACCAAAACTGTTGTTAGCCCATTTTGAACAGTTGCATTACTTGCAATGTAGTCCCATGAGAATCTGATGGTCATTCAGAGATACAAAATGAGCCTCTTTGTTAGCTCATCTTATGCTGTGGGCTGATAAACATGAGAAAAATTTAAAGATCTTATTAAAGAATAAAACAGTGTTTCTGGATTTGGTCCTCAACTGCTGCAGAACTTGAGGAATAATAATCCAACTCCAAACTGCTGTGCTTACATGAACCAAACCAGAAAACCAGAAAAATTAGTGAATGTGAAATGTCAAAGAGAAGATAAACAAATTCATAAAAGTACATAAAATATAAAAGAAAATTAGGTCAGATGGGGTCACCTTGATAATTTCAAGAGCCTTTCCAGACTGGTTTTGAGCCAATCGAGTGCCCTTCTCTTATTAAATAACTTCAATGGTTTGTAGTCCTGTTTGTATGCAGTTTCCTCCTATTTTAATCTTCACAGTATCAGTAAAATATTAACTCAGGGATACTTTCTCTCTGAAGCAAAAGAGGCTTAGTCAACCTGTTCTGCATAAACATGTGAAAATACACAGATCAATTGATTTACAAAAGGCAATACAGTATTTAGCTTGCCCATTCCTTCCTGTCCTGAGATAGCAAAGATTAGAGACATGGGACATATTTATTATGTTTTCCCTATGCTTGAACAATCATATGAAAATGCAACTCTGCAAAGTCTGTAGGCTAAGAACCAAGGATACTTCAACTCCTTGTGTTTTGCCATCACAACAGGTCTTTAAAGTGTGAAAGCGGATTAGGTAAGCAGAAAAATCTCCCCAGGTTTTCTACCCCACATTTCTGAAAGACAGTGTGAATGCATGTGTAATGTGACACGGAAATAAAATGGATGGTTCCAAAGCTGGCAAAGTGAGCCAGTCCTTTTCGTGTTTTAGGGCCTGAAATATTCAGACATACAATAGCTAGGTTTCCTTGATATTTCTGTATGGCACCTTCTATCCAACAGGATCTTGGGGACAGCTGAGTGCTTTCACACACTGCTGAGAGCCTGAAGCTTCCCAGGTGGAGTTCTGGGGCCACGATCCAAGACAGCCATAAGGACTAACACGCAGAGCTGAAGGAAGCAGCAAAAAAACCAGGCTGCTCTTAACTAGAGCAGTGCTAGCCAAGTACCAAAAATCTACCCTTGATTTAAAACAAGGCCTGTGACATCTTAACCACAATTTGTTGGGATGATGGCCAAGCCATCATTTCCAGTGCCGCTTGGAAATCTGATGCACTTCATGTACTGATTAAAGAACAACCTTTGGGTGTCAGTGTCCCAAACTGTGCAGTCCAGACAGCCTCCTAGCTCTGTCTGGTTGGGCAAACTGCACCAGCAATGTACTAAATTTGAACCAACCATTCAAAATGAATGGAGCAGCTGAAAGGAGATCTTCTGTCTTTCCATTGTATCTATTCCATAGGAGGAAAAAACTGCAGACCTTGAATGCAGCTGAAGCAGGCACATCTGTATCTCTGCCTGAACACTACACTGAACTCCTATTTTTACCCACTGTTACAGCTAAGATGACAGAATTACAAGGTCACGTATTTTGCTGAAGGCCATATCATGAGTCATTTGATTAAAACTCTGCCCTTCCTGGCTCACAGTACTTTTCTCTACTCATTAGAACACACAATGTAATAAAATGTTGGAATATCCCCAGAATGGAGTCTTGCTTAGACCACTTCCTCTGTAGTTCACTAACACAGACCTCAATTCCTGGTTTAGGCAACTTTCCAACTCAACTATATCATGCAAAATAACATTTCAGGTTAAATTTCAAATGGGATAATGAGCAGCTCCAGAACTTCAACATTGTTCTAAATTTAAACAAAATCACAAGAGGAATTTTAGAGAGTATTCAAGAGGGTAAACAGAACAGAGGCTAAGAAAATGCATAGTGGATATTTCACCATTTCTATTATCCATCTTGACAAGGGTTCTTTACGTTTAGTGACTTATGACCTTCCCCCCTTCTGTTTGTTTTTTTTTTTCTCCACAATTTTTAGCAAAATCCCTTTACCCAACTCTCTAATCTACAGAAAATTGAAAATCTGGTAAAATTAACCAGCTGTTCTGACTGATGAGAAATCATTGATAACATTAGATATTTTATTAAAGTTGCATTAACACTTTTCTAACAATTTAAGGAAGGGTTCATTTCATAATCTCATAGGGTGTTGGAATGAAAGATGTGATCGTTCCCATGTAACCTCATAAATTCTCTTGCTAGTAAGTTTCAAGGCTATGAGCTCCAGTAAAATTCTCATGAGAACATAGTATCCATCCATGAAAACTCCTGAACCCCCCCATGGGAATCAGCTGGTTAAGAAGGGTTCAGAAGTTCAGGCCTGTGGTTTATTTATTAAAATTTTCTCAGTAAATATATCATGGTATAATAGATAACAAGCACACAGTTTTGTGCTAGTAACATCCGTCTTCCATAAAATACATGCACAGAAAGTTTCAAAAATAGGAAGGAAGAACACTAAGTTACATTTAAATATGGGTGCACTGAACCTTTTCTCAAAAAGAGTCTGAAATCATAAACAAGAGTGAGAATTTGCTTCCTTATTTTTCAAGACCACTGTCATCAAATGCAGCTAAGATGGTGCTCTATGCAAAGAAATAAAAAGGGAATTCAGATCACCAGAGGTTTTAACAGACTGGACTGAGGTTAGACGTTTCTAGTCCCAGAAGGTGACAGTGACTTAGAAATGTGGTAGAGCATTAGAAGTTGCAGGAGTACATTCCTTCACTGTAGTATCAGAAGTGTGAATCTGACCAGGAGCACCATATCCATGCTGGAAATACAAGCATTTTCAAGAGTCTGGTCTGAACCAATTTTACCCTCTATAAAACCACCAAACCAACCCTAAAAAAGTGCAAATTCCTTCCTTTCCTTGGAGACAGTAAACAGCAGCAGGAATGCAATAGACAGCAGCAGCTTCTGTGAGGCAATATGGTACCCAAGAAGAGATCAGATATTCACTCTGGTGATGAATTTGATAGCTAGTTTGTGTCAGACTAATTATTCTAACATAGGATTCACACAGCCATTTCCACTTCAAAAGACTTCTGATGGAAATACCACTAAAATTCAAATAGATTTTTTTTCCTGTTGGAAAGCAAAGCCAGCTTTGCTTTTTTTTTTTGTCTGTGTTCTCTGGTGGTAGAAAACACTTCCACCCTAAGAAAGAGTCAATCTTTCAGTGCTATTTTTTGGCAACTCATTTCAGGCCTTTAGGGGAAGGCTCTGGAGGTGGCAAGAACAGGGATGTGACAAAGTCACCTTCCTCCCAGCTCTACAACCGGCTGCCAGCTTCCAGCTCTGAAAATAAACAGGCAGATGGTCACAGCTCTCCTGGTCCAAATGACTCTGCTTCATGCAGGTGTGCAGAACAGTGCAGCCCCAGCATGCTGCAGGGACCAGGACTGCCAACATCACATTACTCTAAGGTGTCAGGGATGAGCATGCCATAGGCAGTCCCTGCATTCTCTACTCTGCAACTCCTCTATATCCTGCACTCTTCTCCTGGCACTACAGTATTAAGATCAAAAGGGAGAGGAGGATGCTATGGGGAGGGGGTGGAATACCCTTGCATATTCCATGCCTGGCCTCCCTGGGACACAAATACACAGCTTTTGTGCTCAGCTGCTCTGTGCTCCATACTGCATCCCATACTCAGGGCCTCACTGCCTAACGCTGATGGAGTGTTTGCCTAGAAAGAGCACAAGGCTGTGTAGAAAATGAGCCTTTGGGCTCCCCTCTCTATAGTCTGTGTGCATGCAGATCCTGCTCAGAAAAATGGGCCCCATTCTAATTTCAGGCCAACCATCTGCTGAAACGTAAATGTGTTTTACTATTTATTCCATAGAACTCCAAGCAACTTCACAGGCCTCCTTCACTTACCATAACAGTACCTTGAATACGTTCAGAAAATTTGTATAGCTTTGATAATAAAGTTCTGGCTTTGTATTTCAAAGTAGTGTACTTCCAATTGTGTTGGGAGTAAATTTTTATTAAAAATTCACTGTATCTTTCTCTCCATGTGAGCTCAGCTCACAATATGTACAGTATTTGAATGCCTGAATGAGAAGGATTATTAACAAAAATATTCCAACAACCTTTTTTTTTTTTTTTTTTTCCTGGAAGAAAGAAAACTTACTCTTTGCCTGTGTACCTGACAGAGCTGGTTTCCTTCATACTGACACACCCAATAAATGTTTAAATAAAATTCAATGGTTCAACATGTCAAATAAGCACTACAAATCTTAATTAATTTCTCAGTGTAATCAAGAGTTTGATCCCACAAGCAGTGTACACTATTATTTTCTGTTAACAGCTATAGCTGTGCACATGCAGGGACTCTGCAGGCACCTTTATACATTTATACATCTTTTCTTTGGAATAGAGCTGGCCTTTCCATTTGCTAAATCATTTACTCCACATGGACAACAGGAAAGCAATGTAATATAGCACTGATTGACTTCTGCAAAGTAGAAACCAGATCTGAATTCTGGTTTAGCCTAGTCAAATCTTAAGGCTTTAAGGGAAGCTTCTGCTTGGTCCAGCAATAACAGTGACCTGTAATTTACACGGCACATCTGAAAAATTCTCAAACTTACAAAGATTTACAGAGGTCACTTCTGTCAAGAGCTAACTGCTGACAGGGATGAAAAATAAGTTTGTGACATAAAGAGAAAGGTGACAGAAATGACAGACAACAGACCAAGAATAATGCATTCCCTTGAAAAATGTAGAGGATAATAGGTAGACACACTATAAATTATAACACTAAATTACCCTTTAGCTCACAAAAAAAGTCAGGAGACTTTAAATACCTACAGATTGTCAGTGCCTCCATTTTCAATTACCTCTGACAGATGGCCCTTCCCTATGGCCCAGTGCTGATATGCCAAGAACAGAGATTAGAGATTGACTCAGAGGCAAGAGCAGTGCCATCCTTTGCAGCTGTATTTACAGTCAGTCCCAGAGTGTTCTTTGCCTCTGTATCTGCAATTCAAAAGCACTGCATGAAGACATACTGAAACAATAGCATTCACTTGGTTCTATGCCCTGTCCTGATTTACAACCATAAATCATACTGTAGTGAGACAAGGCTATTCATCAGTTGCATGAAGACTGCAGAATGTATCAGTATCCATTCTAGCACCTAACATCTCTGTGTATAGTTAATGCATTTTACTATCACTGCAACTCTTTTTCATTCCCAAAAGTTGAGGATTCTGTTATAGATCAAATCATCAGTTAAATTATTGGCCAGTAATCACAAAACCCAAGCCAACTGCTGACAAATCAAATCCACAACTGGCACTTATACTAAATTAATCATGTAGCACGTGGGTATTTGTTAGCACTTTACAACATTGTATACAATCTGGTTATTTCCTGACTCCAGTTCCAGTTTCAATCATGGCTCTTCATTTGATGTAAAACACCCAAAAAATAAAATGATCCAAATGTCTTTATCACCTCGAAAAATGTAAACTGTGTGAAGGTGAAATGTAAATTCTTCATTATCCATTAAAGTCCCAGGCCCAGAGGGTCCCTGCAGTTTTTCCACTGATCCAATCCACTGTTTCTATCCCATTTATGATGCCTTTATTGAGAATCACAATAGGTGTTCAAAACACATTCAGTAAAGCAACTGTTAATTTTATTTTTGAACTTTGGAGCATGAAGGGAGCCTGGAAATAGGCTTGCTTGCCCACTTATCATTACCTTTAACTGCATGGGATGCAACCAGAACACAAGTCACTCTGGTTTGAACAGTATCAGCCACACGGCAGCAGGCAGCTGCTCAGCCATGTCCCCTGCTCTCCCTGCTCCTGTGGCCCACGCACCTCCCAGGGAGGGTTGTCCCTCTCTATGGACCTGGCAGGGATGCACAGCATGTCCTCGACAAATGGCATAGGTAATGTCATCCCTGAAGATAAAGCTGTGTGTGAATTGAGTATCTGTGTGTCTGCAGATGAAACACACCCAACTGCCCAGTTAGCATTTGCCCAAAGTGATTATGTTACAGAAGATGATCATCAGCCCGATTAAACAGTTACTGAGGAATTACAAAAAGACTTGACACAAAGCAGGAGCCAGACTTAAAAAAAAAATATTAAACAAGTGTGAAAACTCATAACAGGACAGACCTTGGAAGGGAAACAACTGTCTCAAGGGTGTGTGGCTCAGCCCATGATTTGTAGGGAACTACAGGGATCTGTAAAAAGGTAGAGGATCCACATCTCCAACAGAAGATATGTAAACAGGGAAATCTGCAAAATTTGGGAAGGGGGTGTTTTTGTAACCCATACTGCCCATGAGTTGAGGGGGTGCATACAACTCTGTCCATACATGTGTTTCTGGGATTAGTTACAGAAGACTGTTTAGAAATCTCCAGCATGGTTTGTCTATTTGTATTTCTGATCTTGTTTCCATAGTTCACTGATTGCTGGATAATTACACTCTGCCAATATAGCAATAATCTGCTTTAATTCGTATTTATTTTAAACTATGTGAACTCAGCAGCTTTTCCCCACATGTAACAAGCTGCTGAAGCAACCAGAGATCTCTGCAGCACAGAGCATGAAGGATTTCATGTTTTCTTCCAGGGCATTGATTGACACTGAATAAATTCATGTTTAGTGAACTGTATCTAACTACAGGTGAGATCCCTTAAGTACATGTAGTATTTGTCTCAAAATAATTGTTTTTAAGTAAGGCATTACACGTACAGTTATTTCAGATGCCCTATTTCATATAGGAGTTCACATATGCAGGTGTTACATGGTCAGCATTTGTAACTAAACACACTTCAATCTGGAGATCAGCATTCACTGTTGGCACTGTATTTTTTCCTTGAGTTATCTGTGAAGAAAACAAACTGATTTGGATCTCTATTACCACAGTCTCACAGAAAAGACCCTTAGCTAAGCCAAATTAAGAATCAAAACCAGAATTGAACAAGTGGTTTTTGCATGTTGCAGGGATTCACTAATCCTACAGGTTTTGGGAGGGATTTTTGAAACATCAATTCAGAATTTCCTTTTTCTTTAAGACAGACAAATCTTTACAATTTTATCCATTTAACCGGCCTGGCCAATTCCCCCTCCCTCCATAGCTGTAATAATATACTCTAGTATTCCCTAAAGCACGTTTTGCTGTGCATGCCCGGGTATGCTAGTCAGTGCTAATTTGCTATAATCCTGCTGCCCTGACTTTCTCAAACCACATCACTACAAATGTAGACAGTTTGATCCAAAGTGTGGACTCTGCAACAGCCTAACAGCCCTAAATATTACAATGCATTGATACATTACCAGTGACAGCAAACTCTCCACACATCCTCACAGTACAGGTAAGGCACAAGCAGCCAAGCAATCAGAAAGGCTCAAACACTTACCAAACAATGAACTTCGAACAATTCGGTAAAGGAAACAAACACACACACAAAAAAGGTCAGTTTCTGGGATGAGAATGTAGCTGAATATCCCAGCCAAAGATAATTGTATTTCACAAAACTGCAAACCTCACATGAGAGTTTATATTGGAAAAATACTGACAGGCCATTGTCTGCAGCACTGTATTCACAAGGCTGCAATTATAGCTTTACCATAATGAGTGTAACTCTGTGGTCAGAAAGACTGCAAGAATATGATATTTTCCATGGAATACTTCTTCCTTCATGGGTGTTTGGTTTGAAATCTGGATTTTATGTTGCAGTGTTGTTGGCGTTGTTTATCTCACACTTTCACATTTGAGGCTAATCTATATAAGTACTTTAACTTGGCTTCATTTTTTCGGTGTACAAATAAAAGTTACTTCTTTTCCAAGCTTGAGTAATTGCACCCAACAGTAGACATGTAAAATGTCTATCATTTGATGTTTATAATCTTCTCTTTGCATTCACAGTGGTACTCCTTTGGGTATCATCAGCCACAAAAAAGAAAAAAAAAATGGAGACAGCTCTTTTTCTCTTTTTTTCAAATTAGGTTACTGCTGTTATTAGGCAAGATCCCTAAGGTCTCACTGAGCTGTGCTTCTCCAGGCAGGCTTGGCAAGACATATCCTAACCCACCCTGCCTGATGACAACCACCATGAGATACCAGTCTCACCACCCACTGGGGGCTCCTCTAGCACATGTTTGTGGAAGGTTCCTGGCTCATCTGCACTGGAGGAGCACCAAAAGAACCCTCAGAGGAGACAAAAGATCTGGCTTCATATTTCAACCAAGCATGAAATACAGTACTTGTGTATCTCCAAGTGTGGGAAGAGCTTAGGAAAGGGAAGAAAAACAACATCTGAACTGTTAAAAATGTTCTGATAGATATAAAAAATGGGTTGGTAATCACGACCAGAGGTTGCTGAGTAGTGGGTGGTCCTCCTTAGTGGATGTATCAACTCTAATGAGCTCTGATGAGGAAAAGGTCAGAATCTCGATAGGAAAGTGCTGGAACAAGAACACTGCTTTGAGGGCCCAGGCCTGTTCACCACTTTTTCTCAGTAGTACTTGTGTAAGCAATACTCCTGATGTTAATGTGATTATCTAAAGGCTGAAGGAGTACTCATACAAATAAGGGCTGGGATTCATGCCTAGTAATCTGTCTAATCTGGCAGTCTCTCTCCTTCAGCTGCACTAGATGTTTTCCAGCAGATGACTCTCAAATAATATTTCCAAAATACTCTGATATCCTGGGGGAAATTCTATCACAGCTTACGAAATCTTTCCTGAAACATGAGTATTCATCAAGTTCTATGCAGACAAAGCAGAAGGATCTCAGGAGAAAGTGCAACATCAGGAGGGCTACAGTTCAGACTAAGAGTCCCTATCTAAGCACTGATCTTATGTGGACTGTACTTTAATAGGGTACAAAGCAGTGTTAGCGACCTTACTTAGTGAAGTAAGAGAACCCTAAGGTACCATTTTCAGAATTTAAAATACAAACTCCTACTAACATTGCACTTATCCTCACATACCTGTGGACACAAAATCAGAGCCCTGAAAAGAACATACAGAATGTCCTGGTGGGTTAGACCAACATCCAACTATCCCCAGTATCCTTTCTGTAATAACAAGAGATACTATTTAAAGAGAACAAGCTGGCATATACATTTTCTTTATTCTCCTTCATCACCCACAATCATTGTATTAGGGATGCTAGAGAGCATATCCCTACCAAATTCTTTTTGCATTTCTCTGTGAATATGCAGTCCATTTAACTGTTTAGTCTCCTTTCCTGTGTGGTGATACATTTGCTTCAAAAACCCTTGACAGCAGTAAATTCCACAAGTTCACTATATCTGCTACATTAAAAAAAAAAAACAAAAAAAACTCCCTTTTATCTTTTCTAAACCAATTTCCTACTGGTTTCAATAACTGTCCCTACTTCTAGTTCTGCAGGATTTGGAAAACATCAGTCTTTATTCACACTACCCACTGCCTTGATTTTATAAATACTGATTACATTTGTTCTAACTGAGGCTCATGCTGTGGGTAGCTTCACTTACTTATATTTGATCCCTGAGAGTATGGGATGTGGGTTTGAGTGGAACTGTCCCTCTACCTTTCACTCTCTTCTTCAATACATAAGGACCAGCTCTGAGGATCAGATCTACGACTGCAGTTTCAGAACAAAAATGTCAGCAGTGAGCTAAATTTTGTGATGATTTAACATCATGGCTCAGCACAGAGTTCACCGATTGCCAGGCGTGGTTCAAGGGAAGTGACTGAGAATGTAGCAATTGAAATAAGTTATTGAAAAATCACAGTCTGAGCCACTCTCTGTGCACCCAATAAAAGCTAGGATCTCAGAGACCCCCTCTTTCTGGGAGGGATGCTGTATCTTACTTTCCCTTCTTTAAAGTGTGAGAATGATCTGAAGGATGCCTATGATGTGGATACTCCTGTTCACAAGATTGCTACTAGACCTGAACAAGGTACAGCCAGCTCATGCTCCTGGCTTGGTCTGTGGCCACGGGCAGGAGAGAAAGAGTTAGAACAGTGGGCATGAACTGATGTTTAGCAAAGAGTAAGGACAGGGCATGTATATATGAACTTCCATCCTAAAACTTCCCTAGCTTCCAACTGTTTTTCAGACCAGGAAGCTTTGAGGCACATACAGGTTTTAGGTAATCCTCAGTGTATCTGGTAAGTTTGGAGACAGGGAAGAGATCCTTGTACCTCTGTCCTTCAGTGAGCTTGTTGTCTGAAAAACTTGTCTCTCAGTATGTGCAGGTGAAAACAGACCCCTCTGTACACAGTGGTGAGAGATATCAGAGATTTGCTGTCTATCATAGGATGACAAATATTAGGGAAAAGATCTGAAAATATACACGCACACAAAAATCCCTTTGACCCAAGAAACTTTCATTCTCATGAGTTATTTTCAATCAGCTGAAATCACCAAACGATGACTAATAAGCCACTTCAAATAACTTTGAAATCCCTTACAGTTTCACTCTGAACTTCATGAACAACTTTAAAATCCACATGGTTATTATAAAGATGGAAAAATTGGGATACATCGGAAGCAGAGCAAAGATAGTGGTCCTAATCTGGATTTAGTTAGACCAAGGATTCCTGAGATACTGAAGAGCAAAACCTCCATTTCTTCAGATGAAATCCGTCAGTTTTTGAGAACTCATCTGGGAAAACCAAACCACTGCACTGAGCAGAACCCAAGGCAGTTTAATCACTCACTCTTACCACCTACAGCCATTTGATTATGCCTGGTGAGCAGAAACAATCTAACATATGCTCTCTCAAATCACTGTATATCACAACCCCAATCTTGCACTTTGTTTCTATTGACCTCTCCACCTTTACATG
The DNA here is from genome assembly GCA_018697195.1 of Certhia americana. Taxonomy (NCBI): domain Eukaryota; kingdom Metazoa; phylum Chordata; class Aves; order Passeriformes; family Certhiidae; genus Certhia; species Certhia americana. The sequence continues at coordinate 21,638,058 of CM031859.1, forward strand.
TAGCTAGAACCTAATTTCTCACACTGATATTGTGGATATTGTCAGCTTGCAAGGCCCACAGGAAGGTTTCTGTGGGCATGTTCCTTATTTCAGTGTTTGCTGGACTCAGGATCTGGGAAGATTCTTGAGATACCACTAACCAACCAAAATTATGAGTTGCATTTCCTCAAATTTACCAAGAATTTCAGTTGGTGCCATACCTAATGGTTTCTTGTAGGCAAGGTTTCCTGACAAGTCAAAGAAAATGCACAGCTTCAGGTTATCTCCCTTTTTTTTTTGCTGATGACTACAGAGACTCTCCCCAGCCTCCCACCTGGTCATGCAATCCCATCTCTTCCTTTGTGTTCTGATGCTTTGTAAAGCAATTTTACAAAGCATCAGAACACAAAGGAAGAGATGGGATTGCATGACCAGGTGCAATCTTAACCAATTTAAACAAATGACTGATTGAATGAATTCAGCAAAAAGTGATATATTTTTCTGCCTGGTTATGCTTCTGCCAGGCTACTGAGTTGGCGCAGTCACTGAGGACTGGAGCAAAACTCAACAATTACATCACAAAATAACAGACTGGAACACAAAACTTGAAATGAAGAGGCCCTTTTGGCAGCAGTGACCTGTTAAACTTGAGCACCATCTCCTGTGAAACCACTGCCCAAGAACCCATCTCTTTTTCCTTTGCAGGCTTTAGTCCGTGTTCATATATATTTAGTTCATAGAAAAGGCCTTAAATTTGTGTAGCTGCCTGTCAAATTACTTCAAGTTAAAAGCATTAAATAAATATTTTTTATTAATAAATAAAAGCATAAATTATTAAAAGCAGTATCTCTGCCTTTTACCATTTGATTGATGATTCCAGATATAAGCTTTCATACTAAATCTTCAAGGAAGTGCCACCTCAGAACTGCAGTGTAATAACCCACAAAGTCTGCCCAGAAGGCTGTACATCAGTCTGTACATCAACCTCCTCAGCTTTTTAAAACAACCTTCTGTTACTTTGACACCACTGTCTTTCTTGCTGTCTATCTACATATGTGTGTGTATATACAAAAGCTTACAGAATTTATCTGTAACAGTCACTTTTTTGTTCTGGAACCTAACAAGGGATTTCTTCCTTCATTAACTGCAGATTATTAAACCTAAAGCCTCTGAACCTACATTTCAGAAACCGTATTTTGTCTCCTCTTCCTTTTCCATAATCCCACCCAATGAGGAGAACAACCTTTGCACAAAAATATTCCAGAAGTACACCTGTCTCAGGGTGCTTAGCTGCTCTCTTGTCCCCAACTCAGCACCTTTTCTTCTGTCTATGGGATTTCAGAGGCATTTTTCCATTTCACAGATCCCTTCTAGTACCACAATATGTTCTGGGCCAGCAATTAGCATTAAATCTTGAAGCTTACCACTATGAGTAGCCCTTAGTGTTAATACAGGAAGACCAAAAAAAAGCACAAACAGCTTACCACAGAGAGGGGTCTTTTATGTGCTTCATCCTGCCAACAACTTGTCTAACAACAGGTAGCCTCAGCAGAAATGTTCCAGTGGAGGGAGAATGGGCTGTGTTACACAAGCCCCTCAGAGGTTGCTTGTTTTAGACATGACATAAGCAAGGCAAGGCACAAGCTCAGACTTTCTCAGGGAAGAATGCCTAGATTCAGGTGAGAATGTAGCTGGGGCTAACACAAGGTCGCACATAATCAATATAGGTGAAACTTTCTGGGAACGGGGCTGTATAATTTTAAGAAGCCTCCACTCAACACTTTTAGCTCTTTCTCTTCAGGTCACATTTTCCTGAAGATGGAAAAATATATCCCTGAAACTAAAGCAATTTGCTTCCCAGATTTTAAAGTTTGTTTTTCCAAAGCAAAGAGATGCTAGGGGCTGTTCAGTGAAATGGTTATGTTTATAATGGACAAAACCTTGTATTTTTGCCTAAATTCCTCTTTGTAGTTGGCTCAATTGTTGTAAATGGAACTTTCCAAAACCAAAGCAAACAACTCATAATACAAAACAAAATAACCAAAACAAACTAAAATAAAACGGCTGGAAGCAGACACCCAACAGGGGAAATTTCAGCTCAGATTGGCAGTAACAAGCAAGTGAAAACCATACTAGAAAGCACACAGCAACAGCAACAATGGCTATACTGCTAGCTCTATTACAGCTCACTGTAAGGTCTGAGGTGTTTGATTTGTCATGCTACCAAAAAACTAATTTAATTAATTCTCCTCCTATTCAAAAGCTCCCATCTGTGTTGTAAAATACAGCAACCATTTCACATCAGACAACAGTTAAGTAAAACCTTAGGGAAAACAGTACCAAATACTTTTTGTAATTGAAAATTGAAGGGAACATGACAAGCAGCATATAATTATGTGAATTCAAATTTTACACAGACTTCAGGGCTACCCAGTCTTCATGAGATGAGTATCATTGAATCAGTAACCACAACTTGTCATTATCCTAGAGGTGCCAAAAGATACTGTATTTATTGCACTTTGGAATCCCCTCAAATAGAGTTGCCTGGTTCTGCTCCATTTAATTCCCTGTTTATTTTACTATATTTTTCAAGAGCCAAAAGTCTCATAATACTTCATCAAGAAATCCAAGATTTCTGGATTTCAGCTTATGAATCCACTTTTTGTTTGCATTTTGGAGCCATCCTGCCCTCAAGTGTCCTGTGTTTGTTTTCCAAAGTTGCTGTACCTTCAGTCTTCCTTCCCACAGACACTGTGGTGAGATAAGGAGAACAGTTCTGTTTTCCACTGAGTAGACAGACTTGGACAGCTCACATGGAGTGGGTTTGTATTGCAGCGTTAAACACTACCAGAAAAAAACAAATGGAATGTTAGGAGTGGAAATTAGATACGTTAACCCTAATGAGAATGTTGATTTGCTTTCCAGTTAGCTCTTTGGAGCGGAAAACTCCCACACCTTTAAGCAAAGAAATCTAAAGGAAACACAGGATTTTGGCAGAGATTTTCAAATGACCCCTGAAGAAGGCGGGTATCCAAGTCCTATCACATGGTATTGTGAGTCTCTCCCTGTTGTGGCCATGTTTATGCTCAGTCTGTTTGTGGGAACAAGGGAAGCGTGGGGAATGTCGCACACAGGCACCCCTGTATCACCCCTGAAAGACACGTCCTGTGCTGGTCAAGAATCACTCACTTGAGAAAAAGCTAAAGAAACACTGCGGAGGGGGACAAAATGTGGACAAAAATAGCTTGTGGTGGAATAGGTCCAGCAAACAGAGCTAGCAGACAAGAAGTCAGGGTGTTAAAATAACCACATCAAGCAGTTTCATAATTAGCTACGTGTTTAGTATCAGAGTGTTGGGGCTTGTGCCTGATGTTTTCCCTGACAAACACATCCGAGCATTCAGCCTACGTGCTTGCTCACCTGACTTCACGCAGCAGCCCTCAGACTTTCAAAAAACACAGGCAAGGAAAGAGAGGAACCTGCTTCTGAGAGGGACAGGGGGCAGAAGGGTGCCTGGCACAGCAGTGAGTGCCCATTGCTGGGTCAGAGGGTGACCATGAGGGCTGAAGGCAGCAGAGCCTCACCCTGCCCTGCCCAGGTCTCCATGGTCTCTTGTGCTTTGGGGACAAGTGGATCGGCAGAGGGGTCTCCTTCATTCCTGAGTTGTTCCATCCCAAACACGGCAAGGCAAGGGGGGTTCGCCTTAAAGGAGTAAAATATCCACGGACCTTTCCAAAGCCTGAAGGGCTGGATAAGGAGTCTAAAGCAGGAGATGCCCACCCTGGAGTGGAGCAGTCACAGAGGGGCCCCAACAAACAGAGTGTGCCACCCTGCACCAGCACAGCCACGACTCACAGAATCACAGAACTGCTGGGGGTGGAAGGGATTCGAGCAGATCACCTAGTCCATTATTAGCGCCATGCTCTGACCAGCTGAGCTGAAACTTCGTGTGGTTTAGTTTATGGTCATGGCTGCTTGTCCTGTTGCTGTGCACCACCAGAAAGTCTGGCACCACTCTCTAAACACCCAGCTTTGATTTATGTGCATGAATGGGATCCTTTTTCATTCTTCTCTACACAGAACAGACCCAAGTCCTGCAGTCTCTCCTAATAAAAGAGGTCCCCCAGATCCCTAGTCGTTTTTGTGGCCTCCGCTGGACTCTCTCCAGTAGTTCCATGCCTCCTTTACTGCGGAGCCCAGAACTGGACACAGCACTCCAGCTGTAGCCTCACTAGGGCCGAGTGTGAGGGGGGGGGAGGGATCACCTCCCCTTGGCCACGCTCTTCCCGATGCACCCCTGGATACCATTGCCACCCCTGGCCGCAAGGGCACTGCCGGCTCATTGTCGCCCACTTGTCCCCCGCGGCCCGGCTCCTCCAAGCGCCGCCAGCCGCCGTTCCGCCAGCGGCGCTGCGGGCGGGCCGGGCCGCGCCGTCGCCATGACGGCGGCGACAGGCGCCCTCCTTCCGCCGCCGAGGGGCTGAGCCGGGGGCGCGGCGGCTCGGCCAGGCCGGCGCCCCACGGAGCCCGGCGGGCACGGGAGGCGGGACCGGGGCCGGGGCAGGTCAGAGGGCGGTGCGGCGGGACGAGGTACGCCGGGGCTGGACTGCGGCGGGGGTAGCGGGGGGCTGAGCGGCGGGGCGGGGCGAATGGCCGCCCCTCTGGCAGGCGCCTGCCGGGCCCGGGGGCCGAGCCGCGCTGGGCAGTGAGATGCGGGCTGTGGGCCCGGGCGGGGGCGGCCACGAAGGCAAGACACATCAAAGGCCTGGGAATCCCTGTCCTGTCCCCTGCATTCCTGGCCGCCGCCTCTGCAAACCTCGTTCTCCGGGGTGCCATGGCCTCCTAAACCACCTTTTGTCCTGAGGGGTTACGACCTGGGGAGGAGTGGGCTCGCTGCGAGTTACTTACCTTTAATACTAAAGGCCTGACATGAAATGCTGAGTGAGCAACCTTTAACACTGTGGTCAAGGACGCACACGCTTGAGGTATAAAGAAGGATGTGCTTAATTAAGTGTACGCTTACTCTGGGAGGAGGGAGGGAAAAGGTGTGCCGCACCAGCTGCTGGCAGGGAGGCCGCGGTGCTGCAGGGGCTCTGTGGCTGCAGAGCGCTGCCATTCGTGCCTTTACACAGCGCTGCCATTCGTGCCTTTACACAGC
>CM031859.1:21643204-21663265 GCA_018697195.1 Certhia americana
TGCCTTTACACAGCACTGCCATTCGTGCCTTTACACAGCACTGCCATGCATGCCTTTACACAGCACTGCCATTCATGCCTTTACACAGCGCTGCCATTCGTGCCTTTACACAGCACTGCCACGGACCGGCATTGCACGGGAACATGAAATGCTTTCTGCGGAATGGAAGCATAACTTCAGACTATGCATTAAAATGTAAAAGTGAAATAAAAGATGCATATACAGGCCGAAGTACCTTTATACCTTAAAGTATAGCTTCCCAAAACAGCCTAAGTTTCTGTCTAGAAACTTTGAATAGACTCTGAAAATTTGTATTTTTGCCTGGTGCAGAGTTTGTTACGTGCTGCTTGAAATGCTCCAGGTATAGTGTGGTTGAAAGGAGATGAAAGCACTTAGCTGAGCACTCGGAAGACCTGTGTGTATCCACAGTGTGCACTCAGCTCAGCCATACGGCACAAGTGCAAAAAACATGCTTTGGATGGCATCAAGCTTTTTGCCTGCATACATGTATTTGTGACTGGGAAAATTGTGTGACATAGATCCAAAAAAAAATCCCCAAATGGAACTATGGTATACCCAGTTACTGGGGTGTAAGGAAGGTCAGCAGTTAGTGAAAGGATGGTACAATAGCCAAAAGGCACATCTTCACTTTCTGAATGTTTTGACAAAATAGTCAAACACAAATTAGGAGAGTGAAGTGTTAATTAAGTAATGATTTCTTTTTTTATGTTTTTAGGAGAAATGAATTTGTTTGGATTCAATTGCAATATGTTTGGGGTTTTTTTTCCAGAATTGGGACCATGGCTGTTGACTGGATTGGTTTTGCATATGCTTCATTGCTGATGGTTGGAGGTGTTGTAGCATACACTCGTAAAGGTTAGTACTGGGATAGAACACTTTGGAAATCAAACATTTGATTTCTTCTATGCAGTGTGAGACATGAAAACTTTGCTGTAATTAACACAGCTGCATTTTACATCCATCGGGTGGTAATGTAAATGCACTGAGTCTCATGAGATGTTCTTGGGCCAGCTAAAGAATTTAAGTGAGTTTTTTTTCAGGGCGAAGAGTGGGGGTTGTGATGTTATCTTTGACCTTAAATGCATTTTGGGCTTTCTCATCTCCTTTTAATCATTCCTATGTTATGCACAGTATATCCTTGATTCAAGCTTATTTTCTACAGAGAAATCCAGGCTTGATTCTGACATGATGCACGGTGGGAAAAACCCCTCGACTTGTGTGCTCTGAGTTGTTGGTTAATTCTCCGGTGCTGTTAGAATTTGTGCCTTTTCACAGTGAGATACCGAGTCAGGTTTTAGGTGGCAGTGTGCCGCAAAGCTCAGTTTCGGTATTCCAGGGATTTTGGCAGCGCCGTGCCTGAGCTCAGCACCCGGCAGAGGTCGCAGCGGTACCGGGCACGGGCAGGCGGCACTGCGGGCGGGTTCCGCTCTCCGAGCAGCCCCAGCGGCGCATCGGCCTCCGTCCCTGTTCCGCTGTGCCTTAGGGTCACCGTCAACCTTCGCAGAGTGCACAGCTGGCCTTTCAGAGACACGGCTTCACGTCTGAATTCCTGAAAACGCTGTGGTTTTGTGTTTGCAGTCAGCTGCACTCACTGACTATCCCATTCACCTATTCTCTTCACTCATTAATAGTTGGTCAATTCTCGTGGTAAATCTAAATTATTTTTCATCGGTTATGATTTACATTTTCTTGCAAAGTCTTGATTAAAAATACTCAAAAGGATTGGGAGCTAAATGATATCGGGGGTCTGGATTCTTTACTTATAAACATCTGGGGATCAGCTTAATTTAAATTTTAAATTTAGATAATGTCTGCTGTGCAGATTCTACACTTTTATCGTATCGTACCAAGACAAACGCCTGTCCAGAAATCTAAATATATTAAGGATATATCTGGGATTTATGAACCCGTTTTTCAATAGCACTGCAAGAAGATGTCAAGTTACTCTTAGAAACTGTGTTTTCATCCTCACTGCCTTTTTTTTTTTTTCTTTATTAATTAAATGTGATGTTGGTGATACCATTTCTTTGTCCAGAACCGATGTCAGTCCGAAAGGTCTGACATTATGACCACATATGTTATGCAATTTGCTCTTCATATATATTGGCACATTTCTAGCATTTCTGGAGACTCCCAACTGCTGTAAGATACAGTTAAAATGAACAAACAGTTCAGAGAAATTACAAAAATACTTCTTAAGTATGATAGAGAAAATAGCCACATTTAGGGTTGTATTTTTCCCAGGCTGCAAGTACTACTGGATCCTGATCATCTCCCTCTAACTTAGTTGGCTTTACCCCTAATCCCACACATTAGAATGGAAGAGTTACCAATCTATTTACACAGGGTGCAGTAAGATGGAATGTGGCAAAATCAGTGCTATTTTTAATATATATGAATAATACTGTGTAGAGAGACAAGTGCTGTATAAAGATTGAGCTTAAAGACATTGTTTTGAGAAATAACACTTGAATGATTTCTTACAGGTAGTAAAATCTCTTTAGCTGCTGGACTCACCTTTGGATCCGTGGCTGGTTATGGAGCTTACTGTGTAACATGGGATCCAAGAAATGTGAAGATATCACTGTGTAAGTGTTTCACTACAGTAAACAAACAAACAAACAGACAAGCAGCATCCTGAACTGCACGTAAAATTCTCTTTTCAGTAAATTTTCGGTGTTGCTTTTGGTTTAAATGTTGGGTTTTAAATAGAGTACAACACTTAAGCTTAGCTTACAAAATGCAGGAGCCATTTACAAGGTAAGGCAGGTCACTGACACAAAGCCAGTACGTTTGTATTACCACCTGGCAGCACCTCCTTTTATGAGATGATTGCCTAACAGTGCACATATTGTGAAATCCAGCTGAGAAACAGGAGGTAGTACTGCAATAAAATCATTAGCGTTACAGATTAGAATTTTGCAATTTGAGCAGTAAAGTCAGTGTAGGATCCAGTGTTGCATAATGTGAGGGATCCTCAGCTCCCAGTGAATGGAACAGTTTGACTTTGTGTTTTTCCTTTGATGGGATATAAACTATGCAGTAATTATCATGGTAGCTAGTTTGCCTTGAAACCCTCATGGAGGCAAAAAAATACAATCCCTAAGGGGGGACATAAACCTCACATAAATGATTTGTAGTAAGAGCTATTGGAAGCTTGTCTCACTGATGGTTTTGGCAAAGGTGGTTTAGGCTGTGGTTTCACATGCAGAAATGCATTTAAAATAAATTTAATCCAGATTGTGTGAGTACACAATTGTTTTTTCTCAACTTAGAATTTGTGGCATATTCTTCATTCTGGCTCTGTGTTTTGCACCAATCACAGTTATAAAAAAAATTCCTTTTAAAAAATATGTTGAGTAGCATTGACAGCAAAGTGTTCCCAGCAAGTTCTTTAGTAAAGGTGGTAAATTGTGAACCTGATCTGATCCTAGATGGCCTTAAACTGGATTTCCAGTTTTGCCACCCTGACCTTGCTCAGATTAAGTTATCCCACTATTTAAAAAAAGCCCAGAACTTTTTTTTGAATGAAGACATAGCCTTAAATATATGTAAATTTCTAATCATTAGTGTGAGATGTTTTTAAGCAGTGTATTTTATTATACTTCTATGAGTCAATTAAGTCACTAAGTTAGATAAAGAATTTATGGAAGACTCATTAAAACCTAATATATGCTGCCTATTTCCCAGTTCCCAGGTTTTGAAAGGAAAATGCAAAATTTTCCATTTATGTGTGTTTGAATGTCTGATACCTAAAATAGTCAGTGTTCTGCATTTCATGTAGTTGTAGGCATGTGAGGACTTTCTTAACTGGAGAAATGTATATCACTTATTTAGAAGAAGTTACAGCAATGAGATGAGACAGAGTTCACTATACCTGCCTTAGAAAGTTCTTACATAAAGTAAAAAGAACAAAGACTTTTAAAAGCAGTCTTAGTTTGCAATGTTTCCAAAGAAATGTTTTAAATGCTTTTTATTATAAATGTGTATTGCTTTTGTGGAAAACTAGGATGTTTTTACTTATGCCTAGCATGCCAAAATGTGAAAAGCAGCTAGGGCACAAATGAAAGATAGAAATTAAATGCATGGAAGAAAGCAACCACTCTGTACTTAGAAATCACTACAGTAAATTACAATGTAAAATAAAGCAAGTACCCTTTTAAAGGTTAGAAAATCTAAAAACAACCCATCCATCCAAACCGTAATTATTGACAGTATTTTTCACCTATGCAAGACTCTCCTACAGTAATTTAGGTAATCTTTTAGTACAAGAACTTGATAGTAAGGTTGTTTTAACTTGTCCTACATACAAAGAGTATGTAGCCTATGGGTACCCCAGGCAAATTCTCTTAGCTGTTTTATTAATTACTATTTCAGGCATTTTCCTGCTTCACCTGAAATAAGCTCTGTGCTTTCTTAGATACTTTAATGCATTTTTATGTGTTTCGAGTAGATGTTGAAATTCAAATCTCAGTATGCAACAGTTAGTAGCATTTACAGTGCAAGTTGATTCTGATCTGAATATGATTCACTGGATTGAATTTGTCTTGATTTATTGAATTTCTTTGACTGATTTAAGGTGAGACAGTGAATATATAGCACTTTCTAAGATCTGGTCTAAAAGCTGAATGTGTTAAAAAGTCTATGGAACCTGTGAAAAGCCAGATACTAGCAAATAGGGATAAAAAAAAAAAAAAGAATATTACATAGTGAATATGTTTTGCAGCTTGTAATAAACTGGAAATAAACTCAGGGCTCTGTCAGGACACATGCTGTGGAATAGTTCACTCTTGAGACATTCCTGAGAGGATCAAGGCTACGTGACTAGAAAATAAGATCAATGAATAATGGAGCATAATAATTTTTTTGCAAGGTATCTCTAATGAGTGCACATAGTTGGTAGAGTTCTGTAAGATACTTGTAACTGTCAGGGCATGTTTTAAAATGCTGAAATGAGTTTACAACTAATTTTTGACACATATGAACACAGGACTTGCCCCAGGACTAGACAGTGGAATTTGAAAAGTGTTAGCCAGATGGTTTAACCATAAAAAGGGAAGAGAATCTGTGTAACTGCCATTACTTTGGCTGTGAAGAGTGACAAAGCCCAGCTGCTCATAAGAAGTCCTTCCTCTCTGCCCACTTCTAGGAAGCATTTCAAGTGACAGTTCTTTAATGAATATAGCTATCTTTGCAGTTTTATATGTTCTCAGTCTTCTCATTTATGTGGCACTCTGCAGCCATAGTTCAAAGTGAAATCCGTATGCCTGATGAGTTCATTGCTGCCTCTATTTTTAGATAAGATACTCCAGGAAGAAGATGCAGTTTCTTTCATGGTGGTTCTCTGCTGCTTGCGGGCATTTATTGTCACAGGCAAGGATGGCTCCATGGTAGCAAAAGGCTATAAAGGAATTGTAGTCATGAAGGAGATGTTGATAGCCATATTCTGTAGCAAAACCAGCGGCAAACCTTCCAATATAGCTTTTAATGCTCAGCAAATAAAGAGCTAATATTCTAAAAAATAAATAGAAAAGAAGTTGAATGCTCTAGCTCCTTGAATAGTTAGAAAACAGATGCAGTGATCTAGGGTGGTGGGATTTATGAGACACTATTCCTGTAATTCAGTATAGATGTTGCTGCTATGGCCAAGATTCTTTCTACTTTGTTGGTATCCCCATGAATTTACATATGGGTGAGTAGAACTGACTGACTGACAAACTTAACTAGTCTTCATGGAATAGGATTTAGCATTCTGCTGCACATGGAAACTTTATTTGTAGCTAAAATAAATCATAGTGGTGTATTATGGAAAATCAAGAATGTTTTTATAAAAAACATTCAGACTTTATTTCTGATCTAACGTTTCACTAAATTTCAGTTCATAGGAAAACAGCAATGACCTTTGATAACTCTGTATTTCTGAGTGGTCCACTGAACATAAATATATTGGATTGTCTTTTGCAGTTTCATCTTTTCTTTTGACCATTATAATGGGAATGAGGTTCAAGAGGTCCAAGAAATTAATGCCAGCTGGACTAGTGGCATGCCTGAGGTAAATACATATTGCAGATCTTAATGTAAAGATTTCACTGGTTTTCAAATAATTGCCATTTTACACCTGACTCAAGGCAGTGTTGGTGGAACTCACTGTCATTCAGCAAATATACAGCTTAAGTGAAATTAGTTTGGAGGTCACAGTCCTGTTTCCAGTGAACAGCTTTTTCATCTTACTAGGCAGATCAGTGACTTTCTCAGCACAGAAAGGAGAGGTCAGCAATTAAATATTAATGCATACTGATAATAAGGCTTCTGGAAAAACCTAGATAAGCCTTAGTGTTTTCAAACAAATACACATAAAATTAGTCTAATTTCATACAACAGTCATCTTAAAAAAAAGGCCAACACTTTGGTTTAGAAGTGCTGCATTCAAAACTACTAGAAACACAGTACTGTTGAAAACCAGGACATTTTGACCTGACCTAAGAACTTTGGTCAGTATTAATGCACAATAAAAAAAATAAATTCGGTTTGTTCCAACTGCTTTATTTCTGCAGTTTGGCATTCTGAAAATACAATTTTCTGAACTTATTAATTTGGAATTAAATTATGAAGTTCAAAACTTTTTTTCCAATGAGTTTGTAATGCAAAACATTTTCCAAGTGTAAATCAAAATCCCTATCTCCTGAAGGAATAATAACAGTTTCTTCGTTGTTACCAAATTTAATATAACACCATTCTGTTTTACTTCAGTTACATACAAGGAGGCAAAAATCAGAAGCAAATTGTCAGTTGCAAAATTTAAGAATCAGGACTTACACTGGAAAATGTTATTGTCCATTGTGGATTGCTTTTCCAGCCTAGGTGGGCTTTGTTTTTCAAGACACTGAGACTGTAGATTTAAACACCTGAAAAGACAGCTTAATAGAGACTCTAGTGTCAGTTATTTCTGAATGCACTGTTATTTAATGATGACTTTCACTGATTTTATTAATGACAGCCATATTTATGTTTTCTTGTTTTGGTTTTTTTTTTCAGCCTTTTGATGATTTTGAGGCTTGTATTTTTGCTCCTGTAGGAGAATTTAGAACCAAACATGACTGCCATGCCCACCAAACAGACATGGTCTCAATACTTGATAGACAAGTTTGAACACGTCTTCTACTGCATTTATATTTTCTGTAAAAGATCTGTACCTGTTATTTCATTATTGATATATGCTGATATTTCAAAAGCTTTTTTAAAAAATTAAAGCGTTTTGTTGGTATATTTTGATCTACTTTCATTTAAGCAGCTATTAACTCATGGGATCTTTCTTTGTAAGTTTGATCTCTTTTAGGGGTGCAGAGCGCCCCAGGAAATTGAATTACTCTTGCACTGTATCTCTGAAACAATATCTATAAATACATGTTTATGCTAAAAAGGTATGTTGTATTGAAGTATGATTTTGTAGTTTCTGAGATTAAATAATCAGTTCTAAATCAAAAATGTCTTGGGCCTGTACTGTGTTGCACTAGATAACCACCTTCCTTTCCAACACACTTTCTTGTTCTCCTGGTTCTAAATACAAAAAAAATCAGTGTTCATATAAAATGTAAAATGTTCAAAGCTTACCAGTTTTTTAAGCAGACAAGTGAGCCATTTTGTCAGTGGAAGAGTCTGGTGCTCTGCTTTGTACTCAGAGGTAGTTTAAAACTTGTACCATGCTGTAAGTTGCCAGTGACATGAACCATGACTGAGGTTTGTCATGCTGCACAGAGAGGTTCCAAGCTCTCAGTACTCTGGAACATGTTTGCCATTCCAGTCTCACACAGATTATCTTGCTGAAGTCCCCCCCCCATAAGCAGAAGAGACTGTTTCAGTCATAAACTATTCAGGGATTGAAGTTGCTTTGATTTGTGTAGAAAATAGATATTCCTGAGGTCTCAAAGCTTGGCTAAGACTGTCTTCTGGTGTTCAGGTAATATAAGCAAAATGAGTAGGAAGTAGTATGGGCTGGTGCACTCTCAAAGACAAACAGAAATTTTGCTGCTTTTCATTTTTTTCAAAGGTTGCTTTTGAAGGTTATCGTGTATCGTGATACCACCTTTGTGATGGTTCCTAAATCATAGCACTTGTTTGGAAAAGAATGAGCCCAGTGAAACAAGTACTGTGCTGGGCATTGCAAAGCACTGCTTCCAGCTACTGAGGTAATTTTAATGTAAACCTCTCTGGAACTCAGCAGTGCCCAGGTGACTGGGGCACTTGTGGTTTGTACCTCTGAACTACACATGGCTCTTCTTAGGCACAAGTCAGGAAAGGAGTTAACTTTGCTGGGCAGCAATTCTTCATGTACACTGGCTGACTGTTTGCCTGAATCAGCTGGAGTCCTACTGAGGAGAAACAACTAAGTCCAAAAAAGGATGGTTTATGGCAATGTTTTCAAAGGGAACAGTGATGGTTCCCATGAAATTAGGGTAAAGAATCTGACATAGTAGTCCATGCTTTAAGACTGTTGAGGTAAAACTCCCTTCCTGAAAAGGTAAGCAGGCAGTCCACTTGGCTTTGTAACTGTGGGAATTGACTGCAGAAGGTAAAACCATAAAAAAAAAAAACACTCAAGGGGCATTTGCCTCACTGACCAGCCAGCCAAGCAGCAAAAAGAAGAGCAAGGGAATAGGTGCTTTCAGCAGATGAAAATCACAGCAGGCCAATTAAACACAAGGACTTTGATCTTTCAGTGAAAAAAATAACTCCTAAGAGATTCATGTGGGGATTAGAAAAGTCCCTTACTTCTTCCCATAAACATAAAAGGATCCTGAATTTTGTTTTTAAAGGTTTTATTTACTTAATTTTTAAGCTGTGAAATACAGCAGGGAGACAGTGAACTTTCCAGGAGACCACCTAGGGAACCAACCCAAAAGATTCTAGGTCTGAATTTAAATGACTTCTTATTTTTCACAGTGTGGCTCCTCTCTCCTGCAGTTTATAAAATGGGGGGGTGGGGATCATGAGGCTTTTCTACAGTACTTCGGAATCTACATTTGAACTGAACATTCTACCCTATCAGGAATGCACTGTAAGTGAACACACACAAAATGTCAGCATATTTTACTTCATATAATTGCTTCAGGAAATACTTCTTTCTGGACTCAACAGGTCCAAATTAGTCTTTTACTCTAGTTTAAAAGCATATTCAGTGTATTGTTTCAACACTGGCCATATGATGCAAGTTACAGAGCACATCTATGTAATTTACACTTAAAAGGCAAGCTCTGGTAATACACTACAGCTGGGTTATCTTCATCAGATTAGATATTGAATATTTTCTTCACAACAGCAACAAACTTCTCATCTGTTGGTGGCTTCCTCTGGCTGCCAGGCTGTAAGAATTTTTTGATTGTTGGAATGTTGCTGATTCTTCCTTTAAAAGCCTGTAAGAAGCAACAGTACAGCCAGTGAGATTAAGGAAATTATAATTCTATCCTTTGTATCTTAAAGATCAGGTGACTTGGATTTTTACTTGTCAGACATACTTATAAAACAAAAAGGTAGTAGCTTTTTCTGATCTGTAATGCTGGTGCTATACCTTAGTTTCCCAGATGGGAATTGGAGAAATTATTATTAAAGAGTTAAGATTCATCTAGTAATAAGTGGAAGAAAAAAACCCCACATCCTGGATCCCAATCCTGCAGATATATTTTAGAAAATAAAACAAAAAGAGGCAAGGACAGGAATTACCTCAGTGCAAACCACTACAGAAGTCAAGACATATGAAACTTAACCTCTGTTTGTATATGATTTCTTAAAAATTTAATTTTTCTGGCAAAAAGAAAAGGACAAGAATTGCAAACACACCAGGCTATAGATTTTCCTTACAGATGTTGCTGTGTCTGAAGACATGAAAGTAGCAGTTAAGGACCAAATTGGTAGCACTAGTGGAGTGAATTCCTGCCAGCTGAGAACAGCTGGGAAAAGCAGAACTGGAAAAAGGTGAATCCCCAGCAACTCTGGGGCAAGGCAGTGCACTGGGGTGCAGGTTTTTGTAGTCAAGCAGACCAGAGAATTGTTACTACAATGGCTCAAGAAATGCAAACATCAATTGACTTTTAACAACAGTCAGTGAAATTTGTTTGTTACCTTCCATATTGACACCAGATGATTACTAACCTGTAGCGAAGGGAATGCAGACAGTGCATCAGGCTTACATTCTTCTACCATTAAAATGGCTTCCAGCAGATGGACATCTGCCCAGCTTAATTTGTTGCCAACAAGATAATCCTGTCCATGATCTTTTAAGGCCTATAAAGAATGAACAAATAAAAAAAAAAAAATCACATGGGATGTAACAATTTGATCTAGGTATTTCATTGCAGACAGATTTCTAAAAAAACACAGCAGGGCAAAGGCATGCAAGAACATATGAAGTTAGAAAGTGATAAATATTCTTTAAACAAAAAAATTAAATCAGAATTCATGTTTCAGTGTCTGTGAGCCCATCTCTTACTCTAACCTACTGCACCAGCTAGCTGTATACCAAGTTCAGTACCACAAGAAAGACTTAATCACACAAAAGAAACAGGGCTAAAGTAATTGGAAGAGGTAGTCAGGCCAGTTTACATTGTAGGCACACCTCGAATTTTTAAGAAAATGATAAGTGAATTTCCAGATGTTTCAACAAAATTTGAGACTGATGATTACAGTTTTAAACACATCCAGAACAAGGGAATACAACCTTCCAATCTTTAACCCCATAAGGAAGGACTCCTTTATGGCAAACTGCTGATGCAAGAATTCACAGCCTGCCAAAACTACTAACAACTGTAGTAGACGAGTTGAGGTGAACGTTGCAGCACAGCTTCAGAGCAGTTACCAGCTCTCCAGCCTACCTTTGTCCTGAAGATGTCACCCTCCTAGTGGGAGCAAGAGAAGGCAGTGTCTGTGCCTAAGTCACACCAAGGCCACTCTTAAGTAACAAATGTGCAGTAAGACATCAGTCTGTGACTCTGGAAGCCAACTGCTTCTCCAGGCCCAACTCCCAGTTCTATCACAGAGGCAGCAATCACGGGCAGAGTCACAGCTAAAACCTTCACATAGTTATTTCCTACACTGCTCTAAGAAGGTCCACTACAGCTTGTTTATCAGACTGTATGGAAACTCCCAAACAAAGCATCAGAATCTGCCTGCCTGCAGGGCTTTATCTTGCTGCTCCATCTGGCTGCTGAGTGTTTAAAGTGAACACTTACATCTAGGTATGTTTCCTGTCAGCTTGCTGAATGAGTAACACATAGACTGCAAACCCTGATAAGCTGAATCAATGGACATCTTAAACAGCTGGTACAGAAAGAAAATTATTAACCATTTTAACAAAATTAACTAGGCTAAAACCATGGAAAAGTTCAGCTGTGTCTTCACCATAAGCAAACAAGGATTACTTTAAAGACTCTCCTACATAGAGCATACATACTAAAGCATATCACAACAATAGTTTATGCCACCTAGACACAGGCTTAGAGAATTTTGGCACATTTTTTATTGTTTAATAACTTAAAATACATATCAGACTTCTAATCTTTGAAAGATTAGTGTGTGTAATCAATATCTCTCAGCACAGCCCTCCTTTGGTATGGCAGTGGATATATATGAACTCTGATTACAGAAGTGCTAGATTATGTCGTTTACATCATTATTTTACAGGGCAGCCTCTGTGGGTTTTGTTTGTGCAATTTAAGGCTCTAATAAAGTGGGACATGAAATTGCATCAAGTCCTGTATTTTTTTTGAATGGACTTCAGCTGCCTGGTAACCAAGGCTTCAAGCTGGAAACCCAGCTCAGCTCTGAAACAAGGCAGCTTTGTACCCTTGGCAGATTTCCGAGGAGACCACTATGCCCTGAAAAAGCACTGAGGAAGTCTGTACAGCACAACCACACGTGGCACAAAAGCAAAAGTTACAAACAGAAGCAAACTTGTGAGATGATGATCATAGCTGGCTCAATTCAAACAAAATCCCAAAAAAAATTTCAAAGGAAAATATTAACACAAAAAAAGTTAAAGTATCCTTACAGGAGAAATAAAACAACAGAACAAACAGCAAGCTGGTAGAAAATGGCAGTTCAGTAACATCCAGGAAATGTTCCAGGGAGAAGAACAATCCATTCCCTCCTGACCAACTCTTCCCTAGCCAAGAAAGCCTCTTCCTGTGCTCTAAGGGGATGGTAAGCATACCAGTACCTTCCCTCACAGCTCAGGCTAACTCCTTGGTGCATGCTAGCCAGTAAATAACTGCTCTATCCTTTCTATGCTACATATATCTTGCTTGCAGAGCCTCTCTGTGCACACCTAAGGATGCCCAAGTAGCAATTCAGAGAATGAAAATCATAGTCTCTTAAGTATAATTTAAGCAATTGATTTAAGGAAGATCATAGAATTGGATCCTTAGCTGTAAAGCACAAATATATTTAACTTTGAATAGCAAGAATAAAGGAGGTTGTAGTAGGGTGGGGGTCAGCCTCTTCTCCCAGGTAACCAGTGGCAGGACAAGAGAAAATGGGCTCAAGTTGCATCAGGCGAGGTTTAGATTAGATCTTAGGAAATTATTCTTCATGTAAAGGGTTGTAAAGCACTGGAACAGACTGTCCAGGGAATTGGTGGACTCACCATCCCTGAAAGTGTTCAAGAAACACGTGGGTATGTCACAGGACAACACAGTTTAATGGTGAATATGGTGGTGGTGCTGGGTTGATAGCTGGACTTAATGATTTTTAGAAGCTTTTTCCAATGTTAACGATTTTATAACACATTACAGTTCTAGACAATAAGTACTGAAGGCTGGCACAAGTATTGAAATGCTTCATTTAGGCAAAATGCTGGGAGCCATCAGCCACTAAGCTAGGTGGGAAAAGAAAGATAGCAGAGAGACCCAGTACTGAAACCAGATGAAAATTACTTCGTGGCCCTCTTTTCACATTGCTGGATACTGGCTCCATCATACAATTCTAGAGTTGTACTGTCACTTGCCTTCTGGAAAATACATGTGTGGGGACAGGGGAGTGGGGCAGGAGGGGAACCTGGAACTCACTGTCTTTGTAAACTACTGGTGATTTATCACTTACCTTTTCATAAACAGGAAAGTACCTGGTTGTAGCTCGTTCAATGATTAAGGCAAGATTCTTTTCTTTTGTATCAGCTGGTTGAAAAGGGAGATACATGATCATTCCCATTAGATCTGTAGTTCCCTCCACATACATATCAATCCTGAAACAAATATTTTTGTTCAAAATATATCTTTCAACATTTGCATTTTGGTTATTTTCCTGAAACTCAGCTCTGAAAAGATCACTGAGTAAAATGTTTATTAGTGAATTAGTGAATTAAATTATTCATTTAATAATGAATGTTAAGGCGCTGCTTTATTTTCTTGGTTCTTCCACTTTGAGAAAACTTCCAGTTTTTTCAAAGCACAAATTATGAAACAGGCTCACAGTGTATGCAATAAGCAAGATAAAAAGGCTGCAATTAATGTATAGTGGAATTCATGCTGGTTTCCATTGACAATCTATTCATTTATGCTGTGGGAGAAAAGACTGCATATGCAAACCACATTAGGAAAAAAAATAGTTTTGAGGTCTAATCATGAGAGGATGCTGGTTACCAATTGCCAATCCATAATAATCCCCACAATCTCTGGAGTTGCCCTTCCATTCTCACTAAATAAACCCTTTACAGTAGGTGACAGTCTGTTAGGTATACTCACCTTTAGGTGCAGATACTTCACAGCAACATTCTTTCTGTAAATATTAACAAACATGGAGGAGTGTTAGTAAGTGTTACCATACCAGGCTCTTTCCTTCAGATCCTTCCCATAGAGGTTGTACTTTGCTGCAATGTAGCTGAGGATGGCTCTGGTCTGCACCATCTTCATCCCATCAATCTCCACCATGGGCACCTGCTGGAACAGCAGGACTCCATCTAGGGAAGAAAAAGGAGCAAGCTACTCAGACTGCTGAAATACTACACTGAAAATAAGGAAGAGACCTGGTAAGAGACCAAGACATTTCTGATTCTCAGGGATGAAAGCATCCACAAGGAAGCAGCTCTTCTTTACAGGTCACATCATACTGCAGGTCTTAAAAAAATGTGTCCTGTTGTTCTTTTGTTATATTTGTGCGAATTTACAGTTAGGGTACAGTTTACAGACTCACCATTGCGCAGTTTTTCTAAGTCTTCTTTTGTTTCTATGAATTCTTCCTCAAACTGAAAAGCAACAACAGAAAACAACACTGTCACTCCAAAGGCAGAGAAGTGGAAGGAGTCTGGCAGTTCGAGTCCACATCTCCACACTCTTTTCCATACTTTTCTCATTTTGTTGCCATTGTCAAGGAATCCATTCAGTGTCAGTAGCTGGGTGAGCAGCTGCAGTTCCAGCTACTCATGGAGCTCTGGGAGCCCAAGGCAAGAGCTGGGAACTGCCTCCCTTTGCACAACAAAGGGCACGGGGACCTGTGGCACTGGCCAGGTGAGACACAGCAGGAGTCCACAACCCCAAACCTTCACTTAAGACTGTGAGGGTGTAAAAGATCCGGGGTTTCCTTTGTTCTGGGTCCCTCCCTGGAGCTTGCTCGACCTGTTATTCTGCTGTTGCACTGCAATTAAAGTATTTTAAGGACAGATGGAGAGGCTCCTGGATGGTCAGACAGGAAAGTTTCTTTAACAGACCCCCTACTTCATCTCTGCTCCAGCAAATAACCCAAGACTTTGGTGTCCCTGACCCCACAGGACTATAAAATGCATTATGCTCTAGAAAGAACTTCCTCATTATAAAGACCAGAGTCACATGCATGAACCATAAATGGATACCAAATCACTCACTTTAAAAGCAGCTGATGCCACATGAAATATAGAGAAACTTCTTGTAAATTATACCTCTATTACATAGCATTTACTTCCCTCTTTAATCACTGGGGGTTCTTTTGATTTTTTTTTGAATGAGGACAAGATCTTGGCTTCCTCAGCACTTGTGCTCTGCAAATTCTCTGTCAGAAACATTCTCAAGTGAGCACCATTTAAAAAAGTATTTTATTTCCAACTGAGTATAAATAGTTTCAAAAAACATATTCAAACAAAAACGTAATGTCAAATTAGAATGTCTTAGGATGGACTTCACCTGATGTGAATCTAGACAGATCCCCTAACACTGTCTTTGGGGCAGATCTGCTGATACATCCTACTCAGGTCCTGACCCAAAGAACACAAAGTGCTTTGTTTGGAGAGAATGTTCAGAAGTTTTCATATGGTATGCATAGTTGTTCAGTGAAGAAGACTTATGAGATACAGGAAAGTTATGAGCATTGTGAAAAAGTCACAGTTTTGTCTGTAGCAACAATTTACAATCTCAGGTTAAAGTATGTTTCAAAAATTGCACCCATCAATTCTCTTTGTATGTTAAAATCTCTTTACTGTGCAACTATTGCTCATGGAATACATGAAATACAACACAAGAGTGTATCACTCAATCTAAACATTCTGCATCACAATATGTGATGATATGCATATTCCTAAGCACAGATGCAATTGTGAAGCCCTTACAGAAAATACCTATTTTAATCACAAATCACATTATTTAAAAAAAAGGTACAAACCTCAACCCCAGCTGCTGCTAACAGCCATCGGATTGACTCCATCTTCCCCCTTCCCTTGGTGTAGTGCAGCTTCGGTTTCCCTGCCATGATTTCAGAGTTCTTCTTTCCTGATAAAATCAAGATGATGATCTTATAGGAAGCATGCTTTAAATTAGCATTTTGAATGTCCCACTACAACCTACTAAATACAGATGGATGAATGTGAAAATAAAAGAACAATCAATTCCTACACACTTGTGCTTGATGCAACCAAATTTCCTGTGGATTAATGGAATAAAAGAAAAACTACAGACTACCAGAATATGCAACCATTCAACCACATCATGACAATAAGCATCTCCTAAATAATATATTATGGTAGTTTTAACAGCTTACTGGAGTTTTACATTAAAAGCAGAACTGTAGGGTATTCCTGAATTAACACATTTTTAACCTTGCAATCTCTTCGGTAGGTGTTGGGTTTTGTCACATGTCATGCCATACTTGAAAAATGTACTACATCAAATGAATGACTTTCAAAGAACACCAAATTAGTGTCACTAGCACTATTTTCACCTCACTGATATGACAATTCAGAGCCCTGTGCTCCTGAGTCTTTACAAATATGCTTTTTAAAGCAACGTATTTCAACAGGCCTACAGAGTTCCCTATTTCGCTACTTCTGCTACAGTCAAGCTGTAACAGGAATTTATATTCTATCTGCCCTGAAAATTTAATTTTTAAATCAAAACCCAAATGGATGGGACTGACCTCTCTTGGGCAGATAAGGCCTGGGCAATGCCCCTGGCAGCAGGGGGCTTAAGTCAGCCCATGAGATGATGGCATTGGGTTGAAACACTTTGTCCTTTCAAATTTCCCTACCATGTGCAGTCACATGCCTCTGTATGACATTGGCAGCTGATGTGAGCTTGCCTGATGCTGGAAACAAAGCTAACACTGTACTCTTATCACTAATGGGCCACAGAAGAATGAAGCAAATTTCATAAGACAGAGACGCAGATTAACAGAATGCTTCATTGTTAAGCCAAGGATTTAACTGTTCACAGGCAGGCTTATTTATGCTTGCATGGACTTCACAATACATAGCTGAGCCACAAAGGGAAAATTTTGGCCATAATCCCAAGGCATCAATGAAGAGGCACAAACAGCATAACAGTGACAGGGGAGACTGCATCCTTGGCCCTCTCCACTTTAGTCCTTAGTGTTGGGTACTATCTTCCACAGGCTCTACAGCACACAGCCATCACTCTATTAGGAACTGGACTCACAGGAGAAAGAGCTGCCCCCATCCAAAATGCAGGTCTTCACAACCACTGCTCAGCTTCCACCTAGCCCTGGCAGTGTCTGTGTCCCCAGACACCTCAGCCTCTCGTAGCAAAATTCTCCTGATACAAAAAGATGTGCTTGCCAATAGATTATGTCTTGAGTGGAGCTGGCGTCTAATCTAGAGCTGCTGGACACCTAGCTAGATTCCTGACACCTGAACAGCAACAAGGCACTCAGAGCAGCAGCTTGGTACAGCTCCCTTACCAGGCCCTCACATATAAGGCCATGACCTACACTTAAATTTCTATTTCCTGTGTATGACTTACAGTGAAACAAGTAAGAGAGCTCTTGACCATCTATACTTCAAAAATACTTCATTCCCTGATGCTCAGAAAGTAGCTGTTGGTCTCAACTTCACCAGAGAGGAGAATAGCACTTAAACCCTCACAGACTGGACAAACACTCTAACCTCCAGCACGTGGGATCAAGGCTGAGAAACACACTATAATGACGGGTTAGCAAAAGCAAAAAGTGCAAACATTCTTGACCTCTCCACAAAGCAGAGCTGGAGCTGATAAAATTCAGCCCATCCAGAGCACTGATTGCCAGTCTCAGCTCAGTGCTCCACTCAAAACAGCCGGGAATATCTTCCTGAGAATGCACTGCTAGAAGTCTGAATTTGGGGCTTAGCCTGAACACTTACATAGGGCTGCAAACTATTTTGGTGACCCTGTTATGGCCCTGTAATGAATATCCCTTCATAAAATAATGAGTCTTTCTTGAACAGCAGTAATGGATCTGAAAAATAATTACAAACTTTCTTGATGTTTTAGTGCATCAGACTTTCCTTGGATCACAGCCATGCAGGTGTCAGAGAGGCAGTGACTGCTGTGATCATCGTATTAAAAACCCCACACATTGTTTTGTCCAAAACAATTCAGGCACCAGCCTTTCAGTGACAAACAAGTAAATGAATTTTGCAGCAAGCTTGTAATCTGATCCAAGATCTTAAACTTTCTTCCTAATTGAATATGGGCCCCAGAGCAGTTCTCTGCAACGCTTTGTTGCTCGAACCTGTCCCGCACGGGGCTGTTCCACAGTTCGACCTCCCAGCACAGCGCTCGCCTCGGCCTCCGAACACCTTTAAACCACAGCTGCTCACCAGCGGGCGGTTTCCACCGGGGCTCGGGCCAAGGCCGGATTCGAAAACCTGTATTCCACCGCCCGAGCGAGGAGGAGTGTCTGGACGAGGGCAAAGTACCCCCAGAGACTGCAAAACTTGCGCTCCAAAGAGCAGCTCCTCTTCAGCTTCCCCGCTGATCCTACCCAGAGGCAAACACAAACCCCCTCTGTGCACACCCACCCGCCCGTCTTGGTCCCTGCTGTAGGAGAGGAGCTGCGGAATAACCCCATGACAAACTTCCCGGAGCAGCAGGGCAGGACGTTCCTCGAGGGCCTGTCAGGCACCCCGCCCTTTGCTCTCCGGCCAGGAGCCCCGAGTCCGGCAAAACCCACACACTGCACCGGGCTGGCACCGCCCGCGCCCCGCCGCGACCCCCGCCCGCCGCCGCAGTACCGTCTGTCTGCCCGGGCCGCTCCTCCGACACAGCCCCGACACAGCCCAGGCACGGCCCCGATATGGCACCGACACGGCCCAGGCACGGCCCCGATATGGCACCGATACTGTACCGACACGGCCCCGACACGGCCCCGACACGGCACCGACACGGCCCCGATACGGCACCGACACAGCCCCGACACGGCCCCGATACTGTACCGACACGGCCCCGATACTGTACCGACACAACCCCGACACGGCCCCCACAAGCGCCCGGCCCCGCCGACACACGACCCTCCCGTCCCGTCAGGCGGCCGCTCCTCCCCTGGCCGTGCCCATCGCCCGCCCCGCTGCCTAAACCGCGTCCCCAAACTCCAGCGCCTCAGTTTAGGGAAAAGACGCCTCCCCCTTGTCCCTGCAGCCTTGCGGCGTTTCTGTTGCAAAATGTGAAATATGTAAACATTTTCTTGCTATGATGTTTGATCTTTGTGTACTTTCAAGTCTAATCAACAATGATGTTCTAATCCGTGAAACAGAGAGTAGCTACCAAACAAGGTCAAAGGGATGTCCAGCTGTGGGAAAGAGAAATTATTTGTGAAAATTGCCTTGTTACGGGTTGAACATGTTTTAATGATCTCAAACCTACGGGGAGTTTTACAAGACCTGGAAAGAAGGACGTACCTCTGATAGTGGATACATAAAATACAAAATTTACAAGGGTATTTGGCAGAACTCCCAAGATAAGGAAGAAGCTATAACAAAGCCAGCTCAGCAACTGTGCTGGTATCAGCTCTGACCGGGTAAAAGGTAATTCTGCTAGAGAGAGATCTCCGCATAACTGACTCACTGCCAACCAACTCAAGAAATACAACTCAAAAGAAGAAAAACACCAAGCATGCAGAATAATTAGCATGAGAAGAGAATCATTAACCAAAAGAAGTCTGAATACTAATTATCAAGAGAACTAGGTGAACATTAATGCCTTTGCTTGCTAAAATGAATAAATAGTAAAAAGTCGTCCTTGGTTTTTGGAATACCACGGAGCAACCAGGCTTGCTCAACTCTGAAATTAATAGTAAATGTCCTTCTTAAATGTGTAACTATTCGTTTGTTGCACACTGGGTAACACACCCAGGTTTTCTGGATAGTATTTCCAGTGGGCCGGCTCCGAGGCAGCTGCACGTCAGGGTCATGGTCAGGGTCAGGACAGTGAGCAGGGGACAGGCTTGCAGCCCCCGAGGCAGCAGCAATGGGGGAGGATGGGGCTGCAGCCCCTGCACAAGGGAGACCAAGCACTCCTTGTGCCAGGGCTCAGGCTCTGTGTGTCTGAGGACTGGGATCTCTGTGGGGGATTCTGAAACTACATGTCCATGCGCAGAGCTCATCCTGGCATGGAGTCAGTACACACAGGCAAGTTTCTGGCTTGAGTTTCGGACAGCACTCAGCAGCTGCTATCTGAATGCTTCAGTGAGGTAGAGAGGGCAGCAGCTTGAGCAACAACTCTCTTTAATGCATTCTTTGCTGCTGAAAAATATGGGATGATTTCCTTTTTTCATGATGAAAACTGGTTCCAGCTGCATGACATTTCTTATGAAGAAACT
>CM031859.1:21663275-21720990 GCA_018697195.1 Certhia americana
TAATTGAGTTTGGCATATAACAGATCCCTGCATGTCCAAAATAATATCCCCACTTACCTTGTGCACAGTGTAGCTCACTCTAAGCTCTCAGCAGTTCTGCCTTGAGATTATATAACTCTGTAGCCCCTCCTACACCGAGCATTCCAAACAGTCTTTCCAAACGGGAAACTTCGCTCTCTTAAGCAAACAAAACCAATTAGCTCTGTTAAGTTATTTCTCAACTACAGAAAATAAATTCCTAACTCATGCGGACTGCGTACATTTCAGAGGTCATGATCATTTGGAACATCTGTGCCAGCAAAAATGGTAATATGCATCCTATTTTCATTACTTGGTACCATGCTAGTTAAAAATAATTATAACAGCTGAAAACCTGACTCAGTTTAAGGAAAATACCACTATTTTCCTTCAAACTTTCATTCTAATATTTTGTGGTTTTTGCTCTTAGCATATTGCCACTTTACATAAGTTACATCAACCAATTCAGCTCAAATGTTTCACAAGCTTCTATGCCTCACTTAGTGTATGTTCCTTCAGGACACTTCTGCTGAATTACAACTCTGAACATCTGGGCGGGGAGATTTTAAATTTTTTTTTTCTTTTTCTGTGGAAAATGTTTCCCTGAATTTAACTCAGTGAAAATACATACCAAAGACAACTGTAAGACATGGTGAATGAAATGTGGTATCAGAAGGTAAACTGCCCTCTGCACTACAGACTGCTTTCTTTGGTTAACTGTATTGATTTCAAAAAGTCAGTAGAGAGTAATCCCTCATGCACCTTCCTGCCTATCTAATCTATATTGTTAATATTGTTGTAGCTGTTACCTTCCATTACATACAGCAGGCTTCAGGTCCTTCCTGCATGCATGCTTCTTTGTTTGGTAAGCTGGAAATCATCCCATCAGTCCTCACTGTTACATCAATTTGTTCCACACTTATCAATACAATAATCTTAATAATTTATTTAGAACTACAACCACAGAAGGACAGGACATCAACTGAGTCTCCCCTGCAATGTATTTTCTTTTTGGAGGTGCCCCTAGTCCCCAGGTGGAACATTCTGTATCCCATAGGGCACATAAGGGGAGCCAGGCTTCACAAAAGGGGAGCCCTGACTGAGCTACTCTTGTAGCTCCCCATTCTAGTTAGGGCTCTAGGTCCCTCTGCCCCCTCCTTGCATTTTGGGAAGGTCTTCTGTCCAGCCTCTGACACTGCTGAAAACAGTGTTTCCCACATTTTTGGACACATAGGACTTATGACACAGAATCTAGGATAACGTAGGGGATTGAAGCTCTCCATGCAGCAACACGTGCACCAAGGTGCATCTGGCAGTTTCACAATCCCAAACTCCGTCTTAGCTAGCTTGTCTGGATTTACCATTTGTAGGGCGGCCCCAATAAACTCTAGGAGGCATCCTGAATCTAGTGAGCACATCTCATAAGTAGGAAAATATGAGTTCAAGCCTGAAAGGTAATATTATTAACTATCATTAATAGCATTAGCATAGACAACTTGGGAAAACTTATCTCACCTAACTGTAGATTCCTACATCTGGTCTAGCTGTCTAATCTCCTTCCAATAGGTTTCAGAAGGAATCCTTCAGCATGCTCTTCAGTTACAACTGAACAACGCAAAATGATTCTGTCTCAACTGAGGTAGTTAAAAGTTTAGATGAAGGTAGTCCACCCTTTCAGTCTTCCCTTAGAAGTAGGGGAGAGGAGCAGAACTCTTCAGAGGGTGATTTATCCCAACACCAACATTTCTTATCCTGTCACAAGTATCTATTGAGATTTCAGGCAACTAAGTCCAATACAGTCTGTCTCCTAACTTGACTTTTAGAAATGCCATTTCACTGAGCTGTTTCAGGAAACGGAACTCTTCTGTTTTCTACCTCAGGTTCATTCTCCCATATTTTTTCTAATTTCTTTTTTTCTTCACTCATGTCACAGACTATTAAGCAGCAGATTTGGTTTGTGACAGTTGTTGGACCACAGTTTCCTTCTAAGCAGCTGCTTCTCTGTTGCATCAGGCCACTTCATAAGGCTGTTATATTTTTATTTGAAATTCAGTGGAACTTGACTATCTGTTGCTTTGTGTTCTGTCCTAAATGTGTAGAAATAAACCCCCCTCTGCCTTCCCAGAGTCTGCAAAACAGACTACACCTTTCTTCACAACACTTTGCTCTCAGGAGGTAACGTATTTGCAACCAGCTTGTGAGTAGCTGGTATGACCATACACAAGGTTTATAATACCTAATTTATAGAGAAAAGTAATCAGTTTTGCAAAAACTGCTGAGACCTTAAAAATCCAATTCACCCACAAGCTTTAAATGTAAGAATGGAGACTTGAAACAAGTCTACTTCTTTAAAGGGGTGAGTGCTGCTGCAAGTCTTCTCTTTCTTCTCTTCCGCAGCTTTTACTGAGCTTCTTTTCTTGTAGAAAATATCTTCAACAAGTTACATTCTGAAAATACTAACACTGCATTGTTCTTTTTCCAAATTAATAAATTCCCTACCCTACAAATAGTTCTTTGCCTCCATACGCCTTTGTTTTCATGTTTTGCCAAGCATTTGATATCAATAAAGACAAGGCTGCTGTCACACTGCCAGTGTAATAGAATGCTTTATTTCTGGTATGGGTTGCTTTGTTTCTCTAGCACTGGTTTTAACTAAAACCATACTAATTTGATGAGCTTCCTTTCTCCTTTGGTTTAGGGTTTGGGGTTGCTGGTCTGCTTTCTCCTGCTCTCTCAGCATTTTGGTCTCACCAAAGGTAGCAAGGCTTTCATTTTTTAAAAACCTTCAACACAGTTTCTACATAATGGGCATCTGGTGGGGGTTTCCTTGGGCTGCCAGGCTGCAGGAACTTCTTAATTGTAGGCATGTTGCTCATTTTGGTTTTAAACACCTAAAAAAAATAAATTCAAAAACAGAACAAGAAAGAAATTTCAGTCACAAAAATGTGACTTACCCAGCATGGGGAGATGATTTCTCAGAACCGACCTCTAACTCTTGAATACAGCATTTTCAGTAATTAAATTACCTGCAACTGAGGAAACCCTGAGAGAACAGCAGGAACTTTCTCCTCGACTGCTAAAATGGCTTCAATTAGCTGAACATCTGCCCAGCTGAATTTGTTGCCCACAAGAAAGTCTTGGCCATGTTGTTTCAAAACCTGGAGAAGACAAGAAGAAAATGTGAGCCGCAGATGAGAGTGGGGCATATATAGGCACCCTTGGCAGCTAAGCCTCACAGTACAGCTGCAGAGCTGAGCAGCAATTCTATCGGAAATTTCAGGGTGGACTTTTCAGCTGAAGCTGAGCCTAAATAATTTCATTATTGCTGGGAAAAAAACAAAGTTTTGTTCATTTTGTGTTCTAGTACACAGACTACAAACTTCGGTCACTCAGTAATAATGAATGATGGTGTGGGCATCAGGAACAGAAATAAAATCACATGCTTAAGCAGATTAGTAGCAGTCCTAAAATTAGAAATGGGGGTAATGGAGGAAGCAACAAGCAATTTAAGGAATTCATAGAACTCCCATTTAGATGTTTCATGTGAAGTGATGTCCAATGCCAATATCAAGAAGCAAACTTAGAAATGCAAATTGCAACAGTTAAGTAAAGAAAATCCCTGATTCTGGAACAGGTTATTTTAGTGTTAAGAACTTGTGTGCTGTTCAGCCTTTATCATTGTTTTCCAAACTAGATAAACATTACAAAATATTGCCAGATGCATGAATCATATAGGTTGGGTTTGTTGTTTTATAAATCTGTGACTGTTCTCTTACTAAAGCACACCTAGTCTCTCAACCAGATTTATGTGCAAGGGCTTTTTGCATTCCTCCAGTGACCTTGGAAACTTTTTCTTGTCTTGAAACTTTTTCAAATGAAATTAAGTATGGTGGAAAGATGGGCTTTAAACAAACATAAGTATAAAACTGTTCCTTCAAGAAAAAGTCACATGTGCTTGCTTTCACTTTAGTGAGAAGTTTTTCTGTACAGCTGAGAACATATTGCTTTGCAGATGTTCCAATACCACAGCCCAGACAGCAGAAGCAAAAAAAGAGAGGAAAATGTTGTATTTTGCTGTTGTATTTCCTCTTCTTTGAGATAGCAAAAAAAGCTGTGGACTGGGAGCTGCTCTACATTACAAGCACATTCTTATTTTGCAGAAACTTTTTTGATAATCACAAGTTTGACAGACACATACTTGCTGTCACTTACCTTTTCAAAGACTGGAAAGTACCTGTTAGTTGCCCTCTCCTTAATTGACTCAATATTTTTCTCCTTTGCATCAGGTGGAGAGAAAGGAAACATCAAAATCATTTGCATCAGATCTGATATTCCCTCCACATACATGTCAATCCTATAGGCCAGGGAAAGATGGTAGAAAAAAAGCACAGAAGTTATTTCATCTGTTTTCCAATTAGCTAAGGCAACGTATAGGAATTTTATATCACCGACATAGTGCAGATTTTGACAGCTGAAACTAAGCATGAACAACACTGAATATTTTTCAAAAATAAATAAAATAAATAAAAGCCTGTTTCTGTTAGGAGCATTTCAGAAACAGTGGTTAAATATTGTTGTTAGCCTTTCTGATGCCTTTATACTGGATTTACCAGATTGAATTTGGTTTATATAATGTAGCTATCAAAAAACAGACTGCTCCATCAGTGCAGTACGTACAGGGCTCTCTCCTTCAAGTCTTTCCCATAGAGATTGTATTTCCCTGCTATGTAGCTCATGATGGCTTTGGTCTGCACCATCTTCATCCCATCGATCTCGACCAGGGGCACTTGCTGGAAGAGCAGGAATCCATCTGGGGTGGAAAGGTGAAGGAAAGCCTGTTAACTCCTCCTAGACTGCAAGGTGTACAGGAGAGCAAGGCACTGAGCACATTTCTCTTGCAGTATAGGAGACCACAGATGTCTTGCTCTAACTCTAAAACTCACAGCACTCGACTAACATTGTGGTGAAGATCAAACAGCCTGTATCACACTCCTGCAGCAAGGTGACCACAGCACAGCTGGGCCCTGGGCTTGACAGCATTGCCAGAGCTTCACTGGCTGTTGGGAGCTAGTCCTGCCTGTACCTCTGCACTTCTGGAGCCTGCCTCATGCTGGCAGGAAAAGCCTGAACCAGCACTTCCAACCCAAGTAAATAGGAGGAGAAGAAAGATATGTGGTAAATCTGAACTTAAAAAAAAATCTAATTCTTTTGAATGCAGATCAGTTTCCTGTCAGGGACATACACAGGTAGTACTGCTGCAGGACCTGGAATCCAGGAAGAGGTCAGGCTACTTTAAACATCCTGAAGCTCCAGAGCTAGAGGCAGAGCCTGTGACAGCTGTTGGTGTTTGAATAACACACAGTCACTCCAGGACCAGAGTTTGAGTGTCCCCATAGATTTTACAGGCCTAGCCTCAGTGCCATTCTACAATGTAGAAACATCTTTGTTGCCCAATTTTCTGCTGATTCTGGTAAGAGCAATTGTCTGAGCTTTCAGTGAGGCAGCTCTGAAAGCTAAGTACACATAGATTCAGCATTGTAAAGTCAGTCTATTCTAGACCAGTTTTCTGCTGGACTAATTCATGTTTTTGGAGACACTCCCTCCTCCACTTACACACTAAGGGCATCCAGAGAACAATCCTGACATATTTATAATCACAGCAGAAGTCCAAATCCAAACAGACTGCTGCCACTTGCATTGCTCAAAGTTAATGACTTATTTTAGTTGTCAATTTATATCTGTTTGGTGAATCCTTCTTTCAGTTATGAAGGTTAATTTTAACAGGCATATCTGCCTGACTTTTTCTCCAGAGCTGTTAAAACACTTTGCTAGGCTAGAATTAAAATTCTTCACTCATTCTATATTATTAATTTACAGTTTAAATTCAAAGAGTTATTCTCTCTGCGACAACAAATAGCTTGTATTTGCTTCTTTTAAACACACAGAGAAAGATTATGTGTGTTCTTGTCTTCCAGAACACACCTCTTCATCTTAAGGAAGAAACATTATTCGGAATCTATCTAGCAGAAACAATAGAATGGGAAAATGAATAGGTCAGGAAGGATATTTTTCAACAGAAAGATGTGAAGAATAAAATCTGTCTTTTTGGCCCTTGACAAAAAGCAATGCAGCAAATATGACTGAACTGAATACACCATTTGTTTCTTATCTACAGAAAAGAGAAGTCCCTCTTAAAATCAGAAGTAGACTGCCTCTCCTCCCTCATTTTGCAGGTAAAATCATGTCACATGACCATAGCACAGAATACATATGCAGGATTAAAAGGAGTTTACCAGTAATTTCCGGGATTGGATTGTGCTGTCCAAAGGTGGTCTGTGGAGCCCATGTTGAAAACCAATCATCTGCTATTTGTAACCAACCAGCAAAGCTCATTGATACTGAGGTACAACTTGGGAAACCTTTGGCTGCACAGACTGTGCCAGGTTAGTCATCCCTCAGGCCAGCAGGTACAAGTCTGCCCAGGCCAAAGCTATTTAACTCTCTTTGCCTCCAAAGCAGCTGTCCCTCTGCAAGCTGCCTATTGGGAACAGCCCCTGGCCCAGGCATCATCCTGACACTGCTGGGGCATTGCCTGGAGGATCATCAGCCAGCACAGTCCAAAGTCATGCCTGAGCCAGTCTAATGATGTGGCAGCATCTAAATGCAGGAAACTGTCAAAAAGCATATTGGTAGGGAGAGAAAAAAGTTTAAGGGAGAAGTAAAGTGGAGCTACTCTTGTTGAGTCCTGCCCTGCACAACTGACAACATTCCAGATGTCCCTTTGTCAGGATGACTAATTAATCTATCTTTCTGACCCATTCTATTAAACCACACCTTTTGTGTGTGTGTGTGTGTTCTCACCATCTGAAGCTCAATATATAGATATAAAATGCTTAATTTTCTTTTTAAAACATCTCTATCCTTTTCACCACCATTTAATTCTTCTCTCTGGATATCAATAAGCTCAGATACAATCCTGGTTACAGTATCACTCTTTCTAGATAACCTATTCTTGTGGATATACAAGAATAGATTCAGGCATTCAGCACCTGTGCTCTTCTTATATTTAGTGCTGTAATTGGTTTGTGTACACTGCACTATCCTCCCACATTGTGAGAGTCCCAGCCAACTGGATCTGCAAATTTAATTCTGATCTACTTAATACCACTTCTATTTTATTTTTGTTCATTTTAGTTTTCTGTGACAGAATTTCTTTAAAGACAGCTTTTTCTTTCTGAGCTCAGCCACAATGCAGGCAAGACTTCTTCCAAGTCTCCTTGTACGGCCTAGCAAGCTTAGCTTGCTCCAAGGTTTCTTTCACATATCTTGGGCAGCAGGTAAACTGTGGTGCATGTGCACGCTCTACTGCTCCTCACTGTCCCAACTCCTTTCCCACTCTGGCAGGAAGGTCTTCTTCTGACTGACACCTTCCAGGGTGTTAGCAGAGGGGTTCACTGCTGGATTTCTTCTGATCAGGTATCAAGGGCAGTGGATAGGAGTCTGCACTGATGTGTGGGAAGAACTGGTCTTGCTCCCAAGGTTGGCATGAAGCCTTTGCGGCACACTACTTTGACCATGCCAGGATTTCCACAAGTCTCGCTGCTGGCTCCATGCTTTTTAACTAGAGGAAGCTTTAGGCTCAGGGAGTTCTATTTGCCTTGGACTAAAAATGTGCCAGATACCATGCTAATAATTTAACAGCATAGGTAAGTTTTATTAAGTAGAAGTGCTTGCCTGTTTAATGTTCTATAATAAACACAATCACAGAAGCTCTGGCTTTTAGCTTATAGCGGTAATTTGACACTGGAAATAATAAGTTACTCAAAACTAGTACTGCACTACTCAAGGTGTGCACCCAGAAGTTTCCACTGGTTTAAATAAGCTATTTCCAAACCATAAATTTAGCCAGGCTGGACAATTATTTTGAAGGACTAAGCCTCAGGTGTCAGGATTCTTACCTTTGATTAACTTGTCATACTGCTCTTTTGTTTCCAAATAAACCTCTTCAAACTGAAAAAGAAGTGATAATAGTGTCACACGGCTGTATTTGAACATTTTTCTTCTATTAAGTGATAGCACATAACCATGCCCAGAATTAACTCAGTCAAGCAAAAGGTAATGGGCCAGGTCTTCAACAGCACTGTTTCAGTGCCAATGTCCTGAGGATCCCACTCATGCCCTGACAGCTGATGGGGAGCAGAAGGAGGGCCTGGACACTTCTGCATCAGTACACTAATTCAGAAATAACCCAAGACCAAGCACAAACAGAGTGCAGGCACCTACAGAAACAAGACTGGTTGGAGCCAGTATTAAGGGAAGTACAAGCTACATCAAATATTTCTAACCCCACCCCAGCTTACACACATTGTAACTGCAAACTTAGTAAGACTGAGTTAAGGTGGTTTAGCACAGCTAGATCGTTTATGATTAATAAAGGCCCTTTAAATAAATCCCCATTTGTCCCCTTATAATTAATCACTTCTGGAAATTTATACTACTGCTAATATGCCACTGAGTTTGCATCTCAAGTATCAAACATGGAACAAGGTTGTTACTTGACAATTACAAACATGCAATGCCATGGGACAAATGAATTTAGCCACCCTCATGCAGCTTTTATCAGCCACATGTTAAATTGTCCCTCACTGAGGGAAGTTGAGAACACCAGTCTGTAACACTCTACTGAAAATGTCAACCAACCTCCACACCGGCTGCTGCCAACAGCCATCGTATGGACTCCATCCGGCCCCTTCCATTCAAGTAGGTAAGCCTGGGCTTCCCTGACATGTTCCTGAGCTCCTGGTTCCCTGAAAGATATTAAGCAGAAAGCAGTATCTCATGAAACGGGTGTAAGCACCATTATTTTGAGGTCAGATAGCACTTTTTATTCTCACTATGCCTGTTGAAGTCTAAACTTCATTTGGTTCAAAACATAAAATGAGAGACAGACCAGTGACACCACACAGCCAGTGCTAGGAAAGGAAGGATGTGTGAATCTGTAAAGCCTTCCTCAGGGCTGCCAGGGAGGTTTCTTACGATTGCATGCGAACACAGACATGTTTAAACAAGTGGTATGAATCCCTAACTACAGGGGGAACGTTGCTGCCTATGAAGACAATTATACAAAGCCTCTGAAAAACCTGCCAGATCCTCAGGGAAATTAGTCACTTAGCCTCATTGCCATCATCATTGAAAACATGAAAAGAAGGAAAAGAAAACATGTTTTACCAATAGGCTGAAATTTGTCTAGCTTTGTTTGCCGTATGTACATTCTACAGCTTCATAAGCAGTCCATTTCGTTCCTCAAATAGGGACAAACGAATTGTTGATATTTCCTTCATTCCATGGAACATTCCATGAGCTTCCTTGGCCATCCTGCATGGCTGCAGCCTATTTCTTTGCTGCTTACGGCAGCCTTGAGGTGTCCCTCGAAGCCAGATGTGGAACCTAGCTGCATTGGCTTCCTGTGCCCTCAGAAGTATCCCCTGGGGCATGGGGGCCATTCTGGGGGACTGTCACATCAAACTGTCAATGCTTTGCTGTAATTGCGCCTCTCCCAGGGCGTGCAGCACAGATAGTGTGCCTATATTGGGCTGTTCCATACACAGGGACAACCAGATGGACTGGTAGTACTCATATGAAAGCATAAGCACTTCTACATCCAGGTCTTAATTCCTCTGTGCTTCATGCCCCAAATACTAAAAGAACATGAATAGCATTCCCCTTCATAAAGAAGCTTGTATCACACACTGATGATCAGAAGGAAAAAAACCCTTTAAAATAGATCTCCTAATCATATCCTAATGGCTCAGAGTGCCTCACTTCAAAAAATAGCTCCAAATGCCTCCAGTTTTACCAGAATTAAAGCCAAAGCTGCAATGTTACATCTGTCACACCTTGCATCCACTTGACATTTCTTATTCAAATCAGGCTCAGTACACTCTAGTGATAGGTTTTCTTCAAGTCACAGTGCTTTGCAGGTGTAATTAAAGTACATTTGGAACATATTTTGCCAAAACTTTAAAAAACAAGATTAAGAGGTCTCCCTTAAGCAATTCCAGTAAGAACCATGTTACCAACAATAAATAAGGATATTTGGGGTAATTTAGTAAATATAACCCAAATACACATTAAGGAGTAAAAGTATGTTCAGTTTTGAAGTGGGAATAGCCATTCCTAATTACAATGTTTGGCTCTAGGGACAGTGTTTTATTAGTTTCTGTGTCTTGTGTGACTACTTTTCACTGTAGGGCAGCTTATCAACATAGTTCACAACTAGTTAGTGCTTCTTTTCCTTATCGTACTTTTCAGCTTTGTTGCATCTGTATCATTTCAACACACATTGTATGCACAGAAACTTACAGTAAGACTCTTCCTTTAACTAAAAAAGCCAACTGAAATACCAAGTATATGAACCTCACTCCTCCTAGAAACATTACCTTTTGTTTGCGGAAGAAGAGTAGAAGGAGTAAGAAACCTCAGGTATCATTTTATCATTTTACACGAATGAGAGATTCTGTGTGGCATTTAATTATGTGAGAAGAGCAATGACAAACACAGAATTAAAATTTGCCATAAGATTTTTCTTTTTAAAATGAAAAATGACTGTCAGCTCTGAGTGGATTTTAGTTCTCTTAAGCTTCCAACACAGAAAAAAAATAACCCCACAAACCTTTCCTGAATTTTAGTTAAAAGTCACCTCAATCTTTAGATCTGCTGAATGCATCTTCATTTACTATACAAGGACCTGACACCTGTAGCACACATACAGGCAGTGACTTTCAGTTAGCAGGTCTTGTCCAGTGGGCTCAGCTTAGTTGCTTATTCCCCTGTGAGTACTCACACCTGAGATTCCCTAAAGATCAGATGATACAACTCTCGATTAAATAGAAACTCAGTAACTTCTACTTTCAAAAAGCAGACCTTTTAATCCAGACTCTCAATGCTTTTTTTTCCTTCTTCATTTGTCTGGGGAAAGATACAGCCTACAGACAAGGCCTCAGGATTTCACTTAGATCTCCACTGTTTTTCTAGTTTAACTAAGACTTTCAGGAGGTACCATTTAAAAACGTTGATCCATTTTTGATAGAACATGTTGATGCTTTATTAGTAGCCAAGTAATCTTGTATAGTTGTCATCCATTCCTTACTGTTTGCCTTAATTAAAAATGGTCATTGGGCCTTTCTATGTAAGTTACAATTCGTGTAAGAGAAGTATAGAATATCTATGTTACATTCTTCCGCAAGATGAGTAGCAATTATCTGAAAATCATATTAGAATAATTCAAAATCTTCCAAGACCAGGTACTAGAAACAAACACTCTTCAGGTGCTGTAGGATTCTTCCACCCCCAGACAGCTCTTTTAAGGAAACAGAAAATCCTCTGATACTCATAATTGAAGGTGATGAAGAACTCATTCACTGGGCAACACACAAGGCAGACATTCAATATTTTGAAGTTAGCTGCACTTTTCCTGGGACTGACAGACTGTGGTAAATCATTTACCCTATTTGCACAAGAAGGACAAAGAACAGCCTCTGGGATAGTAACTGACATGTTGAATCTCACTACACTACTCCTTCCACCTGGGGAAGGAATGACATCACTCCTGTGTAGTAACCACCCATAAAGCCTGAAAGGCTCAAGCAGATTTAACAGATGCTCTGTTTCTAAATCCCAATTTAAAATTCTTATTTATGGGTGGTCATATTATCTGAGCAGCAACTGGAATACAGGTTATTGGCTATTGTGAATGAAGCTGTGGAAACTTCACCACTCAGTCCAAAGCTGAGCACACAAGCAGCTGAATTAATTGCATTAACAAAGGTCTATTGGCTGTTCAAAAAGAGACTGTAAATATTTATGCTGATTCTCAACATGCACTTAAAGTATGCCATGCCACGGGGCAGCTATGCAAGCTGTGTGGATTTATGACTTCTAGTGGAAGCAAAATATCAAATGCTCCATGAATTACTGAACTATTAC
Source organism: Certhia americana (assembly GCA_018697195.1). Taxonomy (NCBI): domain Eukaryota; kingdom Metazoa; phylum Chordata; class Aves; order Passeriformes; family Certhiidae; genus Certhia; species Certhia americana. The sequence goes on from CM031859.1 coordinate 21,675,279, forward strand.
TGTTAAAGCAATATAATTGCCAGAGAAATATGCATCAGCCAGATCGTATGGCAGAAGGACAAAATGAGATAAGAAATGGTCTAACCTATATTACACAACAGCAGTACAAACCGCCAGGCTTACAAGTGGCTCATGGTCTGAGCTGGTGTTGCTTGCTCCTGAAAAACTATGTCTGACTGCACCTGCTGAAGAAAATTAACTCTTGCAAAAGGTACAAATAGCTGACTTTCCAGGGACTGTTGAGAATAGATATGGAAAACCTTCTAATTTTAATTGAGTAATATCTGATTCCTATAGCCAAAATACATCACTACTCAGGGCATTTGGGATTACTGCACAAACCTAGACACTGCTGAAGAACTAGTTCACATCATGAATTTATGCTGCAGCAAAATATATAATCACATCCTGCATCTGCTACCCTGATATCTAGCAAAAGCCTCAACACAAGATTTCACTATATGTAATTTTTAATTGTTTTTGTCTAAAATCCATATTTCTATCCTATTTCCTATGGTCTTGTGAGCCGTAGTAACACACCTGTCCAGAACTTCTTTAAGCATGTGTCTCAGGGACTCAAGAACAATTTAAAAGATTATCATCTTCCAGAAACAGGAGCATAAATGCTGTTTAGCATATTGAAACTCAGCATAAAATGCTGTTTAGCCCTGGAGCTGGGATGAGAGTCCAGCATATCCTACAGGCCAGCTTTCCTGCACAAACCTAGAAGAAACAACATAGTGCTCAAGGATTGCACTTTGTCCCCTCAGTTGTTTCATGGCTGCCTTGGTCAGCTCTGGACTGCGTCACAAATTAATTTCCCGGTTAAAACACATCTTTCTCTGGCATTTTCTCTCCTGCAGCCTCCAGCTGGTGAATAACTATCAACCCATTTTTAGTCTACCTAGCACCCAGACAGACTAATAGAGCTGAGAATTTACAGTACACCAGAAGCTGCCCTAAAAAAAAAGTTGTTTAAGGAAAGAAATTTGTAAGTTCTTACCTTCCAACCTTAACTCAGACTCCACCCAGCACAGGCAGCTTCCCCAGGGCTGTTTAAACTCTGCAGCTTGGGGGAGTTTCCAGCCATACCCAATTAGAGAAAAAACCTCCAAAGGCTCTTAAACTGACACTATCCAGTTTAAAGACATATGGCTCTGAAAACTGATGCCCAAGCAGAGACAGTCTTTATTTGCTGATTTGACTATACCACAACGCTACCCTCACAGTTTCTGTGGTAGCCATCTATTTGAACTGTTCTATTAGAATTCTGAGGGCATTTTACCCAAATACAAGAGCAAGACATTTGAAAACACTGAAAAAATGATAGATTTTTTCTGGGTTATATTAAGTTAATAGTAATCATTTAAAGAAAACCCACTAAAGTTTCTAGGCTTATTTAATTATTGGACAGGTTTTATTTTTGCTGCTGTATGGCATAAAGAAGTTACTCAATGTATGGGATAACAGGGCTCAATTACTTTGAAATACAGTACCAAGCTTACTTGATATAAAAAATGGATGAGCAGTTTATGTCACAACCCACCCTGTGTGTCATGGCAATACAATTAATTTTTGGAATTGAATATGCATGGCTAATACTCAGAGATGAAATAAACTATGATTTTCTTAGCCACAAGAAGTAACTGTTTCAGCTTTTCTATCTCTATTTCAACTAAAAATCCCAAAACTGAAAGTGGTTGTGAACAGACACAAGGATGGCATAGCAAATAGAAAATGGGACTTGGGTGCTAAGATAAGGTTCTTTCCTTTAGCACAGACCCACGTGATGCTGGGCACCGCTTTATACCCCTGCAGCAGAACCAGTACAACTAATCTGAAGATCTGTTCACTCAGCCCACACTGTTATCAAAATTGTATTTGTCTGTCTAAAGCCATGGCCACTCTAACACAGCACCTCACTATGGGGAATCTCAGGACAAAAGTCTCCAGGTAACTTTTTCCTCACAGTTGGAGTCTTGTCATGCCAGTTCTCTGCCTGGCAATTGCTGGCAGTTTCTTCTGGAGGACACACTTCCCTTAGATCTTCCTGCAAATTTGTAGTTTGTATGCTTCAGAGGTTGATGCTGTCAGCATGCAACAACTGTATGGTGCGTCTTTACACTTTGCCTAATTCTAACTCTTGCTTAAGTTCATAATCTACTGAGTAAAGTCTAACATTAAATGCATGTGTGGAAATTTTTTCTATGTCAACCCAGTTATTATCAGGCTACCCTACAAAAAAATTCCTAAATATGTGTCTGACGTCCAGCAGAGGCCCAGAACAGTCCCCAGCTGGCAGAATAGGTTCCCTGTTCTGGAAGATTTGAACATTGTGTAAATGGGTATGATGATCCCTGTGTAATGCAGGTGTGGCTCCAGTAGGAATGCAGCACATACTCGGATAGCTGAGTAGGAAAGGAACATTTGTTCATGGCTATCCATGATGTCAGTATTGAATCAAGATTAATCTATCCCAGTTTTTGAGGTCTTTGATATCATCAGGCACCTAAATGCAAGACTTGGTTCAGGAACAGAGACCACAGAAGAGCATGCATGTAATTGCAGTCTGTTCGTCCTCTCTGCAGTCTCAAATGCTGCCAAGGACAGCAGTAGGCTTGGTGGCAAAGAATGAGAGGGAGAGGTCCCTAATTTAAGGACCAGGGATGACTGAGTGGTCAAGCAAAGCATTTTCGGATGCTTTTTGGGTTTGCTGAATACAGAATATCCAGATTTGACTGTCGCTCCCCTTCTACGCATTCCTGTTTGACAGAAAGACTTTCTCCCTTGTTCTCTTTTTATTTTGCTTCCAGCATAGCCTTTCATAATGTAATTACAAAGCTCCTTTGGAATCTGAAGGTAATCATATCAAGGAGGTTGCTGTTATAGATAACTGTTATAGAATAGGTGTTCTGTAAACCAGTAGAGCAGAAAAGAAAAGAAGTTTCTTTTACACATGATTTGTTAAGCCACACCCATGAGTATTCAAGAAGCAGGCATGGGGCCCAGGTGCCACTGAAGTGATCCGGGCTGGGCAAAGGCAGATTTTAACTAGTGAGTATACCATGTCCTGGCATGACATCTTCCCACTGTGCTCTGCAGACACACTTCCTTGTGCTGCAGATGAGGTAAGTTCAAAGTCTTCTCGAAATGTACCTGCTTGCAATTCTCACAAACTACTAGGCAGGAGGCTTGGGGAATGATGCCTGATTGCAGCATCCTCTCAGAGTTGAGCACAGGGTACATCACTAAATTCCACCACAGAATTAAGCACAGAAGGGTAGGAGGATTCTCCCCATACTGCTAAACTGAAGCACACCACTGTGCTAACAATAATTTGAGTCCACATGAATAGTTCGATAAAGTTATGCATCACTTAAGCATTCCTGCAAACCTTCAGTGACTGCACTGGTTTTGTGCAGGAAGATCTACTGACTGCCCAAAGCAAAGTTAACCAAGCCTGTAGTAACCCTCAGGGACTGTATTTCCCCAAGCTCTTTGTCTCTCAGCTGGACCACTGGCACAGGAAAGTTGAAAACAACCCTAATTCTGATTTACAGTCACTGTAGTGCTGTGAGGAGAGTTTAAATGGAGAGCTGGTTTTCAATACATTGTTATTTGGATTGTTTAGTCTTCATTGATCTAACTATCTCAATATGGTCGAAGGGCTGATTTATCAAGGCATGAGATAGGCAAGATCAACGTTTCAAAGACAACTGAAACATACCTTAGTGGTACAAACTTTACTGTAAAATATTTAACTTAAACAGCTTATGTATTGCAATTACTTCATATTTTGTTAGAAACTTGTATTAGTGTATGTTTCCTCTATTTGGAATCTGTTGTGTTCTGGGAGTCTTTCTAGAACTCTCACTTTATGTGCATTATTACAACTAAAACTACTACTAATCTAAACTTAGGGTTAAAGAGTCCTTATATTTTCTACTACTAAGAACAGGGGTGGGAAAACCTTTAATCAAGCCAACAAATGCCTGTGAAATCAGCTTCATCAGATGGTGGCTCAGGGGTGATGATGAGGGAGGAGGCAATTTCCTAAGAGCAGATGATCAAACTTCAGAGAAAAGCAGATGCAAGTCAGATGGTACAAGCCTACAAGGCAAGGTATAAAACCATACAGTGATCAATAGTGGGATAACCTGCCTTTCACAGTTTAATCTTTTTGCACTGGAGAGTTGCTTAGCCCCTAAATGTTCAATATCTTTCAGGATTTCACTGTGTTCATTATATCTTTCATCTTTCTACTTTAAACAGTTTAAATTCCTGGCCTCAATTACATCCTCTAACAATGAGATCCACTGTCTTAATGTGAAAATGTTGCTTTTATTTGCTTGTATATTGCTGCTACTGTTTAATTGTGTTATTCCACTTCTATTATAAGATAGGGGAGATGAAAGCCCTTCTCTGTCTCTCATATGAAATCACATGCATGAAAAATAATTTCTCTAATAATTCTTGTAACTGATTGATTTGTAATTCACTTCTCACTTGTATTTCTCATCTCTGCTTTTTCCTTCTGTATTCTTTGTATTTTACTCTGTTGGTTGTATTTCCTGATTCTCTCTTGATTACATCTGCATTCTGTAAGAGTGCAAGAAACTGCCAAGCATTCTGTCTTCCTCAAAACTTGAAATGAATATGTGCATATAACTATTTGATTTAATTTCTCACAGAAAAAGAAACTTGGAGAGAATGGAGGGTACTTTCCCTTCTAACATCAGGGTATCTTCCATCAGTTGCTGGACTTCTGTCTACAGGTTTGACAGATATGAAAGATTGTAACCAGTTTGATTCAAGAGGAAAAATGTTTACAGGAATTAAAAACCTAATGACTTTCCTGAGTTTTGCTCCAGAACAGAGGTGATGAAGTTATTAACAATCTAAACCTTCATTTCAGGTTTGTTTCTTCATCCTTAGTCAGTTCTGTAGATTGCACATGTACAACAGTTGTTACATTTCCATAAAAACTATAAATGAAAAAATATCAGAAGAAATTTGTGATATGGTACAAGATACATAAAAAGTGAAGGGAAAGATAAATGCATTGGGTCAGATACAAACCTTCATGTGCTTTTGTTCTCTTGCTCTCAAGGGGAAGTTGTCAATGCCAAGTTGATAATGGAACAGGAATCTGGTTCATCTTGCCCAGCTAGTTAGCAGCACCAAAGACCTCAGCACCCAGTTCACAAAGGCAATAGTTCCCTTACACATACATAGGCCTCTTTTCATCAGCCTGCAGGGTGAGAGGTTACACTGAATGGATGTACACAGAGACCTGAACTGTCCTTACCATAGCACGAATATTGAAACATGGCTTTGGTGTGCTTGAGAACCATGCTGAAACTGCCTATGGTCTTTATATACAAGGTAATAAAGTTGTAAAAATAAAATACTTTTCCACTCATGTTGGAAAAGTGTTGAGAGGGTTATGTTTCACTGCTGAAAGTGGAGATTCCTAACCTTCTAAATTGGAATGAGCAGGAAAGACACAAAAATCTTTGGGGCCCAAACCTATACAGTTCAGTTGTCTGTTTTGAAGAGGTATCCCTCCTGCTTCAAGTAGAGCCAGGACACTATCCAACTAGTGAAGTCTTACTCGGTGTCTTGTAGGGTAAAAATGACCCCCAGATCCTGGAGATACATGTTCTCCAGCCTCAGCCCTACAATGCCTTCATTTTAGCACCTGTAACTATTAGCAAAAAAGCACCATGGCACTAGGAAAATAGTGTGCCCATTTAATTAAGACACAAACACTCCTGCCACAACTCTTTTGTTGTGGGCATACTTTGGGAAGATGTAGAAAAACAAGATGTTCTGAAAAGTATGAGAGTTACACTGCTGATTTCAAAGCTGTCTGTGCAACCTGTTCTGAAACGTCTCATAATAATTGTTCAAATCAGGTTTTCAAAGGAATCCAGAAGAGTCGTCTCCCGGATAACCCCTTGACTAATGTTCTGCAGAAAAACTGTCTGCTGAATAATAGCAAGAGTCAAAAAAGATAACTGAATCCTTGAGAAAGTAAATGAGTGAAAAGATGTTCTCTGCTTGAACTAATGTGTATCCAAGTAGGCTGGCAGGGCTGGGGTCATATGTACTAAGCTCTGGCATCTGAGGCTGAATGATGAGGTGAAGCTCCCTTTCTCTTGCCAGAATGGCCAATGTTCCATTCCATCTTCTCTTGGATGATGTTTCCAGGTGTGGGATTAAATGGTACTGCTGCAGTGTTGAAATTGGTCTGAAATGAAAAGTAGTGCTTGTAGGGTAAGCAACACAAATCTGCAGCATAACTAGAAAATTGTGCCCAGTTCTGCATTAGGATTAAGTGATGCCTACAGCTAGGAAGCTCTTGGGTCAGTGTCAGACACACAATGAGGCTATTTTAAAATTTCCACTACACACCAAGGTCACATTAACATTTTCAGATGCCAGTGCCATGCTGGGAGCTGGCATGTGGCTGATTATCCACTGTGTCCTTCAGCTCCTCCTCCTCTGAGTTCGTGCTTCTCACATCAGTGGGAATTTAGGCAAAGTGCATTTAACTAGACTAAATGCCTCTGGTTTATTAATTCCTATGTATGGAATACTGATTCAGATCACTGAGTTTCAACTTTCCTACCTATTGTCATCTCATTTTATTTACTATGAAATGTGCTATTTTTTCTTTTAGTCCTTTGATAAAAATGTGCAATAGTGAAGTGCCAAGGATCTGGTTTCTCTCTTCACCTACCTAATATGTAGTTGCAGAGCGACCAGGACCAGGCTTTCCTCAGAGGACCATAGTGAAAATCGAAGAGACAATAGGCACAGGCTGCAGCACACGAAATTCCAACAGATGTCAGCACTGAAACAAAGCCTGGAAGGAGCTGCTGGAAATATGTGTATACATCCTTTTCTCTGCCCTGCACTCCAAGGTGGCTTGCAGACATGCTTTCAGTTAGGTGTTCAAGTTAGGTGTTTCAGTTAGGTGCCTTACACATAAATTGCATTCTGATAATATTATTTATTGCCACTGACTCCAAAAGTAGTCACATGTTAAAAACGAGCATCTGGTGCTTAGAGGTTTGAAGTTGCTGCACCAGGGTCTGTCCTTCAGGTCCTTCCCGCGGCGTGTGTACTCCTCGGGCTCTGGCTGAGGATGGCTCCGGGATGCATCGCCTCCCTCCAGCCAGCCCCCACCGAGGGCACCTGCGGAAAGCGCAGGGCCCCACCTGGGGGCAGGAAAAGTAATGCCACGCAAATTCCGTGCCCAGAGCACCCGAGTTGTTGAAAAGGAGCCCGGGGGGACACGCCGAGGAGTTGCCTACGACTCAAATTTTTCCGCAGTAGCAAATAATATAATAAAATATATTATAATAAATAAATACAAAAATAATAGCCTTTCCTAGGAGCAAGGTTGGGTTACGAGAACAGCCCCCCGAGTACTCTGCACCAGCCGCGTCCAGGAGCTCTGGTGTCCACGTCCTACACGCCTCTGGAACGAGAACTTTCCCCTCTTGGACCTCAAAGGTGTGGCCAGCACCCCGTGATCCCCGGGGAAACCCGCTGAGGGACCAGCTTACTAAACCAGGCACGGCTGTATGTTGTGGGCACTGGCTCCATGGGGGCTGCAGCGCTCCGTCAAGAGCAGGCTGGGGCGGACACAGCCGGACACAGCTGGACACAGCTGGACACAGCCGGACACAGCTGGACACAGCCGGTTCCAGCCGGACACAGCCGGATCCACCCGGACACAGCCGGTTCCAGCTGGTTCCAGCCGGACACAGCCGGTTCCAGCCGGATCCATCTGCCCAGCGCAGAGCAGGGCTGAGCCACGGCCGGGCGGGAGTGGGGAACACGTTTAACAGGGGATAAAACACTGCACGGCAGTGCCAGGGAAAAACAGCGGAGAAAGTGCCTTGCAAACACACGAGGGGGAGGGGAGAAGGCAGAGGAGTTGGGAACAAAGGAGGGAGGTTGAGTCTGGGAAGAAGAGGAGTGAATGGGAGGAAGGTGTTCAAGTTATAGTTTTTCTTTCTCCCCAACTATATTTATTGGCAATAAAGAAATTTTCCTCATATCAAGTCTATTTTGCCTATAGTGCAATTGGAAAGTGATACTAAGTATCACTTGAGCTATGCTGAATTTAACCCTGTCCCAAAGATACATAGTGTTGATGACAAGGTTTCAGTCCCAGCTGTTATACTTACATTCCTTGCTGCTGTACCACTCTATTTATTAATGGGAATAACCATCAGCGGTTAGCCTTATCACCAACAAGTACTGGCAGAGGCTGCATCTGTGCCTGTGGTACTCTTGAGCAGCATTGCACCACAACTTCTCATTTTGTGGAGAAACACTTCCCTTAACAAAGGAATTATGATCAACAACTACAGTATTTTCTACACTTTTCTAATAAACTAATCTGAGATTAAAGCAAGGACTGAACTGTAATTGCAATAGACATTACATTAGCTGATAAATTCCTGTAGGTCAATGAACTTTGTATACCTCACAATGAGGGCACTCATTGAGTGAAAACTTCAATCATCCTGAAGCTGGGGAGTCTGACAAGCTCTCAAGTGGGCAATTTGTTCAACAAGTATCAGGTGAGTGTACTTACATCCCAGTGTTAAGCAGCATCTTATTTCTCAACCCACAGCTACCACAGGAATAAACCAGGGCCGTTAGAGATTGAGCACAAGTCTTTTCTTGTAAGCTATGTCATTAATGCAGAACCATAAATAACAAGTATGAAACAGCAAGGTAACATCCTGCAGAGCAGCTTTTCAAAACCTAGGTGCCATTTCTTGAAGTGATTAAAACCGTTTTAAATTCCTTTGTCTAGTTGTCTGTGGAAACCATAGAGTGAAAAAAAAAATAGGAAAAGAAACAACATTTTGAGTTTGGTTGGTACTAGATAGGAGCTACATCAGGTTTGTGTGATTGTTTACTAGCTGTCCTTCACATCTCCATTCTCTTGTTTATAAACACAAACAAAATATGCCTTTCCATGAGGCATGTGGGTTAACAACAACCCTCCACGTATCAAAGATAAAGAATTTATCCTCCAAGAAAAGTAAAAATTATGTTTGCAAGCAGCAGTTTTCATTCATGAGACAATAGGACAATGTGACTACATAAAAAGTTTATTTGATTAGTACAGGTCCTCTAGATACAGCAGTTAAACATAATTTGGCAGTTGGTTTATTTCCTAATTCAGTAATAAAAGTGCAGCTTAGTTATAAAGGCACAGTGTTGACCTTTAGAAGTCACTGATGGCCAGCAGAAGTGTCAAGAGAAAGACCTCACTCCTACTTTCTTTAAAAACTACTTGTTTAATTTTCCAACAGTGGTATTAAAGAATTAAAAGCCTACATTGGAAGCAATCATTATATAAAAATCTGATCTGGATCTAGAAAAAAGTCCTCAGAAACAGCATGACATACTGAAGCTATCAGTTAGCAACTCGTATTTCTTTTTCTGCTGTTCCACAAAGTCTCTAGGAAGACAGTGTGCTTGCTGCCATTTCACTAGCTTAAAATTACCAGAAAAAATCTTGACAAGAATGAAGGAGAAAATAGGCTAGTACTGAAGTGTTCTAAAAGATACCTGCCTACTGTATTTTCTGTGAGGGCATGACCTCCTGCCCATTGAAACAGCTCTCGAACACTCCTTCGCCTTCCTTCGCAGAGCAATTGGACACGTGCAATCTGGCTGTGCTCTTACAGCCTGGGGCCAGGCAAACTAATTTGCTTTTACATCATAATACATGCGGAGAACTCTCCTGACAGTCTCTACGAATTTATCATCAGGAACAGGTTTCCTCTGGCTTCCTGGCTCTAGAAATTTCTTGATTGCAGGGATGCTGCTTATCCTTGCTTTAAATGCCTAAAAGGCAAAGAGTAAGTACAGGTATTTAAAGAACAGAAAGTAACACAAGAAAAAACCCTATTTTATTGATCTGTGTAACATCATTTAACAAGCTGTAGGTGGGGACAAGACAGGAAATATGGTTTTAACTGTGGATGAATTTTACCCACACTCACTTCAACCTTTTTGTTTTTCACAGTAACAAATGAGCCCTCTGTCTTGTATTGATATGAGATGAAGTGCTAACAATTATCTGTGGTTTCTAATATGTACATTACTCAGATCAGTTCTTGTGATCCAGAAAATATCTTCCACTTAACAGGATCACAGAACTGGTGAGTGTCAAAAAAAACCCAGAGAGTGCATTTCTTCAGATCTGTACAGGGATTACTTCAGAAAGTAACAGTTTCTCTAGATGAAACATCTTACAAGGCTGTTCCTAAAGCAGGAAAAGCAAGACTACAACAAAAAAGTAACAAACATTTTATGGAATTATTTACACATAACAGACTTTGAAATATCATGTATTACATTTACAGCCTTATGAGCATCTTGTTAGTGCAAGGTACCTGTAACTGAGGAAAACCTGAGAGTACATCTGACTTCTTCTCTTCTACCATTAAAATGGCTTCAAGAAGATGAACATCAGCCCAGCTAAAATTGTTGCCAACAAGGAAATCGTGCCCATGGTCTTTCAAAACCTAGATATGCCACAGATGAAAACACTGAGGTGTGGATAGTCAGCTGAGGTTCATGTTTTCAAAATGCACAGGCACACCTTCTTTGCCAATACTACTGTCTCCTTTTCACCCTTCTCTCCCATGTAGCTAATGGGGAACAGGGGATGTGCCAGCAGTCACTGATCATTTTACAGCAGAAATCTAGAATCCCAAGGGTTTTCTTACTGATCCTTTCTTCCTATAGCTCTAGGTAACCCAGTGTACTAGACTACAGGGTTAGATACCTTCTTGGTATTCACACCTTTCAAGTCTAATTTATCTGGAATTTTTCTATATATTTTTACAGCTTCAAAGGGAAAATACAGAGTATAAAAGAGAAGTGATCTGCCTAAAGAATTAGGGCTAAGATGCAACAAGTGGAATATAGGGCAGAATGCATCCTGGAAACCACCTACAGGAGACCTGGCAAAGTGAAAAACTGTCTTCTCTTTAGTCTTTAAAATGGAGAAGGAGCTATTCCTGCTAGATCATGCTAACAATGCATATTAATTTCCACTGAGAGTACCTCTTGGGTCCTATCTCTCAAATAACCAAGATTCCAGTATGGCTAGAAGTCAGCAGTGATAGCTGTGTATTACTGTGTTTACAAAAACCCAACGAGATGTATTTAAAATATTAAACAAAGAAGACAATTAGCACTGCTTTTGCAATGCAAATTACTGTGGAGGGTTGACCCTGGCTGGGCACCAGAAGTCCATCAAAGCTGCTCTATCACTCCCTTACCTGGACATGGGGAAGAAAATACATTGAAAGTCTCTTGGGTTGACCCACCCCAACGTACCCGATACTGCTCTGACCCCCCTGCAGCCAACAGACAGTATAGATGATGGGTGTCCTGGTGTAAAGTACTGCACTGACACTTCTGCTTCTGGTTGTGATGAAATACCCAATATTCCCATTGTTATCCCTCCAGAATCAGAGAAAAAAATGATCCTCCTCCATACCTTTTCATACACTGGGAAATACCTGCTTGTTGCCTTTTGAACTATAAGAGCACGTTGTTTCTCTTTATCCTCTGCTGATAAGAAAGGGAACATCAAAATGAAGCCCATGAGGTCATCAGTTCCTCCAACATACATATCAATCCTTAAAACCAAAGCAAACAAAAACCTTAAATAGAAGGCACCTTCACAAGCAGAATTACCTTATATTTGTTTTAGGATAGTAAACGTTGAATTTCCCATCCCCCTGTCATGGTGCCTTCCCCGCCCTGCTCCTTTCCAGGTTTCAGTGTGATCTGACAAATGCTTTTTTGACCAATCTCAAACACACGCCCTCATGGAAATTTTTTCTTCAATTAAAAACATGTGTAACAGTGGGTGTCTTATTTGTATTTGTAGTGATTTTGGCTCTTGCTTCATTGTGCAGGTTTAAACAGGATAACACAGAGGTTAAGTGTGTAACTTTGGTGTTACAGATCACAATCACCAAAGAAACAAGAAGCACCATAAGGAGTCATTCCCAACTGACTTAATTGTCTGGATGTATCCCACCTTCAGAATTTCATCCAAAATCCAAGTAGTGCCAAAAAGATAAATAATGGGGTTGGAAGTCTGTAGCATACCAGGTTCTTCATCCAGCTAAATTATCAGTACAGCAGTTCTTCGGATTCTTTTCCAGAGCTATCAGAGCAGGTTTGGTACTGTAGATGGACATTTAAAATGCTACATACTGAGTCAGCCCAATCATACTTTTTTTCTTCACAGACACAACATCAAGATGTAATTTCACATGGATATTATTTCACATGAAACCAATGTTTTTTCAACAGCTTTTAGCTGTTCTTTCCCCAGCTCACAAAGATTTCTACAGTGCAGTGGGACATAATGCAACCACAGATAATGTCAATGACAGCTCTTAGTTTGCAGCCAAAAGTTAGAAACGGTTAGTTTCTTTCCAGAGTTTTCTAGATACAAAGTAGCTCAGCATCTACATGCCAGTCACCTTCCTAATACCCATCAGGCTGTATTAATCTTTCAGTGAGGCACAATAAACCCATGACTCAAATATTTTTATATGAAAAGTAACTGAGTTAGAACAAATCAGTTGCCTTGTATCTAACTGTGGCCTCTCAGGCTCACTGTAAACTGTGTATCACTGAGGTACACAGGTGATTGTGCACGGGTGTGTGTACAACTAATTCTAGATGCATCTGAGCTACTATACTAAATTCAAGAAGAGTAATACTGTTACATACAAGGCTCTTTCCTTCAGATCCTTCCCATAGAGGTTGTACTTTGCTGCAATGTAGCTGAGAATGGCTCTGGTCTGCACCATCCTCATTCCATCAATCTCCACCATGGGCACCTGCTGAAACATCAGGGATCCACCTAAATGGAAAGACATACTTTATTTGACCAATATAATAACTCCACATCAGATTTCTTGCTGTCTTCAGAGGAACATTACTTTTATGGTGAGCTTGCTGTGGGTAGTCATTATATTAAACTGGAGTTCTTCCATGCAAAGAATAAATTACAGTGGTGCAGACAAATGAAACTGGAAACCACAATTATTGTGAGTTACCATGCTTCCTTTAAAAAAAATTCCACTGAAGTTGCAGTCAGGACTGTGTTCAGCAGCTTTTAAAGTGAAACTGAAATGCAGGGGAGACAATCACGCTAAACATCTCAACTGAGTAAAAAGTGTCTAGTTCTATACAACATAAAAGAAATTTTGTTTCATTATTCAAACACTATTTGAAGCAAATGTTAGATTCACAGATTTCTCTCTTATGACCAATCTTTAAGCTATATCAGGACATAAAATGAAAATCTGGGATACGTATTTTCTGGTTACTGAAGCCCATAGTTAAGTTTGTGGGACCAGGTGGGATGCATAGACAAATGGAGAACAGAAGAATCCAGAGGCTGGCAAACCCTCCAGGCTGGAAAGATACTAAGTTTGTAATTTCATCTGTCCACAAGTGGAAAAAAACAGCCTCAGCAGCTGCTCACAGCTCTCAGCTTTACTCTTCTGTGTGGAAAGGAAGACACATGTAGTCTTCAAAGACTTCACACATCCTCTCTAAGTCTGCTTACACACTTCTTGAAGCTTCACATGGACTCACCTTGCAGGAGCTTCTCATACTGGTCTCGGGTTTCTAAAAACTCTTCTTCAAACTGTCAAAAGATAGTGAGGAGCAAGAGGAAATAAGAATATTTTCACATTCCTAGAAGAGAGAAATTTCTAAAGCACCATAAAAGGAAAAGAATATACATCATGGTTCTTTCCATTTCAGATATGGCTCTAAGGGTGAACACACCAAGGACAGAAGTGCTGGCAATATCTCCTGGACTGTCACACTTGATAAATGCTGCTAAGGGCAATCCTAGCAGAAGAACAGAAAATAAGAATTGGAGTGAAGATAGTTTGTTTGGTATTAAACAGGCAGTATAATGTGAAACAATCAACAGTACAGTCTAGGCTGTCCATAAGATGCTTTCTGGAATGTGGAAATAATCTGCTGTGCAATATTTTGATTTGGGAGATAGACATGAACAAATTCTTTGGAAGTTAAAACAAAGCTTTTACAAATTAATGTACAAGTAGAAAGCCCTGCAGGAATTTTAGTACAGATGCATGTTTCTGACACCTGAAGATTAATTATTCACAAGCTGAGAAACGAAAGGATACAGAATTGCTAGTGATCAGATGGATATAGTTGCATTCAATATGATTGAGGATGACCAGTCCAATCAGTGTTACTTATGGAGAAACTGAGTTCAAGACACCAAAGTTAGACATCTGTACATGTACATATTTGCAAGTGCCATACATGTCTGTGATCAGTGCAGAACATGTCTAATGTTACCAATCTCTAAATGCCTTGCTCAGTCTCATAACACCTGTGCCACTCATGTTAGTAACTGAGATTTTCTATACCAGGGAAACCCCAGAAGATCAGGCATATTAACATACTGCCAATGTTCAACCATAGCAAGTGTGATCACAGTCTAAAACTTAGAACCCAGGTTTCTGCTGCTGAGAAGCTGAGAAAAGAATATTCCAAGGAAAAAATGTAGTAATTGGTATTCATCAACAGCTTTTTTTTAAACTTAAAATTAAAAAAAAAAAAAAACCGAAGAGAGAAGGATCTAAAACATAGGAACAAATGATGGAGGGGAGTAGAGAGTTCTGTCTTCTGCAGACATCTGGTCTTTTTAAAAAACTTGTATTCCTTGGCTCAGTACACAAATAACTGTATGCAATGTAACAGCTTATTGCGTAAAAGAGGACACTCAAATACTAGTCCTTTGGGTCCTCAAACTTTAAACCAGTTTACCACCAAGATGGACAGCAAATGAATAAGAAAATTATATACCACCAGAAAAAATTAAAGTGGTATCTTTCTTTTCTGTTTTACCCAAGTATTTTTCCTCCTGCACAGAGATTTCTAATTTCCCTACACATGTGGGTCAATTTGCCCTGCTATGTTTTATCTAAATGATGCAAGACACAACATATTTTGTGTTACAGATCATTATGGAGGATACAGCCAGTGGAGTGAAAAATAAAACAAAAATCTCTGTGCGAGCATTCAACTGAAAACAGAAAGACTAGCAAAATGAAATTGCTGTTTTACTGGGCACAGATAACACTTGTTATGCAAGGAACATGTCTATCAGCTCAGCAGCTCTGGGTCTGTAATCAAGTGCTTAATTAAGGATTACACATTCTTGTGTTAAGCGTCACTGCTCAAAAAACATGTAACTTGAAGCCATGTTTTTGTGTGCCTGAAGTATTTAATTACACCAAACAGCCAACATTCATTTACTATTGCACTTGGGATGCCTTTTTTTTTTTTTTTTTTGAATAATAACATGTGATCTGCCTCAAAGACAAGTTTAATGACATGCAGCTAGAAGTCTAAAACTAACCTCAACCCCAGCTGCAGCCAACAACCAACGAATCGATTCCATCTTGCCTCTTCCATCAAAGTAGTAAAGTTTTGGTTTTGTGGACATGACTTCAAGCTTTCTGTTACCTGAAAGAGTTATAAGAGATAGTAAGTTAATAATGATACAAAAATCTGATGGCAGCTAGAATAATGGTTCACAAGTCACTCACACAACAAAAATGTAAGTTAATTTTTGACAAAATATTTTACCAAAGTTTCAGTCTAAGCTGATTTGATTTTATTGCTGCACAGTCAAGTCAAACTATTTCATAGACTTTTCATCCCCCTGAAATTCAGGAAAAGTAAGCATCAAGTTGCTAAGTAGGAGATAACAGAAAAAAAAAATCACCATGATAAAAATACTTAAAACTTTTAGAAAATATAAGTTTTAGCACTGAATTTACACAGATACCACTAAAAGCCAAGTCTTGATCAAAGAGAAGAGGCAGTAAACCGAATTTCCAAAACTGGTAGACCTTGTAGCAAGGAATGCCAAAAGTATCCAAACATTAATTCTACACATTTAGGTGAAGCATGGGAAAGTACTTTTAAGCCGCTCACTTTTTTTCCTAGCTATGGTGATCCAGCAGTTGGTAGAAACTTCAAAAGTGTTGCAATATGTGATCCAGGACCAGTAGGAACTTCAGAAGAATGACCTGTTTCTTCTGTAATAATCCAGATTAAAATACAGAGTTCCAGAGTGTTGCACTACTTATCCTTCTACGGGCTGCATTTCTTTCTATTAATAAACTCTGCTGCTATGCAAAACATTATGGACTTGTCACATGACCAGATGCTGCTTTGCAAGCAGCATTTTAGTTCTTTAATTACTTCATAAATGAGGCTATTAATTGTTATTTTTTTGAAAGGACTAGTGTTTAGACCTCAGCAGGAACTGGACTTCACTGTAGAGCCATAAGCCAAGAGAGCAATCAAATTTAATCATACTGGCATTTCACATGCAGAATGCCCTAACAGGAACTGAGAGCTGTTTTCCTTCTGTAAGGTGATTTACGGTCACTCCAATCCACAGTTCAAGTAATTCTGGAAAAGAGGCTCTTGGCATGCAAACAATAACCTCCGGTTTCCAATGTTCCAAGAGCTCCTTCATAAGTAGAGGGAAAAAAGACCTTGAGCACGCACGAAGTGATCCGCTTGTTAGCCAACAGGCATGAAAAGAGAACACAAAACATGGGACTGCATCAGGCCATGGGAATTCAAACGAGGCAGGCTATTGCTCTTAGGTAAGTCACAGGGAACTAAAACACTGCCCAGAAGTATTTCTAGGCTGATAAATAGCACAATGAATTAGAAACATACAAAAAGACTGAAGTATCACTGTGAACTACACAAAAGAACAGAATGAAACAAGAGCTACTTGCAATACTGCTACATTCACAGAGAAAGAAGAAAAAAGCCAAAGGTGATTTTTAACTTGTAGTTTAAATAAACCTAAAGAAACAGAAGTGGCACTTTTCCTTAGTGCCACTTCTGGAGACCTGCTCTTAGCAGGCTGTTGGACAGGTCACAGGACATAAGCAAGTCACTGATGCCCAGTACACCTCAATGCAGCAGAGGCAAAAGGAAGGTAAAAGCACGGTGATTGTTTTGTAAATACTGGGGATCAACAAGCTTTGAAATGAGCCGTACCATTCTAGGTTCCTAGGACTGATGCCTGCTATGCCATACAGGAAGAGAAAGCCCAACTTATGAACTAAAATCTGATGGAAAGAGCACCCTGGTGATGGGCAGAGAACTTCCTCCCTTCTCCACCCTTCATCAGAAAGAGGCAAAGCGGCAATTTGCCCCCAGGAGTCACAATTGCTAGTAGGCTGCTGTCCATGTCCCTCAGCCTGACACCTCAGCAGGAAAAGGGACTCGGTGGAAAATTTGCTCGCTTGCTGTGATTTATGCAGTTCATCGGGGCTAACAGGGGGAAGGAGGGAACGCGACTATGAGCGCAAGAAGCGATCGCTCTCACGCTAGGAGAACACGGACTAGAACATGGGTGAAGAGGGCCAGGGCACCAGCTGTGCTTCGCACGTCCCAGACCCGGGACTCTCGGGCCCCATTTTCCCCGCCTGCATTCAGCAGCCCAGCGGCGGTTCCACTCTGCACCGACCGGGGACACCTGTCGTGCTCAGCGTGTGACAGGCAGCAGCCCCCGGGGCCACAAGCTCTCACACGAGATGACGAGCGGTGACACGGGGAGACCGTGACCGGCAGCGGAGCCACGGCTCAGGCCTGAGCCCACCACAGGCTCCCGGCTCCCCGCCTCAGCTGAGTCAAACGAGCCACGGGCGCTGCTTGGCGGGGGGAACGGAGGAGAGAAATCCCCGGGGCCCACGTTACTCACACACACGGAGGGTGAAGCGCTGACGCCGAGCGAGCACACGACGCCCCAAGGCAGAGCATTCCCACTGTCCCCGCCTGCAGCCGCGATCAGCGCCGGGCCCGCCCCGCCCAGGCCACGGGACAGCGCCGGGCGGAGCAGCCGCCAATCGGAAGCCTCAAATTTGCAAGTTTCGCAAAGCCTTCTGGGAAAACATCTCACCGCAAAGAATTTCGCTAGAATTTTTTAAATTGAGTTAAGAGCCGGTTTCTCTGGGAAGACTCTTCGCTGCAAAGCGATAATTCCATGCGCTGTGTCTGGGAATTGTTAGCAAGTGGTGCTAGCCATGATGTAAGAGAGCTGGCAATATTGAGCAATAAATAGCGCCTTGCGAGCCTAGTTTGTCTGGATGTGAGGGCGATCTGGCTGCGACATCTGTCACCCCATTGATCGCCAGGGTTGATTCGGCTGATCTGGCTGGCTAGGCGGGTGTCCCCTTCCTCCCTCAACGCTCCATGTGCGTCCCTCCCGAAGCTGCGCGCTCGGTCGAAGAGGACGACCTCCCCGATAGAGACGGTACCGTTCATCGGTCAAGGGTATACGGTAGCTGCGCTCCCCTGCTAGAACCTCCAAACAAGCTCAAGGTCCATTTGTAGGAGAACGTAGGGTAGTCAAGCTTCCAAGACTGCAGACACATCCAAGTGAGGCGCTGCATGGGGCAGTTTGCCATTGTTTTGTGCCTTATATGCACATTCCTTACAGTGAGAGTGTGTGTATGCAATCCTGCCTTTTATTTCACTCTATCGCTTCTGCAATTTCCCAGTCACCTACAAATCTGTCCCCTCCTCGTGTGACCCCCCCCCTCCCCCCCCCCCCCCCCCCCCCCCCTCGGTAAAACTGGAATCCTTGCACATGTAAATGTATTCTTCACCTAGTTCTTCACCTGTGCAGGTGGTTTTCAGCCCACTTAAACAGCTAACAAAAGGACTGGGCTTGTAAGATATAAACTGTCTTCAGCTTCTAGGGCCTTGAAAGCCGGGGAGAAGGTTAAAGTGCTGGTGACACAAGACACTGAGAAAAATTTTGAATGGAACAGGAACAGAACAGAACAGGGTAGAAAAATTTCCCTTGGAAGGGACCCACAACAATCTGGTTCAGCTGTCTGTCCTCCTGAAGTGTTATGCATATTATAATTCAATCCTGCAGGTAGTTTCAGAGAAGCTGACATCCCAGGAAGACTAAGCGATTAGTTTTCCAGGAAGCTCACAGTATACTGCAGCAATTATATGCTTAGACTCAAACCATGCGGCCAGTGAATGTGCTAGTGCCCCAACAAGGTGGCTTATTAAAAAAAAACAAACCCCAAGTAAAAAATCCCAACCAAAGAAAAGGCAAACTAAAGTGCTTTCATTAAAAAATGAATAAAAAAGCAAGTCAGTCAATACTTCCTCAAGGATAGTTTTATTCCGGAAAGGACATTCAACACAGAAGGAATGAATCAAACATTTAGAAAGCTTCTGAACAAAAACACTGAATAAACAAGAACCATTATTTCTCCCCATCTCTGACAATTCCACCCCCTCCTTCCATATTAAGTTCTAAAATGTTCTTTCAGTACATATTTTCCTTCTCACATTATGGAACATCCTGCTCATACCAACAGCCCCATATCAGATACAAGAACACCATGGGAGTTTTCTCGTTTTTTTTTTTTTCCTTGCTAACATCATGGCACTTACACACTACTTTTTTTTTATTTTTTGGAAAATCTGGATTACAGGGGTGAATGACTCCTTTATGTTATGCCTAAGCCTGAGAAAATGTAAACAGTACAATTCTAAAAACATTTTCCACAAAAATGCTGCTAAATATTAAAGCACAAAGTAGCAGGTTACATATCATAAATTCTCAGATATGCTGCTTGTCCAGATTTCAGTATATAAGGACCTCCATCTTTTCCATATCTATATTGCAGAGACAGCATGGTAAAATACATAAACTCAGCTCCATCTTGCTCAAATATAACTTTTCCAGCTTAAATAAGAATTTGCTTCAGCAAGAATTTGCTTCGGCATAGGATACAGCCATTACATATAGCTAATTTGTTGTTTCACTAAGTTAAAACTAGCTGTGATTCTGAACATCAAGATTATTAGCCTTTCTTCCCCAAAATAAAAGGCTTTAACTTAGGAAAGGAGGAGATATATAAAAAAAGGAAACTTAGAAGTACAACTTATTTTTCTAATCTTTTCACTGGACTGACTAAAGCCTGAATGCTATAGTCAAAAGAATCACTGATAAAGGTTCAGAGAATAAAGGCCAGGTTCAGATTCATCCTGCGTTACTTGAATCTTACAGAGTTGTCCCCCTCCTTACTGGAGAGACCCAGGTATCTCCAGAATGTTAGTATGTTCTCAAATGAGACAGATTTCTTTTGATGTGATTCTCACTCAATTCTCACCAGGGGTAAGTCACCTCACAACAAAAGAGGTCACACTAGGTATGATAATCCAAGCCTCAGCTGCCTGTTCTCACAACTTGTCTGTTCCACTTGTAGGAACTACAAACTACACATACAGACCAGACTACTTATATAGCCTACTTAAGTCTAGGGATACTGGGACAGATTCAGGGTGTTCATTCTTGAGACAAATTACCTGGTGATAAAATAAATTAAATGATACGTAGACATAAAATACAGGTATTTATTTCCACCAAAAGAGACAACTGTCTTTCCAGTTCTAACACAAATATACGTATTTCCCTTTCCACTTACGCACAGACACCCATCAGTGTGTGCTTTAGAAATCAAATGGCTGCTTTTCTTTACTGCTAAGCATTGGCATCACTGCTGTGGAAGCAGTTAGGTACGGTTTGGAGCTAGTACTCACTATGCCCAAATAACAGAGCAGCAGGACACAGAAGATGTCTTTGGCATGTGTAAGTCTTATGTGCACTTTTGCTCCCTCTTTGTCTTGTACTCACTGTGGGCTGAGCCCATAAAAGCAGTGACCAGTGCTCCCTGTGGTTGCCCCTGCAGGACTGAGCCACCAGCCTACCCTAGGGTAGTTTCCACAAAATCCCACACATTCACCATGGGAAGCACCGAAAAGGCCAGACCTGTTCTCAGTCTCAAGACCACAGCAGCTGCCCCTTGTATCTGCCAGCAGATCCCATGGAGGGATCTTGCTGACACACAAGCCATTCAGTTCCTGTGAAATGGCTGGAAGCTGAGAAAGGCACCTGCTCTGATCCCTTTAGGCTGGATTTAAGTCTCATAAATAAACAATCTTCCTGAGTTGATCACAGTGAGCTCACAAAGATGAGCATTTCTGCACACTTCTGCAGGGAGATGCATTTCCTCAGCTTTGGCAGCAATTCACCAGAACACAGCTATGGAAGGAGTTCTCCCACAGCACTGAACAGTTTTATCTTTCTTCTGCAGAAGGAAATGCAGGAAGAGACAAATGCTGACTGTGATCTAAAAGAATCTTCTGCTGCTGGCTGGATTCTGGCACTCCTTTCCTGACCAGGACTAAACCAGAATATGGGGCTAGTTTCTTTTCTCTATAATTTGATATAGATCATACTCTCATAAACTGAGTTAAACTGCTCTTCAAAAAACTATATCAATTTCAGTGAAATCAACCACAGTTTTACAGTATTTTCTTAACAGGACCACATAAGATCCCATTTTTTCCTGTAGAGCCTCTGGGCCTAATTCATGGAAGCTGACACATTCTTCACATTGTAATTGAAGATGGATTGAGTGAAGAAGAATTAAGTATAAACATAAGTAAGGTTGGACTGACTCATTTCTTCTGGGTTGTTTTGGATTTTTTTGGTTTTTTTCCCTTAAGTGATTTAAAACAGCAGAGTTGTGAACAGTAAGCCAATTGCACAGATCTTGTTTCCTTAAACTATGTTGCTGGCATATCAGTAATATTTTGTTACTCTGAAACCAGTTTTATTAGTTTTATTCATTTATTATTCGTTAATACAGTCTTTAATATGTCTTCAGATCTTATATTCACGACAAAAGAAAAAGAAGAAACAGAATCTGCTTTTTGTCCTTAGAAATCATCAGACCATTTACATTAATTTAACAGAGGTAGGTCCACATTCTATTTCATAGTGAACAATCTGAAAGAACAACTTTTAAGCAGGAAAAAGGAACACTGCATCAGAAAACAGATCTATGGAAGAGTATTCACCCTTCACCAAACAAGAGTCCTCAGATTTGGTAAATTTGAATAGCAGTCCAACAAAAAACCTTTTAAAGGCAAAAATAAATTAAAAAAAAAAGGTGCCTCCCATTACCTTTCAGCAGTCTCTCAATGACTGCAAAGGAGAGTTTAGACTGTTAAGCCACTCACTTCTCTGATGTCAGCACAAAGCAATGAGCACAGGACAACAGAAGTGTGGCACTGAGACATGGCATCACTCGAAATTACAGAGCCTCACTTAGCACATAAACTTCAGAAAATGTGAAATGAATGCCCCTTCCTCAGTATTTCTCCTTCACTGCAATATTGCACCATGGGTTTTTTTATCCATTTCTATAAAAATGTTGAATCTAATAAAAAAGTTAGATTTTGTAGAAGTTCATTATAAAAATTTGCTGTATAAAAATGCCAAATCCCCTAAGCATTATATACAAAATTTATCACTTATATGAAAATAACTGGACTCAAGTATGTAACAAAACATTTTTATACAAAAAGGTACAAGATTGCATTCAGATTAATGCAAATAAGTAAAAAAAAACCCTTCAAGGTGTCTCATTCACGGAAGATCTGTTCCTTTGAAATGTACAGGTATATAAACCAGTATGAAATGGTGTCACATTGGCCACCATTTCCTGGGAAGCACGCTCTGGCCAGAGGGTATTTCCCAAGTCACCGGTGAGCGCCGTACTTCGCGGACCAGTCAACGCGCCCGTGGATCGGCTCCGCTGCCGGCGGGAGAGGCATTAACCTTGGCGAGCTTTTGGTAGGTGAACTGAAGGATGGCCATCCAAGAAGAGGTCTGACTGATGTCACAGATGAAAAATCTAAAGGAGAAAAATTCTGTGATAGATAGGTTCAGTGAGAGCTGTTGTCCATACTGAACAACAACTAGGTGCAGGTCCAGATCCTTACTTCAGGAAATAAGCCTCCTTTTTTAACTAAGTTTGCTGATGTGAAACAATAGTGGATCCAATCCGTAAAACCTTAGCAGACAAAGAGTATTTACATCCCTGATTTGACAAGTGTGAATTCTGTGCCAGCTCTCACACCAACCTCTAGGTTCCACTGAAATAATAAACCTACATATTTAATAAACAAAAATAAACACAAACCAAATCCTTCTCCCTATGAAGTTCTGCAATGTTACAAACAATACTTCCAGTTAGTCATATACTGACAAAATAAACAAAGATAAGTACTTCAGTGCTGCATACATGCAGCATTAGTAGAGTACTGACCAAGGGACCAAGAGAACTTTAGCACTGGACTTACCAGAAGATGGATCCACAACTGGTGCTAACTGAACCCTCTGCCCAGCAGAACCTACTTCCTTCTTCAGAAATGAAGGGACATATGCACTCGTTAGACCACTTGATCCTATGGGCCCTGAAAGAAATGGCAAGGAATACTTGAACACAATGAATCTCCCATACTGTCAACAGGTGACAAAAGGTGTGCCCTGAGGGATCATGTTCAAGACCAAACCTGATCATAAAGACACTTGAAATCCACAACTCCTATAGATACACCTGCATTCACAAGACTGTCAGCATCAGACTGCATTAGAGATGAATGGAAAACAGGTATAAATTGTACCTGTCAGGGAGAATGGCAACTCTCCCCGACATCATAGATTTTTCAAGGTTTCTCAAAGCTTCCAAAACTTAAGCATTTCAGTTGGAATTATCCTGCTCGACTTTCAGCATCTGTGTGCTAAGAATATATTGACTCTTGGTTTCTATGTAGTGAGTCTGGTAGTTTGGTGCTACACAAAGCTCTTAGTGAAGCCTGTGAGAGCACAACTTAAAAATGTGGTACAGATTCACATTTCAAATTTTGAAAGCCAGCTACAGAACTTGTCCCTAAGATGAGCAGGAATAGATGTGACTGATTTGTAGGATAAGCAAAGAAACAGGAACAAAACAGTCTAGAGTTATAGCACAGAGGGACACTAAACAAGATATCATGCACAGAGCAGAGCCATCACACGTGCCTACACTGTAGTAGAGCAGTGGCAAAGCCTATTGTGGGAAATGATGGTAATAAATAAAAACCAGAAAAATCTAATGACATCCTATGCTGCTACAAAAGCAGCAAAAACTTGTAAAAGAGCCAGGAAGGAGATGTGCTACATATATAAAGGTTCTCATGTAGTTTAGCTATTTACACTGTCCTTCATCTTGGATCTTTAAAGAATGATTTTCTGATTAAATTACATCCAAAATTTTAAGTTGTTGTTTTCTTTTTCTAACCTGAGTTTCTTGAGGCCCAAAATGTTTCTTTGGGCCAAGACACAACTCAAACTTTGGCAATAAAATACTTTCAAAACACCATATGCAAAAGAATATGGCACTGGAGAACTGTATCACATGAAAACCTAAAACCATGGTTTAGAGAGGAAATACATAGATACAATCTAAAAACATCAACACATTATTGTTATAGCTGATAAAAACTAATGAAAAAATCTACAAATTAATTACTTCAACTCAAACAGTGTTTAAATACCTGAAATACCAAATGCAAAAAAAAAAAAAAAAAAACCAAAAAACTGAAGAAGGAAAATGGAAGAATTTTGCTTTTTGTCTGAGTTTTTTAAACTATAATTACTACATTATTTTAAAGAATATCAATTGAAAGCCATAATGACAGATTTTCTTTGCTTACTTCATGTGATGAGAGTGGTGTGTATAGCTAGTTCAATTTATGCCAGCTTCCTCCTGTAATGACAGCCATTTATGCACCAGGTGGACTAAAATAATTTGGAGCCAGACAACATGACTTAAAGAAACTGAAGAGGGAAACTGAAGTATTTCAGGTTGAACAGACCTAAGCTGTCCAGTCTTCTATGCATGGGGTACTTCAGACTTGTGAAGGCTCCTTAGAAGAAATTACTATGTTTTATTTTAAGGCAATCTCCCAAAGAAGAGTGCTCATAAACGATTTTAACACAAAGAAAAGACAGGGTTAGCAGGTGCCTTTGGAGCTGACAACATTTTGGAAATGGATGACTCCAAAACATACCAGTGGGGAATTGCACAGACATCACTTATTATAATTTCTCAGAATCCTAAGCACACCTTCTTACCTGAATTCATCCTGTTGGTAGTACTTCCTCCCAAACCAGAAGTTTTCCCAGACAAACCAGAATTGGGCCAGTGATTAGACGACACAGACTCTTTATTTGAAGTGGAGACTATGCTATTCCTGGTGCTTATTCCTATATTGCAAAAATGCAAAGATTACATCACTAAAATCCCTGTTGCCACACAGGTCTGCATTCATTCCAGCTGATGCACAATCTTAGAACAGGTGTCTGGTTCAACTTAACCAAGGCCTCTCCCTCTCAGTAACTCTCTGAGTCACTCTCCATCCTCTCATAATACAGGAATGCTGTAACTAGCCACAGGCCCTAATCCTGCAAACAGTACAAGGTAAGTAGTTCCATTAGCATCAATGGCTGCTTATACCACAGGACAGGGTCAATAAGGCCACAAATATTCTCACATTACAGAAAGTGAACCTTGATATGAAATCTGTGCTTCCTATTTAGTCTTAATGGTGTCAAGTTAAGCTGAGAGGCAATAATGGCAATTCCATGTCTCATAATACTGAACTCTTCTTTGGTGTCTCTACTAAAACCTCAGATTATGCACAGTTTCCACTACAGTTCAGGTGACACCTGTTATTTGTACTTAACATAGATCCCATATTTAAGCAGGGTACCTAACATTCAATAATGCACTCACAATTTATGATACAGCTAAAGCAGTCTTGGGATCAATGTGTTTTACAACCTCCTCTAGTAAAACAAGTTTTAGCTACCAAAACTCTAAGTGAGACAATCTGAAAGTCAATTAATAGTTCCAGGAAAAAAGACTGATTTTGCTGTAACAATACCTTCTAGTTTTCTTTATTGATTTTGAAAAAGTAGTACTACAAGTGAACAAATAGCCTAACACAACCTTTATGAATAGAAATTATGACAAAGAATACATTTATATTCATCACATTTTAAATACTGGCAGACATGCTATTTGCCCCTTGTACTTCATCTTGCCCCAGCACTGGTGTCAGTATAGCAGAGGTTATCATGAAGACTGGCATATAATTCTCTACAGAGACATGAAGCTGCCTTTTACTTAAACTACAGAGAAGCATATTCCCAGTACTAGTTTTCCTGCTGTTCATGGTACTATACGCTCATGAGGTAAACACATGGCACTTTCTTTTCCAGTCTAGACCAGTCTTATACCTTTTACGAAGACAGGGAATAGTTTGGCACATATACAGACGTCTTCTAACGCACTAAGTATAAGAGTACCCATCAGGAGGAAGATCCTGTCCCCTTGGTTGTAAGCAGAACTTCTCAGTTGCTAGACTACTCGAATGTAGTTTGTGTTGTGGCCATCTAAACTAGGAAAGCTCTTTCTGTCCTCGTGTTCTTTGAGCAGCAGCCCCCCTCCACAAGTTCAAAGGATAAGCGCTGATGAACCAATGACTATTTCATACTCCTGTTGGAATTGCAGGAAGAGAAGGAAGTATGTTTTACTAACCAGGTCGATACCTAGAATGGTTTAAGTAGTGTTGCTTTGCTGCAGAAACTCGCAGTGTGGGAGTGTCCTGTCGCATAAAGGTTGCATGGGAAGTTCGTGCACTGCTGCCAGAGCCTACAGCATCCAAAGGCTTCAGGTCTAAAATGCTTTCAAATCTGTAATTCAAAAATTGGTACATATAGTCCAACTCTTATAGCACATGTTTATTCACAGTTGACTTTTCTCAACTCCACCCCATCTCCAGGCATCATTTTCTTGTAATGTGTTTGCTACACCATAAACATACAGACAACAAGGAATATTACTAACCCGAAGTCATACAACTGCCCCTGAAAATCAGATCTGTGCTTCTAGTTTCCTTACATACTGCTTTTAAAATTTTTATAAATCACTCAGTAAGTTTCTCTGTTCTGTACACCATCCATGGAAACTACAGCTTAGACTTGTCTAAACAGTTTATATGTGTGCAGTATGTCAAAATTCCACATGTAAAATTAAAAGTATATATTCAAAAATTAACTTGGGGAGACTTAAGCCAGTTATTTTCAGTGGGAAAAAAAAAAGAACATGAAATTGTATAGATATATATTTCTAGATACAAAGAAAGCATGAAGATTAATATTACTAAGAAATAGGAAAAGACCAAAGAAAGAGACCAAACAGCACATACATATAAAACCCCCTTACCTACAAAGAATTTCATCATTCTGTCTCTTCTTGTTTTCCATTCTCATGATTGAAGAGCTGAAATCAAGGTCTTCCAAGTCATCCCAGTCTTCAGAACTCTTAACTGTCCTAGGAAGATGTCCCCATCTTCGTCTAGGTTTTGTTTTAAGCTCACCATTTATATTCTCAGACCCAGCAGTTGTTTTCTGTTATACAGATTGAAAAGAAACAAACCCACATGCTTAGACCACAAACTAGGTGAAAGGAACAAAGAGGACTTTTTTTTCCTCTATCTCACAGAGTAATAGTGGTAGCAGAGCTGTGACAACACAGTCTTCACTTCCATTACACATGCTAAGGACACCACCTGTAGCCTGCACATATTATTATATATCTTCTGCATTTTGTCCTGTAATAAAGTGCCTTGAAATGACAGAAGTAGAAATTTCTTGGTCTCAATTCCAATTCTATACATGTTTCAGTATGCACATCCCAAACCATTACCTTATGCTCAATTACTTCTACACCCATGTTAGAAGTATAAAACTGCATGAAGACTTACATTTCCACATACCTGTGTCTAGAC
The DNA here is from genome assembly GCA_018697195.1 of Certhia americana. Taxonomy (NCBI): domain Eukaryota; kingdom Metazoa; phylum Chordata; class Aves; order Passeriformes; family Certhiidae; genus Certhia; species Certhia americana. Next base: position 21,703,155 of record CM031859.1, read on the forward strand.
ATTTAAAATTTTTTTTCTCTTGCAAGACAGCACAGATGCAAATGTGTCTCTCTTGAGTCATTCAGCCACATTTTGACTCTGTGACACTGGCCAGTAGACCCTGCTTATGACTGACCCTGTAGCAGAAGTCTTCACAATGTCTGCTCTCATCACCTATTTTATTAATCCAGTCTCATTAGTAGACAGAATTAGCTGCAAGAAGAATCTGTTGGTTTCCATGTTCAGTATGGAAGACTGAAGTGACTATCATTCCCAGTCAATAAACTGGATGCCTTAAATGGATGATGGCAATCGTCTCCTTTCCCTCATTTCAATACTATTTAGCTTAATATTTTTCTCTCTGGCATCAATCCCATTAATATTTTGAACACAGTACATTATTTTTACTCGTATAAAACTAGTGTCATCCTGTAAGTGGTGCTTTACAAACAAGGAAAGCACAAAATAGCTCTAAAACAAGAAAGTGACTTGCTTGTTTTACATCAACTGGAGTTAGATGTCAATAGAGAACTTCCAATTTCTAGCAAAAAGTTGGAATGTTGGAACCATTTTTTAGTTCCACTCACTGTCCTTTTAGTGAAGTACAAGAACCTTGAAAGAGTACAAGAAAAAGAAACACAAGGAAAAAATCAGGCACTATATCAGAAAGCTTATTTTAGGCTAGATGGATGGACCTTTACCTGCTGAGGAACCTTATTGTGAATTGCAGGCAGAAGAACCTGGTTAGACTTGTCCTCCTGTAAGCAGTTACTGTGCTCAGCCCCAGAGTTGTCTGTCTTACATGCATACACCACGTGGTGAGAAGACTGGCTTTGTTGAAAAGGCCTTGATGAAATTCGGGCATAAGGTTTTGGAGGAGGCTGTGCTGGAGGGACAGGCTTAACATGCAGAGACGATTTATTATGCAGTTCCTTTTGTTTTCCCAGTTCCTGAATGCCCAGGGCATGCCCAACCTGGAAGTATGAGTATCGAAGTGCCTAAAAAGTAATAAAGATGTTAGGCTTAGAGAACCAAAGTTTTTCATTTACCTCAGTCCTATGTGTACAAATTTAATTTCCTTTTTTTTCTGGGGTAGGAAAAAACAGAAGACCCATCTCTCAACATTAGATTCTAGTGAGCACAATCCGCTTCAAAAAGATGTTGCAATAGTAGAGAAGTTTCAAGAGATACTGAATTATCAAATCCTCTGTGGACTAATACAGAAGGAAAGATTCTGCAGAATTAAGACAGTTAACCAGGTATATGGCATCTAAAGGCATGTTTCATTACATGCTGTCTCTTCATATGTGCATGTGCAAACACATCCCCCTCATCATTACACATTCAGCCAGCAAAACTCAGTGACCCCAAAAGACATCCCATCTCTTCCACTATCCATTTCTGAGACTGAATTAAGTGAAATAAATACAACCCTTATGGAAATTAACCTCTACCTTTTCTGACAAGTTAGTAAAGTTACTTAGAAAAAGTACTTTTATCCTGCTTTACAAGTAATTAGGAAGTAGTCAATAAAGGCAATTATTCTATCTTGCTGTTTCAGGCATACTCATCTTTCCTTCCCAAAGACTTCTTACTGCAAAAATCTTCTAGAAGCCCAGATTCCTCACTCTATTTGGACTTGACTGCAAAACATTTGTTAATGCTCTTAATACTGTTACAGTCAGTGTCTTTTTCTTCATTACATTTGAGAATTCTTAATCTATTTCACTTTTTAACTGTTTTAATTAAATTCAAGCTTTTTATTGCAATTTGTACTGAAGTTCTAATTAAATCACAAAGGTTCAGCTATGGCCCTTGATGTCAAGTGTCAGATTTGAACCCATAACCATGTCTGTTTTCCAAAAGGTGCCCTGCTCATTGTTTTAGTTGAGTACTACCCAAAATCAGTGGCTACCACCACCTGTATGTGCAAAACTGATGACTTGGACAATGCTTATGGGTAAGCATGTTGGAACATATGTGCAATGCACTTGAGCTGAGGCTGCCCTGCAAAAGCAAGCCTTTTCCAGGCAACACGGGGCTGGAGGAACAGAGAGCAAGGTGGACTGACAGCTGGCTGAAAGGCCAGGCCCAAAGGGCGGCAATCAGTGGAAAAAAAGTCTTGGTTGGAGGCCAGGAAGTACCTGTGTTCCCCAGAGGTCAATACTGGGGCAAATACTGTTAGAACAGCTCCATTAATGATGTCCCCGGTGGTGCAGAGTATACCCTCAACACATCTGCTGATGACACAAGTGGAAGGAGGGGCTGACACACTAGCTGGTTGTGCCCCCACTCAGCAGGACTTCAGAAGGTGGTGAAATGGGCTGACAGGAACCTCATCAAGTTAATGAGGATAAATACCAAGCCCTGGGAAGGAATAACCACATGCACCACTACATGCTAGAGTAAACTACCTGGAAAGCAGTTTTGCAGGAAAGGACCTGGTAGACACCAAGTTGAATCTGGAAGGGCTACCAAATACACCCCTGCAGCATATCAGCCTAACTTCTGGGCTGCCTGAGCAGGAATGTTGCCAGCAGGCCAAGAGTGGTGACCCTTCCCCTCTGTTTAGCACACGTGAGGCCATGCCTGGACTGCTGTGTCCAGTTTGGCCTCTCCAGCAGAAGAGAGACGGACATAAGAGTCCAGCAAAGGGCCACAAAGGTGATTAAGGGACTGGAGCATCTCACAAATGAACAGAGAGTTACGACTGTTTAGCCTGGAGAAGGTTCTTGAAGTACGCAAAAAACCAGAAGGGAAAATGCAAAGAAGATTGAGTGAGTCTCTTTTCAAGGATTCCCAGAGACAATGAGTACAAACTGAAACACAGGAAGCTCGTTCTGAACATCAAGAAACACTTTTTAACTCTGAGAGTAATGGAGCACTGGCACAGGTTGCCTACCTAGGGCATGGTGGTTGAACCAGATTCCAGTCATTCTGCGTCCAACCACAATGAAAGAATAGCATCACATCCTTCAGCCACACATCCTACCTTCACTCTGCTGCTATTCACAGTGACTGGATTACACTTAATTCAAGTGTATTTACAGGCTGCAGTCACACTTTTGATCACTGAGCACATACCCCAAGCAGCTGATGTTTCATGCAAAAGATTGTTTACTCTCTCTTAATTACCCTCCTTTGTCTTGCAAATTGTTCTTGGATTCTCCTCCCTTCTAAGAACTACACCCCTGAGAAACTGCTAAATGACTGTTCCTTGCAGTAAAATTAAAAGAACACAAGCAGAGAAAAAGAAAAAATCAAACCTGACTAGCTGTTGGTCGCTTTTTGGGGTCCCACTGCAGCATGTCTCTCATGAGCTGCACTGCTTCACTGCTAGCATTAGGTATGAGAGTTTTTAGGTTGTTAGGTACGCACTGAGGCCAGCGAAAATTCATGGAGGCTGAAAGTTGGTAGCCTTCAGGCCAGTCGTTCTGGAAGAATGAGATTTCCAAACACAAAAAAAGTTCTGCTGTAAAGTATCAGTACCTAAGCACACTAGTATATATTCTATCAGTAACAGATTGTGTCCAGCTTACTCTGGTCTTATATTGAAAATGTCACTAAAAATCTTCACCTCAAACTTCTGGCAAGAGGTGAGTCTTGCTGCATATCTGACAGAGTCAAGGGCACAAATGGAATCAGGAAATAGGAATCTTGCCATGATCCAAATTTTTAGCTTCTTAAACCATAGATTTATGTGCAATGTACAAGTGAAAATTAAATTCCGACCTAATCAAATAACAGTCTAAGGACTGTGTTTGCTGTGCAGGGTTCTACTTCTCCTCCTTTATGTGTCAGCTTTTACAGCATAATTACTGCACAGGAATGTTTACTGCACAGAAAGTAAGTTTATATTTAGTTTATTATATCTGAGATGAATACCATAAACTAGCAGTAAGCAGGAAAAATTATTATTTTTATCCTCACTACTACTGCCATTGTGTACTGTAGAACAGCTCCTGGATTATTGCAGTCTGGAATATCACTTCAATTACCTTTTTTGGCGTCCCTAAGACTTGGCAAATTTTGAATATAGTATCAATTTCACTGGCGCCTGGGAAGAGAGGCCGCAGCGTGTAAACTTCTGCCATTATGCAACCGACAGCCCAAATATCTATTGGAGAACTATAGCAGGTGGATCTCAGAAGTACTTCAGGAGCCCTGTACCTGTAGAGGAAAGATAGAAAAGGAAATCCCAACAATCAACACAATTCAAACATACATGAAATCACTCACCTCTTCATTCTTTGCTATTAAGAGCTAACCTTCTTTAGAAACCTCCTCTTCTCTCCTATACACAGATTTTCTTTTTTATTAAAGCTACATAAGCTTCTGTAAACTCTCTTACATCTTCCTGACACACAGCAATCCTAGCATGTTCCCACCTGCCTTACCACACTCCTGCTCTGCTCCTGTGCTGCTGCTATCTGTAAACTGTCTTGCACTAACAGAAGCTTTTCAAATTATGCCAAGCTCAAATAAAAGTTTCCTAACAAGGAGGCATCTAAATTACTAAAACAATCAGCAAAAATTCAGTGCTGTTCAAGTGTTAATTGCAAGGTCCCACAATGTAGGCACTAGCACTTACCATCTTGTGGATACATAATCAGTGTAAGGAGGTCGAGATCGGATTTCTCGGGCTAAGCCAAAATCTGCAATTTTCACAAGTTCTGGTCCCATGCAAAGCAGGTTTTCAGGTTTCAAGTCCCTGTGAAAGAACCCTGAAATTCAAATGAAACACTGATGTGGATTGCAATGTCACTCACAGCTGTATCCTTTATTTTCCAACTGGACTGTTTCGCTTTAGTTCTTAGCATTGAAGCTGGAATAGAACCACACAGATATTGAAGTCTTATGTAATCAGCAGAGCTGATCAGTACAGTGTTGTTCAGTTAGATTGTGAAGAGTATACTCAAGTTGGCTATCTTGTAACAATTTAGAACATCTATTCAGACAGCTCTCTTTCAAGTGAAACTTCTCTAACATAAAAAAAATTTCCACCACTTTAATGCTAGTTTCACTCTAATTGGAAACTGTTCAATAAAGTTATCAATCAGTTACATAAAATGTTATTTTAAACAGAATATAAATGAAAATAAGGGGTCTTTTGCACTTTGAACTTCTTTTTAAATCTGAGAACAATCTGCAAGCACTCAGCTACTTAACACCATGTAAGAGGATCTCAGTGTATTTTTTTTAGTGCTCCCTGCATTCAGCAAAAACTGATTAGGATTGATTGTTTGGCAAGAGCTCTTTCAATACAAAGGAAAGAAGATGGCTGGAGTATCACTCACTACTGTCTCTGACTTTTGCTTCCACCATTAGCCCAGAAATGTTGTCCTTATGCTACCTTCTTGCAAGCATCTGAACCACTGTTCCTAGTTACAGTGCCCTCTGTAGTACCTAACTGAAGCTCTCCCATTTCCTTCCCAGAGATTCCAATATGCTTCCTTTTCTATGGTTTTGAAAATGCTCCCAGAGAGAATGGACAGAACATTGACACAGGATGTGTCTACACTGATCAGTAAAACTAGATTAGCTTTTGTTTGTTAGATTAATGTGTAACAGCCTTGCAGACATAGGAGATTGCATCCTTCCTAGGGATGTTGAGCTGATATTCTGGTGCCAACCTGAACTACTGCTTCTTTGTGAAAGGGACCACACAAAGCAATCAAGGTTCTTCTTAGCAGTTAGTACAATCACTTCTGTATTTTTCTGCACAGACATGTGCACCAACAGAATCCTTGTGAGGCAATTTATTTCATGACAAACTTGTAAAAAGAGCAATCCATTGTGTACTCAAAAAGATGCTTAGGAGTTGGGATGGAAAAAGAATGTAAGAAGTTTACTTGACAAACATTTCTATGCCACACAGGAGCAGAACAGAGAAATACAGAGAAATATATGAAAAATGTTCAAGTGATTTTTCCCAAAACTGTTGCGGGGAGAATCTTGGGACACCTGTTTTTACACTGTGAGCCACAGTATCATTACAACCATCCTGGTGGGCTTGCCAAATGTTTCCAGGTGTTTTTAACTACAGATTTACAACATCTTGGCAGAAATACAAGTCTAGTGTGGTAGCAGGTCAGTGAAAAAGACAGTTTTGACATAGAACTGTTCAGTCTTCGTAGCTATAGTAAGTCAAACAGCAATAAAAGCTGTTCTGAAAAACTGTGATCCATTTGACAATTTAATGAAAAAAGCTGGCTCAGATTTTTGCAAATCAATCATAATATTTTTCTGTTTTTACATATTATGTATGTCACTGAAACAGACTGGAATTTATAGTTAGGTTTCAGATGAGTACCCAAGCCCCATTAGAAGAGTGAATAAAGTCATTAGCCGGAAAATATTTTGCAAAACACAGTTAAATGTGTTCTTCAAGTGAACTGTAATGCTGGTCCTTAAAAGCCTTTTGCTTCCAGGACTTTGCCCACCAATGTCAGTTCTCTTCAGATAAACCAGAGAGCTGCCGAGCAACAGACCCTAGAGTGTATCTAGCAGACAGAATTGTAGAGATCAGCAAAAAATGGTGAGAAAGCTTTTGTTAAAATAAGGGGTTTGTTTTGTTTAGAGATTTTTTTATTAGTTAAAGGGAACTTGTTACTGCTGGCTGGTATATCAGCTTTAGCTTTTATCACAGTTGTAAATATTAGTTGGAAGCCTATGCAACGAAAGCTCCTTGTCACTCAGATTTTATTACTTTAAACGTATCTTATAGAGAATGTGTGTTTTATTCAGGTATCTGCATGCACCTTGAGAAGAGTTATTTCTTCTTTGTTCTCAGTCTCAGGGAACCATTAAATCTATCTAGAAATGTGCTCATTAACATCCAACAAGGTTAGGAGCGGCCAGCTGCCAGACTGAGAAAGTAGAAATCTACAGAAAAGGAACTGAGCAAACATCTAGAATGAAGTATTAGGCACCTATAAAATACAGGTGTTTTCAGTAATCTGAATCTCTCACAAATCCTTTTGATCATTCCTTCTACTGAAGTTAGTAACATAATTGCTTATGTATTAATCAAAAAACAACTTACACAAACCCTATCTGTCTCTAACTCAGAATGTTTATAGCTAAAATGTAACCTACCATGCTTATGAATAAATGCAAGCCCTTGCAGGATCTGATACATAATATTCCTAACTGTAGACTCAGGGAACAGTTTGTTTCTGTGGAATAAAAGAGAAGAAGTAAGTATTAATGATTAAATTAATACATTAGCTTAGGCTATCTAATGAACCAAAGATAAAAGGTAGCAATGAGAAATAAAACTGCCAGTCAGCTTTTCATATTTGCCTACTTTCTTTTCTAGTTACAGAAGAAATTCTTATTTCCTCTACAGTCTCTTGGCACAAAACTGGCCATTTAACTAAGAATTAAGGAAATAACTCACATTCTTAAAGGTTTGACTTACACAAGGTTTAACAAGTCCATGGCCTAGCTAAACTGTAGAGTATGATGCAAAGCATACTTTTAGTGACATCTGGGCTTTTTGTTTTCATAAGAAGGTAGGACATCAAGCATTTCTGTGAAATTCCTAAAGATAATTGGTTTCTGTTATAGGCTTGAACCATTTCTTCAAAGTTCATTATTTCATATATCTCCATATAGATATATATAATTATATATCTATATACATATATGTGCCCAATTAAAATTACAGTTTTCTGTACCTGTGTATGCATAGTTAGTATTTTATGTGTCATTCACACAGATATATTACAACAATAACCTTACTTTGTTAAACCAAAGGAAGATTATTGTCATCTGCCAGGCTGATATTATGGTCCACAGAGAGTAACAATTCAAAGCAGGAAATTTTGCCCCCAAAATTTCCACTAGTTATCCCCTGGTGACGTTATCATGGTGCAAAGGCTAAAATTAAGACTTTATTAATGCTCCAGCAAATATCAAAAAGCTAGATTTTATTCGGAATTATGACAAATGAAACACAGAGTCTTTGGTCATGTCTATTCAAATTGCAAGGAAAAATAATTCCTGGAAGCAATCCAAAATTTGACACCTCTAGATTACTGTTCCAACTACTTTTTATTTAGTTATTTATTTGAGGAAGCCATAAAAAAAGAGGAGGTGATACCACTCCCTTATAAAAAAGCACCACTGGAGTATTTACATAGAATCAGAAGTTCTAGGTCCAGTGCCTCCTCAGTGTGAGGACTGTTAAATGCCCAGTTCCTATCTCTCAAAAGAACACCCTACTCCCCCTACCACACTAATCTGGGACAAGACACTTGAAACTCTCACAAGACTGACTGGGATATGCTCAAAGGTGACAGTCACAGATCCTACTGCCTGCAGCCGTATTTTTCCAAACCTGAACAAATGATCCAAAGTCCTCTGAACAGTATCGGGGTGTTAAAAGCACATTACACAAGTAATTAATTTATATTAGGAATGAGTGATGCTGTTACATACCTCTCTTTCATTAACTGATAAAGATTTTCCTTCATGTATTCAAACACAAAATACAGATGATCATTTTCCCTGATAACTTCTTTCAGCTTTACCACATTGGCATGGTTTAATTTCTTCAAAGACTAGAAACAGAAAATGCAAACAGGATTTTACAAGGGTCTTAATATTATAATATAGTGAAGAAGAAAAAAAACCCCAACTGATTTCACTGTTGCAGAAGGATTAACTTCAAAAACTCTTTGGTGTTTTGAAGCATCAGACAGCTCTCAGAACAAAGACCAGATCTCCAAGTATTACCACATACATATACAGTCTATGCAGCAATTTAATGTGCTGGTCATTCAAAAGCCAGCTATCTGCTATCACTGTAAGCACCAAAACAACTGCATTTTCTCAGTAAGAAACTTCCTAATGGCAGAATTCATACTCTTCTTGCGCCTGCCCTGGAAACAGTCAGGTTACAGTCAAGACTAAAAAGAACCCTGGAAAGTCTTCCTTGGTTTTGTGGATTAACCTCTACTGGCAGCTGAGCTTGTTCAGCCCTCCAAGCGGGATGGGGAAAATAATCAGAAGGGCAGAAAGTGAGACAACTGATAGGCTGAGATACAGAGTTTAACAAAGGGTAAAGCAAAAGTCAAGCATGCAAGCAAAACAAAATAAGGAATTCATTCGCTGCTTCCCATGGGCAAGCAGGTGTGCAGCCACCTCCAGTACAGCAGGGCTCCATCACATATAATGGTTACTCAGGAATCAAATGCCATCACTCTGAAGGGCTCCTGCTTCCTCCTCCTTCCCCCAGCTTCTGTTGCTCAGCACACTGTCACATGGGATGTCCCTTTGGTCAGCTGTCCTGGCTGTGTCCCCTCCCAGCCTTTGCCCACCTTCAGCCCACTCACGGACAGGGAAGCATGAAAAACAGAGAAGGCCTGAGGTTGTGAAAGCACTGCTCAACAATAACTAAAACATGGCTATATAGTCAAGAATGTTTTGGTCAGGAATTCAAAACACAGACTCACAAAAGCTGCTATGAAGAAAACTAATTCTAAACTACCCTAGCCAAAACTAGCAAACTTTGGTCTTCCTTCTTTTCTTTTTAGATTTTCAGTGTATTCAACGCCCATTTTCACACAGGGCCACAAGAAAAATTACCTAGATTTTCTGCATGTTTTCAGTGCTGATTATAAATTGAGGAGGTCCTTAGAGCCTACCCCCAATGTTTCATCAGAATTTCATGCTAAATGTCTGTCCCCAAGCCAACTATAGACAAACAATTCCACATACAGAACTTAATGCTACACAAAGGGCATGTGTTCTCAAGCTCCGAAAAACAAACACCAATCAACTCCAGGTGTTGTGACAGGAATGCTCTCACTCACACACCCCCTCACTGCAGGAAGGAAGCAGCTCTCTACAACCAGGTAATTTTTGTAAGACTACAGAATTTCAATAAGCATTTTTATAAGACTACTGAAACTCCCAATGCAGAGTCAGGAAACAGAACTGTAATGCCATATGCTACAGCTCACTTTGAGAGTAGTGTTTTGACAGAAGAGTTGTAAAGAATTGGTGTTACCCCCAAATGTGACAGTGATTGTCTAATTTGAAGTCAACCATTGAATAAAACAAGTACCTTAACCTCTCGAAGGTTCATACACTCCTCCCAGGAATAAAACTTTCTCTTCATTCTACAAAAGTAGAGGAGAAAATAATAACTAATGCATCGAAAACATCAGCTGTTCTTAGAATCAAAAGTTTCTGCACCTTAACAATTCAGTTCTTCCATCAAAATGTAAGATGTTAGCTCCTTTGTCAAAAAACATGTCTAGACAAGGTATAGTCAAGTTGATTTACTAGAATACACACTCAAATAGAATTACAGTAAAATAATAATTACGATTACACATGACTGCATTTTTCTGTATATCTACCTTGCTGAAAATAATTCAAAGCCTTCAATAAGGCCAGGCATAGTATTTTTCTTTCTGGTATAACAATGTGGTGGAGGGGACCCTAACTGTAAAAAGAACATGGGTAGTTTTGATGGTTATGAAGAACTCAGAGGAAGGTTTTGAAACCAATCAAATGAAGATCCAATCACTTCACTGCATCTCCAATTTTATCATATTCTCCTTACCCCTCTTCTCTATATTCTGATTTCTCTTGTTATTTTAGTACCTTGCTATATTTCCACATTTTTTTTTGTCCACTGCTCCCCATGTTTCTCCTTCCCTTGTAAGGTGCATCTATCATAACAACTGCTTTGCAAATACTGCTTTCCCCATCAAGCTTATAAGCAACTCTGCTGTAACAGAAACAAACTGTGTGGCTGTTTTCTCCTAAGCCAGACTGTAACTCTGAACACAGTATTTGCGTGTAACATGTGGTCCCTGTGTGTTCATGTGCATTTTGATTACCACTCAGTTCTTTTGAGAAAGTAACTCTATGCTTTAGGACCAAAGGGCTGAAGGCTCACACATAACATCCACATAGAAGATCACAGATTAAAGCTTAGAAAAATACTCAACTGTGTAGAGTCTGGATTTCAGAGGGAGTTAGGCACTCTCTAAAGATCTGAGCCTTTGCCTTTAATGATAATTCAGTATTACATATTATTGTAGCAAGTTTCCAGTTTAAATCAGCTCTTACAATTAGAGCAGTTTAAGAACTACAAGCCCTTCACGTCATGAAGAGGTCTTGATTTTTTTTCTTTTTGCACAGTGTTTTTGCAGTTATTGTCTTGTGCACTCAGTTACTGGGCCACTTCTGTTTTTAACAAAGGACTGCATTAACACCTAAACTAAGATAATACTTCTGGCTTGTTGTCACTTTTCTGAGTTTTTCCCATATTGCAAACTGAAAATTAAAGGTGCTTCTAGCAAGGTCTGATACAGGCAAAATATCCTCAGCACAGGGGATTTACAAAGTTGATAAAGCCAGCTATAGACTGCATACAAAACTACATTGTACTGAAAGATCTTTTGACAAGTCTGTCCCTTGTAACAGTCATGGTCGGTATTTCAGGAAAGTGCCTGTAATGCTTTACAGCTCTCTCCTACCATAGCTAGGACAAATAAGCCATTTACAAACTAAGGTCACTGCTGAAGCAGAAAAGAAAATCAAGTGAATTTCTCAAGGAATTTCAAGAAAATCTTACATAGGAAAGACCAATATGTAATAGCATAAAAGATACAGATAATTAACAATGAGATCAGTTGTGTTAGTTATCACTGCAGTATTAATATTCCATAGAAAATTAGACTACAAAATACATGTTCCATATAAGCAGCAGCAAAAAGGCTGTAGATTCCAAAGCAGCATTGCAGAAGACTCTAAATAATACAATAACACACAAGTTTGACTGCACACAGCAGCAGAGTGCTGTTACACAATAAGCCTATATAGATCACCCTCTTTATCTCCTGCTGAGGCTTTGGAGGATTCAAGGAACTTTTTCATGCAGCCCAAACACAACTCCATATTACAAAGCTGCAAAGAACGTGAACTACTCAAACCAGCGTGACCAAGTTGATGCAGACATAGAATGGAAAAACCTGGACTATGCATTATGAAGTAATGTATGAAAACACTTACTTTTTAATGGCTATTAGCTCTCCAGATTCAATGCTTCTCCCTAGGAGAACAGAGCCGTAGGTCCCATCACCAAGCTGTCTGATAGTTTTGTACCTATTCATGATGATACTTTAGCTGCAAGCGCATTTCAGTCCTTGGTGTTTCCTGTGGTTTTTCTCCACCGAGTGTAACCAGTTCTTTCTGTGGCAGCATAAATATAGAGCACTCAGGACAGTGTGAACAGTTGCAGGAATCATGTTTTCAAGACTTAGCCTTTGGTCTGAAAGCACAGAACATAATCCGTTTGATTTCTGTACCCTTCTGAGATTGTTTGTAGACTCCACTCTCCTCCAAGAGAACGGTCCCTGTCAGCCATACACAAACACTCATCCCAGTCTCTCACCAGAAAGGGACAGCCTGTATCTGGGTGTAGCTGGGAATAATCCCCAAAGCCACTCCTATGCTAACACTAAAGGTACCTTACAGCAAGCTTCCAGGCAGCCTTGATGGGAGACACTATTGTTAAAGCCACAGGATAAAGTCTCATGGCCAGGAGAAAACAGTCTGCTACCAGAAAAAAGGAAGCTCTACAATACAATAGGACGGGATCAGTCCTAGCCAAATTTTTAGACATGTAAGTCACCATCTTACAAGTCAGGCTGCCATCAGTTAAACCAACATCCTGAATTTTCATATGGTCCTATGTGAGAGAGCATAGCCATATGCATTTTTTTAAACAAAGTGTGCAAAGGAAGAATAGTACATTCATGTCAGGTAAGATCAACTGTATTTTACTACAGTAATACTAAGTATGAATCAGTCTCTAGAAGTAGCAGCTACATCATGTTATCTATCTGATCTTTTGTTGCAACAATGCATGAACAAAAAAATCATAGAATGGTTTGGGTTGGAAGGCACCTTAAAAATCATCTAATTCCAACCTCCATGCCATGGGCTGAGACACCTTCCAATACCCAGGTTGCTCAAAACCTGATGCAGCCTGGCCTTGAATCCCTGCAGCGATGGGGCATCCACAGAATCTCTTCTAGATAACAACACAAAAAACTTCTTGTTTCTAGTTTTATTGTTGCTGGTACTTCCTCCACTATAGCCTGGGAAAAAAGTATTCTATGCAAACCAACCATGTATTGGAAATAAAACAGAATTCTCCTGCAATGAAGGTTTGGTCATCGCATTCTCTGATTCTTCACCTCTTAAGAAGACAACAATATTCATGGCTTGTGACTTTTGCCTTCTGTAACATGTGTTTCAATTACATTTTCACAATTTTTTTTTGTAGTAGCCTTATATCTCCCTAATTTTACAAAGCTGTATTATGATTTTAGAAGTAATGGGGTTATGTTACCGGAACTCTGAACAGACATTAGTGCAGAGCCACAATGCTGTAGATTCAGGATGTTGTGATCATCCATTATTTTCTATCTTCTAAACCTACTAGCTCTACTGATACAGAAATAAAGATCAAGAAATTTGAAGTTAAAAGACTTTTTGACGATTTGCCCATTGTGCAGCATGTCTCTGAATCTATCTCAGACACTGGGTAGTGCCTCAGACAGGCAGGAGGAACTGCCCTCTAGCTGTACCTGTTTCTTTCCATACACTCACTGCTACCAAGAACCAGGACTGAGCACCTCACATTAGAGACCTAAACCCACATTTTTTACTACTTGCCAAGGAACACAGAGCCTGTCTGTAACAACAGCAGTTTGGAGTACCAGTTCCTTTTTGGCTGCTTTCAGGTTGTGCACCTGAATAGCATAATGCTATGTTCAGTGGTCTGCATCCAGGTTAAAAAGCTTTAACCTGCTTACTCCAACTGGTCAGTGACTGGAGGGCAACTCAGAAGCCTTCATTCAGATCCTTGGCAACAAGATTTCAAACAATGAAAACATCTTGCATGTTCTCCTAGTCTGAGAATCCAAAAGTTATTAATATCCAATTTTATACAGTAATTTCAAATCAACACATATGGGACTTGTGGACTTTTATAAACATACTGCTCTGATGACAAAGTTCTGAAACTGTGATGCTTTCATGGGATGTCTTAAAATTCACAGACTCCTATGCTGCCCCTGGTTTTACCATTCACATATCCTTTTCAGGGAACTGTGACTGAAGAGTGGAGGAGCACCCTTGCCTCATACTTGATAACCACAGCAAAACTAAAGATGTTTAACACTACTAGCAACAATCACCAATGGCTGGATAGATTGCTGGTCTGATGTGTCCGGAACAGATGAAGTGGTGAACCTGTTTGTTCCTTACTGAGGACACTAATTTAAGTCTCTCTCCTTTCCACAGCCAAATTTTCACAATTTTCACAAAACTTGTATGAAATTATCTCTGCAATTCCAGCTCTGGTGTCAAATGTGACCAAAACAGACTAACTGAACTATTTGTGAGGACTAAAAGTGAGTAGAGTAAAAAAACAAATAAGCCCCACCCTCCCCCCCCCAACTCCCAAACATAAAAAAACAAACCCCCCAAAACAACAACACCCAAATCCAAAACCAAAAAACCAAACCAAACCAAACAAACCCTACTCAAATCAAACAGAACATCCAAAACCCAAAAAACCCCCAAACTCCCAACAAACCAAAAAACAAAATAAAACAAAACAAAACAAAACAAAAACCCAATAACCAATGAAACAAAAAACAACAACAACAAATAACCAAACCAATCAGAAACCATTCATTTCAGTGAGGAATGCATGTTAAAAAACATGCCGGGATGCACAGAAGTTAAAACCAGCTCCCATGGAAGCACAAACCCACCTGTATGAAAACCCACTGACAAAACCTAAATGAAGCCTTCACTAGTTAACTCAATCAGCACCACTTCTTGTTGAACTTAACAGTGAGGTTGTTTTAAAAATCTACTTTATTTGCCCTTCAGACTGTTTCACCCAAGTCCAACTGAAATCACTGAGAAGAGCATGAGTCTCCGACGAGCAGTCTGCAGAGCTACAACATACATCATCTAATCTAAAAGTACAATCTGCACAAATTCACATTGTTAGAAGATGTAAATATAAACTTCAAAAATATTTTTAAGTAAAAAGTGTGTTGATACTAAAGAGTAAAATGTAAACCCCTTATTTTCACTATGTTGTAACACCGTGTTCAGACTCTACCTCACCAATACAGTTTACCCGCAGAAATCATACTCATTTTTATATTACCTTTAACTGCAAGCATAATTCAATGTATCGAAAGTACTTTCTGACTAAGTACAACTCAAGCCTGCTATTTGGCTTATGAAACTTTTAAATAGATATTCACTCCTGTTTGAAGTGCTGAAGAACCGAGAACTGAAAGTGAAACTGGCTCACTCTGCCATAGCTGAGAAATGCAGATAGTAAACAAACACCATGTGCCTTTTTAAACTCGTCCTGTGCTGTGGCAATTACTCGAAGGTATTACTAGCAGGAAGCAGTGAGAACGGCGCAGTTCAAAGCCGTGGGTGTCCCATGGGTGCGGTCGCAGCGGCTGCCGTGTTTGTTACAGAGGGTCCTCGGGGGCTCCATGAGCGGCACACCAAGACAGGGACAGATGTGCGATGGCGGTACCGCCGGTCAGGCCGTGTCCCGGCTCCTGCCCGGCCTCCGCGCCGCGGCCGCGCCCGATCCCCAGCACATCCGAGTGCCCCGCTCCCGTTCCTGGCTGTATAGGGAACGCGGGTCCGCCCTGCCCGCCATACCTATCCATGTGTCAGTGTCCGTGCCCGGCCGCACTCACCGCGGACGCCTCGCCCCGCTGCGGCCCGGCCCGGAATGGCGGCGCCGCGGAGCAGCCGCGGCCCCGAGCGGGCCTCGCTCGGCCATGGCGCGGCCCGGCCCCCCGCCCCGCCCCACGCGTGCCCGGCGCCGCGCCCCCGGCCCTGCCGGCACGTGCCCGCAGGGGCTCACGCGGGGGACAGCCGCCTACGACTGCGGCCGCAGAGCCGCGCCGGGCCCTCGTAGAGGGGCGCTAGCTGCGTTTAACGGGAAAAAAAACAAACCAAACCTCTCGGAGCAATCTCTCTATTGTGAGAGATGCGGGAGCCTGCGCCTTTTAGTCTGGAAAGACGGGGAGGGGATCGTTATGCGTGGAAAATATCTCAAAGGTGGGTGCCAAGAAGATAGTGCCAGACTCTTTTCAGTGGTGCACAGGACAAGTCCGAGGGCAAGCGAATAGCATGAACTGAAACACGTGAGTTTCCTTAACGGGGGAAGACGTACACGGGGGGTGGCGGAGAGCACGGCACAGGTCTGCCCCAGGGAGGTCGTGGAGTCTCCTCACCGGCGACATGGGAAAACCCACCCTTGGAAATGTTACCTTTGTAACCAAGCTCTAGGTGACCTGCCTTGGCAGGGGAGTGGACCTGCAGAGGTCACCTTACAACCTTAAAGTTCTGCGTTCTGTTGACAACAAAACCCAGTGACGAACAAACACAAAACCCACAACGATGATGGGCCTTCTCATATCTCAGAGAGGAGTTTAAACAACCACCTGGAACAATAGAATGCAGAAATACCAGACTAGTGAACAAATGAGTGGGAAGAATGTCGGCATTTTCAGTGCTGCTAGAGGCAGCAGCACTTAAACTGAGCCTCCTCACCAAGCAGCTCACCTGGAAGGGGGCAGCCTAAGACAGCACAGCGAGAGGCACAGAAGAAGGAAAACAGAAACAAAATTGTTCTAACCCAATTGATTGTCAGGACTGTTAGGTGATTCAGGAAGTGGTCAAAGCTCCTTTTACCACTTCATGCCCTTAGAGTACAGCATTAGCGTTACTTCCCAGAGTTTGCAACGACAGGATAGTTGTGTTACTGTCAATCAGGAGAAGAGTACCAGTCGTAGGGACCAAAATACCAGTCATTGCTTAAACACGTGTGGGGAGAAAAGAAAGCTTCTGGGTGCCATGACCCCCCAACATGAGTCAAGAGGCTACATCTTTATGTGAAATATACTAAATACTCCAAATTTCCTCCAACAGACAAGCTGCAGCGCCTGTGGACAGAGCAGTGTACACTAAAGCGATTTCTGCTTTACGCCACCCATCTTAACTGCCACCATGCTATAATACACTATTCGCACTCAACCCAGCGATAGCACAGGTACCGCCTGTTTTTCTGTGGTTACAGGACAAGCCTGCCGCAATTCCAAACACTAAGAATCACAGTCTTATTGGATTTGAAGTCACCTAACAAATCCTCTAGTTTCCACCCCCGCGCGACTGGGCAGGGACACCTTTCGTTTACACCAGGTTGCTCGTCCGCGACCCAACTGGCCTGAACACTGCAGAGATGTTGGAGCGGATCCCAGGGCAACCAGTGCCAGTGCCCTCACCGCCCGCACAGTAAAGGATTTTTTTACTAATAGTAATGTTTAATATTAAGAAGAGGCACAGCAGATAGGGAGCAAACGCAGCTTGGACTCCAAGGACGACGAGCAGCATAATACTCATAACCAGCGTGTAGCGACTGCGCACCCTATATCTCAACAACCCCTCTAGGGGCGCTCATGCTGTGTCATCCCAACCCTGTCATCACAGGATACAATAGCACGACCAGCAGCCCCCAAGTCCCCTCCTGCTACCCGGCCATCCACATCCGGCTCGCTGGCCTGTGGCGCAAGTACCCTGCCTCTCCACCGCGAAGTCTACAGACCTGGCATCTTACAACCACACAATGCCGATGCCTATGGTTGACCTGTCCTTGCGATCCCATTTCGCCGCGCCGCCCAGACCGACAAGGTCTGTTGTAAGCGCTCACCTAGTCTCCAGAGAAGTGACACAGCATCCTGCATCTCGCTCAGAAAACGTCAGCGGCAGTAGA
>CM031859.1:21722109-21843534 GCA_018697195.1 Certhia americana
TGAACTGGAAGGTGCGCACTCAGAGCCTTCATTCAGATCCTTGCAACAAATTTCAAACAATGAAACATCTTGCTGTTCTCCTAGTCTGAGAATCCCAAAAGTTATTTAGATATCCAATTTTATACGTATTTCAAATCAACACATATGGGAACTTGTTGACTTTTATAAACATACTGCTCTGATGACAAAGTTCGGAACTTTGATGCTTTCCATGGGATGTCTTAAATTCACAGACTCCTATGCTGCCCTCTGTGTTTTACCATTCACATATCTTTTCCAGGGACTTGACTGAAAGTGGGAGGAGCACGCCTTGCCTCATAGTTGATAACCACACAGCGAAACCTAAGATGTTTAAACACTACTATCAACAATCAACCATGCTTGTAATTGCTGGTCTGTGGTGTCCGACAGATGAAGTTGGTGACCTTTTTGTTTCCTTACTGAGGACACTAATTTAAAGTCTCTAATCCTTTACCACAGCGCATATTTTCCCAATTTCACGAACTTTTATATATTATCTCTGCATTCCACTCGGTGGCAAATGTGACCAAACAGACTACTGAACTATTTGTGAGGATATAAGTGATTGAGAGTAAAAGAACAAATAAGCCAACCCGCCTCCCCACACTCCCAAACATAAAAACAAACCCCCCAAAAAACACAACACCCAAATCCAAAACCCCAAAAACCAACCCAAACAAACAAACCCTACTCAATCAACAGAACATCCAAAACCAAAAACCCCCAACTCCCACAACCAAAAACAAATAAAACAAAACAAAACAAACAAAACCCATAACCATCAACAAAAACAACACAACAAATAACGACCAATCAGAAAACAGTCATATTCATGTGAGGAATGCAATGTTAAAAACATGCCGGGATGCATCAGAAGTTTAAAATCCAGCGTCCAGGAAGCACGAAACCCACCTGTAATTAAACCCACTTGCAAAAACATAAATGAAGCCTTCACTAGTTAACCAATCCAGCACACGTCTTGTTGACTTAACAGTGAGGTTGTTTTAAAAATCTACTTTATTTGCCCTTCAGACTGTTTCATTCACGCCAATTCCCCAACTGGAATCGACTGATATAAGAGCATTATCCTCCGACGAGCCTCTGGCAGAGCTACAACATACATCACTATTTAAAAGTACAATCTGCACAAAATTCACACATTGTTAAAATTAAAATATACACTTCCAAAAATTTTTAAGTAAAAGTGTGTTGATACTAAAAGTAAATGTAAACCCCTTTTCCTGTGGTTGTAACACCGTGTTCAGCTCTACCTCACAATACGTTTACCCGCGGAATCATACGCATTTTTATATTACCTTAACTGCAAGCATAATTCAATGTATGAAAGTACTTTCTTCTGCTAGTTACAAAACGCAAGCCTGCTTTTGGCTTCTGAAACTTTTAAATAGACATTCACTCCTGTTTGAGTGCTGAAGAACCGAGAACTGAGCGACAACCTGGTCACTCTGCCATAGCTGAGAAATGCAGATAGTAAACAACACCATGTGCCTTTTTTCAAGACTCGTCTTGCTGTGGCATTACTCGAAGGTTTACTAGCAGGGAGCAGTGAGAACGGCGCAGTTCAAAGCCTGTTGGTGTCCCATGGTGCGTCGCAGCGCTTGCCGGTGTGTTGTTACAGAGAGTTACCTTCGGGCTCCATTAACGGCACACCAGCGGACAGATGTGCTATGGCGGTACCGCGTCCAGGGGCCTTGTCCGCGGCTCCTGCCCGCCTCCGCTCCGCGGCCGCGCCCGATCCCCGCACATCCTGTGCCCCGCTGCCGTTCCTGGCTGTATAGGGAAGCGCGGGTCCGCTCCTGCCCGCATACCTATCCATGTGTCAGTGCCGTGCCCTGCCGCACTCACCGCGGACGCCTCGCCCCGCTGCGGCCGGCCCGGAATGGCGGCGCCGCGGAGCTGCCGCGGCCCCGAGCGGGCCTCGCCTCGGCCCATGGCGGCGGCCTCCGGCCCCCGCCCCGCACCGGTGCCCCGGCTCCCCGCGCCCCCGGCCCTGCCCGGCACGGCCCGCAGGGGCTCCCCGCGGGGGGACAGCGCCCTACGACTGCGGCCGGCAGAGCCGCGCAGGGCCCCTCGTAGAGGGGGCGCTAAGCTGCGTTTTAACGGGAAAAAAACAAACCAAACCATCTCTGGAGCATCTCTCTTATTGTGAGAGACTGCGGGAGCTGAGCCTTTTAAGTCTGGAGAAGACGGGGAGGGGATTTCGTTAATGCGTGGAAATATCTCAAAGGTGGGTGCCAAGAAGATAGTGCCAGACTCTTTTCAGTGGTGCCCAGTGACAAGACGAGGAGCAATAGCCATGAACTGAAACACGTGAGGTTTCATTAACTGTGGGGAAGAACTTTACACTGAGGGTGGCAGAGCACTGGCACAGGCTGCCCAGGGAGGTCGTGGAGTCTCCCTCTCCGGAGACATGGAAAACCCACCCTTGGACATGTTCCTGTGTAACCAGCTCTAGGTGACCCTGCCTTGGCAGGGGAGTTGGACCTGCAGAGGTCCTTACCAACCTTAACAGTTCTGCGATTCTGTGAAAACAAAACCCAGCCGAACAAACACAAACCCCACAACGATGATGGGCCTCTCTCATATCTCAGAGAGGAGTTTAAACAACAAAACTAGAATGTAGAAATACCAAACTGTGAACAAATGGGAAGAATGTCGACATTTTAAGTGCTGCTAGAGCAGCAGCACTTAAAATGAGCCTTCCTCACCCAAGCACCAGCAGCTCACCCTGACGGGGTCAGCCTAAGACATAACAGGAAGAGCAGAAAAAGGAAAACAAGAAACAATAAATTGTTCTAAAACAATTGATTGTCAGGACTGTAACAGTGATTCAGGAAGTGTCAGCTTCCTTTTACACTTCATCCCTTAAAAGTAAAGCATAGAGCTAATTCCCAGAATTTGCAAAGACAGGATGAGCTGGTACTGTAATTCAGGAGTACAGCGTAGGACAAGACATTCATTTGCTAAAACACGTGTGGGGAAAAACAAAGCTCTGGGTGCCCTGCCCCCCACATCTAGTCAGAGGCTAATCTTTATGTTAAATATAATAAATACTCAAATTTCCTCCAACAGACAAGCTGCCAGGCAGCCTGGACGAGCAGTGTACACTTAAATGAGATTTCTGCTTTACGCCACCCATATTACATCCCACATGCATAATCACATATTAGCACTCAGCCCAGCGATAGCCACAGGACGCCGTTTTTCTGTTGTTACAGAAAAAGCTGCCGCATTCCCAAAAGAATCACAGTATTATTTGGATTTGAAGTGACCTTAAAAATCATCTAGTTTCAACCCCCCTGCCATGGGCAGGGACACCTTTCGCTACACCAGGTTGCTCAGTCCCCCACCCAAACTGGCCTTGAACACTGCCGGGGATGGAGGATCCACAGGGCAACCAGTGCCAGTGCCTCACCGCCCTCACAGTAAAGGATTTTTTTACTAATATGTAATGTTTAATATCTAAGAAGAGGCACATGCAGGTAGGAGAAAAGCAGCTTTGACTCCAAAGGAGAAGCAGCGCTAATCATAACCAGTTGTAGCGATGAGCACCCCATCTCAAAACCTCAGGCGATCACGCTGTGTCATCCCAACTGCTCACACAGCCCATTAGCACGCCAGCAGCACCCAGTCCCTCCTGCTCCCCACCACCTCCGGCTGCCTGGCCTGTCGGGCAGCCCCCTCGCCTCTCCACCGAGCAGCTCTACAGTCACCTGGATCTCAAACCCACTGCCGATGCCGGTTCCCAGTCCTTGCATCCCCATTTCCCACTCCCGCTGCCCGAGCCTGAGCGCTCACCTACCTCTCCAGAGAAGACACACGCCTCCTCATCCTCCTCCAGAAAACGCTCAGGGCAGTAGACATGCACAAAGGTTCACAGATCCATACACGTGGTTTTCTTCTGGAACAAAAAGACTGTGATACGCTTTAAAAAAATAGGCTTAGTCCAGTTTTAGAAAACCTGACGGGGCGTGTGCTGACAGCAGGTGATAACTGTGCTCACTGAACTGGACGGGCAAATGACCAGGGCCACGAGATTCAATAGCCTCGGCACCGCTGTTATCTCCACAGCCGCGGCACTGAGCGCTCTCCCGTTACCCCGTGGGCAATTCGCCTGTGCCAGGGTCCCGGCCTGCCCGCAGTTAGCGGAAATCGCGGCCCCCGGACATCAACGCTTTAGCTCGGCTCCCGCCCCTGGGATAGCGCCTGCCGGCATTCCTACTCGGGGAGACTAAAGTTCCCGGCAGCCTTTGCTCTGCCACCCTTCCCGCGGTGTGTCGCCGCAGACTACGCTCCCCAGCAGGCCTTGCGCCGCGCCGCCGCGGGCGGCGGAGGCGGCACGGGCCGCGGTGCGCACTGGGGCGGGGAGTCTGTGCGGTAGCGCGTCGTAGCGGCCCGCGCGAGAGGCGGCGCTCTGACCTGGCGGGTTCGCCCGGGCCGTGTCCCGCCGCTCCCGCCGCCGGCCCTGCTCGCCGGGAAGATGGCTGCCGTCCGCAGGGCCCGCAGGGACTCCCGCTGCGTGGTGCGCTTCTCCGACCGAGAACTCTGCTAAGTGCCCCCCGCGGGCAGGGAGGACACACGGACCAAGCGGGGGGGCAGAGCCCCCGGGACGGGACAGCGCCGCCCGAGCGTCGGCAGCATGGTGAGCGGGCCCGGGCGGCGGGGGCTCGGCCGCTGTGCAGGGA
The DNA here is from genome assembly GCA_018697195.1 of Certhia americana. NCBI lineage: Eukaryota > Metazoa > Chordata > Aves > Passeriformes > Certhiidae > Certhia > Certhia americana. The sequence goes on from CM031859.1 coordinate 21,726,837, forward strand.
CAGCCGGGCGGGACCGGGACGAGGGGGTGTGTGCGGGGAGCGGCCCGCTGGCCGAATTGCTGGCAGGCAGCCCTGCCCTGCCCGCCCCCGGCACCGGGCCATGCTTGTGGGAAAGGTGCCGCGATGCCGCCCCAGCGCAGCGACACACGGCCCCTCCCGCTGAGGGTCGGAGGAGTGGGGCTGCTTGGCTCTGGAGCCATCTAGCCCGACGTAGGAACGAGTGAACAAAATCCCTGTGTCATTACAGGAGAGCCTGCCCTTCCTTTCCCTTTCTTCCCTCAAAAATGTGGTGGCATAAAGTCACTCAGTAATTTAAAGGACTCCGTGAGCCAGGGACTAGAGTTGAGTTTGTCATTTAACACACCAGAAATATTCCTTGGTTCAGTATTGCTTTATTGACTGTGCCTCAATATGGATTCAAGTATCCATGATGAGAACTCGATCATTCAAAGTTAAACCATTTATATCACACAGGAGCTGTTAAAATGTCTCACTACAGTTATAAAAATTTTATTTTTGAACACGGTGTTGTTTTTGCCCACATTTACAGAAAGATAGGGTGGCTTTCTCATTTTTTTTTATAAAACCAAGAGGAATGTTATCTGGTAGTCGCTGTTTCACTCTGCCGTGCTTGCTCCTCCCTGAGTTCTGCATACATAACACATAGCCCTGTTCAACTGGTGACAGACGCTCTGTTTCGAACTGTGTCTGATCTTTGTTTTATTTTGCTGAAACAGAGATCAGAACTACTAAAGGAGCTGATGTTACAGACAGTTTAGTGAGTGGTTAATGTACTCTGAGGAAATCAGCATGCAATTATTGATTGCAAAACAAAAGTGCACTGTGCAAATAAACTAGTTCTGCATTTGGTAAATGGTTTCTAAAGCTTTGCAAGCAAATCAGAATTGAATCTACTCAGCTGACTTCATTTTTAACAAGTTGCAGCCTAAATCAGATGTTTGCTTTTGACATGTTACCTTTGGGTAACTTGACAGACTGCTACTTTCCTCATAGAAAATTAATCAAGCCAATCGGCCAGTACACACTACGATGTCTTCCTTTCAATCAGAATGAAGTCACTGTTCCATGTGACAGCTGACTTGTATCAGGAGAAAGGCCAGCAGCACAGCATTGAACAATCTAGATTTATCCCCTAAGTAGCAGTTAGAGCACAGTGTTCTGTGAATTTTGGAAACTCTAAGTGCAATGCAAGCATTCTCAGAGTGGGGACAAGGAGCCAATTTGTACACGTTGTGAAGTGCTTGGGTGTGATCTCATGGGCTGTCTGCTGGTGAAGGTCCTTGCTTCACAGTATCTGTGTTTACTCACTTAGCCTAGCAAAATCATAGGGTTTCAGCAGGTCAAATAAATAGTGGACAGGTTGTTAATAGAGATCAGTCTTCTAGTTCTTTCCTATGCAGTAGTAGTGTGAATTAATTGCTTTTACTGGTAAATTTAGAGGGGTGGCCACTTAGGCTGCTACTACTGCCAGAAGGCAGATCTTTGATATGGGAGATTGCAGATCACACATACATACAGTATAGGGAAGGTAATGACAAAACTTGGGTTGTAATCAATTTCATGATGTTTTTTGACAGGTTTTAGACTGTGGGACAGGTCTTCATAGTATTTTTGGTTTGAGTTGAGAGCATATTTAGGTTTCAAAGAGCATCAAATGACATTTTGGGTTCAGTTGGTCCACTACCATGTCTGACTGTGACAGAAATGAAGAAGTAGGGCAGCTGAATGGAGAGGACAGGTTGAAAATCAAGAGTTGAACAGATTCATGAAATATAAAGTTTTAGAAAGAGGTAAACATTATCCAGCTTCCTAACCTAAGTAGTCTCAACACTTAAATCAGTTTGTTTACAGACTTCAGGAGTTAGAGGTTTTAGTGGGTGTGCCTTTATGCACAAGAAGATAGTGTGTTGATTTAGTTTAGAAATTGCTAGTTTCTGCATTTTGTAGATAAAACCAGACTGGAGAGCTGACTGGACATAATTCAGCTGCAAACCAGAAGCCTTGCACTCTGCACAGACAGAATTAGGCCTTATTTGAGTCAGCCCAGAGCCATAATAATGTACTTACAGACACCCATTTCAGAGCTAGCTCATTCCTAGGCTAGCCCTGCTTGGCCAGCAAAATACTCCTGGATGCTAATAATGTGGTAGGACTGTCACAACTCATAGGGCCTTAACTGCCTGCAATTAAATTCTGGAATCAAAGCCCGTGAAATTTCCAAGTTATTTGCTCCATGCTGGGATTTAATGCCACTAGTGTTTTGTAGTGTTCTGGCTCACCTGTTTCTTCTACTGGGAAATTTAAAATGTACAGAAATTAAAAATGAGAATGTAGAAATAGATGCAATATCTGTTTATCTTCAGCCACCAACCATGTCTATCAATTGTAAATGATAAATTATCTGAGGCATTTACGGATGACAAGCCAGTAAGTTTATGGTTGTTGGGAAATCTGAAGACGTGCTAACTCCAGGAAGGTGCTTGTCACCCAGACAAAGAGGTAAAAGGTTGCCTTGCCATCATGTTTGCTAGTATTCTGTAGTTTGATCAGAACTTCCAGGTGCTATAAAAATGGTATAAAGTTTCTCAATACAAGAATGCTTTGATTTCTGCACCTTGACTGTGCAGGAGGTAGAGGTTTCTTCTTGAGAGCTTGGTAGAATCTCAGTGACAGAATGTCTCTTGAAGTCTCTGAGCACTGAGTACTATAGGAAGGAGTGGGAAATAAAACTTTTTTAGGTAGTTGTGATAATGTCAGGTTTGCCTTCTTGTAATCTCACTTTGCATTATCTACTTGCAGAACTATATGTGAATTTCAGTGCAGAATGGTAGAAAAACTGGTTTGCTTCTGCTGCAGGAAGAACCTTAAACAGATGTCTTAGTTGAGATTTTGGGGTGTTTTTCCCTCTTATTGGCATCTTGCAGTTGTCATTTGTGCTGGCTTGTTGCTGATGCTCAGAATTGGTTTTCCTTTGTTTTAGTATAAACTCCATAAATCTCAGTATATTTCACTATAATAATTAATTTGCATATTTTAAAGTTTTCCTCTCAGACTAGCCAGCCTAACTTCCTATGTAGAGCCATGTTAGGTTTAATCAAAGGTGTTATTGCAGGTTTTATTTGTTTAACCTGTCTCACAGCTGTACATAAATAAAACCAACTGTCAATCTCTCATGCTAGCTTTTTATTTTATTTTCCAATACATTCCCTGTTAAGTTTCACATGTATATATAAAGTATCTATTGTTATTCAAAGCACTTTTGTGCTCTTCCAAATATTAAACAAATCAAAACTACTGGTTATCTTTACGAGAAGATAGTGATTAAATTTTAATTTGTTGGACAAAGCACATTATTGTTTAATCCTAAAGCTTTTGCTCTGTGCTTTGTCATAGACACTGAGTATATTTAGTCAGTGCATTGAAACATGGAAGGCTTCAAGTGATACTCAACTAATCTGTGTTGGATAAATGTGTCTAAAATTCAGAACCCATCTTCACTGAGTTAATATGGAAGTTTAGCTGATCTCAGTAGTTCTAAAATGAATTTTTATCATCCAAAGGGAAGTATGCTTATTTATTTTTTTTTTTAATGTGTGTCCATAACAGTTGCTCTTTCTGAATGTGCTGTAAGGACTCATGCAGACCCTATAATCACATTTCACTGCTCTCTACTAGGCAGAAGCTGAAGAAGATTGTCACGCTGATTTGGTAAGAACCGATGACAGTGAAAGATCTGGTGAAGCAAATCTTCAGGTATGTCTCTCATGCTAGTGGGTTTTTACAAATACAGTACTGCTGTGATTTAAACTGCATCACTTATCCTCACGTAGTTGCCACACATTTGTTGATCTGACAAATGCTTAATCTATCTGCCCCTGCAAAAGTGAGATAAATTTTGCATTGTGTTCCGAGTGTCAAATTCAGTCTTTGGCTATCCGTGTAGATGAAAAGAAAGCTTATGACAGATCTGGAATTTCTTTGAAGAACTTGGACAGAAATTGGTAGAACTTTGGTAGAAAATTGGACAGCAGTTTCTGTGATCAAATTCCAGTTAAAGTTGTCACTCTCTGCTGGACCAGAAAGCTGATAAAAGCAGTGTAACAGAAAAGTGTGTTTTCGACTAAGACTAGATTTCTGTGTAGTTGCTCCCCAGAAGTTGTGATGATTGCAAGAGACATGTAAAGTGTAACTTCAAAGATGCTGAAAAAAAAGGCATGTCAGGAATTGTAACTTGTATTATTTCACAGAGCATAGTCCATACATTTTAAAAGAGAAAGGAATAAGGTCTTATTTGTATATTATATAAATGACCATATTGAATATTAGATAACTTAGAATGCTTATGTACAAAAACCTGGATTTTCTGAATTTTAATTTTAAGAGCTAATTGACTTTTTGCTTATGATAATTCTTCATTAACAAGAACAAACATGATAATGTCTGCAAAGATCACTTTTCTATGAAATCTTAGGTCATAGCCATAGTACTAACAACCACTTCCTGAAACACCAGTGTTGCTTCTGAGGTGAACAGTCCAGAAAAAAAGCGCTTTTGTTATTGAATGAGACTGAACAAATATTTGTGCACTTTTTTGTTTTAATTTACTGTAAAACAATTGCTAACTCTCTGTGCCTAAATTCACTGAAGAATCTAAGACTTGGAAATGTAAACCATAGTTTTGAAATCCTTTTTTTTGTTTGTACTTTACAATTTCTACTCAGAAGATACACTTTCTGAATGTATGATACTGAGTAGAATTAATCATGTTTTTTAGGCAGAGCTCCAGATGTTCAGAGCTCAGTGGATGTTTGAGCTTGCCCCAGGAGTGAGTTCTAGTGGGTTGGAACCTCTGCCGTGCAGAACATCATCAAGAGAACCTGGACTAAAGTCTGTTGATGCCAGGGGAAAACAGGAGATAGCAAAAGAGGAGAAGGTACAGAAAAAGATGCATAATTTGGAGGTTTTATTTGTCTGTATTACTGTTCTACTATAACTTTTCTTAAAGTTAATGCTGAATTAAACCTGGAGAAACAACAGAGGTTATAATCTCGTTATCTCCATACGAAGGTCTGCATAATCCTACACTGATTTTTCTAGCCTTTATGTTTGCCTTGATGTTACCTTCACAATCTGCTTTCTGAAAGACTGTAGGTAAGGGGCTAGCAGCAGGAATATAATCAGTTTGTTGACTGGGAATTTCAGTTATGCCTTGTAGCACATGTCTTTTCTATTTATGGAATTATTTTATTATCTCAGTCATAGGTACAGTAGGTAAGATCAAAAGTAATTCTAAGTCAAGTGATGTTGCACTTGTATTTTTAAGGAATTAAAGAAGTGCTCTGTGTAATTTATTGTGCAGGCAAAAGAACTTTTCCTGAAGGCAGTGGAAGAAGAACGAAATGGGGCCCTTTATGAAGGTAATATGGAAGTCTACAATGAACACCCTTAGTGTAGAGAAATCCAACACCCTGTGATTTATGGGCAAATCTGCATGGTGCCAGTGAACTTAAACTACAGGCTAACTGTGGTTTGAGAGCTCCATCATTCAGAGAAGTAAACAAACATGCTGTAGAAGGAACTATCATATCACAGTTCTAAGGCTAGACATAAAGCTAAAATGACATTAAGGAAGGAATTTCTAACTTTCAGGCAAAATAACAGTATCTTAGAACACCTCTTTATGTGACTTCTGTAACATGAAATTAGCATAATTATTGATCAAAGCAATAAACTATATTTCCTGTGATCACAGTTCTCATCATTCCACTGTGAACAAAACTACTTTATCTGTGGAATGCTTTAATGCTTTATTGTTTGGTTATGGGTTTGGTTTTTTTTTTTTGGAGAGGGCTGTTTGGGTTTGGAGATTATTGTTTTTTGATTAACCCAGCATGTAAAAATAGCTTTTTCAAGAATTTTTGTGGTGAACATTCAAATCTGGTGGTGGTCTTTGAGGTTTGTCATAAATATTTAAGGTGCTTAGCTTGCTTACTTACGCTCTTGCTATCAGCACTAGTAAAAATAGAAATTCAAAGTTTTCTTTCTCATATTTAGTTTTCAGAATCTAGAGAGTAAGAAGTCAGTCCTAACTTCCAAGTCTTGTAGGTCAGTAGTGGAGATGCCAATTTTCTGTTTCTTTCATGCGAGAAAGAAAGCAAAGCAGAATGTATGTGCCATCCTGCTCATCCATCAGAGGGTTTGGCCACCATGTTTAAAGTGCAGGTGTAAAATAAGGGAAGATACAGAAATCTGGGAGAACTTTGGAAGCTCCTGAACTCAGCCACCTGCTGAATACAAAATTTCCACTTCACTGTGGGAATTTTCCTTCATTTTCAAGGGACTTCTGGTTGTTGTTTCATATCTCATATTAGCTGAGAGAAATATGAGTCCCGGTAGTTAAAGTTAGTTTTCTCAGTTTCTAATTTGTTACGTGTTTTTACAGGACAAAATTACTTTAGGCTAAGATATGGTGGGTGTTTGGTAAAAGATTAAGTGCACAGTAAAAAAATATGTCAGAACTAAAAACTACATATTTAGGAAATCATGTAGTAGATTGTGAATTAATAATAATAATTTAAAAAAAAGGTGAGGAAAGCAGTCTATTTAAGCATTGTGTATATAAAATGAAAGCTGTGGCTTCATCTGCTTCAGTTCACTTGTAGGATATAAACATAGCTGCAAAGAAATAGTAATATCTAACAGTTCCGTTCACAAAAGTGTTTCAGACATCTGCATTGCATGGATACGAATTCATCTTTCTCAACTGAATTTGATTTGAGACTTAGAGGAACTAAATGGAACTACTTCTACACAGATCTATATGAGACCTTAGAGGCAGGGTCCTACACCAGACACAGATGTATCACTGAGCACACGTTGGGACATCTACTTTAGGACCAGGTTTTTATTTGGCCCAGGTCACCAGAATCCAAGCCTACTTCTGAAATCTATTGATAGCCTGATGTTTATGAGACAGTTATGTGCAGCAGCTTATTCTTGCTGAAGTACAGTTGAGGCCTTGTCTGCAAGATTAAATGCTGAAGTTGAGACTGATCTCTATTTAGCTGGCTGCTGGTATTTCTCATCCTCAACAGCCAACACTATTTCAGTCACTGGCCCTGACATGAACTCAAGAAAACAGGAACATCTACTAGCCCCAAACTCAAGTTTCTCAGACTCATCAGGCAAATTCTGAGCTCCACACTCACTGAAGTTTTATTTGAGTTTTGCTTTTAAGACTCCAATCTGAAGAAGAATTGCCCTCTGATCTTGGTATCATGATGTGGGAATACAAATAAACATATACATGCATACATGATTTTACTACTGGTATTAATATAGATTGAATGTGCATACATTGAATTCATTTAAGTTAAGAAGGATTCACAGAGTTGACTCAGAAGAAAGACATTCTGCTGCTTAAGTAACAGTTTGTTGCCACAGTGATGTTCCTGAACCTCTTTCTCTACCCAGTGTTTGTAGGATCTTTGTAGTGCTAAAGGCAGAAGTATTTTCTGTGTGTGAGAGAAAAATGTGCAAAACCCAAGCTGTCAGGTTTTTCTTCATGTCCCATAGATTTGTGACAAGGCTGCTTTCCTCACCCTCACTGTGTTGAGTGTCTTGCTTCTGTGCCTTCTTTAGTTTCCAGGTATTTCCATAGAGAAATTGATATATTTTGCATCTATTGTTGACATTTTTAAACGGCAAGAATATTTTATTCATCATTCTCACCTTCGTTGTGTATGTCTGAATGCCTGTCTTTGCTATACCAGGGACTTAAGCTACCTGCATCATTTTTCTCTTCCATTTAACTTAAGGCTAGTTTTGAATCTAGTGTCTAAAATCTTTACAGCTTGTTGAGAAATCTTTGCAAGTGCTGGACACCAAACAACATCAGGAGTTTGTAATGTTTTAATGTAAAATTTTCTACTCTGTAGTTGAATTTGTGGTAATTAAGGTAAATCTCTAAAAGCTGAAACACATCTGAGATAACTCTTTATTCTGAAAAAGTACATTAGTTTTTTAGTTTTGAAAATAGTTACTTAATGTTCCTTTCTTCTGTATTGAATTTAAACCTAATAGTTTAGACTAAATAAGCTTTCCTAGGGAAAGGCATTTTCCACTTTTTTAGTGGTTTTAGCTGAAACCATCTCTCTGAAACCAGACTTTGCTTTGATAAGCTAGTATGGGTATCAGATATGTTTGATTTATTTTCAGCCATCAAGTTTTATCGTCTAGCCATGCAGCTTGTACCGGATATAGAGTTTAAGATCACCTATACAAGGTCCCCAGATGGTGATGGAGTTGGAAAGAGGTGGTAAGTATGAAATTTTGCTAATTAAGTGCATAGGGGTACCGAAACATGACATTTTGTTTCTGAAGAATATCAATACTCTGCTGTAATATGCAGTTGTAAGTCTCTTAGTATCTGGAAAACTTACCTACTCTCAGTTGAGTGGACTATATTTTTGTATTTTTGAAGACAGTCACAAGCTTGTTTGGAGCTAGCTAATTTGAGGGGGAAGGATTACAAATAGTTACACTGTTACTGACTGGGAAAAAAAAAGCATTAGTTACTATTTCAATTTTTGATTGTCAGATTTAGGATCAAATACAAAGTTGTAGATGGCAAAAACATTAATTAGTTGAAGCTTCATACTAATAAAATAAGCATCTTAATTAAGCAAAGGAGTAATCTGTTCTTGTGCTGGCACAGTCAAATGAGAGCATTTTCAGTAGAACAACACATTCAGAAACTCAAAGATTTCAGTCTTAGTAGTCTAGCCTTTCATCATTACACACATCAGAATACCCCTAGCCTCAGTACAGGGACGTGTAGTGACTTATGGCTGGCGTAACTTGAGCTCAAGACTTATGTTTAAGGAGGGCCAAAACTTCTGTTCCAGCCCCTGCAGCCTAGACAAGCTTATGGAACAGCTTCCCAAATTCTTCCTTACTCATTGCAGCCATTGGTGCTGCTGATAGCTGTATCAAAAAATCAAGAGTTTTAACATGGAGAATGAAAAAGGAAAGCACAGTCATGTCCCTGTGGTATTAGTAGCTCAGTCTTGTTGCCCCAGGACAGTACAGTTCCAATGTGAGTGCAAGATGAGCTGAGTGCTTTATTTACATCCGTTGGTTTAATTTCTGAATCTGTTGCTCATATGAAATCTTTGCTGTGCATTTGTGCACTAGGAAAACTACTGGATCATGTGCTATAGTCATGTAAAAACCTTGGTTTTCATAGGATTATTTTCTTACTTAAGCATCATTTTCTCTACTCCATTAAGACTCTCTGACCTGAAGTTGGGCAGGAGTGGTCTTTCTGGAGGGTGGGAAGGCTCTGCAGAGTGATCTGGACGTGCTGATCAATAACCCAAGGCCAGTTGTGTGAATTTCGACAAGGCCAAGTACTGGGTCCTGTGCTTGGGTCACAACAACCCCACACAAAGCTACAAGCAGGGGGCTGGAATGCTGCCTGTTGGAAATGGACCCTGGAGTCCTGGTTGATAGTTGAACATGAGCAGTGTGTGCCCAGGTGGCCAAGAAGGCCAGTGGCATCCTGGCCTGTACCAGCAATAGAGTGACCAGCAGGACCAGGGCAGGGATTGTCCCCCTGTACTCAGTGCTGCTGAGGCCACAGCTCTGGTGCTGTGTCCAGTTCTGGGCCCCTCACTGCAAGAAAGACACTGAGGGGCTGGAGCAAGTCCAGGACAGGGCAGTGGAGCTGATGAAGGGTCTGGAGAGCAAGTCCTGTGAGGAGCAGCTGAGGGAGCTGGGGGTGTTAAGCCTGGAGATAAAGAGGCTCAGGGATCTTACTGTTCTCTACAACCACCTGAAAGGAGGTTGTATTGAGGTAGGTGTTGGTCTCTTCTCCCAAATAACAAGTGACAAGATGTGAAGAAATGGCCTCAGGGTGTGCTTCAGAGTGAATATTAGGAAAGTCTTCACAGAAAGGTTTGTCAAGCACTTGAACAGGGTGCCCAGAGAAGAGGTTGAGTCACCGTGCCTGGAGGTTTTTAAAAGATGTGTACATGTGGCAGTTAGGGACATGGTTTAGGGCTGGGTTAATGGTTGGGCTTGATGATCTTAAAGGTCTTTTCCAACCTAAATGATTCTACAATTCTGGGGATTTTTATTTGTTTTTTTAAATGTTGCTGTACTGTTCCAGCACTTTGTGGCAGTGAGGGAAAAAACAACCAGTAGTCTCAATTGTTACTCTATTGTTTAAAAGCAGTATTTGTAGAGATGTATTTTTTGAGAGAGATTTTAGTTGTGGTGTTTGTGCTTTCTGAATTACTGTTGTAGGTGTTTCATACAGTCTTGATGAGAAAAAACAAATTACAGAAGTAGATTTGAAAAAACAGTTTACAGTGTGGCCTGTAGGTACTGGGACTGACCATCGTACTCATCAAAATAAGGAAGGTATGTTCAGTGCAACATCTTGCTGTAGTCTTAGGACAGGCCCAAACATAATTGTCTTCTCTATGATAATTCAAAACCCATTGGTAGGTCTGCTACTTACTTGGTTATATTCTCAGCTCATTCTGTTAGCTTATTCAGAGTAGAACTGAATAGTATTAAAACATGACTGGAAGATTTCTTAATTAGCTTGTACTCCAAGTCAGGGGAGAGAAAGTGTTTTGTGATGTGCTGAAGGAGTTTTGTTTCTTTTCCGGTTATTTGGGGCAAGCAAGCAGGCAGCTATTAAAAGATCATATTATGACACACAACTTTAATTTAGATTTCTTTTTTTAATGTGGTAATGTTCTTCTATCACTTAGTAATCCTTCAAATTTACTGAGGAGTAGCAAGCTCATTGTTTCTGTTCTGCTATCTTGTTCTGGCTCCTGAAATTTATTATTACTGCCTATTTATAGAATAGGTGCAAAAGCAGTTTTCCTTCATTACTGTTGAATAAAACCAACAAGGATCACTCTTTAGTGAATAACATAAGCATGAAAAATAATCCTTAATTGTTACATCTTGAAAAGGATTACGAAATACAGCTTTTCATTAATGACACTTTATTTCCTGCACATGTCATCTCTTAGACAAAGTAAAAGATGAGATTTGTCTTTTCATGAGGTCAAGAAATTCTTCAGTGACTTCAATAAAAAACTCTCAAATACAGAAAACATCTGGGATGGGAATTTAATGAAAAAAACCCAGTTGTTACTCCCAGAGGCATTCTAGCAATGTCTTAATGACCTTGATTATATTTCAGTAGTTGTTCTACTATATGATGAAATGAGTCTGTTTTAAAAATGTACAGGAAGCAACTCTGTTGAATGAGAGTAAGGCAGTGGATTGATGCCAAGATGAGGACATCTGTTGGTATGTTTTGTCCAATATTACAGTGTTGGCATTGCCCCTTTTCTAGTGTTGAGGATAGTAAAGAGGATGACAAAATGGCAGATCTCCTGACGGATTTCCAGCAGCAGTTAACTCTTCAGGAATCTTCAGTCAAACTTTGTCAGCCTGAAGTTTATGTCAACCAGACCCACATCTCAGGTAAGAGTTAAGATATACTGTAAGACTTGAGAGGCAGAATTTATATAGACATTTCACTTTATTAAAACATTTATCTCCTTCATTCAAAAGCCACCTTTGATGAAGTGCATACATTATCTCTTTATTTACCTCTGTAGGTAGATACAAGGAGAAAAAAGTATCAACTAGGTAAACAAATCTTGTTCTCATACAAGACCTTGACTTTATCACACAAGCTTTTTCCATGTAGTATTTCTGAGCAGAATTTTCAGGATCAAGGGCATACTTAAAAGTAGCAACTTCTAGGAATGGACTTGCTGAAGTAAGTGTATTCCACTTTTCCTTCCAGTTCTTTTGGTTTGGTTTGAAAATGCAATTATTATTACAATTTTTAAGTCTGAGTAAAAGACAATTGTTTTGTAGACTTCGCATCTTTACATTTCTTAATTTTATCTGATTCTGTATGAGATTTTTGCAACAAGTGTGTTTTCAGGGTCAGAAAGACTATATAACAAAAGCTAGAAAGTCTTCTGAAGGTTAATGACTTCCAGTGCTTCAGTTCTAGGACAGTTATCCTGAGGCTTCCTTATGAGATCTAAATTGTAGAGAGCATATATGAGCTATGATCTCTCTTCAAAACAGATGCCTTTGTTTTGCATCAAAACTATCAGTTGCACTTTGAAATCTTGGCCTAATCTCCTTTGTTCTAGTCAAGGAAAGAAAATAAAGTAAGTGAAGCAAGTCAAAACATAGAACAGGATTTTTAAAATATTTTATTTTAATAACTGGTGCATTGTACACTTGGAAAAAATGTATTTTCTTTTTTTGCCAGTAAAGACAAGATGTTGCAGATATTAGTCTAAAATTATCTCAGGAGACATGTCCTTTGAGCAACAGTGTTGGTCTCTTTCTAGATTTATATTCTGCTTTCCAGCCAGTCCTGTGTGAAAACTTTTGAAAAATCACATCTGCTTCAGAAGCTTATAGGCTGAAAAGGGTCCTTTATTGACATCACATCTCATCTCTAGTGACCTTTTAAGTGAATTTTTTTTTTGTTCTCTGGCATTGGGCTACAGTGTGAAAAGCAGGATTTTTTAATGGAAAGCCAAAAACCAAACCTGGAATTATAATAACCTGTTGATTTACAGGTTGCATCTAACAAGGATTTCTTTTCTCTTTTTAGCGTTGCCAATGGAAGTACTAATGTACATTTTCCGATGGGTGGTTTCAAGTGACTTGGATCTAAGATCATTGGAGCAATTATCTCTTGTTTGTCGAGGATTTTACATTTGTGCCAGGTATTGTAGATAATTTGTCTGGAGTGAAACTTCTCTTTGCACTAATTATGTCCTGCTTTTCCTTCCCATGTTAAGCTCCTCACAGTGCTAATCAGTTTTTGAATACACTACTAAAATGGTATGTGAGGTAGATGACTTTATTGTAAAAAATTCTAGCAGAAAGTATTACCTTGTTTGCAAATTAGTTGCAAATTTCAGGTCTCCAAAATATGGTCTGTTATGTTGTCATCCTCATACAGCCACACAGAGAAGTGCCAGGGTGCTTCAGTATTGTGGTTCTGTACTTGGATGAAAATGACACTGTTCTTCAGTTTCACTGGGAAGAGGAAAAGACTTTCAAACACGCCAGAGTTAAATCAATTAGACAAGGGTTTTAAATTTTATGAGCTATTTTTGTTCAAGAAAGTTCTCTTAGTTGCATCCAAACTAAGTTAGAGAGTGTTACTGTGATATGTAAAAGGTAAACAGGGTTTGTAGGGAAGTCATGGGGTTTGCTTTTTTCTCGTTTTCACTAGAGATCCTGAAATCTGGCATCAAGTCTGTTTGAAAATATGGGGCAGGAGCTGTAATAAACTTGTTCCATATGCATCTTGGAGGGACATGTTCTTGGAAAGGCCTCGTGTTCGATTTGATGGTAAGCCATACTTTGAAAATAGTTGTAACTATGTATGACAGAAACTGCCAGGTGGGTTTGATGTTTATGACATTGTTATTCTTAGACCTAATCTGAATTTATTTGTGCATTTCAATTTGTAGAATTTCTGCAAAGAGAAGGGAAAGGTGCAAGGAATGAAAATTAAAACTTCCATGTATTTAAGTAATAAAACCATACTCAAAAAGTTTTAGATTATTGGCTTTTTCATCATAAATAGTTTGTGTTCTTAGTTTTTGTTCATACATCTTCCTTTTCTGTAGGTGTGTATGTCAGCAAGACAAAATACATTCGTCAAGGAGAACAGTCTCTGGATGGTTTCTATAGAGCATGGCACCAAGTGGAATATTACAGGTAGAGCTGTAGTACAATGAGTGAGTGAAATGTTTCTCTCAAGTTCTTTAAATGCACCCCTGGCTATCACAGACAAAAATCATTCTGTAAAACTGAATGGGACTGCTACAGTGTGTAAAGCAATGTGTATTTTTTGAGTATAGGTTTTAGAAATAGGATTTATTATGATAATTAGAAATCAGCTTAGAAACATGTTTCATTTTCACTTAAATCATGTCATGTGGTGAATTGCTTATAGCAATTAATACTTATCTACAGGTTTTTTTCCCTATACTTTTGCTTTACATGTCTGATACAACGCATGACACTGTTCAGGAAAGAGAATACATGTGATTATAAAGATTAGTCATTTAGCATATGTGTAATCACTTGTAAAAATCAAGAGTCTGGGCATTCTCATCTTGCTGTAAATGCGTTGCCATTTGTTTCCTCAGCCTCCTCAGTTTTTTTGCTGCTGTTCATCTTGCTGCTCCCAGCATTTATTGTTTCATTCATATTGTCCCTTCTGAGGCTGGAAGCTTTTCATAGAAACCATTGAACCTGATGGCTATTGCTGCAGTCTCAAACATTAGCACAGTACTTAAAGCCTGTAAAAATCAATCAGACTCCAGAACCTGAAAAAGCCTGTATGACATTGCTAATTCTGTACTGATACTGTAACTGAGATTTTGTTGCATTGGTCTCAGTGGATAGGAATGGACAAACTTGAGGTCAGTTTTGATCCCAGGGTTGCCACCTTGCTTTGATAGAGGTGACAAAACATCATAACTCTCCATAACTTCCTCTTTCAATATTCATAACTCTCTTTTGATTTCTGGTCTCTTTTCTTCTGTTATGTGTGAAGAAATGTGTTTTCAAATGCTATTACCAATTATGTTCTAAATCCTTCTGGCTAACATCCTGTGATTTTAAAAGCAAACAAATAGAAAAAGGATGTATTTTCTAGGTTTGCATTGTGTAATTATGTTTTTGCAGGTATTTGAGATTCTTTCCAGATGGTCAAGTTATGATGCTAACAACTCCTGAAGATCCTCAATCTATAGTTCCTCGCTTACGGACTAAAAACACAAGGTTATTGAAATAAAGTATTTGGCTCTACAGTTCTTATTTGTTTTTACCTAGCAATTTCTATTTACTTTTGTCTCAGAGTCTATATTCTGGCTTAGCAAAACAATGTTATTTATATTGTGTTATAGATGTTCATAATTCTCTGCTGAGAACTACAAAAATTTTGATCTTCATGCAAAGATACCTCTCATTTTAGGGTCCTGATATTGTAATTAGATTTCCTTTGTGGGTTATGTGATTTGAAATTTTTAAGGCAAGTAGATGGAGCAATCCTTTCAAAGATACTGTTTTGTTACTGACTGTCTTCTCACACTTAACTGAAGGAAAGTGAAGAATTTAGTGGGATATGTTGAAATTAGTACTTTTGGATGTTTGGACATAAAAACATAGAAAATCATATGGAACTTCAAAACAGGTTTGAGCTGTTCACCAGAAATCTATAAACATTCAGCAGTAAGCTAGGTAGAACCAACTAACTTACCTTTACTGTCCTATTTGGAAAAATTAGAAGCAACTTTCCAAAATGTTTTCACCACTTAATATCATCGATGAGCTTTTACTGAATGGAAATAAGAAATAGTTTATATCATTATGCTGTGTAGTCACTTTGTTTCATTGCTGATGTTTGTATTATAAGAACATCATAATTTTGAGACACAGAATATTTTTATGTCTGTGACATTACCCTCCTTTTCAACTTTCCAGAACGGATGCAATCTTGCTTGGCCATTATCGCCTTTCCCAGGAAACAGACAATCAAACCAAAGTATTTGCTGTAATAATGAAGAAAAAGGAAGAGGTAGGTAGAAAAATTGAATAGAGGAGAAACAGATTAACAAGATTTTACTCAGACTGAGTGTTTTAAGGAACCCAAAGATTTGCCTTTCACCAAAAGATTAAAAAATTAATTTAATTTTTTTACGGTTTAAAAATAAAATATAAATAAATAAGGATGGTGAGGTCTCTTACATTTGTCCCCAAATGTAATAATTTCTTAAGGCAAATAAATATCTGGTTCAAGTTTACACATTTGGTCTCCCCCTTAGGTTTAATTCCCATTTATGGTGCTATTAGGTGTCAACATTGTTAACAGGAAAGAAGGATGAATAGGTCATTTTCTGAGAAAAGATTTGACTGTGTGCAGTTATGTTCCACAACATTTAGTAGAACTAGATAAGCAGTATTTGTTAATTGAACTCTGAATGATTTGATCAACTTCTTTACAAATTCTTCTGATTACCAAAGTGCTAGTCAAAAGAAACTTGTGAAGAGTAAGAAGTGTTAAAGTGAGTACGCACAGTTGGGTAGCGTCCTGCATCTTTTGTGCATCTTTTGCTTTCTGTGAAAACTTCCATCATTAACATATATACATTTATGTATTTTGAAGGAACAGTAGTACTTATTTTTAAGTATGAGAGTTTTACCAATCTGGTCTCACAGTTATTTAGGATAAATAGTTGCACAGCGTGTTCTTTGTAGGTCATGAAACTTCTTATTTCTCTGTACAGAAACCAGTTGATTACCACAAATACAGGTATTTCCGCCGAGTTCCTGCTCAAGAGACAGATCACAGTTTCCATGTAGGACTACAGTTGTGCTCCAGTGGGCGCCAGAGGTTCAACAAACTTGTGTGGATACATCATTCTTGTCACATCACTTGCAGGTGAGCAAAGGGAGAAGGAGAACAAAGAAGGATACTAAACTGTAGAATTAAAGATGACCTTAATTTGTCCAGTGCTAAGTACAGAAAATGTAGAGTCTGAGACTTAGGTGGCTTTAACAAAATGTCATGAAAACAGTAACTGGTCCTGATTTGAAATACGATAATGAACTTTTACATAAAGGAATCCCAAGGTTTTAGTAACCTGTTTTAATGATAATAGGAAGTTTCCTAAGTGGTATATTTGTAGTATTTTAGCTTTTTAAAGGATTTATGCAGAGTGTTTAATTTCAGAACTGAATCAGGGCTGAATAACTTAATGTGGTGCTAGTAAGGGGGTGTGGAAAGTGTGTATTCATTAAGATATATATCTTTTCCACTGTGGATGTGCAGACTAAAGACGTCTGTACTTTTCATGTGAGAATTCTAAGGTTGCTAACTGTATCATTCAACAGTGCAGAATATGGGTATGTGACCAACTATTCTGATCACTTACCAGGCAGGAGCCATGACCACTGTTCTTGCACCTGACACTTAAAATTACTGGCAAGTTGGCTTTCCAGAAGTTTGATGTTGGCCGTTAGGGTAGATTTAGGCCTTGTCTTCCAGTGTTTTTATAGGAACATAGCTCAGCATTTGAGCTATGAGAATATAAAATGCAGGAAATAAACTACTGGTGGTTGGGAGCATAGGTAACTTCCATAAACAGAAAAATTGCTTTTGTATAAGCTAATGTTGTCATACCTAATTTATATTGCAGACATTATTTTCAGCCTGAAGTTTCTTTACTGCTTAGGTCTTGGAGTTCATAATAAGAGTGGAAAAGGAAAGTCGTTTCTTAGGTATGAATGTGGAAGTGGATTCTGTATAGTGTGATTCAGCTAGTACTCAAAAGCTTTCAGAACAAAAGACACTTTTCAAAAGTGTCTTTTTCAAGAGACACTTTATTCCAACTGTAGTTTGATGCACACACTGTACTATGGAACTTGGTTGCATGAGGGACTCAAACAGCAACTTGTGTCTAATTTAACTTCTACAATGCTCTTTGCAGATCAACTGGTGAGACAGCTGTTACTACTTTCGACATTGACAAAATGTACACCCCTTTGTTCTTTGCACGAGTGAAGAGTTTTACGGCATATTCAGAAAAGCCACTCTAAGAAACACCTTCTCCTCTCAACTTTTGCATGAGTAAAAGGTTGTAGCTAATAAGCACTTAAGTTATAAATGTGTATATATTTGGAGCATTTTAAAATTCTGGGAAATTTTTTGAAGGCAGTATGTTCTATTTGATTGTGAATGGCTGGGATTTTGTTTTGAGATCAAGCTTATATGTGTTAAACACCTTTTATTTGTGGTAAGAATTTGATAACGAAGTTTTGTTTTGTTGTGTTGGGGTTTTTTAAAAGATATTTTTAAATCAGTTTGCTTAAAATGTGAATCTTCATCTGCCTAGACACCGATTTGTTCAAAAGGAATCAATAGGAAAATCTCACTGTCCATGGGACAGTGTGTATCGTCTCTGGTGAAGACTTGAAATGTGAAAAGGGAGAAAGTTGTCATCTGTTAAACTGTGTGACTTAAAAGAACTTCAAATAAATGTCTTCTTTAAATTAAACTTATTTTGTTTGCCTTTAAGATCTGGCATTTTGTTGATATTAACCTTTAAGGAAAAACAGTCAAGGGTAAGCAAGCCCGAAATATAAAATTTAACTGCAGAGGTATATCCCCACCAATGCAGTGGTGTCAGATGGTCATCAGTGTAATTTGATCTTGGTAGAAGTTCAGTGGAGCCTACCTTCTCCATGGGATGTGCTGGAGGGAAGAGGGATAGAGGCAATGAGTTATTCCCTTGTACTGTAGGATGTGTTTGCAGGTACGTGGCGCTGCTTGGGGAGTGTCACAGTGCAGGGGTGAAATGCTGGTGTACTGCTTGTGCACTGGCCTGGTGTGAATACACAGGTAAGCAGGGCTCACATGGACATGATTGTAATGTGCTACAACCGTCATCTAACCTTGCCACACATGTTGTAAACCCTTTGAGCATTCGTTTTACTAAGATAAATTTTGAGGCTGCTGTAGATGTTCAGGTGCTGTGTACTGCTAATCATGAAGTGTTCCTTGAGGTCTGGTGCAGGTACTGTATGCTGCTTCTCCTGCATATATCGCTTGGGGGTGTAGTGCAGACATTGTAATGCTGCTTATTATGTGTGTATCTTGGATCCTGGAAGAACTGAAGCTTTTTTAGTGTAGTTTTTTTTCTTTTTGTCCACTTTTCATAATTTACCTTTGACCATCTTGTTTCAAGATACTGACCTGGACTTGAGGACTAAAATGTGAAAGCTGTGGAAAGAACTATACTTGTTCTATAATTTATAAACTGTATCTTTGCAAGGAGCTACATGATTAAAAATACATCAATAAATCATGATTTTGAACATGCAATCCCTTGCAATTTCTTATTTTCATATTTTCATACAGTTAATGGTGATTAGGTATGAGCTGCCATGCATAAACTACATGCCAGGCAAGATTGCCAGGTAGAATTAACCTCTTAATGACTTTTTATTACACTACTTACAGGTTATCTGAGAAAAGTAGAAGAGTTTTCAGATACATGAGTTCTCAATAAGGATGTGTATATCCGAAAGTTAAAAACATATGATGTTTCTAGCTACTGTAATAAGGCTCTGCCTACAAGACTTTGGTCTATGTCCTTAAGACTTCAGTTTCACTATCACTTCATACAACAGAATGTTTAATAAGGAGTCTATTGTGTTCTCATTGCTCAAAGGAAAAGCAACTGCTTAGAATATCAGCTTCATGTTTTGAAATACTGCAGTTTGTAAACAGGAAAATCTGTTAACTACCTACACTTTTTGTTGAGGGTGAAAGGTAAAGGTCTTATCCTGTCTGCTGAGAAGTGTCTAAGTTTTGCCACAAGAGACAGATGATGATAGTTATTATTCATTTAGGTACAGTAAGCAAATTGGATGTAATAGAGGAGCCTTTTAACTCAGAGCTTTTTTCATACCAAGACTTAGTTGCTTCTTCTGACCTTTTGTTTTTCCTTGCTTTGAACACATATTCTGGGCGTAAGGAAAAGATAGCTAGTTACAAATAGAGATATTGATTCAGCAGAAGTCTCAAACAATGATTATTGTTTGTGGGATTGTATGAAATATTCCTTCAGCTAGAAAATTATGTGAGCTTCTTATATATCACACACTGAGGTGTGATGAATATGCTTGCATTAAGCGATTTAAGAGTCAAGCTAGTTTTGTGTTTTGAAATGGTTAATGAGCAGATACTATTACTGTTTGTTCATGTGCAGCTATTAAAATAGCACCTGTTTCAGCAAGGAATTGGTGACTAGTTGCTTTTTCCTTCATCCTGTGTAGTGTTTTTCAGTAGTCCAAGGCTCTAATTACTAGATACTATGTTTTTACAGTTTAGTTTTATTGTCCTTGTTTTTATCATATAATGACACTAGTTGGTATAACTAACAGTTTACTGCTGTGAAATTGTCCTTTACTAATTGTATTAGTAACCTGACTAAAAGGATATGGTGTGCACCTATACAGTGCTTTTTCCCAAGAGTTTTCTGAAGGAGTTGAGACAAGTTCACTTCTAAAAATTGAAGAGGTGCTACAAAAGGTGACAGAAACATCATTCTTGGAGCTGTAGATCTCTTGTATGCATTGAATTAAATACAGCAGAGTCCACAGTTTCATGTAGAGAAGATGCTCAGGTCAGTATTTCCGTTCAGTATTTCAGATCAGTTGTTACACTGATTTGTTTCAGTCTGATTGGAGACTAGGATCAGTTAAACCTTTTGTGTAAAGAGACTGTAATTCAGCGCCCTGAGCAAGGGACCAGCAAGTAGACATTGTCCAGCTCCTGAGTCACTCGACAGCCCTGAGCCAAGCTGGTCAGGATATAAAAAACATGTGATGTTTACATGAGGTTCTTTAATGGAAGAGAACAATAGAGTCTGTTTGGTTTGGTTTTGGGGTTTTTTTTCAAAAGAATTCCATTGGAATGTGTGCCAGGATATTTGGAAACTTTTGTTGGCTTTAAAATGGCTGAAGTACTGAGGTGCATCACCATTTTTCCTACAGTCCAACATGAGAAAGACATAAAAGCTGCTATAAATCTGTGAAATTTGGATTTCAGAAATTACTGTTACCTAAGCTACTTAGTATTACTAACACCTGTAGAGAAATCAAAGATTTCCATTTGGTTGTTACTCAGTCTGGATTCAAGCTTTGTTCTTTATGCTAAGGATTGCTTATTAAAATTACTTGCATAATTGTTTGCTTAAAAGGAACAATTAATACCTTTGCCTTGCCTTGGCCTGTCCAGAGTCTAGTTCTTGAGCCCTTAAAATAACTGTTAGAGCCAAAAGTCCTATATAATACTGACTGAAACAAAGGATTGGGAAGAAAAACAAGACTGTTTCTGAATGGAACTTCTGAGGATATATAAAAGTGGCATTGTCTCTCAGGTAGAACTGCTTTCAGCTCTGTAGTGTAGCCCATTTGAAAGGTGCACCATGCTGGTGTGTACCTATCATTCAAGGCAGTAAAAGACATGTATTAATGTTACAGTACAGAGACACTCTATGGAACACATGTTCAGAGTATGAATAAAAAAAAATCATGGGTCATGACTGCTTCTGAAGACAACATTCCTGCATCTTTTGAGATTGGCATCCTTCCTTGGCAACTGCAAGATTTATGACATCTATTGAAGATACTTGTAGGAGGTTTACTAATTTAACCTCAGAATGCTCTATGAGAAACAGCTAGAATTCAGTCTAAATTTGCTGGGGTAAGGTTGATGGCTCCAGCCAGGACCAAGCAGACATGCTTTTGGGGGTTTTGGACATCCTGCCCTGCAGTATGTGTAAGTAATCTATTTATTATATAACAGCTTTAATAAGGAATAACAAAAATGTCCCCAGAATCCCTGTAAAACTGGTAAACATGGATATGAATGAGGTGCCTCAGTGAGAGAAGAGAGGTGAACCCATGAGCTGAAGGTGTGTATCTCCACCAAAGCTTGATGTTGCATCACCTGCTGTCTTTGGGGAGTAAAAAGGAGCAATCCTTCCTCATATTTTTAAGAGGATACTGTAGGGTTTTCTTACTGCAAGGAAAATTCAGGCAGCTCCTTTCTATCTCCGCTGACAAGAAATTTGGTTTAGGTCTAGTACTTCACACTTCAGAGTTCATTTAACCTGGGATGGCTAGTTAAGATATTTTTTAGGAGCATTAAATTTTATTAGCTCTCAGTTGCATATTTCAAGGGAAAAAACCTACAAAATATATTTTTTTTCGTTTTTCCCTAGAACACATCTTCTGTTGCCTCCTGACTCAAACAATGTTCACACAGAGTTGACTTTTGCTTTTAGGACAACTTGAGGAGCAGGCACCTCAGGGTTGGGGAACAATATTACGTGGCTTAATGTAGAGTAAAATACTCAAATGTCTCCATATAAAGGAAAACTGACAAATGTCTATGAAAGTAATAACCAGTTACAACCAGTTTTAACAGTATATACATCAGAGGCTTTAGGTTTTTTTACTAGCTGATTTCTCCCATTGAGTGTGACCTTGCCACACCTCACTGATTTTTTGGGGGAGGTGGAGGGGACACCCAAGGAAAATATTCTTCCTATTACACAACCTTCAAGAAGACCTTTGAGGTTCAGGGTACTTACCACATCTTCTGTCTACTTTGAATCAATGCAAAGGGTTGGGATGATTTGGCATATGCCTTAAATGACAAACATGAATATAGTGGGTTAGATCTGTTCTCCCTGTAAATTTAGTCACAAAAATACTGAGAAAGAAAATACTGAGTACCCTGACACTTGCCTTGAGTACACATATTAGTAATTGACAGTGTCTAGACAGATGGTGATCTGGCAAGTCTGAGAAAAATAAACTTAACAGATATTAAAGTCAGCCACATTTCCCAGTGGTAATAGAGAGGGAAGATTGTGGGGGGCTAACACAGTTGCCAACAGTTTTGTTTGAAACCTGCTCCCTCTTTAAAAATGTGCCTTTTTAAGCATTTCACATAAAACCCCACCAAAGTCTGTAGAACCTGAAAAACTACCACAAAAAAGTAATCTGATGGTAAGATGAGTATTTGTCTGGGTGTGTGCAACACTGAATCAAGTTTTTCTTCTTTCTTCTTGAAGGACTCTAATTTGAGTCTTTTATGAGACTATAATCATACAGTGTTTGTCAGCATGTCATTACTAGTGTCCATGGGAATTTTAAAAAATAACGATGATGTGCGCTGTTATCAACTGGTGATCACTGAGCTTCATCACTGCAGCATTCCTGATCATCTTGTTCTCAAATTGCAGTTCAGCTTTTCATCAGGCCTTGAAGATAGTTTGCCATAGAAAAATTGTAATCTAAACCAGTTTAAACTTATGGTACCTGAACAGAGAAAAGGTTACCCCTGGTTTACAGTAAGCCTAAGTTAAGGTTTTCCAAAAGACCTAATAGAACATGCCACTCTGCTCCCAGCTTGTAGCTCTGCATGGGGTTGGTGTGACCCCAGTGCAGGACTCAGCACTTGGCCATGTTGAGCCTCAGACAACTGGCCTTGGGCCATCAATTCAGCCTGTCCAGATTCCTCCATAGAGCCTTTTATACAGTTCTCTAAAAATTTGAATATTAAGTAGTCATCTTGTCATGCCTGACAGATTCCACCAAAAGCTTTTGAACTTGCTGACCAATTTTGAAAGAAATTTGATAGATGGACCAAAGATTCAGTTGCACCAAGTTCCGATGATGGAAGTAGGCAATGGGGGAAAGAGACACATTTCTGGTACCTCCATGGGAAGAAAGCCTGCTGTACAGCATCTATTTTCAGGTTTTATTTATATCATCACAAATGATCTTTATAATACTTTAATACAGTTCCATTACTAGAACCCAAAGAATTCACAAGGGAAAGCCTGGCAGAGGCAGCCAAGAGCAGCTTCACAATTTCCACCATGTTAGACCAAGATTTTAATCAAGTAGGTAGAATTTTGAATGATCTTTTAAAAGTGAAATTAAACTTTGAGAATAAAGGAGGAAAACCATAAATCCACTCTGTGCAATGACAGTAGGGAGGGAGGAGGCTGGAGGCTGTCAGGAGACACCAGGTTTCTAATATGAAGGAGTGATCCAGCTTGGAGAAGAGTAGCTATGTGTTGTTTGAGGGGGTGTGGGTAGCCAAGAAAAACCCACTGACAAGGTTAAAAAGATCTGCTTAGAAAAATTTGAAGCTTCTTGCTGAAAAATGTGGTTTTCTTCTCTTACAAGAATAGGGCTTTCAAGAGACCAACTTTTTAAAAAACCAAAGCACTCCCTTGGTGGGTGCCTAGAAAGGGCCTTCTGAGAAAGCTTTAGTTTTACAGGAAAGAGCAAACCAGACCTTTTTCGTGGGGTCAGGCAAGATCTGCTGTGTTGAGAGTCTGCAACCCCACCAAGCTGCCGGGGCCACCCCAGCCCGGCTGCTGCGTGTTGCAGAGCAGCACTCTCCTCCTGCTGCCAGGGCTGGGAGCCGGCACTGTGGCTCTGGGACTCACTGCCATGCTGCAGGAAGGACACAAACATGCCTCTGAGTGGTCTCGTCGTGCAAATCATGGTGATGGAGACCAGTTTCATCTGGCTGAAGACAAACCTGTCTTCCTTACATTTGTCAGTAATAAAGACATTAACGGTGAATATTAAGAGTGAATTTAACAAGTGAGGCAAACTCTTCTGGCCCCCAAGGAAGGGTTCCACAAGGCACTGGGAGGGAGCAGGGCTAAGTTGTAAATAATTCAGTATCATTGAAGGAGCATTTTCTGGAAATTCACAAGAGGAGGCTGGTGCATGACAATGCACCAATGCAATGAAGGACTCAGTGTAAGTACTTCAGTTAAGCTAGAGCAAGTCAAGTAACACCAGAATCCCTGTTAAATTAGCTACACAACTGTTACTAACTATTGAGCTATAAAACAATAAAACCCCACAACATACTTTGCTTGAACTGGAGGGAAAATTCTCCCTCTGCCCATTCCCAGTGGGGGATTGTGTGTTGAGCAAGAGGAAGAGAGAGGAGAGCAGGTTACCAGCAGCGCAGTAATCTGCTGGGTGATGTTCCTCAGGTGAGCTTTGTGTGTTTCTCTGCTTTGATCTGTGACTCTGTAATGGCAGTGGTGTGATGGTGGTCTGTGCTGGTGATCCTGCACACTGCCACAAATCCCCATCAGCAGGGAGCTGCCATACCTGCTCTGCTGGCTGAGGCTTTCCACTGGCTTCCTACCTTGGAGCACCAAGAATTAACTCATCTGTGCAGATAGGAACAGGTTTTGGGTTTCATTTCTCCAGGGCTGGCTCTTGGCAGGTAACTGGGGCTTCTGGAAGGCTCTGTCCTTCTTGGTGGGATGATTAAATGCATTAAAGTACAGGAAGCTCAGGGCAGGATTACAGCCAACCTAAAGTTTTCTCCTGTGTATACAGAGACCAAAGTGTTTCATTGACTTCAGGGGAGTAAACTGGCAAGACACCATCCATTTACTTTTTATTTAAGCTCACTTTGGCCAAGGTCTTTTTGTTCATCCTGTATTCACCCATCCCAAGACCAGACATTCATTCTTTTTTCTCCTGCTCTCCTCCTGTCCCTAGATTTTCCTTCAAGTGCAGGAGTCAGTGAGTCTCTAATCATGCCACGTGTACCCCCTTGTCCTACCATCTTCAGCAGGCAGGGAATCCCACTCCTCTCTGTGGGGAACCAGGGAAGTCTATAGGCAATAAACATGAACTAGCCCTTCTCTGCCCTGAAATGTACTGCTACTTTTGCTGTCAGCTTGGAGGGCCCTGCCCCAGCGATCCTGCTCTGCCCACAGCCACTGCTGGTCTGCACTGAAGATAGGGGCTTTTACCTCCTGTCCTTGCTGTGAGTTGAGCGGAGAAAATCTGGATGTTTGGCACACAGCTTTTCATGACACCCAATGTTTGTAGAATCAACAGACATTGTGGTTAGGTCATAGCTGTTCTTATGGCAGACATTACTGATTGCTGAAGGTGCCAGAGTCCAGTATAAGGCTGCCACCACCTCACCCTGACACCTGCAGGTGCCAGGGGAGAGGCTGCAGACATGAAGACAGCAGCATGTTCTTGTGCCTCCACCCCTCACCTGGTGTTTGGGGGCAGAAGGCCTCACCAACTGGTCCATGCCATGTCTTGCCAGGGACATTCTGATGGGGGTGAAGGAGTGAGGGACCTGATCCTGCCACAGGAAATTGCTATCTCCTCTAGAAGCAAAAAGGAGCTGGATGCCCAGTTGCCATGTGGCTTTGACCTTTGCTTAACAGTTTGCACTCGGCACAGAAAGCACTGAGCAAAGAGGACACTCTTGTGCCGTGGTTTGTATTATTTATGACTGTCTGTCTTCAGAAGAACAAATAGATTGGGCAACCCTTAGAAACAGAACACCTAAGCCTCATCATTGGTGATACAATTGCCAAAAGATGTGAAGTTTAAATCTTGACACAACTGATTTGGAGAACTGAAAAACACTCATCTGAGACACTCCCTCCAAGACAGTTCTGCCTCCTCACTTACCAACTGGAAACAGCAGAAATCAGCTCAGAGTGAAAAGCTGGCCAAAGACCTTCCTCGCTTGCCCTGTCCCCTAAGAGCTGATCCACACTGTACAGGAGATTATCTCACATTGCTCACAGAAATCAGATAATCCAACAAGGAGAGCAAAACATGCTTGTGGCAATCACATTGCTGATGCTGCTGTCTTCAGGGCCACAAAGGCTGTGTCCTGCTGCCCCAGGGTGTCTTTCATATGCCACATTTCTGATAACTTTCTGTATATGTCACACTGCACATGGCTAATTCAAACAGAAACATCTGGAGACTTCAGCTCTCTGGCATGAAAAGAGCTATGGCTGATCTTAAGTGTTACCAGAATCACAAAACAGCAAATGTTTCAGTCCACCTCACTGTCCACTTAACAATCCCATACTTCATCAGCTTGTTTCTGAGATGTTTTGGAAGACTGTGCTGAAAGGCAGGCTAACAACAAGATAAAAAAAATATCCACTGCCTTCTCCTCATCTGCCAAGGCAGTCCTCTCACTCTAGACTGCTCTGAGGTTTGGTTAAGCACAATTTCCCTTTCATAAATCTATGCTGGCAGGTCTTAATCAACTTTTAGTCTTCCATGTGTTTACAAAGAGTTATGAAGAGGATTTTTTTCATTACCTTTGCACATTTCAAGTTGTAGCTGAGCAGTGTGTAGTTTCCCAGATCCTCTTTCTTGAAGAAAAGGCTACATTGCTTTCTTACAATCTCCAGACTCTCCCAATCACCATGATTTTTGAATGATTATTGAGAGTGACCTCACAACAACACCTGCCAGCTCTTCTGTGCTCATGGGTGCACCTCATCAGGACTTACATATGTTGGGTTTGTTTAAATGTTCCCTGTTTCCCCTGCATTGATGGTGAGTGCTCCTTGCTTCAGGAGAGGAACAATGTTGGGGAAGTTCACCTTGAGAAAGACAAAAACCCCTTAGTGCCTGGAGACTGCAGCAGCTCAGGGAGGAAGAGGATATACACACCATGGGGACCCAGGAGAGGCAGAGAAGGATGGGAAAATGTCACAGTTCAACCCTAATAAAAAAAAGATAAGTTCATTTAAAATTAAAAATTAAGGAAGCCTTCTGGTGTCAGAGTATGACACCATACTAGATGACACCATACCATACAAAATAGATGCAATCAGTAATCGAAGCAGAGCATGAATAGCAATTGGAATTGGACATCTAAAATCTGAAGCAGCTGAACCTGATTTGTGCAATCTATGCTGACTGATCCTGATCCGTACAGCGCCTTCTCTTGGCCATATCCCTGCTGAGATCCACAACAGGGGTCACTTCGACATATTGCTTACAATGAAATAAAACACTGACTTCTTGACCATAACTATTAAAAAGCCCAAAATTACTACCCTGAGGGAAAGCAGAGCAAAATTGCCAGAAATACTAGGCACACAGATTACTACATATCCCAAAGATCACAAGGAAAGAAAAGCCCTCTACAATGAATCGAGGTGCATCCCCTAAAGCTTCCTCAGTTGGAGTCTTTTCTACCTCCAGATGTTTGACAACCTTTTTCATTTAAAAATATAGAGAATGCATTTAGGACCACATTGTAGAAAATAATCTATAGTCATGCCAATCTCCACAGGGGCAGGAGCTTTGTACAAGGAGTTGAAAAAGAAAATATGTCTTTGCTCAGTCTGACCTGCAATTCTTTTCACATGCAAAGGCAGAGGTCCTGAGAAGAGGAAGGCTAGAAGAAACACAGTGTATGTTCACAGAACTGGAGAGATGTGGATCAAATCCCTGTTCTGCCTTCTGATTTCCCCTTTGGTGTGACTGATACAAAAACATTACTCTTTCTCAATTTCATGTTCTCAGAATAAATACACTAATAAATTCATGTGGGCAGTTGTTTCCTTCTACTATTTAGGTAGTTCCTTATCTTTATATGTCTATTTCACCTTTAAAAGCTGCATGAGTCAAAATCCTTCAAACATAGAAGTTATGTTTCTGTAAGATACAGCCAGGCTAATGTAGGATTCTGAGGAACATTGGAGTGCCCTGATGGCCTCAAAAGAGCCCTTATATATAAAAATACTTGCTTCAGAGCAAGCACAGAGATTGCTCCCAAAGGATTAGCCCTTAGATACTGAGGCTGGTGCTTTCAGAGCTAAGACCTTGGGAATGTAGTGTAGATCATCCATGCCATGTATGGGGATTTGTGTTAGCTACAGCTGTCAGAAACAGCAATAAGGCAGAACAAACCATTTTGCCTGTGTAATCATCCACATCCTGACCTCCTTGCATCTCTGCTGTGTTCCTAATTGCTGCACCTGGGCCTTGCAGAAAACCACTTTCTGCAGGAGAACAAGGTTACAGGGTTACCTATGTGTGGGTCCTCACAGACCAATTGGTATTTCTTCATGAAGCTAATCTGAATAATCTGAACATTCATTATATTTTCTTAAATATAGGATCAGAGGATCATGCACCCAGTGTTCTTTTTCCTTTGATTTTCCCTCTCTACTACGCTCTTGTAAGACTCTGCCTAGAGTGGAGTGCTGCATCCAGGTCTGGGGCTTCCAACAAGAAAGACGGACCTGTTGGAATGAGTACATAGGAGGCCACTAAGTTGTGGGCTGGAAGCCCTTCTCTATGAAGGCAGACTCAGGCTGTTCAGATCGGAGGAGCGGAAGCTCTGGGATAACATTATAGCACCTTCCAGTACCTAGAGGGGGCCTGGATGGGGCTCTAAGTAATCTGCTCTAGTGGAAGGTGTCCTGGCCCATGGCAGTGGGGTTTGAAGGTAAATATCTTTAAGGTCCCTTCCAACACAAACCATTCAATGATTCTACTATTATCACTGCCTAGCTGGGCACAGTACCTTAGAGCTGGTTAAAAGAGGCTTAAAGCAATGACACATACATGACTCTTTGCAGATCTCCCAAACACATTGAAAAATTAATTTTTGTGAAGGTCAGAGATGGGGTAGGTATCTTTGCATTTCAAGCCAAATAGAGATAAATTTGGTGCTATATTGACCCACTGTGCTGAATGTACCTAAAGTGGAGGGAGTTGCTGCCAGCATAGAAGTTGCTTCAAGGCTTGGAAAGGTCAAAATGACCCTGGCAGGTTATAAACCTGAAAAGGCTTTCTGTGTTTAGCTGTAGAAAAATAATAAAAGTTGAGTTTCCTCCTTTTAAAAAATTAATAACTTGTCCTCCTTGAGCCTGAAATGTGTTTCTGTTGGAAACAGGCTGGGTGTGATGAACGCTGCATGATCAGGGGCTGGGGGTCCCCCCAAACTGTGGGACAGTCCTGCTTGTGCAAGATTACAGGCATGGAAGCTGCAAGAAGGCATGGCTCTTCTATGGCAGGGAGTTACAGAAGGGAGCTGAGATCACAGGAATAGATTTCATTTTGGAAACCTTTTGATTCAGACTCAGAGGCAAACCAATAAAAAGGCTCTTCCTTCTCAGGCAGGGAGAAAAGTTGGTAGTAATTATCTTTTAGGGTGGTTTGATTATAAAAGACCTTTAGGAAGCCTGTGAAACTTAGTACCTGGATGCTACCCATCTTAAAAGGCTTGAAGAAATGGTTGATTTGCAGGAAAGAAATTCAGATGAGTGAAAAAATGCTAACAGCTGGGATTGGAACAGAGCAGCCATGGAACAGGATTAGTTATCAAATCCCCTTTGCTGGAAGTTTCTAAAAATAGAGGAAGTGGTTGGTGAGTGTAAGGGGAACTGATAGAACTTTGGTGTGGAAACAACTACCAAGGAGCCTCCCAGCCATACATCTGAATGGCACTACTGCTGAGAGGTGATGCTGGCAGCATTGTAGAGGAGAGGCAAGGAA
Organism: Certhia americana; assembly: GCA_018697195.1. Classification (NCBI taxonomy): domain Eukaryota; kingdom Metazoa; phylum Chordata; class Aves; order Passeriformes; family Certhiidae; genus Certhia; species Certhia americana. The sequence goes on from CM031859.1 coordinate 21,756,855, forward strand.
TTCAGAGGAGAGACAAGATGAGACAGAGCCAGATGGCCATGGCAGGGGCCATGCCCTGTGTGGTCCCTTACCTGTGTGGCTGGTTTGAGGAATCCTAGCTATGGGACACCAGCCCCGGGGGCCTTGCCTGTCCCTAATCCTGCAGCTCACCTCCTGAAGCACAAGTGTTCATGGCTCCTATTAACTTCTCTTTTGCAGTCTTAGAAGTTGTTACAAATATTGATCAAAGTTTCCTTCTTCGAGTTAATGATCTGAAAAATCATAACACATGCCAAGTTTGGAAATAGTGTGGGAGTAACTAGCTGACTTAAAAAAAAAAGTTTGGTGAGTTGACCTTCGTGTCCAATAGTACACTATTTTTTTGTGATCTACATTTAGATTTTTTTCCACTTAGAACAAATCACTGTGCATCCCATTTCACAAATTCCAATAAACATTTTGAAACACTCTATAAATACAATTCATTCTTGTCTTGTAAATGTCTCTGAACTACACCCGTGACTAGGAGAGTGGTTTCCCTAGCAACTAATATATTCAAAAGTCTTTAAAAAAATAGAAGAGAAGAAAGAGAAAATCCATAAAGATTAAAACTAGGAGGGAAAAAAACAAAGAAAAAGAGTGCTAAGGCTGAACCTGTTTGATGAACATGCTATACGGTCCCATTCTCAGGTACTGCGAAGCTTTTATTGCCACTTGTTTCGTAATTCTGTCCTCCCCAATTCATCCCAATGAAAGGCTTATTTCTCCCTTTGGCAGATAAAGGAACCAGTCTTGAAATGTGGCTCCATATGCTGTATGACATCCCTTAGCTCTTCCTCGCAGAGGTGGCAGCAGGGGTGAGTGTCAGTGCCTGCCTCTGCAGGGGATGTTGGGGGCCCCTGAAACCCCATCCAGAGAGCAGCAGAGGCCAGTCATGCAGCAAAGTCATGCTGTTGTCAATTATGGGAAAAGGTAAACCAAAGGTGTCTGGGCCACTAAGTTCAGGCAAGAAAATTCCTATTTGGCACCCTAGTTTTTTAAACAAATATAGAGAACTGATGGGTCCTGCTGAAAAAGAACTTATGGTAGCAGTCAGCAAAAGGGGTGATGTATGGAACAGATGCTGAAGGGCTCTTTACAGTCTGCAATGAAAGAAATTAAAAGTGCCTGAAAAATGCAGCAAGGCACCTCGAATATATACATATATAAAACTGGGTCCGGCCCTGCAGACAAGGACTTTGGGCAATTGGTGTATTGGACATGATCTGGCAGTGTACATATGCAGCTCAGAAGGTCAAACGAATCCTGGGCTGCATCAAAAGAGATGTGCCAGGTGGGGAGGAGGATTCTTCCCATTTACTCCATTCTCATGAGATCCCACGTGAAGTCCTGCATCCAGCTCTATACAACGTGTGCAAGGCTGGTGCAGTGCAGGGACTTAGGTCTGAAGAGGAACTGCTGGAAGAAGCTGGAAGAGGGCAGAAGGTTGTACATGACAGCTGTAGTCCTTGAGATCATCCATCTACACCTTCCACAGTCCCACAGGCTCGAACAAGCTATGTATGGAGGAGGGATGAAATGCTACCAAACCAGAATGGCAGCGAGGCAGTCTGTAAGAGGAGCTGATAGCTTTTATTAGATCCATGAAACAGTGGGGGGAAATAAGGCTGTTAAATAAAAAGGAAAAAAGGCAAGCCTTCAGGTATAAAAGCCCCTTCTGGGGCTAAAGTGAGCTAAAGTGAGACCTGTTGTGGTAGCACTTTCACGTCTGTGTTGCCACAGGGGTGGCGAATTCGACCCATTGCCAGAGGAGGTGCGTTTGAACCCAGTCACCGTAATGGGTACAGGTTAAAAAACACGTCGTAGTTGCAGTAGTTGAGACAGGCTGGGTGCGCTCCCCCACCTCTGTCTCCTTCGCTCCCCGCCGGAGGCAGCGACAGCGGTCGGTGAGGCTGGGCCGCGCTCGCCATGGCGCACGGCCCGCCCTGAGGCGCGGGGTGGGGCGGCACAGAGAGGCGGCTGCCGCTGTAGGTCAGTGGGGATTTCTGCCCACAGGATCCATCTCCCAAAGGGCCCGCGTCAGGCCGGAAGGGCTCATGGCCACCCTTTGTCATGGGCAGGATGTGCTGGGTGCTGAGGTGGGCGCACTGCTGCGGACAAGGGGCTGTGTGGGGCGCAGCAGGGACATTGCACAGCCCCTCGGCTTTGGGGGTTCTCCTGAGGGACAGGCTTCGGCTCCAGGTTGGTGCCTCTCTGCAGGCCACATCCTCCCCGGCTGTCCTTGGGTATGGAAACTGCCCAGAGCAGCTGCTCAGCGTTGGCTCCTGGGACCTTTTGCTTAAATACCCCCTGAAATTAGGAGGTGGCATGTGAGCATCCGGGTTGGAAAGAAGCAAAGGCAAAGGCTCCTGTGTCGGCATTGCACCTGTCAGAGACTTGGGAAAGCAAGGCGTGGGTTAGTAAAACAAGGTGTGCTGTAGCACCTCACCTCTGTGAGCTGCTTACAAATGAACTCAGCTAACACGGTGGTTGGATTTGATGATCTGAGAAGTCTCTTCCAGCCCTGACCACCCTGTGGTTCTGTGAGCACAGGTACCGAAGCAGATGGCATAGCAGAGCCTCCCCCGCCGTAGGAGGGGTGCCCCAGGCTGTAGGGGCAAACTAAACAAGGCTCCTAGCTCTTGGATCTGCGTTTGTTTTGCCAGTTTTTGCCCAAAGCGTTTTGCACTGAGGGAGTTTCACCCTGCATTCACAGCCCTTAGGGTCCACTGCCAGCATATACCAAAGAAGGACCTAAAAATGAAATTACGCTAATACATTTGACACCACAGACTATTTTTTTTTTCCCCTATGGAGATTGGAAAAGCTAAGTATGATTTTTTTTATATTGATTGTTTTGAAGTGATCTTGTCACAACAAAAATGTTCTTCTTCAGCTTTTTTAGAGTCGTATTTATAATAAATTTTCCTATCTTTTACCCCACAAACAGAAATTTCATTCAGGTAGGGATCAGCACACAAGAAGTATTCTTCTGGATCTTCTGTTCTGGATATTTCACAACTTCTTTAATTGCCCCAATTATTGGACTATAATTATGCAAACCTTAATTCCTTTCAGAACACTCATTTCTGATGAGTGCTTGCAGGTCTCTCTTCTTTATAATTCTGCTTTTTCATCCATTTAATTATAGTGGTTTTGTGGACTGCTGGAGCAGCAAAGCTCCTTTCAGTTGTTCTTCACTCTCGATGAGAAAAAATTCCAACTATCTAGTGTAGGACCCAGCCCTGTATATCACTTGCTCTGTTTTGGGCTCATGCCGTTTCCTAAAGTTCTTTTCCCTGGTCTCTTGTGAGCACATTAACACTGAGTCTTTTCAGAACACATTTTCCAGACTGAACACATTAAAACTGAATCTTTTCAGAATATATTTTTGCAGATTGAGCGACACAGGTTCTCTGTGACAAATCAGACTTCTGAGTTAGTTGTATCATAGCCAGTTTGGCAAAACATGAATGTAATGGGTTTTTCCCAAGGAAAACGTGCTGGACAACCATGAACTGGAAAGCCAATGAGGATAAATGGTCTAAGTCTGACTGTACAGATTCAGAATAGCTGAAGGGCAGGCATATTAAACATCTGTGACATCTTTAGTCTACTTCCAGACAATTGAAGGCTTCAGGAAGATGTTTTAGGAAGGGAAAGATGAAGGCATGTCTACAGGAAACTTGATCTAAGGAAGTAGGCTGACCAGTAGGTTCACTTATAAAAGAAAGAAATCCACGTGGCTCAGTAATATTTCCTAGGTGGAAACTATTTCAGTGTCCCTGGAGATAGAACTAAACCAGTGATAGGAAAAGCATTGTTGCTGTATTTGTTAGACAATTACAAAGATCAGCTGTTTTTTCTTATGCTTTTGTTCCCAGGCATTTGTGTCAAGAGGTTCTGGTTTTTAGTGTTCTCCTGAGTATTTCCAGTAGAAATAGCTGCAGCTTCTAAATTCAAATTCTATTCAGATAAGTTTAACTTCCTGTTAAAAGCACATTTTGTCTGCTTCTTGGGTTCCCAGATCCTCTTGCTTCTCCATGTAGTCCACTTAGGAAATCTGTCCCCACCCAGAGCAATATATTCCTTCTGTCTGTGTCTGAAAGGCATGGATTACTATCCCTAACACCAGGGTGGGGGAATCCACCACCACTAACATATCAAAAGACAAACTGCATGTGAATACTGGTGATGACAATTGAATGTAACACAGCCTTTGCAAGGTCACTGGGATTCCCTCCATCAGGCATGCAACAGTCCCAAGGATCTGGAGGTGCTTTCACAAGTGTTTCCACACCTATCAGAGCTGATGTTTGAACATCAATGCTTCAGAAACACTCTTCTGCCCTCAAACCAGCCAATCCAGGTACAGGTTATATACCTTCCCCTTTGTAACCTTGCTGAAACTCAAGAGGGACAAGCAGAGGTGGAGGATGCCTTCACTTTTCTTGGTAGTGCTAAGAAATAGGACAAGAGGCAATGGGCAGAAACTCATGCCCAGGAAGTTCCAAGTGAATGGTGATGAAACTTAGCCTGCCCTGCAGCCCTGCTTTATTTACCAGTGTAGATGCAGTCTGCTGCCACCAGGCACAAATTTAATTGGGAGAGGGGTTGCTGGCAGTGGATGACAGTGCTAAGGAGAGCAGGATGCTCAAACAGCCCTTGGCTGGATCATGGGCATGCAGAATGTGGAGATGTAAAGCCTGCTCCCAGCCAGACCCAAAGCCCAGATAGCCTCCACCATGCCTTGAACCACAGATTACTTGACCAAAATTTCACTGACCAATAGCAAGAGTTACCTCAATTTCCTGGACTCTTTTCAGTCTTAGAGAAGATGGAGAAAAAGATGTCTTTGCTTTTTGGATTGATCTTCTTGCTTCTGCTTCTACTTTTGTTTCCGGACGTGGGTGGTCATGAGCTCCTTTGGACTTTAGAAAGTAATTATGGTATATTAAAGGTAGAAGCCACTTTGCTAATAATCATAAGGGAGCAGAATTTATATCACAGGCTAAAATCACACATTATGGCCTAATTTAATGTTTTGTATTTAGTAGGATTTAATTACTGTGAGCTCAAATAATGAACATATGGAGTGGGGTAGAAACCCTCTGAAATAGTAACATCAGTGCACCACATTTATTTGTAGACAGTCCCCCCAAGAGAGCCACAGCTGAAGTCAAGAGGTCTTCTGCAGCTTGGCTACAGTGTCCCTGCAGTCAGTTTAATTCTCACAGTTTAGATATGTTTATCTGAGCATTAATTTCCATTAGCTTCCACAGAGAATTAATTTTACTTAGCCTGCACATAAGTGAAAGAGTGTAAAGCAGGAAAGTGGTTATGTTCCTAAACTAGGACTACAGCTTCCAGAAATAGTGCCCATTATTTAAACACTTACATGCACTGTGTTCTAGATATAAGTTACATATAATACACAGATGGCATTTTCCATAGACTGTCCCTTGGGTACAATCATTTCCTGTTCCAAGACTGCCTTCCAAGATAATGTGTAGTGCCTTAGAGAAGGAGAAGAGATAAGATGGTATTTCTGTCTTCTGGGGATTTGTTTGTTCCTATGAACCTGAGGCAAAAGACTTCAAAATCAACAAGTTTTCACAGAAGCCTAAATAAAAAAATACACTGTGCTGTAGAATCATAGTAGCACAGGCTAATTTAGGCTGGAAGGACCCTCTAGCTCAACCTTCTGTTCAGGCAGGACTAACTTCAGAGTTGGATCAGGTTGCTTAGTACCTCATGAAATTTTTTTCTCCTTACAGTCATTTGACCTTGTCATATTCAATAACTGCTATTTGTTGGAACAAAAAAAAAAAAAAAAATCTACATAAAACTTGAAATACCAGTCTTTAAAATTAACTTGCATAATGTTAGGTAATTTTATACCAACCTGGAAAAATATGAATTTGCCTTCATGCCTCCAGAAGTTGGTAACTGGGTAACCACCGTGGCCTCGGCAGGAAAGGAGTCGCAGTGGTCCATTGCAGTTTGGACAGAATTTCCCTGGAGCAATGAGAGAGGGAAGCATTTTCTATACAACACCAGTTAGATGAATCCCGTGTGGTACAATGGTCCATTGGTGGCAGATTGCCATTTCTGGTTTGGTGCTCAGAAATTACACTGAGAGAAACTATGCAAAAAACTTCCAAACATAAGCAAAAATCAATATAAACAAACTAATAATTGCCTTTATTCTGTCCATTATTAAATATAACTTTCAAAAATTATTTCTATTACAATTTTATCATTTATTATCATGGTCAGTTCTAGTTTTTCTCTTGTCAGTGTTTGGAATGTCATTTGTGCTTCTAGAGAACATTGTTCTAGCCTCAGTGAGCTCCTGAGTAATACCTTTCTTTAGCTAAAATGTACATCAGATCCAGAAATCAGTGTGTGCTAGCTCTACTGAGCAATCACAATTGTTTGGAATGGTCTTGTTAAAAATGTGTGTGCAGCTTATGTTCTCTATTTGCATTGTCTTGCTCCAGTGACGTGACTGTGGGGCCTATTTTCCAGTCAACACAGATTATGAGCAACTTCTTTCCTGCAAGACTTGCCTCCTGAGTTAATCTTGGGCCACTGCAGAAATGAAGCCAACACTCAGGTGGGCAGGAACAGCAGGGCAGGGAGCTGCTTGCACTGCACAGCTTTCTGAATACCTTCATTCATAGACCTGAGAAGGTTGGGAACCAATCCCTAACCAGCAGAAACAGAGATTAAAAAATTATTAGGAAAAAAAAAAAAAACCCAAGCAGATAACTACTTGATGCCCCAAAAATAGGAAGTGTAAAATGCATTGTTCCAAATCAGGAGTTGCATTGGAACGTAAGGAATGGCAGAAGGAAGGCTGGGTAATCCAAAGGTATCCTATACTTTGATTTCTGATACTTTGTGTTCACTTATGAACTGCCATAGAATGAACTGCCATGTTTGTACTCACGCTGTTGTTTTTGCCTGGCTTTGTCACATATGGCTGGTCTTAGGTAGATCTTCCTCCCATCCAAGGTGGAGCAGTCATTACCACAAACCACCACCCCAAGGCAGGACTTTTTTAAGATGCGAGAGTTGTGGTTGTTGGTGTTTCTCATTGCCCAGCTGCTGTGGTGCCTCTGAGCATTTTTATCCTCTGAGCTATAGATATGTTTTACATAGGAATCTGGCCATTCTTGAAACCAGTCTGTCTGGCTCACCTGCTGTGGAAAAAGCAAAGCAAGCCACATTTTAGGCAGGGGAAGAAGAGTTTCTCCAGGAGCTGAGCAGAGTTGGACCTCTGCTGGGTTTCCTCTAGCCTAAGTGACTCTAGCACCCTGTCAGGTGATGCTGGTTGTCAGGAGGGAGCAATGGAGATAAGGCAGGAAAAACATAGATCTCTGTGGTTCCTCCTCCCACAGGCCCCAGAGCATCAGGAAAACCTAGCCAGGAGCTTGTTCTCATTCATGCAACCATCCAAACATAAAGAATAAAAAACATAAAAAAAAACCCAAAACCAAAATCAAAAAACCTGAACAAACACCAAGCCTCAAGGACAACAGAGTAAGGAGCACTAAAAATAAGACTGGGAAAAAAACCTGAAGGACCCAAATACACATCACATCAGTGTACATCAGTGGGTACAGTCAAAAGAGTAAAATGCAGTAAGTTGTAAAGCATCTACCATACCTGATGATGATTTTGAGGGAAAAGTTCTTGTAAGGGATACAAAGGCTTAGTAGAAATTTCCTTTAAATTGCTAATCCCAGACCTGAGAGCCATGACAGAAGTAAGAATATCAACCAAGAAGAGAAAAGCTCCCATGCTCCTCTGGTAGCCACTGGATAGTGTAGGGAAGGCTGTCAATGAAGCCTGCAGACTGAAATGCAAGTGAAGGTGACCTTGGGCTGAAGGGCAGGGAAGGGGACATCCTGAAACATGGAGGGCAGCCAGCACTGTCACAGTAGGGAGGAGGCTGGGATCCGGTAAGAAGGCAGGGCTGGAAGGTGAAAGACAGGGCTGGACACTGAAAGACAGCAGCAGGAGGAATCAGGTAGAAGTATGCAGAGCTGAGGGACAGGGAGGTGACATTGGTGTGCAGGGTGTGTGGGCTTCCAGTGGAGAGCATGGTTGAAACCTTCAGCTAAGAGAACTAGGAAAGGACAGAGGGAGGGGAAGATCACTATTGTGCCTCTCAGCAAACCTCTGCAGATATGAAGCAGGGTTTCCCTAGGTGCTTATGAAAAGACTTGCCTTCATGTGGGAAGACAGCTCTGGAGCTGGAGCCTAATCTGCAACAAGAATGAACACCCACAATTGTAAGGCAGTGCTCCCTTCTCAAAAAGCACTTCCCAGGGCAAAAAGCAAGTCCTGGACAGCTCTAATCAACAGTTCTTTCAATAGTACATTTAAGGAGAAATGCATGGAAATGTCATTGTTTTCTCAATATTTTCTAGCAAAACACTCCCCATACCTCGAGGTGACAAAGAGAATAAAGGCAATGAGTCATAGATGACTGAGAAAGCATTTAGGATCAGTGGAGGAGATGACTGGTCAGAACTAAATAAATTTTCAAGACGTGGACACATACCTGGGGAAGTTTTATGTCGTTGATATCCCAACTCATCATTTCTCTGTGTCGGGAAGCAGGGTCCTCCTGTTCCATAACAGAAGCATCTGCACCTTTCAGCATTTTTTAATTCCTTCCCAAAGTTAGCAAGAAAGTCGCTCCTGACTTCTTTTGAAGTTGCCTGGCTGTCAGCAGTCTCAAGCACTTTACAACCAGGAAGCTCTTTCCTGAAGCTAAATCATAGAGAGGCTGCTCATTAAAGATAAAAATCAGTGTTCTTCTGCCAGAAAAACTTGTTCCATTAAAAGTTTTGCAAGCCAGAAAGGCAGTGGAAAATATAGCTTAGAGATAGCCTGTGATGTTACAGAGACATCATTAACAGCAAGCAGATTGTGCTTGTGGCATCTGCTTTGCTTTGCTCAGTCTCCTCTCATACCAAGGTTTTAGCCATGTAACTCTGCTCACAGATCACATCTGATCCAACTCTGCCTCTGTATTCCCAGAGCCAAACTGACTAAACAGCTCAGCCCTGTTGAAGGCTCCTTGAGTTGCTGCTTACCTATTAGATATTTCTCGCTCTGCATGTAACAATGGTGAGCAAAAGAGGCGTCTGCTCCATCAGTTCAGAAGAAATGGTGCTCAACCATTTCAAGTATTGCTGGTGTCTCTGAAAGCTTACCAGTTGCACCAGGGAAGTATAGAAAAGGAGGTTGGGCTATCTACACTTTCCTATTTCAATGGCAGACTGGAAAAAAAACCCAAAACCCACAAAGGTGTGTTTGTTAAAACCAACAAGTTTTCCCCGAAATCTTTTAAAGTATGTGGCTGCCTTACTCTGAATTTCACTACCAGCCAGCTTAATAAAATATTGTGTTGGTTTTGTTTGGGGTAGAGTTCATTTTCTTCGCAGTGGCTGATATGGTGCTGTTTTGGATTTGTTCTGAACACAGGGTTGATAATATAGAGATGTTTTTGGGTTTGATCATCAGGGATCCCATGCATGAAAAACTTTGTTTCCTTCGCTACAAGAGAAAAACAAGAACCAGTTTTTTCTTTCTGGAAACTGGGAAAGTTTCAGTGTTTTCAGGAGGGTCACTGTAGTTATTCCATTTAAGGATTTATTAAAGACTACTGAGTAGTCAGAGAAGCAAAATCTACCTGACAGTCTAGTTCACAGACTTTCACAAGCATAATATATTTTATCATTATTTCTGGTTCCGAATAAATGTATGACCCTTGGAAAGTGATTTAGCCTCCATGTCCTTAGTTTACTTATTTATAAAACATCTGTGATCTTAAATTCTCATGTTATATTATCACCTCTAAAAGAAGACTTTGTGGATTTTTGCAGAGCACTTGAGACATTTGACTGTGTGGTTCTCTGGCCGCATAGTCAGAGCCCCACTGCCCCATGCTGTGACTCCTATTGTACAGGAGAAGGAAGTAAAACATCCTCCCTGGGAACAGACTCCCACAGAGGTGTGCCTGGTAGTCAGCACCAGATTCAGGAATCTGAACTGAGGGCACTGTACTGGGAGGGCAACCAACTGGTTCAAGTGAGATGTTGGTACAGAGGAGAAGGGAACACAGTAAATCAGAAATAAAAACCTCTGTAAGAAACATTAGGTCTTCATGTATTTTCCTACTGTACTACAATGAAAATGGAGATAGTAAGGTCAAAATGGAGATAGTAAGGACAAAACAAAATATGAGCTGCATTAGAAAACTGAGTTGAATTTGCTAAACAAATCACCCTTGACTACTGTGTGCTCTAAAACATGAATTGATTTGTTACACAATTCAAAATGATAGTCTCATTGCTTTTAAAATTACTTTTTCTAAATGAGATGGCTTGGAAATTGATTTTTAATTTTCTTCATTAAAGAAAATGGAATATTTCTTCTTTATACTATATTAATAGAGCTAAAACAATAATGAAATATTACCTTAAAGATTAACAAAGACACAGATAATTTCGTAATAATGCACATAAAAAATGAAGTTCAAGAGAATCACACATATTTAACTACTTGCAGGCAAAGCTTTCCACTACTTATTTCTCTAGACTTTGTGCTACAGCATTACTACTAGTGTTGCTGTGATATGTCATGGAAGTTGAACACGAGGCAAGACAGAATCAAAGACATAGGAAAGAAATATTTTATTCTTATTTCTGTATAGCATCTGAGATAGGCTACAATACATTTAGAAGGAGATATTAAGCCATATATTTTATGACTTAACTAGCAAGGGTTTGGAAAATTTCCTCTATTTTCCTTACAAGTACTTGGTGTAGACCATTTAAGAAAAGGATTATGAGTTTTTAAAAGAAATTATGTATCTTACCAATTTACATGAGCCTATAGGTTAAATTAATTCCACATCATCTGCGCAATCTTATTTGGAAGGACAGTCTGGCAGACCATAAGCACAGATGGATTTCAGCAATTCTTCAGCAGCCATCTACGACAAGAAATTGAGGATTGCAAAAAGGCCTGGAGCTGTAAAAGGGTTCTTGCATTCAAGCTCCTGTTCTGGAGAGGACTGTGCAAACCCTGCAGGGCAGCACCCGAGGAAGCTGTCCCTGCTGTCCCTGCAGGGGCTGCCCACAGCTGTCCTGCTGTCACCTCTGCCACAGGGTGGTGGCTGGCAGCAGGAACACGTGGATGTCACCTGCCACAGAGCAGTCACCAGGTCAGGCTCCTTTCCTGTATCGTTTTACCTGCACACAAAGAAGGTTCTATAGTCAGTACTTCGACCAGTCTTCCTTTTGCTCTTTGGCGTCATCTTTCAGTGATGACAACATTTAAGTGATGTCAGATGCAGTCCGTGGAGCTTTACCTGACCTGAGTTACCTGTCCCACCAACAGCTTATGTTGTACTATCTTCCATGGCTGCCTTTGTGCCTTGCTTGAAGTTCATGATTTTCTCTGACACTGAAAGTTTCACCCTGCTGTGGGAGCTCTCCTGCCTCTCCTCCATGGTTTGCCTTTGCATGCTTCTCATCCCACTTTTATTACTGCAGAGTTTCGAGGTGCTGCTCCACAAGAACCAAAGAAATGCATGTTTATACCAAGAGCCTACTGATACTCCTTGAGGAATATTGTTCCAGACTGGTCTGACTTTATTTTTTTTTTTCAAGTACATTTTTTAAACTTGAGAAACAACACGTTTCTCTTCCAGTTCAGCCTTTTTATGTGGTAACTGTGGCAGCAGGATGAAGCAATACAATTATCTCCCAGATGTGGAGCATAAGCTCACTGCAAATAGACATGTCATTTATAATGAGAAGACAGTTTCCGCCTGTGGAAAAATGCACTGGAGATGCTGCTTAGTTTCAATAAGCAATGAGACAAGCTTTTGTTTTCAGATTGTACTGACATATCCTCAAACTGGCTGCCTCTATATTCAACATCATTTGAAATGCTTATTCTGTCGTCACCATTCCATATCCAAAAGTGAAAGCTTCTCCCCTGTGATCTGGGTCTTAGATGGAAGGCGGACATATTTTGAGATGGGAGTACTTTAAATCTTTGGTTGGTTTTGTTTCTACTTTGTTTCTCTTTAATTCTTTTCTCAAAATTGTTATTTTCATAACCCTTGAGATCTAAAGCAGCTGATGTGCTCATATTTCAGTTACCATACTTCTGAATTCTGGACTGCTCTGGATAAGACGTCAGTTGGAGATGGTGTAGTTCTCCTGGCTTTGCTGCTTCAGTCACGTTCAGTGAACAGTTTTTTAAAAATGCTTTTTAAAAGAAGTTTTGGTTTCCTACCTTTTCCAAACATCCTCTTTCTAGAGTGCTGTCTCAGGTGACATTTTCTGGTTGTCACATCACATAACTCAGACATATCTACACCACAGGTTGTAAACCAGAGAAATTGGCACAGAGTTCACCTCAGAGCTCAGACACTGATCAATGTCTTGGCCTCTTTTATCTCAGGCTGCTCCTGCCCTCATGGGCTCAGACCACTACTCAGTGTAGACACTCAGGGTATCTCTGCCAGAGTGCTTTGGAGGTGCTGTGTATTCCTGCCTGTACTGCACAAACCATGGATGGACACACAGATCATGGATGGACACACAGCCCATCGTAGCTCCTTGCTGAAGGGATATTCAAATCCTCCTCTTGGGATGGTAATTTCTTGAACAGCTCTTCCTCAACAGCCTGCAACCATCCTAGCTTTTCCTCTGTGTCAATTGAACAGTCATTTGGCAGCAATATTCTCATTTTTCATTTTCTAGTTTACTTTTCTGGTTATTTCCAGCAGAGAGATGCAGCTGGGGGCATGATTTTTCAGAGGCTCTGCCACATGAGGTTCATGTCTACACACTTGTATAGGGTAAATATTTTTGCCAGGCCTTTCAGTCCCTTTTCTTGAGGGAACTGATACTCATCCACATCTGCATTCGCCCCCAAGCTGTGTTCTCAGCTGAGAGCCTGGTAGTTGAATGACTTATTATTGAACAGAATAGTATTAATACTCTGTTAATTTTTTTTTTTTCTTTTCTCCAGATAGTGTTTTAGTATCAAATTCTAGGAATGTGTCTTTTTCTGGCATGTGAAGAAATTTTGAGACCTGAGCTCATTTTAATCATTGTTTTGAATGCTTGAATATATGCAAATACATATTTCATTTTATTTCCTTGTATCTCTTTATTAAAGCTGTGAGCTATAATTCCTTGGCAGTGATGTCTAGGTTTTTATTTTCTTTATTTACCTCTTTAATTTTTCTGTCTTAACCTATCAGACACTCTGCAAAACATGTGGTGCTCTAGACATCATAACTTACTTTCATAAAATTCATGATAGCTATTCCAAAGATGCAAAACCACTAGGGAAAGATATCAGCATTAATGTTTTGATGCTGTAAAAAATGTAGGTCTGGGTAAAATTTCAGCTTAACTTACTTATCTTTCTGACCATGTAAACCATCTGTCCTGTTTTGTGGGGTTTGTTGGCTTGTTTGTTTGTTTTTGTGGCTTTTTTCACTAAAATCAGAAATTCACATGCTTTAGCTGGAATAGCTGGTTTCTATGGATTATCTGTAATTTTAGTTGGGATGCTTTTTGCAGGTCGTGTTTAAAATTTACAATCTCTTAGTGACAGTATTATGGTGCAATTTAAAAATTAGTTTCTGGACATTCTGCTTTCTTATTTTGCTAGTTTTCAAAGCCTAAGGTATTCAGTCCTTTTGTCTCTTGATCTGATATTCGTTTCTCATCTTGCCTTTGAAATGAATAAATACATTTAATTTTGTGGTTCTGCCTGGCATGAACATCACGTGCATGCAAAATCTCATTTCATGGACTGACACTCACTTATTGAATGTAGAGCTTTTCTTCTCCTTACAATTCTGTGATATTCAGTTTTGTGATTTAAAGAATGTGTAATTGCTAAATGAGTTGTCTTTCACGTCCCTCTGCTTCAGAACAAGAATTTGGCATGTCACTGTGATTGCTGTTTTCCTTGTTCCCACTCTGGTGCTGCAATATGCATTCTGATTTTTAAGTTGTTGGAACTGACTCATTTCTGATATCTCTGACAGCATGTTCTGCTTTTCTCCATGGTCAGGTGGTGTGTCAAATCTACCAAATCCATCCTCAGCTGCAGGTAATTCCAAAATAAATTCCTATCAGTCAACCATGCCCTAGCTTCATATAGACAGATTCTGGTATAATCAGCTGCTCTGGAGATCCTATGTGTGTTCCTCTGTCTGTATTTCTACTGACCATGTTATCTCACAGATTCAAGTGTTCAGGCAGAACTGTAAAAGTTCAATTTATTTGGTCTGCCATACTTTCAAGAATGAGAGGAACTTTTCCACAGCCTGGGCTGGAAGGAGCACTGTGTGGGGGAAGCTGAGCTTTGTTCTGGTCACTTACTTTGCAACAGAGCATAGCTTTCTTTAGTCCTGAGGAATCATAGCTCATCTTCCTATTGGGCTGGGCTGTTCTTGTCCATTCCTTCCACAGTATGTTCATGACTCCACCTTGTCAAAGGCAGCAAACTGATTTGGAAAGATACATATGAAGAACTACAGCTTGAAGAGTACTGCTAGAATATTGTCCTAGTGCTCTAACTGGCAGCAGTTTTCAGACCTTCTTCAAAAGCTCACTGCCTGCACACTGCTCAGAAACAAATTCCCACTATCCCCTCTTCACCTGGTGAGCCTTCTCTCCTCTTCACATGTATTGACTACGGTTTAGTCCTCTGGATTTGCAAATGATGATTTCCACTCTTGGCTGCTGTTTACACACTTAATTTTGCTGTGCCTCCTCCTCATTTAAAATGTTAAATACTTGAACTATGTAAGTTTTAAGTAAATAAAAACAATAGATAATCTTATAAATTACTTTGGACAAAAAAAATGGTATCTTCTATCTTTGCTGCTACTGTGCATATTTGGGCACACAAAATTACTAGTATGTATTGATCACTTAAGGCAGTCGAATCACAGAAATGAATCCCTAGAAGATTTTGTACAGGAAAATAGAGAAAACCTGCATCAAGCAAGGGGGCAATACTGGCTACTAGCATTAAGACTTGGTCATGCAGCTTCTTGTTTATGAGGCACATGTGGAAAAGTGAGGATTGAATATCACTTTAATGACTGACCATCCCGAAGATGGAGACTGCTCCTGACAGCAATAGTTGAACTCACCAAGGCTTTCAGGCTTTTTTTTTTTTTCTCCATAAAATTCACTTATCTATATACAAAGTGCTTGTGCAAAGAGACTTTTCAACAATGACTATAGCAACCATTACAACATGTATTAGTTACATAACAGCGGAAAGTAAAAAAAGTAGAAACACGAAACTACTTGGAATGCAAAGTTTAAGCTTCCTCTTTCTCTCCCATTCAGCAAACTTTTCAAAAGGAAAAAAAAAAAAAGTTGAATCAGTCATCTCATTTGGAACAAACAGCTTCTTTGGGAAAATAAAATTAATGGCTGGATTTGGGGTAAACATCTATTGTTAATATCATACCCACCGTATAATGAAACACAGAGAGAAAACAGAAGACAATATGGGAAAGGGATTTGTGCAGGTGAAAGATGCACAACATACCATTACACATTACTCCCCTCCGTTTTCTGTCCCTGTCTTTGACAAACTATGGAAATAGTTCACAAGGTGAAGAGACTTTCAGCCACCTTCAAACCCTTCCTTGGTTGAACAGCTTCAAAGTATCCCCAGGTAAAATGCTATGGAGCAGTCAGCTGCCCAGGTCAGTTTTCCTGCATTCATTTCCTGGTACCTGGCTCTTCATTAAAGAGAAACCAGAAACTTTGCTGTAGTTTACACACAGCAGAAGACTTGGCCTGACTTTCAGGATATTGAGCAATCAGCAGTTTCTACAGAGATGGAACAGAGAACCATCACCACAATGCTGTGGGTGCTCCAGCATAACACTAGGAATCACCATGTCACCTGAGCTGCTCCAAGGGCAAATTCCCACTTGAAATCATGTGGGATCTTTAGGCAACCATTCCTAAGTACAAGTTTGAAAGATATGTCTATAAGGTGCTGAAATTGTTCTCTGGACAGATACTGCTTGTCCTGGATGTTACTAGCTCCTGTTTCATGTGCTGTGCCTTCATATTTAGCACAGCTGCACGGAATTAAAAAAATTCTCCAGAATTGTAAAATCGGGAGTAACAAACTTCAAAAGTCACCTAAACTCACTGCTTGTCTGAATTGCTTCTTTCTGCTCCAAACTGTATGTAGTTTCTGCCCAAATTCACAGTGGTTTTCCAGTTTTCCCTTAGGGTGGGTTTTTGTTCTTGTTTTGTTAGAGGTAAGTGCTCTGTAGTGACCTTAGCAAGTGAGAGATGGACACCTATATTACAAAAGGTCTCAAAAATCACTTTGGGAAGTTAACTCTACACAGCTAAAATATCTCTTCTAATCTTCAATGGTACCTGAATACCAGCCGTAAAATGATTGGAAAATCTCAAGGAACAACTTGCCGGCTATTTTCAGAGTGCTGAAATGAGCTGTGCATGCTGAGATCATTAACAAGACCAAGAAAAAATGAATTCAGAGCAGTTTCCCATCTATTAAATTACTTTGCCTCTCCAGCAGTCTCCAGAGAAAGCCTCTGGCTGCTTCTTAAGGTCACTGAATCATTTCACTACAATAAATGATCTCGCTAGCTGGAAATGTTGGAGAGGCTCGCCATGCCTCAGCGCTGCCGTATCAGTGAATCACTGCAAGCCCTGTGCTCATGAGTGAACACGCACCGCACCCAACCTGCCCCCTCCCCTGGTCTTTCTCCTCTCTTTCTCCTCCTTCACGTGCTTTTACTTTCCTAACAGTATTAAACTGATAGAGATCAGTGTATTTTACTGTCTGTGGACGGAATGAGAACACAGACCGAAAAAGAGGGGGGAAAAAAAGGGCAAACCCCCACCAAACCTGATTTGGGCTCCCGAATCTTCGGGAGTCTTTGACTTTGCCACAAGTAGGCAATTACAGGAAGGAGTCAGCAGTGTTCCCGCGGGGCTCTGGCAGAGCTGGAGAACAAAGTGTCCCCGGGCAGGAACAAAGCTGTCTTCTGCACCAGTTAAAGCCTGGAGACAGCGAGTATGGACAGTCAGAACATTGAGAGGCGTGCCAGTGTAAGAGTAGTTGACATGCATGGTTTAGCACACCGTATAATCAGTAACAGAGGGAATTGTAAGGTCCCATCTGCCACAGCCACTCACAAAGAGCAGCACCATCTCCCAGATGAAATCCAAGAGAACATTAATGAAGAAGACCAACATATCTTTGATAAATGTCTTTATTTCCCTCAGTAGGAGATAGCAGGCTGTTCCCTTGGTGAAACAAATTCCATAAAAAATCACCTGCAACCCCTTGGCAATATTTTCTCTTCCAGCTCTGTTCTCTTTTATCTTTACAACTTGCCTTTCTTTGAGGGTTGTTGCTCTATTTGACTGAACTCTTGCAGGAGAGAGGAACAAATAAGCACCACGGGGTTACTAATGGGTAGTTCAGTAGTACTGGTTACAAATCAGGCTCTTTCTCAGTCACTCTCAGAGTTCATCTATGCAAAGTTCATATACTGCAAAGCAGTCACCAGCTTTCCACTCCAGCAACCCCTGTTCAGGCATGCTTGGCTTGGGCTGAGTCCAAGGCACTGCATTTCCACCTTTTCAGAGTAGTGAGTTTATCACAGTTGCTTCCCCCCTGTAAACTAGATCTCAGATGTCTGTCTCTGTCTCTCTGCATGACACAATCACAGAATAATTTGGGATAAAGGGTCCCTCTGGAGAGCACCTACATCACAGCAAGGCTAATTTCAAAGTTACAGTAGGATTCTCAGGGCTGACCAGTTGAACATCGCCAAGGATGGAGATCAGCCTTCCTGGAAAGCCTGTGCCAGTCTTTGTCTGCTCATATTTTGAAGGATTTTTTTTCCATATGTTTAATATGAATTTCCTTTGCTGCAGCTTATGCATTTGTCCTTTCATTGTACCTCTTGGTCTTCTTCTCTGCCCTGCCAAGAAGACTCTGCTCATCTTCCTCCTTATCACCCTCAGGCAGCAGAGAACAGCAGTGAGGTGTCCCCATCTTTACTCTGCAGCTCCCTGAATCTTAATGCTCTCTGGCAGACAGAGGACCCAGAAACACAGGTGCTTTGCCAATAGGCAGCCTCAAAAGGTGAGGACAATTGAAATACTTAAGACATCTTAGGTATAGACAAGCCACTTCCAAATATTCCAAATATTTCAAATTGCCTAAAAGCCCAGTGGAGTTAGTTAAAAAGGTCACCCTTACTGAACATTGGTGGACAGGGAACGCAGCCTCACTCAATTAAAAGTTAAACCTGGGATGCTACCTTTATATATTCAGTTCTTATACTCCTTAAAACACAGTCAGGATTTGATCTGGGATCTTCAGTTTCAAAGGACAAGAGTCAAGTCAGAGTGTCCTCTAATTTTGCATCTCGCAGACTTCTTCATTTCTCCCCCAGATTATTTTTAGAACTTGTTCAGTCTCCTTATGACCTGGTTTCTTCATGTCGTACCATGAATGATTAATGTATAATGTTTCCCTTGAGAGGATTCTGCATCTCAACAGTCAGAAAAGTTACTACAATTCTGCAACGAAAGTGTGCTTCTGGTCCAATCATAAATATGTTTCTGATCATCATTCTGAGAAAAAGTTGCTCCACTAAAGTGAATTGCTCTTTTAGCAGCTGCTGGGACAAGGCTTGCTTTTATAGATGACAAACATCAAGTAGACTTCTGGACGCTGAAGGTTGTGTGTTCTCTTTCAAGTTATGTTTCAGTACTGCTTATGGGAGAGTATTTTTGTGTTGTGTTTTTCTATAAATCACTTTGACAAAAATGGAGACATGTATTTTTTCCATAGGGAAAAAATCCATCATATTTTCAATAAAATAACTGAAAAATACCATCTGAAATAAAAAG
The DNA here is from genome assembly GCA_018697195.1 of Certhia americana. Lineage (NCBI taxonomy): Eukaryota > Metazoa > Chordata > Aves > Passeriformes > Certhiidae > Certhia > Certhia americana. Next base: position 21,775,871 of record CM031859.1, read on the forward strand.
CCAGGAAATGTTACCTTAGGGCCTCAGTGACACCTGGTGTTCAGGCCATGGATGTGATATTCCCTGAGGGAGGGTTCCTAGGGAAATTGTTAGACCAATGCAGTAGGAACATCTGAAGGGACAGTATGTTACTGCAGGAGCATCAGTGTGGAGAGAGACTGAGAACTCACTCCCAGGCACTGGCCATCTTCACTTCCTCAGGGGATAATCCAGCACAGCACAGCTCAGCACAGTGCTGAGGATGGGCCCAGGAAGATCAGAGGGAATGAGGGGAGGAGGAAGCCCAGTAACCAATTTCCTGCCTCTTCCAATGCTCCCATACTGCACTGTATTTTGGTTTTCCTACAGGATTGGGCTCAGCTTTTGCTGAGCTCCAATTGCCTAGGGCAGAGTCCAGGTGCCAGGAGAGAGGTGTTCCTACACAACTTGTATCGAGCTGAGCTGCAGCTGCTCTGCAGAGAGCAGGGATGGTTTTGGGTGTTCATTAAACACCTACTGCTGAGAGAGACAGTAACTGTGGCCAGTCAGAGAACCAATCTGGTGTCGCATTCTCATCTGTGTGCAATCTCCCTTGCCTTGCTGAAAATGAGAGCAATTCAGTTCATTCTCCAGTTTCTTTTCCTGTCCCTCTTCTCAAAACTGCCATGAAGGCATCCTTCTTTCTTGCTTGCTAAAGCCTCTCTTCCCATTAGCTTTTTTTCCTGGCATTTTGTGTGTTTTCTGCTTCCTGTATATGTTTTCTTTTGAACTCTTTCCTCATTTTTTCCAAACTAGGTTCCTGTTACTGAGGTATCAGAGCAGGGAGGATGATGTCTTCTGTAATACAGAGGAGCTGCTGTTCTAGCACCACCCTTCATGGTCTTCTTACAAGGCCAGATATTTTGATGTTTGCTCACCTAAATTTACTATAAAGCATGATAAATACTGAGTGCTATTAAATAACTACTAATCACTTGTATGAGATGGACAGCTGGTGATATATTATGCTAATAACCATTACAGGCTAAGCTTCAATGAGAAAATACATTTGATTTGAGATTTGGGCTGAGTTTAATGAATTTTTCTTTTTTTCTTCCCTGCTTAAATGCATAAATTCACCTCTACCTATAAAATGCTCTGAAATATTCCTGGGTATCAGGATGCACAGATCAGTATTCTGATAATTCAAAATAAAACAGGTCCTGCTTTTCTATGAAAGCCAAAGTTCCCAAGGTTATTTGTGCAATCAAGGTCAGGTGCATCATACAAGCTGTTATGTAGGATATGTTTGCTTTTAATCTCCTCTCCCTTTATGATCCCTGTTTCCACACTAGGAAATGTTCTTGATTACAAAGTCTTTGCAACAGTGAAATAAAAGACAACACAGTGGTTTATTCTTGTATGTGGTACTGAAAAGCAATTATACTCTTATCATCTGTACCAGAAACTGCTGTGCAGATGTTTCCAGTACAGGTCAGGAGCTCTTTTTATCTAACACTTACCTCTCTGCCCAGTCCTCCTCTTTTAGGAAGGGGCTAAACATGGTCTTTGAAGAACACACTACAGTGCAATTGCAAGGAAAAATTCTCTGCCTGCGAAATCTCTATCTCTGTATAAATACTGCTCTACCAGCCTTGCCTGTAGTAAATGATGGCATATTTGTCACTGGTGTCAGCTGCATCTTTCTATGAAATTCTCCTGGTTCCGGGGTGCAGAAGCAGCAGTCCCTCATTGTCCCCAGCTGTCCCCTCTCAAGTGCCGCCAGGAGAGGGCATTGGCTCACAGGATATTCCCTGGGGTGTGCAGCCCCGGGGCAATCCCCACATCCCTGGATGCTTCTGGCCCTGGCTGCTCCCGTACCAACCGGACCCTGCTGCCATCTCCTCCACTTCCCCCTCTCAGCCAGGCTGACATCAGCCCTGGGTTTAACCAGGCTGACTATTGGAGGTTTAGATTTAAAACCCCAGTGCTTGCTTACACTATTCTTGAACCTCCTTAAAATCGACGGCATAAAAGACAAAACACTTCTGCAGATGCTGCTTTGATCTGCTCTCTCCAATTCTGAGGCCAGAAGACAAAACTGAACATAGTTGTGTTTAGGTTTTTTGTTTGTTTGTTTAGCTTTAGTATTATTCTGGCAAGGTGAGATGGATGGGGTTTGGTTGTGGGCGGCTGGGGGGTGGATATTTGTCTAGTTGTTTTGGGGACTTTTTTACTTCAAAAAGTAAAATCTCACATTGACTATAATATTTTTCTAAGTGCTCTGGATGGATGGAGCCAGGTAGCTGGCCCCATAGTTTTGGATGTTTCTGAAACCTTGTATGTTGCTCCTTTCTGACCAAGAGAGGTTAATTGTTAATTATTCCTATTTTCCTATGTTGCAAGGAAGCTTTTGGCAAATGCTGCATATTGCAAAAATACCAGGAAACCAAACAGAGCATCCACCACAAAATTGCCTGGTCTGGTTTCAGTCTTTTTCATTTAAAAATCTACTTGTACAGCTTTATAACAGTAGGACTGGGCAGCAATTCTTCACATCTACTTAGCATGGAGACCAGAATCAGATGTAAAGACTACTTCTTACCCTATTATTTAAACTTCTGAGAACAGAAGAGTCTTTTTCATGATGATTTGAAAAAAATCTGTGCAAACAATTTTAAAAGGAAACACAGCTGATAATAGTTAGATGATAATAGATATGCCATCTATATGCATGGGATGTATTTCCTGGTCTTTCTCACAAACTCATCACTATTCTACTGAGCGAAAGTGCATTTGCATCAAAGATGTCTTAAGTCCCTAATAGCCCAGCACACCAAGAGCTGGTCTCACACTCCCTTCCAACCTCAAGTGCTGTGGGAAACAAAGTAACTTGATAAATTAACAGAAGATCTTTCAGAGGCCATCCTTTCTAAACACAGAAAGGTGTTAGACTTAGAAAGGCACTGAGGCATTGAGATGCCACTGATTTTAAAGGAAGAAAGGCACTTAAATAACTTCAAAAACTACAAGGCTACAGATTTTTTTTTTTAAATTTTATTTTCATAAAGCTCTTACTTCTGGTAGATGAGCTGAGATTCTGATTTCTAACAGCAGCTGGTAGAATTGAATTAGTAGCATTTAGTAAACATTTGGCTTCCAGCAGCAGACAGAACAGCCGATAAAGACATGCTTCCTGCTTGCTAAATGGGATGAGACACCGTGTGTCTAATCAATTACACAAATACCACAACACCTTGCTTCAGTATGTGTGGAAAAAAATTCGCTTCATTTCGCTGTAACTATTTTTACCAAGTAGTTTATCACCACATACAATTACCTCTGGTGCTGGCTAATCCTAGTGGAAATGCTGTGAATATCCGCTTAGGCAAGTCTCAGGCAGTAAAAGTGCAATTGTGCCACAGGGTTTGTGCATTCCCCATTTCAGCAGCACAGGAGCAGCAAATGCCCAGGTGTAAACAACTCAGTGGGATTGAATTTTCATGTCAATGGATTCAGTTCATGTGCAGTTTCACCTGCTCCCAAATGAAATGTGACAATGAGTACCGTTTTGCATTTCTATTTGTCACGTGGTTGAGACATCCCTGTTTGTGCTGGAGCTCCAGCTGCCTCTGAAGGGTGTGAGGCAATTCCTCTCATGAGGGAATTCAGGACCTTTCTTCTGAACACAGGCTTCCTTCACATGTCATGCCACTGTGGTACCTCCCATCAGCAAACAGGAGGCTCCTAAACTGCCTTTAAAAACTTTACAAGAATTATGGATCTGGAAAAAACAAGAAATTAAAAAAACCCAACAAAACAAAACAAAACAAAACAAAAAAGCAGTTGGTTCATTCCAGGGAGCTCGTTTTCCCAGACTACAAGACTTCCAGCTGGACCATGATGGCCTTCGTGCTTTCTGGAGCCTGGTACCTCGTGGCCTTTGGCAGATCTTCCTTCTGATCAAGTAAGCTGTCTTCTGCCTGACCTGCTGATTTGTAAGAGGACAAAGCGTCCATGTGGCATGGGGTGACCTTGGCCACTGGCCAAACCCACCCACCCAGCTGCTCTCTCCCCCTCCTCAACAGGATTGGGGGCAGAAACAAGATGAAAAGATTGAGGTGTGAGATAAAGACAGGAAGGTTACTCAGCAATAATTGTCATGGCCCAAATGGATTCTGGGAAAAATAACTGACTTTATTTTTGATTAAAAAAGAGCTGAATGGTGAGACACAAAGACAAAAAATGAAACACCTACTCCTTACCCCCTTCTTCCAAGGCTGTTTCACTTCTTCATTCCCACCCCCTCTACCTCCTCCATGCTCCAAGTGGTGTGAGGGTGATTGTGGTCAGTCTGTAGCAGGTCCTCTCTTCTCCTTCCCACTCAGGTTCCAGTGTGGGCCTTTCCCATGTGCTGAAGTCCCTCAGGAAAAACTTGCAGCATGGGCTCTCCACGGGCTGCAGGTCCTTCAGGGCATGTCTACCTGTTCTACCACATGGTCCCCCATGGGCTGCAGTGTGGATACCTGCTTTGCCATAGGCTTCTCCACAGGCTGCAGGAGAATCTGTTGCAGCATCACCTCCTCCCCCTCCTTCCTCTCTCACCTTAGCGTCTGCAGGGCTGTTTCTCACACCTTTGTCATCACTCCTCTGTTTTGCTCTTTCTTAGATATACTTTCACAGAGGCACCAACAGCTGCTTTTTGCCAGAATGCAGAGCAGCACACCAGAGGGTCTCATCCCTGCCCTTACCAGCTTTCAAAGTGGTCAGTGACCCGTCTTCAAGCAATCCCCCAGACCTTCACACTACTCTTATGGGAAAAATGCTTCAGAGCCATATTCCACTAAAAAAGGCACTCTCCCTGTTTCTAGCCTAGGAAGACTCTTGTGTAGCTTATACCCATTTGATTTGTGTCATACATTTAAAAGTAGCTCATTTTCCTTCATGAAAATTTGAATCTACTAATGTGATGCCTGTGTTGGCCGAGGTTACATTCCTTCTCAACACTGTTCTTGTTAAACTTCTGTTTTGCAGAACTTCTCTATTTCTCTGACCATCCCAGTAACTCTTCTGTACAGCAGATCTTTTAAAATCAGTTTTCTTGAGAGCTTATGTATTCATCAAAAGGAGTCCTAGCAAAGCCTCATCTTCATCCTCCTGTGCTAGCACATTCCTCGTACTAAAAATGGACCAATTAGCAAATAAAAGCTTCCCCCCACCCCCTTCTTTTATCCACAGTAGCAACTTTAAGTTGTTGAAGAGATGATTCGCAATATATCTTCCTTCTCTCCTCTTCAATCATATCCAACTAGAACTTCCATGGAAATAGCTGAAATTCTGTTACTGGTACCTAAGGGGGATTTACAGTAATCCCATTTCTTACTCCAGTCATCAAAGTAGTTGCTGTAGGAGATGTAATCTTTCCTGGCACTGGCAGTACTTTCTGATGTTGTCATCTCCAAACATTGTTGCATATAGTCCTGGATTTTATACCAGGGTTTTTCCTAAAACATTAATAATGGTCTCTGTTCTGGCTGAAAGCATTGAGACATACCATCTGCTCATCAGTTTGACCTTGCTTATCCATGTATCCTGTTGCTGGTCACCACATTCTCTAGTTTACATAAAAATTTCCAAGATTAAAAATACTACCTATTCCAGAGGGATGGAAGATGTATTTCCTTTGTCTACACAGTATTTTTTTATTAAAAAACAGTATGCATCAATCAGATGTGATAACTTGCAGAAAAGCAGTTACATTTTCTCCCATTTTCTTTTTACCTCCTTTTACTAATTCTTCCCATTTATTCTGAAACCTGTCATCATACTGGAATCAGACTATCAGGTCTACCATCTACCAGAGACTCTACATTCCTCCTATAGAAAATATAGTATCTACATTATATATCATTGAAATACAAAACACGCAAATCTCTTTCCTCCTTCTCTACATCCCAGTTTGACGGATTTAAACATACTACACTTCATTTATTTTAACTGGACCTTTGTTGCTTGCTCTTTTCCCTCCTTTCTGTTGGAGATTATTTTAGTACCTTTGACTTAAAAGCAAATGCCTCTGCTACTGTCATGTCATGGCAGGCCCAGGGGACTCCAGCTTCCCCTGCTCATACAAATCAGTTCTACCGAAGCTGAGAAACATATGGACCTTGTTTTGTATGTCCATCTATTTAAGGTAAATGAATTTAAAACTGAAAATGGAATCAAAGTTTCCTTCATAAATCAGTTTGTGAAACATCCTGGTATCACATCTAATCACTTTTGTTGGTGCAGTAATTCTTGGCAAGAAGATGACGGTGACAATGTAAGTTAATCCTCTGTACCAATACAACTTGGGAGCAGCATTTCTCTAAGAGATCTCTGTATTTCATCATTCCCTGCACTGCCTCAAAGGGATTCACTGTAGAACCCACACACTTCAAGTAATTTGGCCTCTGATTTTATTTACACGTCTCTTCAGCATTCATCTTACATCTATTTTTTTGAATAATGCATACATTTTAACAAGATACATTTCAGTCTCATACAAGAAACACACATTTTATCAACTTAAACTCAAGACAGCTACTAAATATCAAAGGCAGAGGCAACCCCCAGAACATCTATGAGATTTGGGGCTTTTATTACCCCAGTTTTAGGGATTTAAGTCTAAAAAGATCATAAGCTCCAACACTTAGTAGTTCTCTTGCATCAAGTAAAATACACAATCAACCACAAAGATTTCCAGAATTGTTCTCTGCTTTTCCTCTCCCTGCCAACTCAAGAATCCCAGTTCCTGAGTGATCCCAGGCCCACAGGTGGCTTGCACATTCATGATGCTGCACTCAATGTCTTTACAGTAGGATCACCCTAAAAAAGCTGCTTTCTGGCATTTGAGCTTACCTATCCCATTCACAGCTGAACGAAAGCTTAACATTTCTTTTCATCACTGAGGCTGTAGAGCTTGAGTGCAGGGAGGGATTTAGTCAGCTCATGAACTGCACAAGATCTTAACATAATGACTTGTAGATTGGTCATTCTCTCTGCAAATAACTGTCTCATTCTCCTCAGCCACCTTTACATGAAACCTGTCCATCCTGTTGGCAGCAGCTCATCTTTTTTCAACTCTTCTGCCTTTACAACACAAACCAGCCTTCCTGAGGACTCTCTCATAGTCCCAGGAAAACTACATGTAATCAGGGAATTGAGGCAACCCAGAGGCTGTTACTTGTCCCAGGTCAGGTGATGCACTGGAAGCTGAGCCAGGTGGGCAGACCCAAGGCTTGTGCCTAGGTCCATCAGTTATGGCAAGTTGATGTCTGATCTAACCCATCCAGCTCTCAGACACTTTTCAGTTGCTACTGAGACTCCAGACGAGCATCAAGGAGCCACAGTTTTTGCCACAGAGGTGTAGACACTGCTGATGTTTCCAAAGTCACATTTCCTGCCAGTTTTGGACAAAGTCACTGGGTTTTGTCACCATGTGCCATTAACCTTGAAGGTGAGGTTTGCAGTGTAGCAGCCCCATCTCTGCTGGCTCCCACGGAAAGGCCAGGTTGGTACTGTGGCTTCTGCCTTCTAAGTACTTCCTGGAAATTTGGCTTAACATCCAAAGAACTGCACCTTCCTGAGCCTTGCTTAGAAACACACACAATTTCATAGTTGAATTGGCATCTGAAGGAGAGGAAACTGTCTTAGCAACCACCTCAGGCATTCAGAGCACCCTCCCAGAGGAGACCAGAACAGCATGAAACCTCTGAGCCTTGCACACAAAGTGTAAACCCAGTTCCCTGGTCTATGTCTTTTAGAGTGTTAAGAGCCTGCAAGGGAAAAGACAGACAGCTACTGTTAGTTAATAGCTCTGTTTTACTGAGTCCATCACCAGCCTATCTGGGGCTGTTGCAACGTACTGATTAAACACTCAAATCAGAGAGCATTCCAAACAATCACCTAGGGGCAAGGGGAGCTATAAAGAAATTGCAAAAATGTTCCCATTCTGGAGAGAGGTATTATCCCCATTTTATAGACAGGACAGCTGAGGCAGGAAGTCCCTCTCAGTCACATTAAGCTTTGCTCCTGGCACTCATCATCTGAAGCTATTGGGGCTGCTCTGCATTCAGTGAGTCAGTAATCCCAGCAGGAGTTAAATCCATCACACGGACCAGTATTTCTACAGCCAGGGAAGGGAACAGTGTTTAGTAACTGCCAAAGGTTTCTGTAAAGAATTTGTTGCTAAATCTGTGGTGCGATCAATGTCCCTGAATAACTGCAGCTCTTCTTCCACCATGGTGTCTCCTCCTTGGCCTGACACAGGATGGGCCAGTGTATGTAATCTGTACAAACCCACAGAATTCAGGCAGAGATCATCAAAAGTGTTTTAATGATTAAACCATGTCAAACATTAACAATGAAGTATATTCAGATGAGCCAAGGGTTTATTTCTAGCACATTTAGACAGTCTATTTTGAACATTATAGCTGCTGTACTGAGCTATGTAAAGACTCTGCAAACCAGTACCTAGAAATGAAGACACACGCACAAGCTTTGATAATGTAAACATAACAGACACTGTCTCCTTCAAAACAAGGAATGAAAACCCACAAGGCTAGTAAGAGAACTTATTAATTCCTTAAGAGATGTGCAAAAATTTAAAAAAAAAGATTTAAAAACAATTAAACGTGTTAAAACTGGCATTTATATAAATATCAAAACCCCAAATAGTTAAACTTGAGCAATGACCAGCAGAATGTCTTGCACAATTCAATTTTTCAGAGCTTAATGGACTCCACTGTGGCAGATACCAGAATACCAGCAACAGATACTGGCTTTGCAACTGACTCCTCATTTGTGCAAGACAGCACTTTACAAGAAAGAGTAACTTTAACCAGCACTCAAACCAAATCCTTAGATAACAAGCCAAAACATTACTAGTGATATACACAACTCACATTACAGAAACAGACATTTCCAGCACATTTCAGTAACATTTAAAAAACATTAGCTATGACTTAAACTGTTTAAACTTGCTTGTTTGGGAAAAAAAAAATTCTTTGTGTTAGGCACATTTTGAAAATGAACGTATGCTACATGAAGAACAGTTCAGATACCAACTTAAATACAGACAATTCCATCAGAAAAGCATCTTTCTGGCTCCAATTTAAATACATTTTTGGATATGTCACAGACAGTAGCTCCTAAAATATGGATATGGCTATGGTAATAACACTTGAAACGGTCAGTTTCATATTAAAAACCACTCTTCATTTAGCATTAAAGAATTCTCAGAAATAAGAAAGAAAAAAAAAGAAAAAAAGTAAAAAGAATAGATGGGTCCACCCTGTATATGCTCTAAACTTTAGAGACAATATTTAAATCTTACTCGACTGTGTAAGCGCCAATTATTTTTATGTTAGTAACGTACTTCAAATAAAAAAATAAGATCTATTAAAAAGGTAAAATAACTTTTCCATCTGTTTTGTGACTGTTGAGTCAATTAAAGCCAAATATACAAAACTAAATGTGCCATTTCTAATTTCACTGTATCGAGTAAGAGATACGTAGCATTGTGTATCACATACAGAACAGTAAAATGATCAATGGATTCTTCTAAATGACTTTTTAATAAAAAGTCAATCAACTGAAAAGTTGAAACATACCCTAATTTTTAAACCAGTAATAAGCTTTGGGCCCTGCTTTTTAATTTAAGGCATGTGTGTTTATCTACTGAAACCAGCATCATACAAATTACCTCTACAATCACATGCATGATCTATAGTTAAAAAAATGGAGGTTTAGATTACAGTGTTTTCAAATTGTGAATCATAATTCAGCACCTATCATATTGACTAGTAAGGCAACAGCAGTGTCGGATAATATGATAATACTCCCTTCCATAGTCTATAGCAGGGTCAGTGACAGCCCAGAATTATTTTTAAACTTTAACCTACTTTTATGTTCTGTATACGGTTTCTAGGGTGTTTGCACTGGTTAAGTCCTACATAAATCACACTATTCTAGGCAGGAATAGTTACAGTAGCCATTAGAGTATTAGTGCACAACTCTCATTGTGCTTACAATCAGATGATTTTGTTGTTGGGGTTATCAAAATGGTTTTTCAGTTTGGTCTTCAATCCTTCCTTTGTTTCCTTTGTTTCACATTGTTCTCAAGGGAAGAAAAGCTGTTTGTGTACCCGTTTGCGATGGCCGTGGAGCCGTTCTGATACTCTTTCCTCCTCGAGGACGCCTTCTTGTTGTAAGTCTAGAATACACGGAAAGACACATGGTTTTGCTTAATTAGATATAAATAACCACTTCCTCACAGTAACTCTAGAAAGACAAAAGTAAACTTGCATGCATCATTTTTAAAGACCTTGTGCCAGTGGTAAGAGTCTAACAAGCTCTACCACTTTTTGTGTATGAGACTACACTATGCCTTTCATTCATCATGAGAGAATGTGAGAGTAGTTCACTTGAAAAGAAAAAGGCTTGGCAGTATGATGGTAGTGTTTTACTAACAGTACATTAGAAACAAGAGAAGCAATTTTATGAGCCGACTTTGGGATAAGAATATACTCAAAACAACATGTGAGGAAGGAGGTTTGAGGCACTGAAGGTGACAGTACCTTGAACAAAGCCAGAACAAGAGCTAGGTAAACAATAAAAGGGAGGGAAATTCAGAGATAGAAATGTGATGGGAATTTCCACTGGCTAACACAAGAATCAAAACCAAACAGGATCAGGGAGACTGTCTAAAAAAATTACAGACAGTAAAATATACATTAATTTTTTTCAAAGGGGCTCAGCTACCTGACAAAAGCACACTTCCCCAAATTTCTGTGTGAAAGGAATTTAAACAATTAAAAGTTAAAATATAAGCAAAATTGACAAAGAAAATCAAGTAATATCTGGAATATACTATAATGTCCAATTAGCATGTACATATGCAGCAAGTGATAGGGATCATGGGACTGATTTTAAGAAGTACCAGAAGAACAGAAAGGGAATTCTGCTGTGTTTCCCCCATGAATCATTCTCACCAGAACCAAAATGCCCAAATCTCTCAAATGACTTTTGAAAAATATAACAGGGTTTGTTTGTTTGGGGGCAGCAGGCTGTTGGTTTGATTTTCTGCAGGCAGTAGTACATGATTTTCTGCAGACAGTAGTTGTGCATCTTTGTTCAGAGCCCAGTTACGAACTGCTCAGAATAATACATACCAAGTCTAGATCTGTTCAAACATGAAATCAGATTTGTAGGAACACAACTAAACCCACTAATTTTCCATTTGAAAATACAGGCAAATGCCTGTAGAAGTGAACAAAATCCAGACTTCTGCATGTTGTGAGTTTAGGAAGTTTCCCTGGATAAAAAAACAAGCATTCCCCCTTTTAAAAGCAGAAATTAACAATTCTGTCGGTGCTTCACAGGGTTCACATGCTGCTGGTTTATTTCAGACTGGAAAGCTTTGTCTTACATAAAGCTCTTCCTCTGCCTTACCTGCAGTCAAAATTGGGGTAAGCCATTTTCTTGTATCACTCTGGTTTACTGAAATTACTAAGCATTCTTAATTTTGTGTACAAAACATCAGAAGATTTTAAAGTAGAGGCTAGATCAACAAGTGTAGTACTTCAAGAACATATGCATGTTAGTGAAGGATAGCAAAAGGACATTTCAAGCATATCTTTCTGTAACAGCTTTCCAGTGAGATACAGCTAGCAGAATGCTAGAAAGAGTTGATGAATGTTACTTTTACCTGAATATAGAAATTTGTGAAGAGGATAATCAAAGAAATCATGTAAGAAATCTGGAAATACAGCCACCCCTGAGGAAATGCACATGGCCAAACAACACCACAGCTGGTCTGGAAGATTGTCAAGACAAACTGAATCTGGGGAGAGAAAACAAAAATAAGAGAAATGGAGCACATTAATGGAAGGAGGGGAAAAAACCATGAGTGACCAAAATTTCAACAGTTATTTCCAAAACAAGTTAAGAATATTATGTGTTTGGCAAGTGTTTTCTCCATAAAACCTGGGTCAGCAGACATTCAGATTGTGGTATCCTGTTAAGCGTGTTTATTTGTATTTTTTCCATTTTAGAACATCAGAGTAACTTAATGTAGAATTGATATATTAATGTTCCAAGGAAGAAACTCCACCTTCTTCCTAGTGAGAGTTCATTGCGATTTGACTTTACCATTCTTCAGCTGCAGAAGACCTGGGGTCACTTGGTCTACACACAGACCCCTGAAATCCCTTCCCACAGACAGGAACTGTCTGACCTATGGTTCCAGTGGAAGAATTTTTGGGGTAAAGGTTCCAGGGAAAGCTGGGGAGCCAAGAAGGACAATAAGGGTCCAATTATTTTTAATTATGTCTTTTGGAAAAAACCAGAATTTGTGCTTATGTGATGCAGAGGGCCTTAGGCGAAATTCATCCTCACAAAAAGGCTACCAGATTAGGGAATGTTTATTTAAAAAGGCAAAGACTGTTTGTTCTGCTCGGCTGTTTTGCTGCCCTAACAGCTATGCATGCAGAGCAGACAAGGAAGTGAAAGCAGCTATGACAATAGCCAGGGAAGCAACCGAAGCACCGAAACACTTCACACTGCAGCACTTGAACAACCAGGATGAATAATAGAGCCTAAATCTGGACAGAAAAACAGAAACAAGCCTCAAACCAAAGCAACCCCCTCCCATGAAAATAATGAGCCCTCAGCTACAATACTTAGCAATCCTTCAGGAAGGATAGTGCAAAAAAAAAAAAAAAAAAAACTATGCTTAGAATCAACACTCTGAATTGCTGGCAGTAATCATCATTAATCATCACCAGCAAATGTTATTAAAATTATTCACAGCTCTGAAAAGGTGGGAGCAGGGGGGAAAAATATAACAAAATAATTCATCTCTAGGTTTCAGTTAACCCCCCCCCGCACAAAATGGGGAAGAGCATGCACATTTCCCTGTGGTGTTGAACACACTGAAGCCTGGTTCTTGTGCAGTGTCACTACAGCATGACCTATATTACTTAATTTCACTGTTCTTATCACCTCCTGCATATAGTGGTCAGACTTCATCACCACACACACAAAACACAATGCAAATGGATACAAGGAGTCCAACACAGAATGACATGAGAAAAAATCTGCCCATTTAAAGTGCAAAAAGAGAGCAGAAATATTGAACAGTTTTTAATAAACCAATTGCAACTGCATGCAGAAGTAGGACAGAAAAGGCATTGTCACACAGGACTAAAATGGCCCTTGTTAGCTGTGGACAGCATTGCACTTGGTTTCTGGTCTGTCTCAGCCTGACCAGACGAGCACAGGGAAGAGCAAGCTAGCTCAAGAGGGCTTGGAAGAAAAGCCTTGTCCCTGGCTACTGAGTTCCAGAAATCCCAGCACTGCAACTCCCAAATGCACCTAGCCACACAACATGGGGGGGGGGAGTAAGTTCCATGGACCTTAGCACTGATTCATGTACACCCCCAGCCCCCAACTCCCCACTGTCCTGAAAACAGAGCAAACAGATGTGCAGAAGCTGGATATCTAAGGTAACGTAGGCACTCCAAGATGTAGAAGGTACTAGCTCTCATTCTCTCTTCTATTCCCTGCCAAAATTTCCTGACTCGGTAAAGACAAGAGGACCTCATCATGATACAAGAGCCTGCTGAAGCACTGAAGAGCAAATCACTCACCAGCTGCCCCTGAGTGATGTACTTCTTCCACCACAGATAAGGACGCATTGCTGGAACAGCAGACAATCCGTAGTAGGAGTACATGAGGACATGGATAAAGCTGTTCAGTGTGGCACCAAAGTAAGCTAAAAAAAGGGCAAGGGAAAAAGAAAGTACATTGCATTACCAGGAAGGAACATGCTGTTTCATGCAACCTACAAAAATAACAAGTTCAAAATGTTACTATTTAAAATATGATTTCTCTTAGAAGAAAAGCAAGAGGGTTCTTTTTTTACCCTGTTTTTTATTCTGCCTACCCAAGGGAGTAGCTGAGCTGCTTTGCAGCTTTGTGCTTTACACCAGCATTCTGGTTTTGTTTCCTCAAGTTACTCTTTTTCACATCTACATTATGGTTTCTCAAGGGAACTGAGGAAACTGATAAAAAGGAGGAATGCTCACATACCAAACAATCAATAACTTCACCCATCTACTTTTCGGTTGATTTCACTTCCTTTCAGGCAGGAGCCAGTTTTGTCATTTATAACCAAAAGCTTCAGATACCTTCAGAAAATGGCAAGTTAGCTATTTTATTTGTTTTCGTTTACAGCACCTTTAGTCATTAAAGAAACTTCTTGCTTAACACCGAACTGTATAGAACTGGGATGAGACAACAGAACATAAAGCTTGGAAGAAGAAAAACACATGACTAGAAATAGCACAAAAGTGTTTTCAAGACCACATGAGCACAAGATAGATTCTAAGTATATGCAGTTTTGACTGCTGTATGAACAAGGACTGACTTCCTTGGAGGAGAACGTGTTTCCAGATGCAGACTTTTTGTAAGCTCAGTATTACTCACCGTTGCGCTGACAACACAAAACAAATAAATTTCTATGCTGTTTGGCTCAGAGAGCAGACTGCTGAGGAATGCAGCCTCTTGGTTTGCACTGCCAGTACCTCACATCCACTGGTTTTGAAAAGGTTTCTCTTGAATGGAGTGTTCAACAAAGCCAGTATCTTATCTATAAGCTGCACATCCTAACCACAACTAAGCCATGCTAATGCAGTTAGGAAACTAGATGCCAGCTAAATGCAATGGAAGTAAAGAATTAAAGCCAGATTGCCAAAAGTTAGCAGTATTTAGACAAGAGAGACATGGAAATCTTCCACTTAAGATTCATTTGCTCATGTTCATTAGTGCTCAGGGGACAAGATTTTAACTGAAATAATTTGTTATGGCCAGTGATGATAATAATAAGATTAAATTAATAAAGTTGTATCTCAAGTGAACTTTACAGATACAAAGACAAGAGTCACTGTTTTAGCTGTTTTACAGCTGAAACTGTTCCCAAAAAGCATGAACAACAGTGAAGGCAAGGGGGCAAGCCAGGGGGTTGAGACTTCATAACCTGAAGCTATGGTGGGACAACTGACCCCAATAAGTAGATTTATAAAAGTGTAAAAACTCATGACCAGGATCCATCTTGGATTCCACCTGGGTGTAGCCCCAGCTGGGCTCTTGCACTGCCCAGGATGTATCCTTTAGGGGCCTTTCAGTAAATACCTATTTTATTCCTTATGCTCTGTCTAGTCTCTGTTCCAGGTCAGCCTTTCTAGGCATCAAAACAAGCTTCTGGTTGCACTTGGAAAAGAGTATTGTTTCATCAGAGGGTCTGTAACTACAGCAAAAATAGAGAAAGCATAGTTGATGGGTATCTGACCTGGGCTAATGCACCTGATAAATGTCACACTGACACACAAATTCTTCAAGAATTCAACTACATAGACATTCCTTTCCTAGAGACTGTGCTGGCAGCTTAATTCCTGCAACCATCCACAATAGTTAAAATTCAGCAAAGCAGCTTAATATGGTACAGAACAAATCCTTCAGCTGAAGGTACCAGAGGAATTTAATTTGATCAAAACAAAGACCCTGTTCCCCCACCATAACCCAGTACTTACAGTGACCACAAGGCACCCAGTTCATAACAAACCACCAGATGTTCAGCATTGTTGCATGGTGGTAGACATGCAGAACAGTGATCTGATGATTATTTTTCCTCAAAATGAAAAAGAAGGTATCCATGAACTCAATGAGTTTGGAGAAATAGTACCACCAGAGGACACGTATGATCTGGAAAGGAGGGAACAAGTTTTAGAAGCAATGCACATTGCGGGGGCTTTCAACTCTTATGTTATCTAAGTAATTAAAATCCAGATTCTGTCCTGCACTACTTGGATTGAAGACACTGCTGGGATGTTCTGTAATACTTGTGCCTCAGATCTCTCCATAGGAGACTGAGGTACAAATTTATAGCTACAGCTGAAAACAGGATGACAAAGACTGCTTCATGAGGCTACTGCCATGCACCTGGGTTGTTCCAGGGAGAAATAAGAAAACACTTGACCAGAGCTGGTACCACAGTGCTCTCTGTAAAGGAGTGGTGAGAAGTGTGACCAGAAGAAATCATCACCACATCTCAGAAAGAAAAGGGTAGTCTCAACACAGAGTGGTTAGATACAGTCTGAAGACCAGTTCGTCATTTTTTGATCTGGGGACACTTGAAAATTTGCACATAATTACAAAAATACCAGTCATGAATCTATCATAGATTAACTATTATCTATTATGTCTGACAGTACATTGTCCATTGTACTGAAAAAGGAGGAAAAAACTTACAGTTTAAGCAAAATGTGCATAATCAATACTGTTCTGCTCTCCACTTACAGTCAAGTGGAGAATTTGAAACATTACCAGCTCTAAGTCTTGATTACGGTACCTTCATATCAGCCTCTCCTCCACTATGTGTATCCTGACAGAAGAAATTGTATCCTCCTTCCAATACTCCTGTCACCAGCTGAGCAAAGAAAAAAAATAAAGTGTTATCCAGGGAGAAGGCTGAACTCCATGGCACCTGCAAACCTTCACAGTGGCTCTGCCCAGACATCTGGTGTCAAGAGAATCCTGGGCACCTGAGGGTGGCATTAGTTAAAGTCAAGTTCCAAGCAGTGACTGAATCATAGTGAAGGTCGAATTAATAAATTCTCCCAATTGGAGTATACCAGAATAAAAACAGGACGTAGCATTTTATTCCCTTATCCCACACAAAGTGAGCATTTTCAGTCATATTCCCCAGAGATTCTCAAGAAATCTCCTTCTTTGCTGATGATCTCACTGTTAGAGCAAGTAAATAACCAAAGTTCAGTAAATACATTTTTATTCTGATTACTTTTGGGAAGAGTTACATCTTTAGAAAATTTTATACTCAAGAGATGTGACTACAGTTTTTTCAACCATGAGATGAAGCATATTTTCAGTTTTGCTCTCCTTAGCAGCTAACAACTTATGCTTCACTGCATTGCCATTCTTCAAGATCCAATCTCTATATAAACAAGATCCACACTGAATGTTCTCACCCTTTCACAGATGGTAGGAGATGTTAGGACAGGCTGAGCGTAGAATGGGAGAAGGGTGCATGTGCAAGGACATGAACAAGATCCCCTTTAATATCTCAACAGAAGGGATCATTGGACATTGTATATAAAGATCTTCTACCTCTTGTGTATAGCATGAGGAGAGGAGTAACAACTTTAGGCAACTCCCAAGTAAAAAAAATTGTTAGGTATCTCAAAAAACATCTGAAAGGCAGAAGCAAGTTGTATGTTTTTGGCCTTATCTGCAGAATAAAAAATAGCTTTGCAAAGACACATTAGTAACTCCTTGTACAAAAAGTAATTTTAAAAGATCACTTGATTAAAGGACTGCAATAACTGGAATGACTAAATGCTGCTCAGAACTGTGAACAGGAAGCTTATTTTAAAAGGTTCAATAAAGATTATCACTTAAATTATCTACCCTTCCCCAATGTTATTTCTTTCATGCCTCATTTTCCCCCTAAATTAGCTTTTAAAATACTCAGTCAGTCTAGGTCATTATTTTTGACCTCCTGAGATAAGAATTATTGCAGCAATTTAGGGGAAAAAATGTACACCTAGTTATATCATAATATACAGCCATGGAAGTATCTCTTGTATTAGAGATAAATCCATAGCACCCTGCCATGGCAAGGGCAGGGCAGCCGTGCACATCAGCAGCAGACTCAGGCACTTTCCCTACTCAAGCAACAAAGGGAAGGCAGCCATGGAAGGACTCTCCTGGCTGCAGGGTTATGCAGAGGACACCAGCTTAAAAGTGGTACCCTGCTAAAGGACCAGCTGTGCCCTAGAGCAAGCTTTGCACCAAGCCACTTTGAGGCCACTGAGGGAAAGACTGTGTGGCCCTGCAAGTGCCTGTCAGTCCCTCAGACAGAAGACCACATTGTGCTGTGATCATGTTAAGAGCTTACAGATGTTTTCATACAGTTCTCATAGTTCAAGGAAGTGTTAGGAATAGAAGCATAATCACATTGCTTATATTGTAATTAATCCAAAAAACGTCCATCATTAATGCTGCACTCCATAAACTTGTTCCAGTAAAGGCTGGCATAGTGAATCCACAGAGTGTCTCCTGCAAGCAGTTCACCACCTAAAGTGCAATGCAACCAAAGGTGTCTCCATGGATCCCACCTCTCTAAAGGACAATGGCATCAGTCTGGCTACGAGCAGTGGCTTCAGCTCAACCTGAGTACTCCCTTGTTTACAAAAGAACATATTACTGTATGCTAGGAACTGTTATACTCTCACAGCCACAAATGACATAAGCAAAACAACATTTGTAGGAAATGTCAGCATCTTGATATAAATAGCTACTATAGCTACAAAAATAATTTCATTTCCCACTTTCCAGAAGGAACTAATTGGTAAAAAGCTGCTACAGCTGCCCACAAACTGCTGTTGCTGCCCACAAACCTTATTCAGTGTAACATACAACATGTAAATAATCTTTTTCCCCGTTTAGCCAGCTGCTCCTTTGCCTGGCACCACTATTTCTTGCACCCACAATGCTTTCATCACATGCTGGAAGGCTTCAGAAAACAAAACCAAGAGATCACTCTGAAACACGACCACAAATGGCTCCATTATGCACGGGTGTACAGCCCCAGGGAGCTGCTTCCCTGCCACCAGAAAAGCAATAAGGGTGGGTCAGAAATTTCCAGCAGTGCATTTAAGTCTGCTCCTGAACAGTCAGCGTTTCCAAGACCGCCTTACACCACTGTACAGTAAGTCTGAAACTTGCCCAGAAACAGAGCAGTGCCTCCTCTGTCAACACAGCCTTGAGACAACCTTTCCTTCTTTGCCCACTATCTCTAGAACCCTTCATCTTCAGGCTGGAAGGAGTCCAGGCCTGCTGATGAACAACCACAGGTAAATCTTCTCTCAAGAAATTAACATGTCCAGAAAAGACCAATTATAACCATTTGCACTTCAGTAAACCACTTGACATGGTTTCTAAACAGCACAAAAGGACAGTTCCTTCATAAGCCAATTAAAATGATACTCAAACTCAATAAGTCCCTCAGCTCAGGGGAAAAATCTGCAGCTCAAGATTGCATTTGTGCTGAAACAACCCACAATTTCTTCCCATGCAATGAAGTTCTCTTTTTTACTATTGCTTTTGTTTTGTAATTATGTTGCTGAATTCTTTAAAATGCTGTGGCACATGCTTTTTTATCAACTCTGCTACCAAAATAAGCCAGGACACTAACACCAGTCTGACTGGGTGGAGCAGAGGTGTTACTGGGGAGGATTTGGGCTTTTTTTCTCATGATAAAACTGAAGTCTAAGACTCACTGGAAAGGGGAAGATAAGGGACCTAGCACTGCATCACACTGTCAAGGCGTGATGGGTTTAAAAGGTTCAAAACAGAGCTAGATTAGAACAAAGAGAAACAGAAGTTCCCGCCTGATCAAAGCAATCAAATGCTTGCACAGATATGGAACTTTATCTTTACATGAATGCAGTCACCCCAGGGCACAGATAAGGGCTTCAGGAGGGTGGAGAAAGAAAGGGGAGAGGAAAGGGCAGCCTAGCTGCCACCCATGGCTCACATGACACAGCAGAGTCCCCTGCTTCCTAAGACTTTTCCTACAGCATATGCAACACCTCACTCATCAGGAAAATCTAAGACTTCTCTCAGGCAGATTCAGTAGGGAATTAATTTTTCAGATGAAGAAAAAAGGACAGTTGAGATTTCTTAAGAAAGTGAGCCTTCATCATTGACCAGTTTTCTCAATGTACGCCCAGGTGGTCCAGATCACTTGGCCAGTTTTGCTAACTAACTCCCCCAAAATAACACAGGTCTGTGTGGCATGTGACCGGGTACCTGGCACTCTCCCCTCTTTGCTCACTTACCCAGCTGAGACTCAAGCAGAGAGGCACGGGCCCTACCCACAGCATTCCAAGATGCCTTGTGATCCCTGCACAGAGCAGCACAGGGGGGGAAGCAGTGCTGCCTCTGCTGTCCCAGTTGCTCCTGCAGCTCCTCCAGACAGGCCGTGCCAGCCAACAGGGGATCAGCCCCTAACCTGCAACCTCCCTGCCAGCCCCCACTAGGCACCTTCTCCACCTCGCAGGAAGCCACCCCTTGATGCCCCTGCCTGAGACATAAGAGTGTTATTTCTCTTTAAAGTCCAAGCACTGTAGACTTTTACAGAATAAAACATTGTTTGTCCCTAAAGAACACCCTGTCCTCCTGAAGTATGTGACAAATTAGCCTGGGGAAACCTCTCCAGCTCCCCTAGATCTGCCTTGCCTGTTATATTGTCTGGGACAAGAGCAGTCCACTTCTCTGTGAGTACCAAAATCCAGCCAAGCCACTAAATATCCCAATAAAAAAGGTATAGCAAGCACAGAGAGAAACTATTAGGAATTCCACATAAGCAATCTAAGATTTCTAGTGATTTTAGACCAAAGTACACAATACCTAGAGTTACACAAATCCTATGATACCAAATTTCCCCATGGTATTGCTTACAATCATTCAGACATAAAGGCCAGAAAATCAAGTAGGTCATCCTTTTCATCCCAGTTGGGAGGATGTCTCACTTAAACATCTTGTTTTGGTCACATAATATGCAAACTGAGCTGTGATGCTATGACTCATGTCCTGAATCACCATAGCTGTAACTCAGGAAAAACTTCAAAGTAGGGTTTCAGGTGTATTGTATGCAAGCTATTAAAGCAACTTCTTTTCAGACATGCTACTAAACAAGTTCATAAATGGTGACATTTTATGATTTTCCTCAGTACAACTGAAAAATTTTAATCCAACTGAAACTCAAAATGTCAACAAGCAGGAAAACAGGGAGTTACACAAGTTTTCTTAATGCTGTTCCTCATCATTCTGTCTTAAAAGCAAGTAAGTGTACTATAAATTGCTACTATATATGGCTAATCCTTCAAGGGTATCACATGCTGTGCACCAACAGGGGTAATTGTGCAGGTACTTCAGATAGAGAACATACCTGGAGGTGCAAGAACCCATTTTTTCCCTATGACCTTTGGTTCTCTCCCTGCAAGTATTAACCAATATGGTGTTGTGTCAGCATGGCTCTCTGCTTTGCAGCATTTTTATGGGATCAGTCCCTTGTTGCAGAGCACCACTTGCCCTCATATCCAGCTTGTAAGTGCTGCCAACCACATTACCTTGCCATTATCATGTGTTTAATGATCTTCATAATGCTCCAGTTTCACATATGCCCATTTACAAGGAGAAGGTATATTTACAACACTAATGAACAGTTCCATATGGATAACATTAGATTAAGAGCAACACTCATTTTCATGTAAAGCATTTCATTATATGGAAAGAGGGGGTCTCAATATTCACTGTATTTTAGTTGTGTCATTGCTCCACCATATAAAAGCTATTTATCTGGTTACAAGTATGAGGACTTCTTCAGCGTATAATGAACAGTTCTCCCTTGGTAAATAGTTTATTGTTAGCAAGAAAAACGGCATTTATAGGACCAACAGTTCAGGTACTTTCTCTTGTTTAAATTTACCAGCAGGTTTTGTAACACAGCAGAACATTACAGTAATTTAGAAACTATGAGTATTATTCCAAGCATTCAAAGAAGAAAGATTTGCTATCCTGAGAGTTTTGTCCACACTTGGCACAACTGAAGAAGTCTGCACTTGTAAACTCTGAATAGCATAACTGGAGGTTAAAACAATAATTCACTATATAACTGTAAATAATATCGGCATAAAATAATGCAGATGGACACTGAAGTCAACATTAATACTACATTTAGACAAATTAAACTGATCAACACATATTTTTTCTGGATTATAGCATCCTGACAAAGAGTTTCGAAATGTAAGCACATCAACAACACAAGTAGTTCCAAGTACCTACTGAATCCAAAACTGCTCCCAACTGAACAATTAAGTATCAAATTTCTTAATGACCCAACCCAGTAATTTTTGAGTAGACAATTCACTACACAAGAGAAATAACATTGAATTCTAATCGCTTCATCTCTAAACACTCACCTTGTAAAACAGTACAGAATTAACTACAAACTTAAAGGAGAATTGCAGCTTATGTATACTTCTAAGATCATGGGGGAAAAAAAAAAAAAAAAAAAAAAAAGGATTAGTAGTTTTAGCCCTAGGCTGTATTTGAAAAGACTGTAGAGACAGAATTGAAAAGAGGATGTTGAAAATGAAATATCTCTTGACAGAAAGAAGAAATACTTTAGTTAAAAGTGTGCCAGAATATTCTATACATTAAAACAGAAGAGTAATTTTTTAACCACATCATTATTTACACTACCACAGTTCTTCATTTTCACTTGAATAAAAACATACAGTTCTGAGTAAAAGCAGCTCTTAAAGAGCTCTCTGGGAAGTGGAAACCTTTACTGCCTAAATCTTTGGGTTTCTATGAAAGCAAATAAGTCCACAGAACGTTCAATTCAGTCTGACATATATTTGTATGTTTAGACTTTAAGCTCAAAGAAAACAGATGAATCACAAAAGCATTGTTTCAGCAACGTTTTTGTTCACCATGAAACAAAGAGGATGCAAAAGAACCTATTGCAAGCTTACATAAATAGATGCAAGGAGTGTGTGCATGATTACAGACAAGTAAATAAAACATTTTGCCCTCAAAAAAATAATATTTAATTTTTTAAATAAAACAAAGATAAAGCCACAGTTTTGCTGCAAAGTATTTTGTACAGTCCACCAGCACAACCACACTGAGCAAGGAGAAGTTACTGAAGGAGTAGCCAAGTTCATGCTGAAAGATCAGGACTTCACTTGCAGGGACTGAGCAAAGTGCATTTGAAACATTGCTAACCAAGTTCAGCAAGGATGTTTAAGGCAAGGTTTGTTTCACACCATCCTTAGAGGTAACATTACAATTGAGTTTTCTCCCCAGAGAAGTGACATTGAAAATGGTTGCACCACTTCTGCAGATGCTCCTGAATTCAGGAGCACTGTCCGCAGAGATTATTCTCAACATGAGCCAATGTAATTAAAACAGACACTGCAAAATTAGCCTGACCAGCCCTTTTTCTCTTACCTCATAAAACATATACAGAGAAAGCAGTGTAAGTCCAAGGTTGTAGACCACTAGAATACCCCTGCATGAGAACGGCTGCTTATTCCGCATGTACTTTGGTCCTAGCCATACGATTAGTAAGTACAAGACTGAGAAGATAAAGGTAGGTGTATAGTTCTCCAGAAGAAGCCATCCTTTTACCCTGGGGTCTGAAACAAACAAACAAAATTGTACAAAACACTTAGATTTTGTAAGGAGAAGAATTCAACACATCTAAAAATAGCTGTAACCCAAAATCCTTCCAGTGCTGGAATACCAAAGAAAGATAAACGAATTGGAGCAAGCCCTTTTATCAAGGACCACATTGATAACTACAAACAGCAATATTTTATTTACATATTTAAGAAAGCAGAAAGAATTCTTTTCCTAAGGCAAAAATATTCTTAAATTATTACCACTATTATTTTTAAATAAAACATTCAGAACTGTCACCCACTTAAATACCACAGATAAAATTCCAAAGAAAAGCTTCAACAAATCTCTCCCCTTTATTTTCTCAAACCAACCCTTCCCAATGGTACACATCATATTTCCTAGAGTCAACAAACCTAGGAGTGAAGCAGATACCTCTGTAGTTATAGGTGGATGATCCTGGTAATTATTTTCCTGTCAATACTAACAGTCAGACTTATCTATGTGCTATTAGAAAGAATAGAATTTTGGAGTCCTTGCATGAGCAATGGAACACAGAGCAGTCAGTCCCACCTGAGTAACCAGCCCAGTTGGCAATGCATCGATTTCTCAGGAAAAGCACATAAACCACCCTGAATCAGAGAATTTTATGGGACTACCTAGAACATTAGTGTGATCCTTTTGAGCTACAATTGTGTTGTCTAAACCTGGTAACAGCACAGTATCTTACACCTCTCACTAAAGTCAGCCCAGAGTACTGAAACCAAGTTAACCAAACTATAAACGAACAATTCAAGTACTGTTGTCATTCAATCTTGACTTAATTTTAGAGTCATACATGGATCCTTTATGTAAGAAATGAGGCCTTAAAACTGTAGGTTGGAAAGTGGGTAGGCAAGCCAGGGAATTGTTTGGATTTGCCACCTTTATGGTTCATGGTTTTTCTCATACAGCAAATAGAGACCATATGCCAGCACATACAATATGGTATATCAGAACATCCAGGCTAATTTAAACAGGCTTAGTATGAAGTGAGAGGAAACAAGGCCACCAAGATACTAATGAAAACAAACAGAAAACTTAAAAAAAACCAGAGGCTTGCTCCACCTCCTGTGGACTTTCTCCTGTGAAGAAGGGGCACTGTCACTGGATCTTGAGTGGGACAGAGAAAAGGCATTTCTGCAGCAGTCAGAAGAAAGGCAGTGAGCAGCACTACTCTGTACACTCTGTGCAGGATGCAGTCATTTAATCTCCCTGGTCAGAACCAGATGGAACTGGACCATCCTACCCAATCCTGCAGCATGAGGCCACTGCTTGTCCTGGTTCCACAGCCTCTCGCTTCCTCACACTGACCAGGACTGCAGTTCTCCATCTGCAGAGTTTTACCCTGAGCAAAACCTATCAAAACTATTGCTTCTTCAAAGAAGAATGCTTTCAAAGAAGCAGTGTTTTCAAAAAACTACAGGTATTTTTAGTGTAAAATTCCAGAGAAGCTCTAGTTATGAAGGCAAGAGCATTTTTTTATTTAATTAAATGCAAATTAAAGTGGATTTTTTAAAATAAAAGCTATTACTAAATTAAAGTAAAAAGCAGGAAATATCTGAGTGACGTAAGTCACCCACTAAGACAAACAACATGAGCTTAACTGATAGTAAGAAGAATGATTTCTTCAGGTCAAAAGATCAGGATTATTGAACTTATTTATTAAACTGTCATATTTTGATGCTTTGCAGATTCTAAAGAAAGTAGTCAACTGTCAATGTCAAGTTGGAGGAAAAATGTTTATGTTGTAGTAAGGTCAATTTTATTCATGTGTTAACTTTTGAGAAATCTTACCTCTGGGTCCAAGCCACACATCAAAGTAACTATTGATTGTTTTATCCATAAGTTCCATTCTACAACCTACTGAAATGGAAAGAAAAGGAGAAAGTTAGTACTTCTGCTCAGGAAAATAGTTTAAGCATCTGAACACATTCTGTTAGGGTTAACAAAGAAAATACTAGTACACAAAAATTCCAGCAAACATAATGGACTTTCTCAGCATATATACATAAAGCTTATTCTAGTCTCAGAGAGTCATTGCTGTATGAGCTACATTTCCCACTGAAGTACTTAATCATAGTTAGAGACGCACAGAGCTTAAAATAATTGAGTTCAGATTAACCTGAAGTTCTTTCTAATTCTGTATTTTGTACACGCAAATAAAAGCTGCCATCTTGAAAGAACCCTCAAAGAGGAGGAGGACTGGACTTTGAGAAAGCCAGCAACATTGAAATTTTCAGATAAAGACTATGAAGATATTTTAACAAAGAGTCTCAAATAATTAGCAAGGCTAGCTAGGAAGGAGGAGGGAAGGAGGAAAAAAGTAAAAACTGGCTTTGCTATCACCTGCAGATAGGTGACTGATTACAGCTCTGATTAACAGCCCATAAAACCAAGAGATCAACAGTCACCAAGTGACAGAGAGGGCTGCAGAGTCCAGGGAGAAAACACAGCACCTCATGGCATAAACATCTCCAGTCCCAGAAACTGCTTACTGGTAAGACATTACCAGATAAAATTCATCCCACATCAGTAGAGTGACTCAAATGTCATCTGCCAGCTCCTCACATGGCTGCTATTCATTGGCAGCACCTGGTCTGTACACGGGGGCACTCATGTCGTGGTACCTCAGCACGGTGAAAGCAGGAAAGAAGCAGCAACACTGTCCATGAGCAGAGACAACTGTGCACAAAGCTGTTCACAAGAGAAGAGGAAGTAACTTTCTTCTTGATTAAGAAAAAACAAAGAAACTCAACTCTTCCAATTTCCTCTTTTCTATCCAGAATTGTACCGTACTTTCACTAATAAAATTTTATCCACTTCTAATAGAATGATTTTCCCTTTGTGGTGTTTCTCCTTTCCTAAAGTACTAATATTAACAACAGTTTTTAGCTATGAGAAAGTAACATAAGCAACACAAG
This sequence comes from Certhia americana, assembly GCA_018697195.1. Classification (NCBI taxonomy): domain Eukaryota; kingdom Metazoa; phylum Chordata; class Aves; order Passeriformes; family Certhiidae; genus Certhia; species Certhia americana. Next base: position 21,802,105 of record CM031859.1, read on the forward strand.
CTGTCAGTACAGCACCAACTGAAACAAGCTTATATGTAGTCGCTAAGAAAAAAAAAGATACTTTTTTTAAACTTTTTTTTTTACCTTTTTTGTTTTTTTAGTTCTACCTAAAGAAATGTCTCTTCTACCTGTGAAAATCCCATCTCTAGGGGATTTCTGATTTATGCAAGTTAAATTAATCATACATCCTCTGGTTTTAGTCAGCTGGGACTGAAACCTCAGTTTCACCCAGGTCAAATAGAAAAGCCAAGCAGGATCCGAATTATGCTTCTTCCCCAGTCCCAAGTGGGACTGGAAGCCAGTGCTGCAAGGCTGCACAAAAGGGGCTTGGACTTCCCATGGGACCAAGCAAATACAAGGGGCTTAGGCGATGCATTTCCATTCTGTGGTCTCCTATATAAGCCCACATCCCTTCCACTGCAGGGCCCCAGGCAGGAGCTGACAGGCTCCCTGAGGCCTCCTGCCTGCACCACCCACCATTCCCTGCCAGGGGACACACAGAAGGGACCTTCCCTTCCATGTCATACTGCTTGGGACTACAGAAAGCCACAGAAACATCACTGGAATCTGGTCATCAGGTACAAACAAAAGGGCTTGATCAAAATAACCAAGTAGTGTTAAAAGTATTTTGCAGAACTAATTCATACTGGTCTAATTATCTGACTTAAGAAGCCCAGCCCAAGCAAGCAAACACTTCAGAAGAAAGTGCATTTTTGGGATTATGTCACTGTGAGCACTTGTGTGAACGGCCACAGCACTGGCACACAGGTGTCCTAGGAATAAGGAAATATAACTTGTGTAACCAGAAGCATGAACATCAGAAAGCCCGTGAGAAATGAGTATATAATTACGAGGAGAAAAAAAGATATTTAGAGAAAGCACCTTTTTTTGTCACCCCATCTTTTATTTTTAATTTGTAAGCTATTAAACATCGCCACAAAATCCACAGCCTGGTGTATGATTTATTTTGTTGCTTGAGATCCCCACTTAATCAATTTGCTGCTCTCTTGATCCACTATTAATTGGTCTGTAGCACTGCATCAGCCAATAATCTGCATCTGACTTCAACTTTGCTTCTTACAGGCAAAGGCTTCAGATGGCAAAGGCTGGTACAAAACCAAAGGTTTGTAATACTAAAATATACAAAAAAGCTCAATCCAGAAGTGACTTGCTACATATATTGCCACATTTACTGGACACTAAAAATGCATATATGTACATGAAACAACTAAGAAACCAGAAAAAATCTCTGCCTAGCTATAGGAAAGACAGCAAGAAATGAAAGTCCACAAGAAAGCCCTTCAAAAAACTGGAATAAAAACTCATTCTCCAGAAGGAGGAGGCTCTCTGCAGAGGTCTCAGCTCTTTTAGGCTGGTACCCCAAAGCAGCTTTTTGTGCCAGCGTTATCAGACAGCAAATTGTAAAAGACACAGCAAAGGAAAAACCACTTCTGGTGTCGATTTCCAGAATTTGCAGAAAAAGAAATTGTTTCAAAAGGAACTCATTTGTGTAACAGAAAAACAGAAGGAAACAATCTGCTTTTGTTCCAGAGGGGGTCATGTGAAAATGCATCAAGTCTCCTGCCAACAGCCACACAACATTAAACACTGCTTCAACAGCAGCAACTACAAGGGTTCTTTTTAAATTAGAATAGTTTCCCAATTCAGAGAAACATCAACTCCCAGAAAAATTAAACCAGTGGCAATTTGAAACACTGTGATCGGCATATTTCCTAATAATGAAAGTAACCAAATTCTGCAGCTGACCACATACATGAGCAGATCAGCAGCAATGCTCCTTTACCTACAAGTCATCCCACAGCAAGGCACAGTATTCATAGAATCATGGAATGGTTCGGTTTGGAAGAGAGAGACCTTTGAAGCTTAACTAGTTCAACTACCCCACCACCTTCCACTCAAGATGCTCAGAGCCTCATTCAACCTTTACAGTTTTCATGCATGGGGCACCTACCACCTCTATGACCAACCTGTTCCAGTGTTTCAATACCCTTACTGAAAAAACTTCTTTACAACTAGTCTAAATCTGCCTTCTTTTAGATCAAAACCATTGTCCCTTGTCCTAACACTACAGTCCCTATTAAAAGGTTTGTACCATTTTCCTTGTAGGTCCCTTTTAGGTACTGGAAGGCCACAATAAGATCTCCCTGGAGTCTTCTCTTTTCCAGGTTGAGCAGCCCAGCAACCCAGGACGCAACTGGCTTTCTGGATTGCAAGTACATATTGCCAGCTCTCCTCTACCAGCACTCCCAAGTCCTTCTCAGCAGGGCTGCTCTCAAATCCCTTCATCCCCCAAACCACACTGAGAGTTGTGGATTTCCCCAGCCCAGGTACAGGACCTTACACTTGGCCTTGTTGAGCCTCATGTGGCTCCCAAGGCTCACTTCTTGAGCCTCTCCAGGTCCCTTTGGATGGCACCCCAGGCATGTCAGCCACACCACTCAGCTCAGTGTTGGTGGCAAACTTGCTGGGGGTGCACTGGATCGCACTGTCCATGTCACTGATGGAGATTTAAACAGTACTGGTCCCAGTATGGACCCCTGAGGGACATCACTTTGTCCATCAGGACTCTGAGTCACTGACTGTGACCTTCTGCATGTGGTCATCCAACCCATTCCTCTTCCAGTAACCAATCCACCCATCAAATCCATTTGTCTCCAATTCAGAGAGAAGGATGTTGTGGGGGACTGTGTCAAAGGCCTTGTAGAAAATGGCCAACATCCATAGCCTTATTCAGTACCTACAGTCAGAAAAAAAGGACCCAATAAGGACAGACAGTGCTTTTTAAAACATGTACCTCTATATACACCAGTTATTTTTTCCTAACCTTCCGTTCTACAATGGAAAAAGAAATCATCCTTTCTGCCACCAAATTTTACCAGTGCAATAAGGCACTTGACCAAATCGGATCAGAATCTGGAAGCACTCAGGCTTACAACCTCAAGACATTTCACTCCTTCAAGTTCTTCAAATATCTAATCCAGAAAAAAGCCCTATCTGATGCTTCAAACAAACAAAATTACTGGACTTTAATTCTGCAACACGAACATTAAAAAGAGTAAACTTGCACCTTGTCCCAACAAGATTGAGCAACATCATTAAAATACGACTTTTTCAATAATCCTCTGGATTTTGACTGACAGGTATTTTTGAACATCCACAGATTGTCTGGCATCCTGGGTTCATTTCTGTCACTGTGAGCTGGGACAAACACCATGCTCCGGCAGCCACCCAAATATGTGGGCAGCAGATGTGAAGCTCTGCCCTACCAGTCAGTCCAAGCATGGATAGCACCAGTGTTTCCTGATGTGACAATCAAAAATACAGTTCGAAGCCCATACAGAAACATGCTTTTATTGTAGAATACATTTTAAAAATTTATCTATAGAAAGTGTTTCATACAGGCTACCGGCATTGACAGCCTGCTCTTCTAATGCACATAACTACTCTCTGAGGAAATGGCTACTACAGTTTGGAGGATTTCAACCAGCTTCTGCCCTTCAAAGGAAATTCTCTCACAGAAAATTTCCACAGGAAATACATTCTAGAGGCCTCATGCTATGAAGTAATTTAAGAATTCTTCATCACATTTTGATGGTATTTCTTGAATTTCTTCTTGGAGTAACTTTACAGGTGTAAAGATGATGCACAAAAATATAAAGGTTTGTTTTCTATCCCATGACACCCTTTTTAAGCAAATCAAACAGCAGCAAAAACCCCCCATTTTAAGCTGAAAGCTCAAAGCACTGGGAGCCTGCTCCCTTTCAGAAGGATCCGCCAGCTCTCACCCTGCTGCTCAAGAACTCCCTGAAACAGATCCCAATTTTCACAGCTAAGTGCCTGAACTTGAGTTCCAATAAAATCCCCAAAATAGGCATCTAAATAATTGTTCTGGCCTCTGAGAGAAATGTGCTGTCAGGCCTGGCTGCTCAGCCTTTTTGGAAAACAGCCACTTTCTCTGTTCTTAAATTAGGACTTTGAAGCCTAAATTTAGGCACTTGCTTTTTGCTTTTGGAAATCTTGATTTGTGTTTTCTCTTTAAAGTAATGTTTCCCAATCCCTGCCACTGCAGAGGTGACTCCTCTTTTTCCTCCTCCAAAAGTACAAACTATCCCTCCTCCAAAAACCCAACTATCGCACTGCTGTTTGCTTGTGTAGATGTACTGGAACTGAAAATGCTCGGCTGCTTGAGAACTGGAAGACAGCACTGATAATCAAAGCTGTCAACTGTTTTCTGTCCATTTGCCAAAGCTGCCCAGTTTCTCCTTTCTATTCTCCAAGCCTTAACCGCCCCTTGAATGCGTTCCCTTTGCCTTTCAACTTCCTGCCAACTCCACATTACCCTTTTCTTCCCTTTTTGAATATCCTCTTAGGCCCCAACCATGCTTCATGTTAGCAATAAAGACTTCAGAATAAACTATAGTCCATATTGATCTGAAAGTGTAAGGTATATTTATTTTATGGGAAACCAGGTGAGGCATGAGTGCTGCGGATTTTGCGCTTAAGTTTTGTTAAAATACAAGAAGCTATTTTTAAACTTTATTTTACATCTCTATCTTTAGCAATGTGATTCAGGTTTTTAGCCCCCTTGCATCAGCAGCAAACACTCCAGCCAGCTGCTGACACATTAGGACCCACAGTGCTGAGCTTTCACACTGACCAGCAGCACCAGCATAAGGAAGTGTAGAAATAAATCATTTGTATAAAATTCAGGGAGGCGTAACAAACGTGGGACAAAGGAGAGAAGCTAGTTTCAAACAGTTTAACCTCAGTGGGATTTTAAATCATTTGAAAATGCATGGGGTAAAGGAAGAGTTTGGGTAGGGGTATATATATATATATATATATATATAGGGGTAACATACAGGATAAGTAATGTTACGAAATTACATATATATATATTACATATATATAGATATGTCATTTCATGACATTACTTCTGTTATTCCATGCCCTCAAATACTTCAGTAATGGTTACCTTATTACATAAACAGAGATGTAGTAATGAAGTATTTTACAGAAAAGAAACAAATACAAGAAAGATACTGCAAAACAGAATAACAATTGCACTCAGTACACAATACCTCATGAAATCAGAATCTAATGATCTTCAGATAGGTAATTTAAAAGAAATAATAGGTCTTTGCAATTTTATTTACACCTTCAGCAGATCTAAAATAGCTCAAATTAGGATCTGGATGTCCTAGAATTAGAACACTCACACAAATTTTATCCCCTTGCACTCAACAGCTCTTGATATGGCATGGAATGATGTCAGACAGAAGGAAACCACCAAGAGTGATGGCCAAGCAGGAAGAGCAAGTTGGAAGCAGGCACAAAAACACACCCATGGAAGTACTAAGAATCAGAGGAAAATAGTTCATGACTGCCTCTACATGCCGGAAGGATGCATCCAGCATCCATCTACAAACAAGGACATTTCATGCTGCAAAGCCCCCCTTAGCAGCAGCAGATCTGGCAGTACTCAGCACTATGGTTTTCACAAGAGCATGCATTTTCCTGGAATAAAGTGTTTGGGGGTATATTCTGTGCCTGAATGCTGTGCCCATACACCAGCACTGTGATACTGAAAATCTCCTCACCACTTGCAGCCCGGTGCTGGGAAAGCAATACAGTCAAGACTGAAGGAGTATTTACAGAAATAAAATGAGGGGGAAGAAAAAGCAAAGCATGCAGGTTTATTTCAACTGCTGTAATTGTAATATACAGCAATGACATTGGAGAACTTCTGCCTAGGGTTTAAGAACTGCTTCCTTTTTTACATGGCAAATGAGCAACAAGCTGACTTTTTGCAAGGAAAGCCAATGCACTGCCTTTGCTAGACAGCTTTGCTCCAAAGCCCCCCTCCCAAAACACTATGGGCAGTGTTTATTAACAGCTACTCTTTGAATCTGAAGCTCCATCTTTTTACAAAAGCTGTGCTGGATTGCCATTAGGAAAACAAGGGAACTTGGGGGTCCTGGTCGATGACAAGCTGAATACAAATGAGCAGTTCCCTGGCAGCCAGGAGCGCCAGCCCTGTCCTGGGAGCATCAGGCACAGCATGGCCAGCCAGGCAAGGGAGGGGATTGTCCTGCTCTGGGGAAAACTCACCTCGAGAGCTGGGGGCAGTTTGTGTGCCACACTATAAAGAAGATATTTTAACTATTAGAGAGCGTCCAAAGGAGGGCCACAAAGATGGTGAAGGCCTTGAGGGGAAGCCATATGAGGAGTGGCTGAGGGCACTTGGTCTGTTCAGCCTGGAGGAGACTGAGGGCAGACCTCACTGCAGTTACAGCTTCTTGTGAGGGGAAGAGGAGGGGCAGGCACTGATCTCTGCTCTGTGGTGACAGTGACAGGACCTGAGGGAATGGCCTGAAGCTGTGCCAGGGGAGGTTTAGGTTGGATATCAGGAAAAGGTTCTTCACCCAGAGGGTGTTTGGGCACTGGAACAGGTTCCCTGGGGAAGTGGTCACAGCATCAGCCTGACAGAGCTCAAGAAGCATTTGGGCAATGCTCTTGGGCACATGGTGTGACTTTGGGGATGGTGCTGTGTGGGGACAGGAACTGGACTTGATGATCCTTGTGGGTCCATTTCACCTCAGCTTATTCTGTGATAACACTGTTAGCTGCAGCTCACAACAGAAAATTAGCCTCAGGAGATCTGGGAAGCTAAAGTGAGTTGAGAAGATGAAGGGAAAAAAGCTAAGTCCAGAGGGCCACAAGGATTTTACCTTTCATTTCTGGTATATATCTTTAATTCAAAAGCCACCCACAAGGAAGTCTGAAAAATTTTTCTCTCCTTTAATAATGGGATTCCTGTAATCTTCTGTCTGTGTACTTCACTCAAACCACTTTATACTTCCACAGGGGAAAAAAAAAGTTACAGTCCTCAAAGCCTATTTTAATGAGCCTTCTTGGTCAAAATGTTGCATTTTCTAACAACAGAACCAATGAGACTACAGTCAATAGGAACAAGGATAGAGAAGCCCAGCCTCACATGACCATTACATTCAAGTGCATTGTGTACTCAAGACAGTAAGCTTCAACTTACCTTTTCATTAAATGCCCATGCCTCATAATTGCATAGTAAAATTTTAAAAGCTAGAAGTAGGAAAAAAAAGAGTGACAAGTGGGACTGTCCCTCCAGATGGCCCTCATTTCCTCCAACACTCTGCAGCACCAAATCTGAACACCAAGAACATTTGTCATCCACCTGCCAAAATCCTGCACCAAGCTCTGAACCCAGGGGACATCTCAAGAATAAAACTCAAAGTATGAAGACACATATAATTCTTGGTTACCTCCTTTGCATTTAGTAGCTTGACATGTGAAAATTTGCCATCTAATCTATAAAAGTAGTTAAAATTCTCCCACACATGTGAAACACTGTGCAAAGCAAAAAAAGTGTGCAGTTATCCTGAAACAAGGTTTAGCTATAAAAAGGTTATCTCAGGTTCACATGCTGACTAGATACAGCAATCCAATAAAAAGTGAAGGAATTAGAAGACGGTGAAAGCTGAGCATGACTGTCACAAAGGTAATGCTACACCATGCAAATCTGACTTGTACAGGGATAAGAGTGCACATAAAACCTGAATTAAGATGACCTGCTAAGATGTGAAACTACAACCCCTGTGTTCAGGTGGGTAACTGACACCTTTTGGAGGACCACTTGTGTTTTGGAAACCAGATCACACTGAAAAAGCACACAAACAAGTCACCCTTAGGCAAGTTACAGTATGTTAAGTATTTATTTGTGTGCTTACTCTATTTCGAATGCTTGTGGGGTTGTAACTGGAGTGCTGTGGGAGAAGTGAAATTCTCTGGTAAGGCTTAGCACACAAAATTATGTGCAATACACTGAAGTAGTTACATTCCTCTATACAAGTGAATTTCTGTACTTTTACCTGAAAGAAGAAAGGATGCATAGTGGCACTATAAATGCACCCCAGTGCTTGCCTTGCTGCCATTTCTTTATAGTCAGCCATGTAATGAGAAGTCAATCTTCAAACATTTCCATGTTCTGGCTGTACAGCTGTGAGACCCTGTGTGGCTGCAGCTGTACCAATATTTGGTGCCTTCATTTTAAGATGCTAAACATCATGCCAGACTGTACAATCATACATAAGTAAACAGTACTAACAGGGGTCAGGCAAGTATGAATGACAGCTGGCTTTAAATAGAAAAAGGTACAAAAAACCCCCTCATTTTTCCACCATTCTGAGAATTAAAAGAAGAAAAAAAAATTCCTTTAGGTACAAGTGTTATGTCATGGCATTGTGCTGCCCAGGACAGAATCCTAACCACTACATGCCCTGTTAAACATCCTGCCTTCAAAACAGTGAAAAAATAATAGGCTCATTATTCAGAAAACTAACTATCTTTAATATCTAACTGCCTTTCTAGAGGATAAAGGTGTTAACTCTCCAGAAAACAAGTTTTTAGCCTTGTTCCTGCCCAGGATGCACAAGGAGTACTGAAAGTAAAGACAACATGTCCCAGCACAGGGACAGAAAACAAAGAGACAGGAGATTTCTTACAGAGGTATTTGTCAGATTATTCCCCCACACTTTTCCCTCCTTGTACAACACTTCCCATATCAGTAAATTGTTATTGTTGCCAAAACCATGCAGCCAGCTGATGTCATTTCTGTTACAGAAACTCAGGACTGAAAAGCCTGGTGAGTCCTGAGGAGTTGAACATCCTTGCCTGCACCAGACCCACGTCACTCCATCTGCTGCTGAGAATCAGCAAGTTTTGGGGTACTAAATCATTGCTGTAACAAAGGCCCATGAAAGTGGATCGAATCCTGGAGCAGTCAGAAAAGAAAGCACTGGTACCTGACACTTCCTTTGTTTGATTTTGGCAGGACTTTCCGAAATGTTACTTCATCAAAAGACCCTGCTCCAGGAGGCAAGTACTGTAGTTTCTTATATTTTATTATTTGTTTTAAGGGTAGAAAGACCAGCCAACCAATTAAAAGGGAATTCTGTAATGACAGAGCTGTGTGTGATCTTATCACTTACTCTTTCTATGAACTTTAAATCAGCTAGTGGAGGAAAAAAACTCCACATGTCTGGCAACTTCCAAGATGTTTTCTGCAAGCTCATAAAATAAAGGCTTCAGTTACCTGCAGAAGTCAGGAAGTGAATTCCAGGAAAGTAAGCACCTTTCTTCCAAAGTTTAGCTACTCTTTTCTTTCAATTTGAGGTATCAGATTCTTGGTGTAGTGAAAACTCAGCTGGCATTAAAATCTGTTCCAAGGAAGAACACAGCTAAACTGACCCCCCAGCTCCAGCACCAAGATGCAGAAGGTTTTGCTACATTTGCTTCATACTTTCACAAGTACTGGAGCAAGGGCAGGGTTAGCACTGTAACTTGATCTAATGTATCTGCTTTAAATTCAGGGACAAAGCAATATCCACTCAAACAGCAGCCAACAGGTTTCCATCCTGACCCTACAGCTATCCCGTTCTCTGCAGGGCAGCAGTCCCCTGGAAAAGGGGGTACCAGACATGCCTCCTCTGCCTCACTGTGTATGCAAAGCCTCGTAACAACTTCATCAGCTTACTCATTTCTACACACAAGCATCTCCATCCATCCAGTTGTGATGCCAGCTCATGCCCATCTGCAACCCTCAGGCTCAGAGTCATCATATCACCTGATCCTTGCTCTAGCTTCACCATTCAGCCTTGCCTGCTCTATAACCATAACCATATACCCAGGGGGTGTGTGGTAACAAGGAACAGACAAGAACAGATTTGACACTGCTGAAAGGCTGCTTTCATTCCTTCCCTACTCTCCACCCTGCCTGGGTGGAAGGAACCTGGAAAAACTGAGGTAGCCCTGAAGGAACCAACCAAGCAAGAAGATCAGCTTTTGGCCAGGTCCATCCCACTGATGATTTACTGCAGGAGAAGCAGTGGCAGGACACGGACACGTGGGTGATGAAGAGATCTTACATGAAGATGAGCAAAGCCATCCCACTGCACCCAGCAAAGAACCATAGCAAAAAGAAAGGCAAATGAAAGAGAGACAAAATGGAAGATGGAGATGTAGAATGTTTAATGCAGAACTCTAAAATGCTGTTAAGGAGGCCAAAATAAAATGCATTGCACAATCATAATTTTACATATAATTATGCAAAATTAAGGCTTAATTAAGTCTTAATTTTGCATATAAGAATGGTGCTAACAGAATAGTACAAAATTTGCAGAAAAAAAGCACAAAATAACAAAAGGTCATACAGGATACGTCATGCAGAGCTAACTTAGAGGATTTCTTAAATATAATTGCAGCATCATGAACTGACAAGTAATTGTAAAAATCTGCACTGTAAAAAGCAAACAACAAAGCCTTCAAATGCTCAAACTATGAAAGAGGCAGATTTTAGGATGTGTTAGCCCGTTTCTGTCTTGAAAACTGCAGGACTAAGGATGGTCTCAAGGCAGGTCAGGTAGGGGAAGGGGGAAAAAGTTAACCATCAAGAGACCAAAAGCATTGAAAAACCAACAAAACATTTCTTTCAAGAAAAGGCAACTTCAATGTTTTATTCAATCTAAAGAAAACTAAAGAAATCCAACAGAAACAGCATTAATGAAAATAAATACACAGAAAATGATTGAAATAAAAAGCTAAGCAGACAGTGAATATGACCAAAACCTCTTGCTACACCCTGGCCAGTCTGAAGCTGAGGGCCTTGAGGACAGAGAGGAAGAATCTCCTTCAATTATCAGCCTTATACTGTAAGAAACAAACAACAACCTTACTTACATCTTGAACACAGTAGCCCAAGACTAAATTTCAATGGGAAGTTTGACTTTCTGATAATACCAAATATTTTTCACTTGATGCCCAAAGCTTATTATTAAATTTGTTAGGTGAGAAAAACACATTGCTAGGCAATTAGTGATTTACACATAGCAAACAATGCTGACTATAGCAAAGTGAAAGTGTATTAAAAAATACAGTGTATTTTTTAAGTGCTCATATTCTACCAGAAGTGAAAGCACAGAATCATGTAGTGTTTCATCAGCAACACCTGTAAAGCAACTCTTTAAACTCTGGGCAAAAGACATGCTCTTCAGCCTCTAAATTAATACTCTGCACATTAATTATAAAAATGTCAACATTAAAAGTTGCTCAGCAAGTAAACCCTGTACATTCTGAGTACATGTTTTGTACAGACTGTGTAGCATACAGAATAATGCTTCAGGCAATTAAATGGCTTATTCATGTCAGCCCCTCTCTGAAAGTCTTCCACTCTGGAATCCCACCACCACCACATCTCTATTTTTACTGTATGTTAAAAGCAAAACATGTTTTTGTGCAAAAAACCACTTTCATTCAGCAATTTTTCAAGTATCAAAACACCACTCCTGTAGCTGCAGGTTATTTTTCCACAATGTTTTTACCTCTGTGTAATATGAGCCCTCCACACAGATGTGTCATCTCTAAACCAAACAGCAGCGAAAGGACCCTTCAACTAAACAGACTTGTTATTCTTGACCAGGGAGTTAAATGCTCAAGTTCTTATCCCCACACTGGAGCTGGTGGAGGAATAAGGGTAGGGAAAAAAACAAAAATTAAAAACTACCAAGAAATCTCTGTTAATATTCTACTCTCATGTTAATGACCCACAGCTGAGGTGGAAATTTGGTAAGGATCTTAGAAGCGCGATGATGCTTTACGTGAGGATGTGCCAGAAACACCAATGGTTCTTTCCTGGTTTGGTGCAAAACCCAGCCTTGCTCCTCCATTCTGCAAAACAACCCTTCAGAGTGTTGGGTGAGTAAGATTTTAAAAAGCAAAGGCTGAAAAATAGATACAGACAGACATACAAAAGTGCAAAAAGGTGCAGTATAAAAAATGAAGTAAGGAGAGGGGTGGAAAACTACCTAACTTCTCTGCCAGGTTTCTTCACATGTCCAGCTGGCCACTCAGCCACTGCAGGTTCAAAGATGGTCATCTTCTTCCAAGGCCATGCATCTCTCCTTTGAAGGCAACACAACACTAAAGGATGTAAATAGAACACTCCAAGAGGAGTTGTTTTTCATACACTGTAAAGTGTAGTAAAAACCTGGTAACATTACTGTGTTGTTACAGAGAAACATCTGTTTCTCATCCTTCAGGATGCAAAACTGTATTTTAACAGCTTCTTAAATGTATATTTTAAGACACAAAGTCAATCCCACAGACGCTTAGAAAACTGCACTTTGCTATATGCAACTGATACTTGAGCTGATGCATTGTTTGAGCCTGACGTGTTTTGTGAAACCAAGAAGCATTCAGTCTGCACAACTGGAAATTCATCATAGTTCTGCAATTGTTCAACTAGAGTTGAGATTTGAGTCTCTGATCGAAGTAAGTCCAGCACTGAATTTAGAAAGTATGAGCCAATTAAGACAGACTTTAAAAAAAAGAGAAACATTTGAAAACAACATTAGCAGTCCCTTCCTGCACCATAATGCAACCACTTAGCAGTGGTGATAGAACAAGAAATCAATACAAAGAAGTACCAAAGGATATTATTTTTATTCTGCAAGGCATGACCAGACTTGCAGCCTGCTTTTGTGTGCTTCAAAGGGAGATGATGATGGTTTTGAAAGGCCTAAAAAAAGAACAAAGAAGTTAGAGGTTCTGGGAACCTGTCAAGTAAAAGTGGAGAATCAGGTATGACCTCTGGAAAATTACTTGGGAATCTAATGAAGGCTACAAAACCAGAGGACAGAGTGTCATGGTTTGACTCTAGCTGGTAATTAACACTCCACAGCTGCTTGCTCACCCCTGCAGACCTGGTGGAAATAGGGGAGAGAATCAGAAAAAGCCTGTGGGTTAAGACATGAACAGTTTAATAAATGAACTAAAATTAACAATTACAATAACAACAACAACAATAATGAGAAAGGAGATAACAAAAAGAGAGAGGGAAGAATAAAAGCCAAGAAAGACAAGTGATGCACATTACAGCTGCTCACCACTCACTGACCAATGCCCAGCGCTTGGCCCCTCCCATCCAACTCCCCTCAGTTTACACACTGACCATGACATTCTGCAGTATGGAATATCCCTTTGGCCAGTTTGGGTCAGCTGTCCTAATTGTGCTTCCTCCCAGCTTCTTATGCACCTGCTCACTGGCAGGGCATGGAACACTGAAAAATCCTTGATTTAGAGTACACCCTGCTCAGCAACAATTAAAACACCAGTGTGTTATCAATGTTATTCTCATACTAAACCCAAAACACAGCACAGTACCAGCTACTACGAAGAAAATTATTCCAGATGAAACTAGGACACAGAGCTCTTACTATTTAAACTCACATGACAAGTCGTCTGACACCAACTCTAAAAATGACTTATAGCCGTGCACAATTTTTACCTATAAGAAAGCAGAGGCAGCAGCAACAACTCATGCATTGGCAGGGCAATGGTCTACACTGAAATATAGTGGCTTTCCATGATTACCTGTATTACTGTTATTTTATTCCTCATTTTTAATTGAACGAACAAATGCAGTTCTCCTTCCTGACTTGCTCAGTGTCATCTCTCAGTCTCTGTGTAAGGATCTGCCACCCTGAACTGTTGGTGTTCACTCGTACTTGTGTTCTCTAGTCCTCACACTGGTTTAAGCTCTTGCAGATGGTGATGGAGACACCCACATAAAACTTGCAGCCCATAGCTGAGTCTAGTAGCTGGGGCCTGGCAAACCCAGCCTCCCCTCCTACAGCTAGAGCAAACAAGAGGCTGCAGAGGCAACTATGGTCTAAGCTGCACCTTCTGGGTGGCAAACAAGTCAGAATTCAAAAAAAAAAAAAAAAAAAGAAAAAACTGCTCAAATCTTTTGAAAGAGGCTTTTCTGCTTAGGCATGTTACAGAGGGGAAAAAAAAAGAAAATCCATAAGTAACCAGGCCCACTGGACCGACAGATTACTTTCTGCCACTATATCACATATGTTAATAAAACCAGAACATTCTGCACCATGTTGTACAAATGCAGGTATTTTCCCCATTAATGAGGCTTTATGCATGCACAAAGTCATGCTCACAAGATTAATACAAACCTTAACAACATGCCAAAAGGCCACTGTATACCAAGTGAATCAAGGGATAAATGTATGATGCAAGGGATAAATGCATGACCCTAATTTAGGACAATCAGCTGAGTTTGCACATGTTCACAGGGTCTGTGATCAGCTAAGAGCAACTTCTCGACATCAGTACTGCAAAACCGAAAGGAACCACCAAAACACAATCAGAGGTTCACCATACGTGTCTGCTGCCACAGAAGCATGTACATAAAATGCAAGCACAACTTTCACTGTGTATTTCAAAGCCAAATCCAGATTCGTGTGCCTCTCCCAACAGTGGCCTGCAGCTACCACAGGAGCCCTTCCTCAAACGCATGCGAGCAGCCGTGTGAGTGAACTGACCCCACAGATGGTTTCTGGCAAGCACACAGGCCATGCACCCAAAGGAAGATGACATTTGAACTTCAACATGCAAAAAGGTTTCTCGAGTTTCTTTTTCGAAAGGGCAGGGTGATGTTAAACATTGAAAAATGTCGTCTTCCTAACTGGTTAAAGGTTTAATTATTGTTATTTAAGTCAAAGGTTCTCCCTACTGTTTGGCAAGGAGATGATTCTCAAAATGATGATTCAAAACACTAGTATTTTTAAAAGTAACCCAAGAGCAGGAAATATTCCTTCAAGAAAAGGTTAACTGAAGCTTTCTGATTCAATTATATGCATAGGAATAGCCTATCTAAAGGGAAGCCTACATAGAATTAGGCATAAAGGCCTATAGTTTCCCAAATCTTCATTTTCTCAAGTGAACCCAAACCTGAGAACACAGGATCAGCTCATGCACTAGACCTCTATGTTCAGACCACTATGTTGACAATGATACAGCAGTGGCAAATGTAAGAGTAGATTTCTTTTATTCATTTCTAAGAGCTTCAAGATCTCTGTTTAAATATAGGTGTTATCGTTTTAACTCAGCAGAGGAGCTGCTCCTCCATAAAGTTGTTGTCTGCTCCAAACCTTAACCACATAGCATCTAAGGAAGAAGGCATTTTTCCACAACTAGCCCTCGCTAAGGGCTCTTTAGTCAACATGGGCAGAAATACTGCTTTAACACAAAATGCTTCCCAGGAAACTTTTAACTGCAAAAAAGTGAAGGGGAAAAAAAACCCAAAAAAGGCAAACTTGTCTGCTTATGAATTAACTAGCTAAACATATGAGGTGTATTTGGTTTAATAAACTAAATAATAATATTCTGCAAATAAATACTGGTTAGTTTTTGTCTAACCCCGATAACATCCTTAAGATGACACCAACAAAAACTCCCACATGCATACAGAAAAGCTGGAGTGTTACCTGAAATCAAGACTACATCCTTTTTGAAATTAAATACATGTTCTAAAGCAGAGAGCCTGAACATGCGCATAGGAATAAAGCAATTACCCTCCAGTCACTGCAAAGACAGCTGGCAAGAAGAGAAACAGTTTTCTCAAGGTCAAGAGGGAGAAGAGCGCTTCCAAGTGATAACAGAAGAACAGTCACTTTGTTCAAATCACTGACCCAGAGTCTCAAAAGAGGAGGGTTATGTAGGGATCAAAGCACAGGGCACAATTTGAAAACGCAGAAAAAAGGGTTTATTCCACATTTGCTGTACTGCACAAGCAAGTTTTATCTCCTGTAAACGCTAGGGCAACTCAGCATATTTAGTCACTGCCCAAAGCATATCAGTTGGCAGGCATATGTTTGATATGAAGTTTTGACATAGAGGTCAATTAAATACAGACAACTTAGACACACGTTCATGAAATGTCTGTATATTTCCACCTGCCCAGTATGCCACTGGTCATTAACAAAGCTACCATGAATGAAGCACAACCTGTACAGCTAATAAAGTTTAATAAGGGCATGAAAAATACCCAGTTGCAATGGGATGCCAAGGCCAGCTCATCTCATGGCACTGTGCTCAGCATAAGTAGCATGATTCATTTACTCATGGAGAAGTGGCAATTGCACTTAGCAGCACGCATTTTTTGCAAAATCTCTACACACCTTAAGGAGGTTTATTCCTGTTTCGCACGAGTCAACTATTTCGCCAAGAAAATTAAATAATTCTCCAATGCATCCAACACAGCAGGAAAGCATTTACCAACCACATATTTCAGACAAGTTTGCTCTTGTGCTCTTATTTGCCCTGTAAGATAATGTGTTCTGAATGACAAAACACAAACAGAGAAACCAAGGCAATAAATTTCAGGAGATTAATTTCATTAAATAGATATAAGGAGACCCAATGCATACACAGTCGACAGCAACTCCACAAGTTATTTCCATAATAAGATTGAAGGCAGGATTTATTTGATTTGTCAATCAAAAAAACTATTCATGTCACTGTTTGCATTACCCTCATCAAACAAAGATCTAACTGCTGCTCTGTCAGATGATGGGGACAGGCTCCGGTGCCCTCAGAAACCCAGATATAAATCACTTTTACCAATCAGCACTCAGGAACTGCAGGGATGTTAGCCTAAGCAATGCCCTCTTAACCGTACTGCTGCAATACCAAATTTAAACAGCCTTAGGAAAGGTCACAGAAAAGCAATCTGACCTGGAAAAAAGTTTTTAAACAGGCCGATTTTATTGATTATCCTTTTTATTTGTCCTTGTGTGTTCTTCCATTTAAGGGAAAAAGCATTTTCAATGCTAGTATGCACAAACTGCAGGAATCTCTGCATTTTTAACACATTTAAGAATCACAAAACAAATTAGCAACTACATTACAAAGCTTACTGTCAGTTTTGTGAAGTGTCTGGATGCACATGGAGAAGTCTGCTCTGAGTGTCATGCAGAAAGCATCAATTTCTTCAGTCTAGTATATAGCAAAACAGCTTTGAAAAGCTTATGCTGCAGCCTGGAAGAGTGTAATTTTGTACATTGTAAAAACAAGAAAACAAAAGCATTACTGCAAGAGCTGAGGCCAACAGTCCCCGTGGTATTCCTATGTCTAAACAGTTTTATAGGTCTCACCCTCACACAACTAACTCAGGACATGGTAATGACAGAAGGTAACAAAAGGGGATTAACATTTAAAAAGACGAAAGGGAGGTTATAGTAAACAGCATAATTACCTATACATGCCTTCACGCCCTGAAGGAAGAGCTGCCAAATCTAAGTGGAGCCTTTGTAGCTGTGAAGAGCCAACATTTTGTTTGTGATCCATCTTAAGACAGCAGGAGTAAAACAACATGCCAAGAAAGAATAGGTAGAGGTATTTGTGGCTCTGCTCCTCAGGAAGTGCACCCCTGCCTCTCTTAGTTCAAAGTTAGAGAACAAAAACTCCATATCCTGAACAAAAACCAAAAAAATCACAAAACACACCTCCAAGAGCCCATTCACTCCAAAGGGCTTTTTCAATCCAAAAGAGCCTTCCAGGCATGAGTTGTCACAGGGAACAACTCTGCACAGGCACTCTGGCCTCCTGCCGTTGTGGTGGGAACCCAGACCCAGAGTCACCTTCCGTGTGGGTAGCAGGGTGGGTGACACTGACATGGCACTGAGCCCACCCTGCCATCCAGTCACTGCTGCACACCACCACACTGCTCCTGCCCTGCCTACTGGGCAGGCAGCAGTGAGAATGAATGCTCACTGGTGACATCCTTTTAGCACTAGCTCCAGGAGGGTCAGAGGGACAACAGGACACAGAGGCATGGCACTGTTCTAACATGGCAATGTAGGCAACTGCTGTTTCTCTCCCAAACATTTCTCAGGTGGGATACAGACAGCATTAACTGAGAGAAGTGCTTTGTCTGCCACTGAGGGAGGGTTCTGAGACCACCAGAAGAAAGCAGAAGACAAGTATTTTACCCGTGTGCTTTTGTCTGGGTCATTTTTTTCCCAGCTCAGCAGAAACAGAAGCTTTTGATGTTGCAATGTTTACTGCCCCAAAAATCAGGAAGGTAAAGAAATGAGGTCAGCTCAGTACTTGAGAGCATTTAACCAATTAGCAACTGAATGTCACTTACAAGGACCATGACTGCAAAGGGGCAGCTCTGGATCAGGCTTAGCACTGGGCTCTCTGTCTGTGGCTGCAGGACTTGAGCGTCAGGTCAGCCTGGAATCCTAAAATATTGTCAGTTCCGCATCATTCCCAAAAATCTGAAGCTTCAAACATATTTTCAAAAATTTGCTCCTAGCAAGCCGCAAAAGAAAGTGCAATTAAAGGAACTGTCCGGAGGCCTGATGGATCTGCTGTACTATTTCAAATTAACTTTATTTTGTTCTGTTAACATATCTTCTCTAAGTTAATTCATCTTATAAACAACACAAAATTAAAAGTCAGAAGGGAAAGAAGAGATTAGACTAGAGAATTCAAAATACTTTATTTCAATTCTGGCTGTACTAAAGACAGAATTTGACAAGAATTCATGCTGAGAAATTTAAGAACATCAACTTACTAAAAAACCTGCAATAAGTAAACCCAGAGACTGGTCAGACAGCACATAAACTAAATATCATTGATGACGCTATATTTAAGTACCAAATATGCATGAATTTTAATCAAAAATAGTCCATCTGATCAGCTCTGCTAGGTAAAAGGCACTAACTCACAAATTGCAGCTGATTTTTTAAAAAACAGCATGGGGCACAGAGACCATCATCGAGACCTTGGCCAGCTTGCAAGACAAAGCCACACTGCATATTCATTTCACTGCTGCTCTCCCTGGTTACATTTGAATGCTAAAATACAGAGGACTTAAGACAGAATACATGATAAATTCACTTAGCTCCTTATGAATAAAAGCACAAAGAAGAGCTTCCAGCACGCATTACATATGTAATGCATGCCTTGCACGAAATTCAGTGAAGTCCGAGCAAAATTCTGGCATGTCTTTTAGTGCTCTTGACCAATATCAGCTGGCAACAGCATCCCTGAGGGCAAATCCACGCTCAACTCCAGAAAACTCAACACAGTGGTCCTTTTCATTTGCTCCTAAGTTCACATAAAGCTGGGCAGGGACCTCCACCCAGCTGACCCCAGCTATCTCCAGGTACCACAAGTTTCAGGTAAAATCCTCCCTCTGTGTTCAAGTATAGCTACCCCCAGCCAGAGCACATGGATTGGCTACTCGCTGCTCTGAAAGCGGAGTATGTCCAGTGCACCACAAATACATCAATACTTGCATAAAAAACTCCAGCTTTTATTGCTAAACAGCATCAGACAATCACGTGTGCCACAGGCTGACTGTCCCCGACACAGCTTCAGCTGCTCTTAGCAGCGGTGAGCCTGCACCGGGACTTATCTCTAGCTATGGAGTATTTTAACAGCAGAGGAAAATCTCGGTCTGTAAATGCACCGAAGGAGCGCAGGAGAAGGGAGGGCTTAGAGCGAAATACATTGCAAAACTCCTCAGCGTTATTCACAAGTTCTTATTTAAACCAAATAAATTCCCTCTCTCTACGCTAGCAGCTTAATACTGATGCAGCAGCGCCATTCGCCCGCATCTACAAAAACTTGGCAGCCGCAAACCCTCCAGCCCATGGCGGCCCCCGGCGATAATTTCACCGGCGGTTTACGGCAGGCCCGCGGCTGCTCTCGCACAGATAACCTCACCCTGGAAGCAACCTGGCCCAAAACTCCGGCGAAAGCCTGTGCCGCCACGGGAGACGCCTGCAAGAAGCTCATCCTCCTCTAGTTTCAGCTGCAGGGCGTGTTTCCATTTGCACAGAGCGGTTTTGGAGACTTCCTGATGGGAAGCATCCCAACTGCAGCCATGCCCCTGCCTTGTTTTCCCTCGCCATTGCTAGGAGCCGGCTGAGCTCTTTGTTGGAGTTTTCTGTCACAGCCACGAGAACTCTGCCATGGCACTGAATCCCACGGCATCAGAGATCACGCGAAGCACTGAGAATACAAATGAGGCGTACGGGGCACTGCCGTTCAGCCGCGGCAGGGACACGGAGCGGGCAGCGCAGCCCGCCGCCGGAGGGAGAAACGCCTCCCGTCTGCCAGGAGCCCTCCGTGCTGAGCAAGCCAAGGGGCTACTGCTCCTGCCCAGGTCTGCAAAACTGACCTTCTGTCTGCAGACTCACAGCACAGATCGATACCGGAAAGCTCTCCGGAGTGGGATCCTCAGATGCTGCATCCCTGGGAATCAGGGGAAAGGAATGAGGGCAGAAGAGCAACAAACGCAGGCAGAGAAGGAGAAAAGACACTGCCCAAGACAAGAACTGACATAACCCCGGGCACTGCTTCTAATGCTGCTGGTGCCCGAGGGCATCCAGGAGATGAAGAGATAAAAGCAAAGTCATAAAGTTTTTAAGAAAGTCCCTGCACAGGCATCTGACACACTGACACATTTCTATCGTTTGCCCTTCCTTTTCTGCTCATTTCCTAAGACATGTACTCTTTGAACATTTAGGTTTTAAAACGTGCCGGCCCTCTCAGAAGCACCGCACATCTCCAGGGAGCTGGTTTAACGCGGCGTCTGCCCTGTCCCACACACAGACCCGGGAACTACCGTGCCAGCAGCTCCAATTCTAAACCAGTAAGGCAGTCAGGAGCGCTGGGCAAGAGCACGGAGAAGAAGGAGAAGTAACAGCCTTCCCTTCCGAGGCCAGCGAGCCCTTCCGCTGACACCCTGCCCCTGAGGCAGCAGCCGCCTCAGCGGGGCCGGGCTGGCGGGATGCACACCGCACACACCCGCCGCGGCGGAAACACACGGGTCAGGCTTTCTGTCTGGAGCCGCGGCAGCGCTCAGCCCTCCGCGAACTCCCCGGGAAGGCAGCTAGGGCCGAGGATGGGGGCTGAGGTGCGGGGTCTCCACCCTTCCTGCCCCTGTTATTTCACCCCACCCCGTGCCCCGCACGGCGGAAGGCGCTGCCGCCGCCGCCCGGGATGCAGTATCCATGGCAATGCGGGATTGCATCATGCTCTTGACTAAACTGCACCGGGGAAAAGACGCTCCCGGCGAGAGCCCCGTCCCTTCCGCCGCCCCGTCCCCTCCCTTCCCCGGCCGGCCTGCCCGCCACTGCCGGCCCCTTCCCCGGCCACAGCCCCGCCGCTCCCCGCCGGGCGCCAAGCCTCCCCTCCGCTCCACGCACCGCCAGCGCTGCCGCCGCACTTGTTGCGTGCCCCGCGGTGCGGCGCCCCCCGCCCGCCGTGGCCCCCACCCCCCTCGTCCGCATCCCCCTCCGCGCCCGGGCGGGCACGCCGCATCCCGTCTCCGTGCGGGGAGCGCCGGCGGTGCGCTCCCTCCCGGGGACGCGGCCCTACCTGCCGGCGGCGGCGGCGGCGCTGGGGGCGGCGGGCGGCACCGGCCGGTCTGTCCCGCTGCGAGCCGCGGGGGCGGGGCCGAGGGGCGGGCACGGGCCGGCAGGCCCCGCCCCCCCGCCTGCCGTGGGCTGACGGTGACGTCAGAGTGGTGCGGGGGGCTCACGGGCGGCGGCGGAGGGGCGCTATGACGTCACGGCGGCGGGGAGCCAATCGGGAGGCGGGGGCGGCTGGTGCGGGGCCGCCGTGTCCAACAGGTCCCGGGCGGGCGGCGGAGCAGAGCGGGGCCCTGAGGCGGGGGGTCTGTGAAAGACAATACGGGAACATGTAATTAAAGACTGTCATAATGAGGTGAGCCGCGGGCCTACATTAAAGGTCCCGGGCAGATGTAGTTGATGTTTCCTGCGTTTTGAAGTAACGGGCTTTGCAACGTGACAGCATTTTTGAGTGTAAGCTCTGGCTGCAGTTAAGTAGGTAGTATTTTAACTCGGTCGTGTAATAAAACCGCTGGTTTTGTTGTGTAATTTACATGCATATGCTGAGCTGGTCCCCACAGTGTCAGATGTCTGAGGAGGGAATCTCAAAGCACCCTCTGGCTCCTTTCCAATGGCAGGGATGCTCAACAAAGGAAGAAAAGTTCTGGCCATGCTCTCCAGGCACTTCATTACTTCTCCCAGGTCCTAATGGGGCAGCAGTGAGGGTGCCTTGATGTTCGTATGGCCAACAGGAAGAAAACAGTTTGTTTCTTTCCCTCTCTCGTGTACTCCCTTGTGATGGAAGATGACCTTCTAATTTTTTCCCCCTCCCTAAGAGTTTGTTCCATCTCTTTGTTAATTAAATGAAAATGCTGCATAAATAAAGAGCAGCTTTGCTTTGCAAAGGAGAGGAGTCAAGCAGCAATTTGCATGGACTTTATTCAAGATCAAGTATCTCCACTCTATGGGAAGCAGTGAGCAATTTCAGAAAGCTGGAGTAAAAAGGGTTTCCTGGAGCTTTCCCTCAGCTATAGAAGACAGCTGGTTGGGTGAAGCCATCAAAACTGGCTATGCCAACCCAACATCCAGTCGCTTTTGGGCAGTGATACCATGTTCACAGCCATTTACCAAGGCCCCTGTCCGTGGTGGTTTAGCTGAAGCAATGTATTGCAATCTCACCTCACCTGATTGAAGCTCAGTGTTTGAACAGCCCCCAGAGGTGATGATGGGCTGTAAATAGTCAAGAAGAGGTCCCAGGAGGGTCAGCTGTGTCCTAGGGTGCATTGGGCACAGCATCACCAGCTGGTCAAAGGAGGTGATTGATTGTCCCACTCTGCTGTGCACTGGGGTGGCCTCACCTTGAGTCCTGTCTGCTGTTTTGGTCACCACCAAAAATATAAAAAACATAAAAATATATAAAATATAAAAAGGACATTAAGCTATTTGAGAGCAGCAGAGGTCACAAAGGAGGGCACGAGGATGTGAAGGGCCTTGAGGGGAAGCCGTATGAGAAGTAGCTGAGGGCACTTTGTTCAGCCTGGAGGAGACTGAGGGGATACCTCACTGCACTTCTCAGCGTCATCACAAGGGATAGTGCATGAGCAGGCACTGGTCTCTTCACTCTTGTGACCAGAGACTTGAGGAAATGTCATGGAGCTGAGTCAGGGGAAGTTTAGGTTGGATATCAGGAAAGAGGTTCTTCACCCAGAGAGTGTTTGGGCACTGGAACAGGCTCCCCAGGGCAGTGGTCACAGCACCAGCCCGACAGAGTTCAGGAACCATTTGGACAGTGCTCTCGGGTACATGGTGGGACTCTTGGGGTGTCCTGTGCAGGGTCAGGAGTTGGACTTCATGATCCTGGTAGGGTCCCTCCAAAGCAGCATATACTATGGTTCTATGATTCTGTGGTTCTACGAGTACAATAATACAGAGTGTTTCCCAGTGGGATCAGAAATTATGTTCCTTAAGCTCTTTCTTAAGATGACAAAATCTCTCACTAAAGTAAACACTGAGGCTATGCCATTGTTCTTTTGTCTTATTTCTTTTATTAGAGTAAGATGTTAGGAATGCTATTTGGTTGTTGTTGGATGTTTTTTTCCCTCTTTTTGTTTTAAAGCTCAAATCTTTATTTTCCTGAAAGACCAAACCCTTGCCTATGTGTTTTAATACTTTGGAAAAAAATCCCAAACCATACAAAACCGAGTATAACTGTCAGATGGGTGTGCCTTTCTGAAGGCACTTTGACCAAGTTTGTGTTTTGAATGTTTCTGAGGCATCCCTTCCTATTTGTGAGAAGTCAAGACATCTTAATTGAATAAGGCACAAGTCCCATTTTTTCTCACTTGAGCCAAAATGTGCTGAGCTCACTGAAACATGACCAGCATTAGTTCTTTTCACATCTTTCACACTTTATTTAAAGCGCTTTCCAGTGTTCTTTAAATAAAATTCCTTCCCAACAGGCGTACACATTTGTTTCCATGGTTTATTGATGAGAGATGATTGCACCGAGTGTTACTTTCACAGCCAAAACAGCTTTCTAAATCTGGAAGGTGCTTAAATAATTAAGACTCAATCTGGCTGTTTAAAAAGTAAGAACCTGAGATGCAGAAAGGGCATAGAGAGTGCAGCTGGGGAGTGAGCAGCATCCTGTGCAGGAAAGTGATGTGCTGCTTCCTGGTCCCCATGCTGCATCCCACAGGCAGGGAAGCGTGCCCCAGGCCCACCAGAGGCTGGCACATGCTCCCTTCACTGTGGAGCTTGCCTTTCTTGCTTGGTGGTGGGATTTTAATGAGACTCTGGCACTCTTGGCACGCCCAGGGTGCCAAGTAAATGGCACTGGAGAGGGAAGACACAATAGCTGATGGAGGCAATGATGAGGCTGGGGGGTAAAATTTTGGTTTTGCCAGCCCAGGTCCAGTGTGAGACTCCCAGACTGCAGCTGGTCTACTGGTTCATCCCTTTCCTGGTCTCTCCAAAGTGCTCATGCTGTTATCACTCAGAGAACAAGAGCAAGGTCACAGCATGGGAAATGTCATTTCAGAATTACCCATTTGGGAAAACTAAGCAAACAGTGCCAAATGTTTTGGCACTAAATGATTGTCATTTACTGAGGGTAGGAGCTGGCCAGTGTCATTCTGGGCTGCAGATGTACTGAGTCTCAGCATCATCCCCATCTTCTTGGAGTATCTGCAGGCTTGTCAGGAGCGAAGACGTTACCATTGACCTCTACAGTGAGCCCTGATTAAATTGCTGCTGGTATGTTTGCTCAGGAGGGGCTTCAGAGACCTTGTTATAGAGTGGAATCAATGAGGCTGGAGTTCAGAGAAGGGCAAATTAAACATTATTCAGGATTTAAACAGAAGGATTGCTAAGGCTGATGTAAAATAAGTTATCCCTTGCATATAATTTTAACCTGTATCTCATGACTATTGTAATCTTACCTTTTGAGAGAGAAGAAGCAGAATCTGAGCACTGTGGAATGCAAAGTCCTAGGTGACCCAGCTGAGGCAGCAGCAGGAGAGGTGACAAAGAGGCCTCAACAGATAGGACTATCCTCAGTTAATCAATGGTACACAAAGGGAAGAGGTTAAATAGATACTAGTGTTTGAGAGTATGGGTAGGAAGAGAACAGCTGGAACATTTGAAAGTAGAGTAAGTTGTTCAGTGAGGGCTGCAGCACTGAGAGGACAAAAGAGCTTGGAATGGAAGGCTCACCAGCATGGTGCTTGAAATTAGCCTGGGTAAAGGGTTAGAAGTGTGTATTCTAGGGAAACAAGCCCAAATGATTTTCTCTGGGGGGGGTGAGTTACCAAATCTGTCTTCTTTTTTTTAAAAGATTTGCTAAAAATCCTAGCTATGCCTGTGTAGTAGTGGTTCATCATACACACTATAATGAATAGGTCCTTGTTTTGATTAGAAACAAATTAATCCATTTTTTCCAGAAGTAAATTAACAAATTGATTAGAATAAATAACCATCATTTGCCACTCAGTCATCTTAACGGGATTTTTCAGTTATGCCCGAGTTTACCTTGGCATCCGTCCAAACTGACTGTGGCAGCTCCATGTTCTTTATCAGCGCAGTAAATGGGATGCAATTACTGTTCCTAGATCAAACACTGGACTAAAGAATCAGGCTTGAAACTGAAACATCTATTTCTTGTGAATATGGTATTTTCTTCTGCTGTGCAGAAGACAAATGCTTCGTGCTGTGTATACAACCTTGTCTAGCTTTAAAGTACTTGACCTTTGTGGAAAAAGCTTCCAAGCAAGTCTTCATTCACAATTTTGTTTTTTCAGATCTCATGAGGAAGTGACTGAATGAAGCTGCTGATTTGAGATTCCTACACAGAATTGGTGTGAATGCACTCTCTCTCTGTTCTGAGGTATGATCACTTTACAAACTGGTCATAGCTTTTGAGGGTGCTTTTTGCAAATTCCTATGGGCTAGAGTGGAAAAAAATTCTTGGCCCTTCTTGAGTTTAAAATCCATTTTCATGCATTTTACATTAACAGTATTTAGTATTCTGCATTTCCTCGTCCTCTTATGTCTCCCTTCAGCATGTGGTGCTGTAGGCAAATAATTGAATAAGATTGAAAACCTGCACCAACTCACCAAATTTACAGTGTATTTTAAGGGCCAGATTTACCCCAAATAGTGTCCCACAAGACCAAAATATTTTGTTTCTTATCAAATAGGTCAAATAATTATGGAATTTTCTGTCACTAGTGTTAGTATGTTCTTCTTTCTCACCATGCTGCTAGTAATTTCAGAGAGAAAATGTGATTGAAGTCCACCCTTGTCAATGCTGCTAAAGCTTTAATTACCTCAAGTTCAGAGAATAATGAGTCCCAAGAATCTTGCCACTATATAACATCTAGTTTGCTCCTATGGCATTGCTGGGGTTGCAAATAGGATACCCAGGAAGAAAAACGAGGTATTTCTGGTGATCAAGTAGTTACAAAGTGGGCATGAAGAAAGTGCTCACCTAACCCAGAGTTACGCAGTGATTAACTCAGCTAACATGTGCAGCTAGTGCCGTCTGTCCTCAGTCTCCTCCTCTTTCACAGCGTCTGCAGGAGAAGTGGAAATCAGTAAGTGCTGGCTTGTTTATAACCCTGTACTCAAACCACACCTCTCTCTCTGGGGCAGACCCAGGCTCTGGCACGGCATCACCCACCGTCACCCATCGTGGGGTTTGCTGGTGGCTGCAGTGTGCCGGGGAGGGGGCAGCATGGAGAGTCACCCTGGTGTGCTGCTGTCCCAGTGCTCTGCTCCGACCCCAGACAGAACTCTGCGCCTGGCCCTGCTCTCTCCTTCCCTGCCTGCTTTTGGGTATTCCCCTCAAAACTTGGCCACATCTACAGTGAAGAGAAGAACCTCTTTAAAGGAAAAGTATATTTTCACTTCATCGAGCAAGCAGCTTCTGCTGGAGGAGAGTGATTTTCTAAGAGCTAATGCTAATCACAGCAGGGTAAACAAAGTATAAACCACATTATTTTGCATGAGTAATTGGATGCCTTGTTCCTTGCCTGTTCATGCTATGGTGTGTCTTTGTTGACTTCCTGTGTGGACTACAACATCTAATCCTTCAAAACAATGTGTGGTTTTCCAAAGAATCATAAATCCATCATTGTCCATTGCACCCTGACAACAATTTTCTTCTTAATCTCAGAACTCGTGGGACTGGGATTTGGAGCTGTTATGTTACTCAGTATAAGGGAGCTGGTAAGAATGCAACACTATATTTCCATGAAGAGTATTAGGTGTCCCGATTTAGAGATTCAGTTAAGGGCAGCATTTCGAATCCTGGTTCATGTGCCATGCTGTCTATCCCTTTTTCTTTAATCACAACCAGCGTACACTGTTTGAGATAATCCTGTTGTTGACAGAAAACACTGTCTTACTGCTTAGAGCAAACAGTAAATCATGTTTTTAAAAAAGAGATGAAGGAAAGTATTTTTGTAAATGCTCTGGTTTGTCTGAAAACATGTAATGAATCTGAATGGTTGTCATTCTGTGTTGGAATTTTTAAAGTGTTAAATCGATTCAAACTGCTTTGTTGGTGGACCTTGTGGTGCCAACTCCTGATAGTCAGGATAGTTATTAAGTTATCACTGTCATCATGTTTTTGAGGAGGCTGTTTTCTTTACAGAGCACTCTCATCCTGATGTTAGTCCTTTCCTCTTTCAGCCTCAAGTGTCCATAGAAAATCTATTGTGCATTTTGAGAAAACCATTATACCTGGACATTTGTCTTGAGTTAAAACTATTGTATACTATTTTAATATTTTGTTTTATTGAAGTAACACTACCTGTGCAGACCAGCCTGCAGCCTGCCTTCCTGGCTGCAAGATACTAAACCCTCAGTACACAACTCTGAGCCCTCCCCTGCCCATCTTCCCAGCAGAACCTGCAAATCCACTGTGCTATCTCTGTTGCTTGCTCAGCTAAAATGTTCAGATATTCTTTCCCACTTTCAAGGATTAGTCCAGCTCTGACCTGGGAAGGCAGAACCTGCCTTTGCCCTGTGGTCTTTGCAGTCTTCTTGGGACCTCCACTCATGTGGCCGAGGAAAAGAAAGGCTGAGAATGTATTTTGCAGGCAATTGGGGATAAAAGAATGCCAAGGTAAAAATTAAAGATACAAAATAACTTGTGTTTTGGTTTTCTTCCTGTTCTCACTGACCATCTTCAGAGAGCCCTCTGGAGATGTGCAGCTGAAGAGTGAGCTGCTCAAAGCACTGGTTGCTGTTGATGTTTCTAGCCCTGCTGCTAACCTCAGGGAAGCTGTGATGGAGCCCTGGGTGGGCTCCTCAGCTGTAAACTACCAGCACCAAACTCCCAGCTATTGGGAATAATCTTCGGTGAGTGATACAGCAACGAATCCAGGTCAGGTTTTGTGTAGGAAGTATTTTAACATAACCCTACTTCTTGTTGGATTGTATTTTGCCTTTCCCTGGGAAGGATGGGTGGTTTGATTTTTATTCTCCTAGGAATTCATTTTTTTTTCCCAGCTGTGAACAATACAAGATATGGGTAGATAATGAGATAAAAAATGGTGGATGTTCCTCTCTTCCTCCCTCACTCTTATCTTGTTTTGACCACTCACACTATAAACTCAGGGCAGGGACTCTTTCCTACTATGTGCATGCATAGTACTCTTCATGTACTTAGATGGCAGAAGGGTATAGAAATGTCACATCTCCTGAAGCAATTTTGATAATGACCCAAGGAGATCCAGGGGAAGACTGGGTACACTCCTGGTCACTATCCAGAGCAGCAAAGGGGCTGACCTATTCCTGCTGTGCAAGGTCAGCAGCAAAAAAAAACATCCCCAGCCCCACAGATCATCATGTCCCAAGTGTGTAGGTTGAGACTCTGACTGCCAACCAAAGCCATGTTGAAGTCCATCGGAGGTCAGGAAGAGGTCCTGGGAAAGAAGTGTTCTTGCTTTGAGCAGAGGCTGCAGTCTCTGGGGACCAGTCTTCAAAGAAAAAAGCCTGATTTGTACTTTTGAAAATAAATTATATTTGAAACAATGCTCTGGTCAGTCTCATTAATTCCTTCTTGAGCGCCTTGTCTTCCTCACAACTCTTTTTAAACAAAATGACTACTTACTTCAGCATGAAAATAGTACTTAAAGTACTTGGGTTTGCTTCCAAAACTATTTTTTTTAATGCTGCTGAGGTGACATATCTCCAGACTTGTCTTTTACATATAAATACATTTGAGCTTACAGTCCTGTCTTTTAGTTTTATGTTTTTTTATTAAGCCTTTCACCGATTCTGATGACACCTAACATTTCTCCTGTGCCTCTGGGACATAATTTGGTCTAAAGTCTTCTTTCCAACATTCTGTCTTCATAATTTATTGCATTTTTAGTATTTTTAAGCTGCAGTCTGCTAAAACCTGTTTACTTGTTTGCTGTAATTTTTGTTTCCAACCCTTTGACATAAATTTTCATTTCGGTACTTCAGCAGCAATATCTGACTAACAAATATTAGGGTTTCTTGTGTTTATTGGTCTGTTTGAAAAAGAGGGTGGCATGCTTACACTATTGTCAGAATCTATGTAGTGACCTTTCACATCCATATCCACCCTATTTAGCATCACAGTGCTGATGATATGATGGATGTGGGTCGTGTTGACTGCTTCCCTGAGTAGAAGGTTAATGCATCCACACCTCTAAGCACCATTTTTATGAAAGAATTGAAATTATGAGGTCCAATCCTTGTTTTTTCTGTCCTTACTTCTCCCACGTAACTCCATCTTAAATGAGGCTAGTTCTGCTTTTTTGAGTCCTGCTACAATTTTTTCTCTTGCATTTAAGTTTTATCTCTTCTGTGATTTCTGTGGCAAAATATTTTTTTTCTGAACTTGATCTCATTTTCTGATTTGGCTGTATCACTGTCTAATAGATGTACTGTTATGTTTTCATAACTTTAAATACCAAATTTGTATCTAATTTAATTTAGAGGCATTCTGTATTCTTGTAATTGTGTTTTTCTCATTTAAAAGGAAGCTCTTTAGTATGGTTGGACTAAGGCCTGATTTTATTTTATTGTTGGAGTAATTTTATTCACTGAATTTTTCTAAAATTGAAAGTTTCTGTAACTTGTTCACTGCTGCCCCCAGCCTCTGTGTTGGAATGGCTGCTGTGGGATGTCCCTGGACCCTTTAATCTCCAGGATGGCTTCTCTGTGTCAGGAAAAAGCAGCTGGTACTCAGAAATACCAAGTTACTGGTCTTTAATGAATTACCACATCAAGCCACAGAATTAAGTTGTTTTGCTCTTACTTTCTGTTGGGAATGAGAAATGAAGAATGAGTCTAAACCTTTGCAGATCAAAAGTACCATGCTATGCTTTTGCTGGGGACTGAGAGCTTTTAGCTCCTGCACAGGCACTTGGTCAGCTGTGGGCACCTGAGCCCTTACCTATATTTTAACAAGAACTAAAGTAGTTCAGTGTATGCTGAGGACACTTAATGTTGCTACCAGCTCTCCTTGCCACCAGCAACTCTTCTAGGCATGTATATGAGAGTGCCTCTGTTCTCATAATTATAGTTTCACTACCAACATGCTATAATTAGACAAGTTAAAAGTTGTCTGAGCTGAAATGCACTAAATTCCAGATGCAGTTATCACTGAGAAAAACTGCTTTGAAGCTTTAGCTCCAGATAGGTGATATTCTACACTCTCCTCACCTTTCACTTGAACGGAGCTTTTTGTGTGGACTTAACACACATGGATAGTCTTTGTAAACAGCTCTTCTTGTCTTTTTATTGTATATCAGTAGAAGCATTTGAGACTCAATGGAGTGTATTTTTTTACATAATTCCTTTATGCCTGCCAACCAGGGAGTTGTTATTTTATTACAGTAGTTTCTCATTAACTATGTGCATTTCCTGTGTAGGGGGCTGCACAGAGCATCCTGTGAAACTTGGAAGAATAATCTGTTCACTCCTTTATTCTTTGTGAGGTGTCCATGCTCCTTGTTTCTTACCTCTTGCAGATTGTGGGTGTGAGCTCTGTACAGCATGGACAAGGTGTTCTACTGTTAAACTGATGCAAAATTCAATGAACTGTCAGCTTTGATGTATCCTGGTTTCTCCAACCTACTTTTATGAGAAAAAAAAGCATCACTGAGGCTGTTTGCTTTTTTGCTATATGCGCTCCTCATATCATTTTGACAAGGTAGTTGCCTTGTTATTTCCCTCATATGGATCATTGATCGTGTCACTTTTTATAATCATTGCATTTTTGTTCCAACCCATCAGTGAGAGCACTGTCAGCAGAGAAAAGGTAGCGCAGAGCTCAGACTTCTGCCCTGTTCCCATGAATGCCGTAGCAGGAGATTCATCATCAGAGGCTCTCATCAGAAACCCCCATTCTTCACATAGTTTTGGAACTCTTGGCAGACTTTCTGCTTCCACCCACACAGTAAAGACTTGTCTAATAATGCCAACAGTGTGAAGCCCATTACGATCAGAATGGCAGAATTACTGAGTCCAACTCTGCTTTTTGGTAGTGGAGAGCTGTCATTTTTAAAGGAAGTCAGAAAAGTGTGTTTCAGCTCATAAAGCTGGTTGATTCCTGACACAGAAGCAGCAACATATGTTTGCCCCACAAGTGCCTGGATGCCAGGGTGGGCTGAAGCAGTGTGTCTCTTCCTCAACTGTGTTTGTACTGTGCCTGCTGCAGAGAGGTCCTGCCCCATCCACAAGGAGCTCCATGGGATGTGACCTGTGGACATGACTACTAACCACCCCTCCTGCTTCCAACACATAGCTTTGTTATACTTGGACCCTGTGTGCTTGCTGTTCAAGGTGCTTGCCGTTCCCCTGCCCTTTCCTCAACCCTAGCCTCTGCCAGACTGACTTAAAAGCTGCAGTCATCTGATTTCTTCTGGAACATTGCTCTGACAAGGAGGCTTAGCGTTCCCAGCACTGCGGCTTTAAAGGATGACTATCCCCAGGGGTGGCCGGATGGGCCACACAGGCACTGAGGGGCTTTGAGCTCCTCTCTGTGTGTATTAGCACTACAGACTAATGCCTCTGCTTAATACATTTAGCAGTGTTTCTTACTGCACCATTGTACACTACAGTATGTAGAATTGATTTGACATGAATCAGCAGGGAAAGCTTGCACATCCCAAATGAATGATGTGCAATGTTGGCTTTATAAAATACTCACCCCTAGTTGATGCTTGCAGCACAACATTACACACCAAATTGCCCACGTGTAGAACTGTGTCAGCAACCTGCCTGGGTAGGGTGCAGTAAACACATTCATCTGTTGTCTCAATCCTGTTTTAGCTTAAACAGGGTAAAGGCTTCTAGGAAATTGAAGCTTGGCTATTTAAACTCAGATTTTGCCTGATGGATTGTATGTGTCTGATTTTAGCTGATTTGTTCCCAGTAAAACCCAGAATGCATCAAGCAGACCCAGGTCAATAAGATGGGTTGCTTCCCATGAAAGATAACTTTTGTAGGCATGCTGGTAACTGAAAGATTAAGAAGGCCCTGGAATACTTGACTGTAGGGTTATAGCTGTGGACTAAGTAAAACCCTGAACAGCTTGCCCAGAGAGCTGGTAGATGCTCCATCCCTGGAAATGCTCACGGTCAGGTTGGAAGGGCTCTGAGCAACCTGATCTAGTTGAACACTTCGTTGCTTACTGCAGGGGGGTTGGACGATAAGACTCTTAGAGGTCAAATGCAAGTGCAAGGGAGAGAATGGGACTGAGGCCTGGGAGCTGGGGGAAGAATGGATCACCCCTTCCAGCTTGAGTAAGCACTTGTGCTAGATTAAGGGGTCTCTGAAGACACAGGTGTGGGTGCTACATGCTTTTCACAATTTGTTCCTGTTGATGTTCTCCTTGGCCAGAAAAGTACCTTTGATTAGACCTCTCATTTCTACCTCTCATTACAGACTTTTGAAAATACTGACTTTTTTTTCTGCTTTAATTGCCCACAACATCTCAAAACCAAAACTTAATACATTTTCTGGTTTTATATTTTTTATATTCTTTTCTTCCCACACCGAATGTTTATTTTCCTACATTAGCTTCTCTTTCTTTGACTGCGTGTTCAAGGAGGAAGAAAACCATACTGCCAGATCTCATACAACTAGAACTGAAAGTAGCTCTGCAATAGCAGGTATTGACTAGACCTCTCTTGGTACAATTGTTTTTTCTATTTATTAGTGGAGCCTTAGTGCCATGACTGCAAATTGCAGCATGCCCACAGGTGGTGGGACACAATGGCTCTGCTTCCCAGAGTCTCAGGAATACACCTGAGGCTTGTTAGGATGCACAGTTTAAGGGACCCCAAAGTCACACAGCTATGAAAAACCACTGCCTAAATGAAAGCGCTCCAGTCCTATGTACTTGGGAAATTCACATGTAGTTGTTGAAAGGTCACAGAAGAATCTCTATGTGTTGCTGTGGTATAAAGGAAATATTTCAGTCAAAAGAGCAAAATCTTCTTTAAACTTCTTTAGAAACACATATTTATAAGAGAAGGAAACTAACATAGTTAAGGTGTGATGGCTTTCTTTTTTTAAAGAGAGTAGGGCAAAGAGGAAAAGATCTTGTTTACATTTTTACAGAACTAGGATCCAGCTTCTTCTTAAACTCAAATTGCCATTGATTTTAACAGCAGAAGGAATGAACCTCACATTGATTTTAGACAACAACTGAAAATTGGATTTTGTGTGGCAAACAGTTCTTGGATCATGACTTCACTTTGTCTAAAAGCTATTAAAAAACCCCATAGTTATCATATTTCGCTTTAAATGCTATTTTATTGGAAAAAAAACCCGTATCTCTTGTGAAGGGGAAAAAAAAACCAAATTCTGTACTCGGTTCAGTTTTATCTAACAGGCAACATTCTACGTTCTAAGCAAAGGAGTGAACTTGGAGATTCTAGGAATGCAGTCTGGGAGCAGGGTCACCCTGGCTCTGTGGGGCAGCGCTGGCCAGCGGGATTGTGCCGCAGGGAGCGGCGCTCCCATCGCGGCATCCAAGGGCAGCCGCGGTGACTCAGGTGCCAGCTTTGGCCCAGCCCTTGCCGGGAAGCTCGTGGTTTGTTTTCCACGGTCAGTCCTGCCTCTAGTACTCTTGCCTCAGGATGTGCCGCTGCGGGCCACTCCCTGAGGTACTTTCAAGGCATGTTTTTTTTTTTTTGCTGGCGAGGCCAAGAAGCTTTGGCTAAAGGCATGAACAGGTTGTGCTTGGCTTGATTAATGCTCCCGCCTCTTCTGGGAGTGCCTGGGGAGGTGCCTGAGGGCCAGCTTGAGGTGCTGATAGCATCCCAGCAAATGGATAGGGACTAATTATTTATGTCATGCCCTCTTCACATTGCTTTAGCCTTAGCTGAGGTGCAAATGTGCCCTGCCCTGGCCAGGAGCAAGTGGCCCAAGCCACAGCAAGCATGTCTCTGGGGTGCATGAGATGAGAAGGCAGCACGGGGCTCCCAGAACAGACAGGAGGGGTAAAGTTCTGAGCATGGTTTTGGAAAGGAAAATAAGGACGGTAGAGAGGGCGTCTTATGAGACTTCTTTGGCAAGTCTTCTGGACCTTAAGGGAGAAAATCAGTTCGCTTTATTCAGTCCTCTCCCTGAGCATGGTATTTGTACAGTAGGTATCATTAGCAGAAGCTTTGCTTGGTGAAAGACCTACTTTTTATGTTTAGATAGTTCATATTTTTGTTAAAATTTGAATTTAATTATTTAAATTCTAACAAACAGTGGTGGACGTGGCTGTCATGATGCCACGCCTGGCACAGCATCTCAGCCTGCACCACTATGGAGACCTGTGCTTACCTGTCAGGAAGGTTAGTGGGTTGGGGCTGAATGTACATGAGCTGAACAGAAGTTTGGGACCCAAATTGCTTCCAGCCTCATCCAGTGCCTTATCTGTTGGTCTTGCCCATTTGTGTTAGTAACATGAACCTCTGCTTGGCATTTTCTCCCCCCACTGACTATCCACCGGCTGATGTCTCTTCCAGTCTGCCAGTCTGTGCTTTTCTAACCATGACTATTGAGTGCACCTTTACAGCCCAGCATGGGGATGTTTGGGCCTTGTTCACCAGAGGAACACAGAAGTCTCTTTCTTCACACTATATTTGCACAGTCATGTTGTTGTCTTAAATCCTTTGGTTAGGACCAAAGTTCCTCCATCAGATCACGTTTCATCCCTCAGATAAATTCAGATCAGAAAAGCATTCACCCATTTTATAT
The DNA here is from genome assembly GCA_018697195.1 of Certhia americana. Taxonomy (NCBI): domain Eukaryota; kingdom Metazoa; phylum Chordata; class Aves; order Passeriformes; family Certhiidae; genus Certhia; species Certhia americana. Next base: position 21,837,123 of record CM031859.1, read on the forward strand.
GCTATTTTTTTCAATACCAGCATTGCTGCCATCTGTCTTCAGGTATTTTCAGAACATTCTCTTTTTCTTCTAAAAATATGTACTTCCTTCCTGTACCTCCCTCCTTTTTGCATTATACAGTATCAGCAAAGTCACAAATATTTATGGTGTTGGTTGTTCAGTTTAGTTAGCTGAGAAAAAGAATCAAAAGAGAAGGCCATAAAGTAAAACTAAAAGCTGGTAGAACACTGGTGAGAAAACAAAAGGAAGTTATCCTAAGGGCAGAACTGAGGATCAGGAAGAAATTGGGTGAAGTCTGAAGAGGTGATGATGAGGAAATGCTGCCTGGAAAAAAGATGGCATTTTGAATAGCCTAAATAAACTGTAGAACTGTAAGGAATACATCCATTGATATAAAATCTATTGTAACATTCTCTTTTTAAAAACACCAGTGGCAAACCCTGAAACTGCATCTTATTTTAAAACAGCAACAGAAGTTGTAAGCTTCACGTTCTTGGAAACATCTGCTAGCACCAGCAGTTCAGCCAGCTGAAGGTAAACCCTCTCCTTGGCTTTGCCGAGTACCCGAACCTTCCTCCTGCTAAAGAAAGGCACAAAACCAGAAGGAAAAGATGCCAGGGGCTGTGACCACTTCTGCTCAGCTCTCCAGCTGGTCATTGTGCAAAAGGGCAAATGGCAGGAGAACTGCTCAGCATGGTGGGAAACACAGCACCCTGTGCTCCAAGCCCAGCAGCAGCTCATCAGATAGCCCTCATCATTACTGATCCCTGGTGCCTTTTTTGTACAGTACTAATTGGTCATCTTGGCTGTTTTCCAGCCCACATGCCTGTTGAAATAATCTCCAACAGTTTGAACTAGATTTGGTATCTCTCTGCATGTCCTAGGAGTGTTAGGGAGATGTGTCCATACCATGTCCTTACTGCAGCTCCTGACTGCATGTAGGTGATGCCCTTCTCTCTCTATCTCTGCCACTTTTTAATGTCTTAGGGCAAGGTGCTTAATAATTTTGCTGGGTTTTAGATCACACAACTGGAAATTGCTTTCAAGGTCTAAAATATGTCCCTAGCCTTATTAAGAGCTATGTGCTTCCAGACAGGAGAGACCCTGCATATAAGTGCCACCTACTACTTAAGGAAGTGTATGTCCAGGCAATTGAACAGAAGTGCCTTGACAGCTTCCCAGGTGACAGCTGGTCTCCATTGCCTGTTTGCTGTCAACCCACAGGGTGATAATGTAAAACCTGTTGGCTGCTGGAGAGGAAACAACAAATTCTTTCACAACTGTCTCAGACTGAGAAAGGCAGAGCAGGACTCATCAATGTTACAAGTAAGGCTGAGCAGTTGCCTGTGGCAGCAAGACAGGGGAGCTATGGGCTGCCTACCTTGTCTGCACTTATGCCCAAAAACCTGGCACCTGGTGGCTCTGATTACACTTTGCTTTTTCACTGTTCCCATAAGGAGAGTCCCTTCACGCTTGAATTTTGCTTACTCTACTCGGAAATTTGGAGCTGCTGTCATATACCAAATTACTGAACTTCAACTGACAAATGTAAATCTTTAATCACAGTAATCTACCCTCAGCATACCACTGCAAGAAAATGAATTAAATTATTCTCCCAGCTCTGTTTGGGAAGTTGCATGATTTCCAGGAGCTTAAGTGAGGGGAGAATCTGGCCCCTAATCTCCCAGGAGAGTCACAGTTGCTGCTAAGAGTACCTACTCCCAAGTCCTCTGAGCTCTTGGGCAGTTTTCCTGTTTCAAATTGCCTTGAAAGTATAAAAAAATAGAGTAATCTGTTGAGGCAAGCTTGGTTGAATGTTTCATTGTTCCTTGTTTCTAAACACGTGGAAGCTGATTTACTTCTGATGCTATCCAGTTAGAGAGGAACAACTGCTTTATAAAAATAACACTTGGGAAACACAAGGGAAAACAATAGGAGTTTGAACCTCAATGGCCATAAGCCCAAAGAGAGTCATGTCTGACAGTGAAGAAAAACTAAACAGATTTATTTTTTCTATATATAAAGCAAACTATAATTTTAAATCCATAAGAATAGATGCCCTTTGTTTTCAATGCATGGTCAAAACCAGTAGCATTGGTAGCTGGGGGAAACAGTTTTAATGCTTTGCTGGGGGAAAATGGCATCAGAACTTCCCATTTTTGTCAGTGAAATATTCCCTAGCTGTGGTAAACAGCCAGGCATGGCTGGGGCATGCTTGCATTCCTCCTGAAAGCTATGTTTTCCTCTTTTCCCTGCTAGCTGTAGTGCTTGCTCCGAAGTCACTGAGTAAGCCTGTTAGACAAGCTCAAGGTATTATTAATTTTGAAATACTCCTGACCTTCTCTTGTAATTTTTTTACAATACTACCAAAGATATACTAAGTACAAATGTATTTTTGTCATCCACAGAGGGCTTTACTGAAAGCACAAGAATAAACTATAATGTCTGCACAATCCTGTGCTTAATTTCTTACTCTTTCTTCCAGGATCCACAAGAAATTTAGCTTGCAGTAAGAGCAAGCTTTTCATTTTGCTGTGAAAACAGAACAAAAAGAATAGTTTTCACATAAAATCTTAAACTCTGTGCTAATCTTAACTACCAGAAGATGAGAATAATTTAAGAAACTACTTAAAGCACTTTGCAACACTTTTGTGTCCTCTGGTAGTGGGAAGAGGCTTTAAAATGTGGATACACTGCAGGCTATTTTATCTTGCCAAAAAGATGTGTGTAAGTGCATGTGTCAGCAGAGCAATAAACACTTTCTTCTTTTGCAGCAATTTGAAATTTTATGCTATTCCTTACACCTCCTGCAAAACTGACTATTAAAGACAAGCCCTAAATGCAGCAAAGTCACCTACTGGCTTTTCTAGATTTTGTAAGGGATGAATCTTTTATCAAAATCACCTTTTTTGTGATTTTTATATTTTTTTCCTTGTTCTTGTAATTGCAAAATTCAAATGCAACATTCAAAAGGGATAAATGCTCCTCAGAAACAGTTTTCACTTTCTACCCATTGTATACTAATCACTGCTGTAGTGGACAGGGCTGGACAGCAGGCATGCTGTAGTCTTGATCGATCTTCCTCTTTAAAAAATGTTAAACAAAATTTTTCCCAAAATGTGTTCAATGTATTTGCAAAGAACTCTAAGGGTATTGCCTTCATACATTTAAACAAACTCTGAGTGCAGATGTAGGTTATACAAACATTACCAGTGAGTGAATAAGCAGACAAGAAAAATGAAAAATAATCTGTTTATCCATTCCAACAGCAAAACCCTCCTGCTGGATGGCTCTCTGCTGTCACTTAGAGTCTGTGTAATGCCAAGGTAACCTCAGTGCTGTAACTCCGCATCTGCAGCAACACAGGTGAGGGGACCCACATCTAGCAGCCTACCTGGTGTTGATTTAAATGCTCTGGACATCCCCTTCTGTCAGGCAGTGGTTTGCATGGCTCTGTATAGTCTACATGAGTAACACATCTCTGCTCTGAGGTGTGGTATCTTTTAAACAAATGCCATATGAGGAGTGAAATATGAGGGTAGTAGCATTGGAAATCAGATTTCCATTGCACTGGAAATCTGTGAAGGATGAGGGTATGTGAATTTGTGCTTAGAAGATCAGGAAAGTTACTCCAATTAAATGTTCTATGAAAAGGGCACCAAGCTAGAAGATGAAGGCAAGCATCAGCAGAGGTAAAGACATAGTTCATCACAAATTGGAGATATGAGGAGATGTGCATGCTCTGTCAACTAAAACCAAACTGTTGATATGACTTCCTATATGTCATCTGTTACCTGACACGGGTAACGACCTCATAAAACATTCATGGGTACAATCAGGCTTTATGGTACTAAGCAAATTACCTTAAAAAAAAAAACCTATTAAAACTCATTTGGTGCTATGTTTTTCCATGGATCCTGGGTATGCCTCAAACCATAAGAGCAGAGTGGGGAGTAGCAGGGAATCAGGGAGGAGGTATATTCTTCCTGGTGGAATCTGCCTTCTAAACATCAGGACATGCTCCTTACATCTTGCCCAAACTTCCTGATGCAGTATTTAGAGCCTAAAAAAACCTTCTGCTTGAAGAAGACCCATTTCTGCTTTTAGCCTTAGACTCTTCTAGTCTGAGATATTCAGAGCAGGCCTATGAGTCTCTGTCACACACAGCAGTGTTCTGTCTGCTTAATCTCAAAAAGCCACATCACGCTCTGGACCAATCATGATATATTTTCTGATCTTTTCCTCTCTGTGTTTGTGTGTCTACCACAACTTAATCATTGTCCATAGGACTACATTAGAAATGTGCCTGAAGCTGAATGGTTATTCATTTTGTACTAGTGGATAAACCAACTTGGGTTATGTAGTTGTGGGTGTCTTCGACTTGACTATTCGATTGGAAGGAAGTAATAGCTGAGGTCTTCTTCAGGCGAGTGGAAGAATCCTTGTTTGATCAAAGAGATTTGTAATAGTCAATGTGGATTTATGAAAGGGGAAATTGTGCTTATCCAAACTCATGACGAGATGATGAGAAGAGTGGCTTGGTGGATGAGTGGATGTTCTCTTTCTTGGCATTAGCCAGGGTTTCAAAACTGTCACCTGTGACATCCTTATAGTCAAGCAGAGAAGTATGGGCTTGATAAGTGAACAATGAGGTGGTCTGACAACTGTGTGAACTGACAGGCTGAAAGGGTTGTGATCAGTGGCACAAAGTCCCTCTGGAGGCCTGTTACTAGGAGTTACTAGGCCATTTGTGAAGGGTGATGGGACAAATTCAGCAAGTTCGTTAATGGTTCAAAATTGTGAGGACTGGCTTATACCATTCAGAAGGACTTAGACAGCCTGGGGAAAGGGACAGAGAGGAATCTTAATGAGCTCAGTAAAGAAAAATACAAAGTCCTACACCTGGGGAGGAATAGCTCCATGCTTCTATACAGACTAGGGGCCAACCAGCTGAAAAATAACATGGCAGAAAAAGGCCCTGAGTGTCCTGGTGGACAAGCTGACTGTGAGCCAGCAATTCTCCCTCGCAGCAAAAAAGGCTAATAGTACCCTGGGCTGCATCAGGCAAAGTGTTGCCAGCATGTTGAGGGAAGTGACACTTGCCCTCTGCTCAGCCCTGGTGAGACCACTCCTGGCATGCTGTCCCAGTGCTGGGATCTCCTGGACAGGAAAGTTATGACCTCAATGGACTGGGTCCCATGAAGTATCTGAGAGTTGATTAAGGGACAGGAGCAATTGTTACATGAGGAAATGCAGAGAGAGCTGGTACTGTTTGGACTGGAGAAGAGAAAGCTCAAGGGGAATCTTTTTATTGGATATAAATACCTGATGGGATGATATGAAGAAGGCAGAGTCTCTTCTCAGATACCAACAGGTTAAGAGGCAATGGGCACATACTCAAACACAGGAAATTCTATATGAAAAAAGAAAATGCTTTTTTACTGTGAGGATGACCAGACACTGGCACAGCTTGCTCAGAGAGGCTATGGAGATACTCAAAAGCCATGAGGACATGGTCATGGGTGGAGGGTTCTAGCTGACCCTGCCATAAGAAGAGTGGCAAGGGGTAGACTAAAAGATTTCCAGAGGTCCCTTCCAACCTCAAATGTTATATGCTTCTGTTCCCTAATTTCCAAATTGCTATGCACTTGAACTGCACTTCCCTTTCTCAGGAAAGCAAATTAGTTCCCACACACATTACAAGTAACAGGCAGTGTTATTAGACCCCCTCCATGCATGTGAACCTCTTTCCTATTTCACACACGAAGTGAGGATGTAGCTTTTAGATGTTTTGGGAAAAGCTGGACATGAAGACAGTGTGTAGAAAGAACATTTGCTTTATGAGACTCAAATGCTGCTTGATTTACACAAGGTTGAATCATAAATTTCTGAGGCCACTGCCTGGAGCTGCAGTGCTTGACCAGCCTCCTAGTCTGTGAAGGGCACCTGTATAGTACATGATATGTCATCAAGTACAGCTGGATGTAACCCCAAAGGCATAACATTTCTCTAGTTCTGTAGAGAGTCAGGTGACAAAACCAAGAAAATATTTCGGTTAATTTGCTTCACTCTTTGATTTCTTTGTTGAAGGACCTGCCTCCTGATCTAACTCCTCCTTTCCTATTGTTAGTTCCGTTTCTCCTTCTTCTTCTTCTTCTTCTTCTTCTTCTTCTTTCTTCTTTCTTCTTTCTTCTTCTTCTTCTTCTTCTTTCTTCTTTCTTCTTTCTTCTTTCTTCTTCTTCTTCTTTCTTCTTCTTCTTCTTTCTTCTTCTTTCTCCTTCTTTCTTCTTCTTTCTTCTTTTTCTTTTTCTTTTTCTTTTTCTTTTTCTTTTTCTTTTTCTTTTTCTTTTTCTTTTTCTTTTTCTTTTTCTTTTTCTTTTTCTTTTTCTTTTTCTTTTTCTTTTTCTTTTTC